>CM057452.1:1009207500-1009840909 GCA_016271365.2 Neoceratodus forsteri | reverse complement strand
GGAGAGGGGAGGTAATCCTGCCACTGTACAGGTCATTAGTGAGGCCACACCTGGGGTACTGCATGCAGTTCTGGCACCTGCACTTAAGGAAAGATGTTAAATTGCTGGAGGTGATCCAGCACAGAGCTACCAAGATGATTCTGAGAATGGAAGATGAACCCTATGAGGAGAGGCTTAGGGAGCTTAATATGTATTCCCTGGAAGAGAGGAGGGATTGAGGGGATATGATAGAAACTTTTAAATATATGAAAGGCATAAAAAGGACTGGTACAGAGGGAATTTTTAAGTTAAAGGGAGAGAGGGTTGCCAGAGGGCATAGTCTGAGATTGGAGGGTGGAAGATTCAGGAGAGAAATGAGAAGGCAGTATTTCACAGAAAGAGTGGTGGTATGCTGTAAGACTGGCAGTTTTAAGAGGAAATGGAACAAAGTGAAGGGGATGGTCACCGTTATGCGGGTAGGAGGGGGAGAGCAAGGCATAAATTAATGTTGGAAAGTTGATTAGCAGCCTTTGCTAATCAAAATGAAAAATGATTAGCAATCAGCCGATTTTGATTAGCAGTATTCTAAAATGGGTATTTTTACTTTAAACCATGTAATTATTACTTCTTATTGTGTGTATATATAGTTTTGAGACTGAATTTGCCATTTTGACCAAATTGTCAGCATAGCCTTCCTATTACCCCACTTCATGTAACCGGTGCAGAAAATTTTCCAATTTCTGCCAAACCACAATTCCGCACAACTGCAACTCCATTCTGTGCCATAGGTGCAAAAACACATTTTGGGCAGGATTTGAAAAAGGGCAGCTGTGACATACATGAGGTGGGGTAATAAGAAGGCTATGTTGAAAATCTGGGGTCAAAATATTTTAACAATTCCAAAATTATGAAGGTGCATAGCAAAATTGCAACGAATGGTCATAACTTTGCCATTTTTTCATATTTTGAACCCAAATTTCCAAATAGCCTTCTAATGACCCCATCTCATGAACAATATGGCTGCCATTACACAAATCCTGCCCAAAAGGTGAATTTGCCAAGTGACTGCAAAATCACCTTACGGGCAGGAGTTGCATAGTAACAGTTATATTGTTCATGAAGCGGGTTCTCCAAAAGGCCATGTTGAACATTTGGGGTCAATATGTCAGAAAATGACTGAGTTATGCACCAAAGTTGAAACCCCCATTGAAATACATAGGACTGCATTTACTTTACTTTCTCATATTGCAGTCGCCGGTTCCTGCAGCAAGATGTGTTTTCGTTCAGGAGAGTAGATCTCTGACCTGGGACCTGTTCAGGTGAGTGACTGTCTGTGGGGTGGGGAGTGGGCGCATAGTGGGTGGTCGGGTGGGGGTGCGGGAGTGATTGACGAAGGACTGTTTTTTATTTTGCAGATTTAAAGCAAAATCACTGAGGGACAAAACTGGGACGGCGATCAGCTGGTGGGGGATGCCATTGCCACTAGACACCGAGTAACAGGGACAGCGATCGGATGGTGGTATGGGGTGCCATTAGACACCAGGGAATGACAAAGTAACAGGTACAGAGATCGGATTGGGGGGGTGCCACTAGACACCGGGGATAGAAAAAAGGCATTATGGGGACGACGGCGATCGGTGGAGGGGGCAGGCACTAGACACCTCAAGGACTGGCAATCAGAGGGTGGGGTGCCACTAGACGCCAAGGAAGATGGGTGGGGAAAAAAAAAGTACAGGGGACTGCCAGCTTTTGTGATTAGCAATCATTGCTAATCAAATTGACTCCCATTTCCTGATTCTTGGATCACAAATTTGCGATGCTTGCCCACTTATTTTATCCTTGGAGGGGCAGCTGCACTGTAATGGACTACTAGCTGCACATTCAAGCAGACTTGATAGACTGTATGGCCTGTATCTGCTGGCAGTTTCATATGTTTGTATGCCCTACTGTATATTATTGCTTGCTAGTTACACGTTGCTGTGCCTTATTGCACTTTAAATTGGCATTTTAAAAATACATGTAGAAAAATACATTAAACTGCTTTTTGGGGTTTAAAAATGATTTTATTGTGGCTAGGTAAGAAATCGAGTCCTGTTCAGTTATGGTCAGGTAAACTGGTTGGAATGTTCATTAGCCAATTAAACTCTTCCATATTAACAGTTTTATAAGTTATTCTGTAGTCAAAGACTAGTATTTCCTAGTGCTTTGAACATGGCCTTGCTGAAGAACCCTGACAGAGAGCTTGATAAAGACTTACTAAGAAAAGGGATGCCACTGCACTGAGGCAGCATGTGCGGTAATAGTGTGGGTGCCTGCACTCAGTGAATTGTTTTGTTGTTCTAAGAATCTTCCCTTAATAAATTGCTCTTCAGAGGAGACCTGTAAAAGTGGTGTGGACTGCCTTTTATCAGGCCATAATGTGTAGTTATCACACATGAGTATGTAATAACATTGATACTCAGTGGTTCCCCAGAGGGCAGCTATAAATACTGCCTCAGACAGTTACAGGCTGTTACCATTTACAGCCCCTCTCTGCTCCGCTGTCTGCTTCCCTTGCTGTCATACACAGATTACTCCATCCATGCTAATCAATGGCTAGGCATTTGTATGTTTGCTAGTTTTTCCAAGTCTGTTTGCTGCCCAGACTAATAATCAGTTGCCATTTAGGGCAGGGCTTGAAATCCTGACCTAGTCTAGTTTAATATTTTTTGGTACCTGTTCTCTTCTCACTAGTGGTAACAAGCTGCCCGTGTGCAGGCAATCTTTGCAATTGGGCTTCAGCTAATTGCTCTCAGACTCCTCCATAAGACTTGTAGTTTTTTGCAGAATAGCTGTCTGAACACCCATTGTAGGGCCAGTAATTTTCATTTGTTTTGTAGTTTGTTTTTTACTAGCGCTGGAAATAAACATAATCTGCCTTTTTTTTATCCAGCACTTGGGTGTCAGTTTTTCTTGAAAAAACTCTAGTTAGAAACATAGAATTTGTTGGAAGGGAAGGACCAGTAGGCCCATCCAGTCTACCCTATTTTTCCCTGCCTATTCTGACACCTTGGGCCCTTTTTGGTCATTGGCGTCCCTCCCACCTCCCTTTCTTCTACAGTCACATGGGCATCATAGGTACAGGCAAGGAAGGGGGGAAGGACACCTGTGACCAAATAGGGTCTAGTGAGTAGTAATAGGCAGGGAAAATAGGGCAGACAAGATGGGCCTACCTATCCTTTTCTGATGACACATTCTGTGTTTCTGTGGCTATGTGCTTATCCCATGCATGCTTGACGCTCCCTACTGTTTTCGCCCCCACCACTTCTTCTGGCAGGCTGTTCCAGGTATCCACCAGCCTTTCTGTGAAGAAGTATTTCCTCTTATCCCTCTTGAACTCCAACCAACTCCCCTCCCCCGGCTTCATTGCATGCCCACATGTTCTGGTGCTTTTCCTCCTCTGAAGGAGACTCCCCTGCCTGCACCTTGTTCATCCCTGTGAGGTACTTGCAGGTCTCAATCATGTCCCCTCTTGCTCTCCTCTCCTCCTCCTCCAGGGAGTACATGTCGAGATCCCACAGCCTTTCCTTGTATGGCTTCTCGTGCAACCCCCGCACCATTTTGATAGTCCTTGCTCGTCTAGACCACGTCCACCCTGTCAGTGTCCTTACGGACATATGGCCTCCAGAACTGGACACAGTGTACTAGGTGGGGTCTCACTAGTCAGTGATACAGTGGCAACATCACTTCCCTTGTCCTGCTAGAAATCCCCCTCTGTATGCACCCCAGCATCCCTCCATCCTTGCCTGCTGCCTTGTCACATTGCCCCGTCACTTTAAGATTATCAAGATACAATTGTAGGTTGGCAGTATAACTTGTAGGTTAGAGTGACGAGTTGTGAATGAGCTTGGTACATCCAACAGACCTGATATGAATCCTGCAACCTCCACTTGCATACTGTGTGACTCTGAGCAAGTCACTTAACTTCACCAGTGCTCCTGGGTCGCCCCTGAAAATAGGCACTTGTGCCTAGTGTGCTTTACCTGGTTAGCAAAGAATTAAAAAAATAAAACAAATAATTACCCTGAGGTCCCTTTCTTGCTTGGAGACTGTAAGTACCTCCCCCACCATCTGATACACAGCTCCCAGGTTTCCCCACCACAGGTGCAAGGCTTTGCATCTTTTGGCATTGAAACCAAGCTGCAGCACTCTTGACCACACTCTGATTTCCCCAGATCCCTTTGCATTCTCTCCACTCCTTCCTGAGTGTCCACCCTGTTTCATATTTTTGTGTCATCCACAGACACGCCTTCCATTCCAGATCCTCAGCTATATCACTTATGAAGACATTGAAGAGGACCGGTCGCAGTATTGATCTCTATGGCACCCTGCTAATCACTCTCCCGTTCCTCGAGTGTGTGCTGTTTACCGCCACCCTTGCCTTCTATCCTTCCACCAATTTGATACCCAGCTTATCACTTTCTCCCCAGCCTCCAGGCTGCTTAGTTTCTTAACTAGTAGCCTCCTGTGTGGCTCAGTGTCAAAGGCCTTACTGAAGTCCAGATAGGCCACATTCACTGCCCTTCCTTGATCCACCTTCCTAATCACTCAGTAGTCTGTAAGATTTGTTTGGCATGACCTCCCCCTTTGTGAAACGGTGCTGTCGGTGGTCCTGCAGCCCATGTACCACCAGGTACTCCTTCTAATGTGAGACTGATCTGTAGTTACTAGCCTCCACACTGCTGCCACTCTTGTGCAGAGGGATCCCATCTGCCCTCTTCTAGTCCACTGAACTACCCCCATCTCTAGTGTGGTGCTGAGTAGTGTTGCCAGAGAGGCAGCTAGCAACATGCTCAGTTCTTTTAGAACCCTTCGGTAAATCCCATCCAATCCCATCGCTTTCTCCTCCTTTGGGACTTCCAAGCCCTTCTGGACTTGTGTCCACTCCCCCCTCTGCCTGCTGATACATGTTGGTCTATTCCACCCCCCACCCCCGCTGTGAATACCGAACAGAAGTTCTCATAAAATTTTAGCTTTTTCCAGATCTTAATCTTCTGCACAGTCTCTTCCCCTGACTGATTCTCACTATTCCACCCCTTAGTTTCCTATTCTCACTCGCATTCCTGAAGAAAGTCTTATCCCCTTTTTTAACCTCCCTGGCGATCTTCTTTGTTGTTTGTGCCTTAGCTGCCCTCACCCTCCTTCCTCCCTCCCTTTGCTTTTCCAGATATACCTCTCTGTCCACCTCAGTCTGGGTCTCCTTGTACATAATAAATGTTTTTTTTTTTTTTTGTTTCTCCTTCACCACCTTAGCCACCTCTTTTGAGAAACATAGTGAACTGTTCCTCCTTCCCTTGCCTGCTTTCTTCAAACAGCATGCCATTGCCATAGCAATTTTCTCCTTGGATCATTTTCCATTGGGTCTCCACTCCCCCAAGGCCAACCCCCACTTCGAGGTATTTACTGAGGCAGTCTCCCATTTTTTAAAAATCTGCCCTCCTGAAGTCCGGGACCCTTACCTTTAGTGTGTTTTTTTTTTTTCTCTTGCCCAAGCTGTATGGCTGGCAAGCCTCACAGCATGGTGATCGCTTATACCCAGGGTGTTGCACACTGTGACATCTGCAGTGCTGTACCTGTTAATAAATACCAGATCTAGCACTGCCCTGTCTCTAGTGGGTTATGTAACCAGCTGCCGGAGACATGCTTCCTGTAATGAGTCAAGAATGACCCTACTTCTTCTTGTAGCTGCGGACAGAATGCTACAGTCTATATCTGGCAGATTAAAGTCCCCCAAAATCAATACTTCCCTCTTGCTTGCCATTCTGTCAGTAGCCTCCCCCCAAATCAGTACTTCCCTCTTGCTTGCCATTCTGCCAGTGGCCTCCCCCCAAAACCTTGTCTACCTCATCCCCCTTTGTCAGTGGTCTGTACACCATCCCATGCAGATGAAGACCCTGGATCCTGTCTCCAAGCTGATCCATTGTACCTCCAGCCCTTCCATATTTTCTCTGTATAACAGGACATCATTGTAAATGGGCTTGCTCAATGAAATTATCCCAAATAAACAAACTTGAAACTTATTCTCCTGGTGTCCCTGTATCTCTGTGGCCTTTATACTTCTCCTCACATATAAAACACCACCCCATCTTTCCTCCCTGTCCTGACATTCTGAAACATAGTGTAGCCTGATATGGCCATGTCCCAGCTGTTGTTGTTGATGAACCATGACTCTGTTATGGCCACCAGATCCAGGTCTGCCTCTGCAATGATTGCTTCAAGGTCAGGAATGTTATTTCCTAGGCTCCTTGCGATGGCACACATGGCTGTCCAATCCTTTTGTCCCTCTCTTCCCCTCTTCTGCCTTCCCTTCTTTTTCTCATCCTTCACCATTTCCCTTTCCCAGGTCCTGTCCTCCACGTTTTCACTATCCCTCTGCCTACACTCCTTAACCCCTCTATTAACTTTAGTTCCTCTTTGTGACCCACCTGTTCTGCCCTCCCACTTGTCCTTACACTCCTCTAAACCTGGGAGATCATTTCCTCTGGGCTTCTTCTCTCTGCTATTCTATTTGCACACTGTATCATGTGAACAGCCCAACGTTGCACCGGCTTTTTGTGCACACCCCTACATTTTGAAGAAATGTTTGTACAAAATATGCTGATTTATCCTCAATTTGGAGAAAACGACTTAAAAAACAGGTTTTAAGATTTTGCCAAACAGAATTGACTGTTTTTGAAAACAGACAGTCATTGGCTCTACCAATGGGTATACACTTGAGTGCAGGGAAGGGTTTGTTACTTGTTATCCATCTCCTATAATGAAGCCTAGGTGCAAGTCCTTTGAAAGTAGAACTGGAACAGGAACAATTTCCAAACCCCTGCTTACAGCTAAAAAGTGTTTAGGTTTTGGAGTAGGTGGGTGGGGGTAGTGTTGCCTAGTGTGGGAAAGAGAAAAGCTTTGTGGATATTCCTGGCATCTTCCCTAAAATCAGCACGTAGAAGTGCTCTTGTTATTCTGTTTTTATCAGTCTGATTGGTGTGGCTAAAACCAGAAAAAAGCTATCCTCACATAGGACTTGATAGTATTGTATTACAGGAAGTACTGCACTTTTTTGTTTTGTACTTTATGTCCCTTGCCGGCAGCTCTTGTTTTTTTTAAATAGTGCCCATTTGCATGGTTGGTTGGTAGGAATCACTGTCTCTGACAAAACGAGAACTTGGGTACTCAGATGTCCATTTCTGCTGCTGGCAAACCATGTCAGTCCTCCATCCACTGCGCATCAAAACAAGAAATCCAGTGGCCTGTTGCCTGTTCCTGCAGCTGGTAAACAGCGGGTCCCCCAGCCACTGAATGGACAAATGAGAAATTTGGTGATCAGGTGCTTATCCTCTCCATCAGTAAACAGTGTGCCTCCCCCACCACTGTGTGACTAAACAGGTCCCACCCACTGCCGTAACTCCCACCCACCTCCTGACCCATTTCCCTGGTCAAGAAACCCATCCTAAACAGGCATGTTACGCAGAAAAGAAAGCTCGGAACAAGCGGGTTTCTCTCAGCTGAGCTTTCCTGGCTGCTGCCCAAGATGCAGAGGCCCTCGAAGCATCTGTCATTCTGGAACAGCATTTGATTTGTATTTTCACAAGCAGCAATCAATATTAAATTTTGCAACCACTAGCAAGCTGAGCTAGTGACTTAAGAAGATCCATTCATCCCACAAAATTCTGTAATGGCCCTATTTGTGTACAAAATTAAATTTACCTTCTCCAGTACAAACCAGCAGGGATAGTTAATGGGAAAATTTTACAGGCCCAGTACAAAATATACTAGCATTTCGTTGGTGTCAGTCTAGATCCCTTCAGTATGTGTGAAGGAGTCTGTAGTTGCACTGACTGTCTTGTATGTCCAGTGTTAACATTAAATTGGTACGTATGTACAAAGCCTAGTTATTCATCCCTGCTTATGAAGATGGGGTGGAGAATGCAGTGGACCCAGAGTCCCTTCCGAACTTATGCTACTGTATTACATGTGGGTTTTTGAAGAACAGGTATTGGTTGAATTTCATTGGCTTGTTTTGGACAGCCTGCCTGGTATCGATTATCTTGCTTTTTAAATAGGGGATACATGATGGGCGAGTGTGGAATACGGGAAACATTTGCATGAGTGCATAGTGATATTACCAGAGGCCACTATGCACTCATGCAAATACTTCCCGTGTTCCACACTCGCCCATCATGTATTCTATTTATACAATAGGGCCCCAAATAATCCACTGTGGTGATGTCACCACAGTGGTTTATTATCACTGCAGTGAGAATACATGTTTTTATTCAGTGAGTTATTTGCTCACCACTATTGTATGAATCTTGTTTTACCCCCTTGACTGCCACACCTGTCTCACTTCTCCGCTTCAAGGCAGCTGGGTGTCGGCACCTGCCATGGTAATATCTTTTGATGAAAGCAGAAAACTAAATATAGGATAACGTATGGGTTGGGGTGTGTAACGAGAAGTTTACACACACCGGGGTTTATGACTAGCATCTAACCCCAAGGGTGTGTGTAAACTTCGAGTTTACACATCCCAACCCATATTTTATTTTATACAAATTGCTGGGTTTCCCTTTTTCTCCTCAGCAAATATATAAAATAGAGAGCTTTCAGTGCATCCGCGATGTGGCTTCGTTTTTGTCCGGTGCTGATTTGAATCGGCATATTTTAAAACATCCTTT
This sequence comes from Neoceratodus forsteri, assembly GCA_016271365.2. Taxonomy (NCBI): domain Eukaryota; kingdom Metazoa; phylum Chordata; order Ceratodontiformes; family Ceratodontidae; genus Neoceratodus; species Neoceratodus forsteri. The sequence continues at coordinate 1,009,832,225 of CM057452.1, read as the reverse complement.
TTTTTGTTCTGGTTTGTGAGGTTTTTACTGTGTGTCGGGGGGGAAAAAATAAAAGAACTTACCACAGAGTTCTTCTGGCGGTGCTGTTTCGGGAGAGATGGAAGCAGTGAGCGGTCTTGACTGGTGGCACTGCTGCATGAGCATGTGCACAGCAAGGGAAACTGCGCGTGTTTGCCGTTATAAACACTCCTTTATAACAGCAAATTATGCCACGGTTTCCCTATGGGAAAATGGGGAAGCCAGTTATTATAAGGATTTTATAGCTGTGGTTCATGCTCTGCATGTATATGTAATAAGAGGAAAATGGTTTATTCATCCTGGGGAATATGGGTGTGGGCAGGACAGTAGTGTGGTGGGTAGGTAACTGGCTGGGTGGCAGGACACAGAGGGTGGTGGTAAATGGCTGTCACTCCACAGAGGGAAGAGTGACCAGTGGGGTACCACAGGGATCAGTGCTGGGACCGGTCCTATTCAACATCTTCATCAGTGACATTGCACAGGATATAGAAGGCAGAATTTCACTGTTCGCTGATGACACAAAGCTCTGTAACAGAGTAGACACACCAGAGGGTGTAGACAGAATGAGAAGGGACCTGCAGAAACTTGAAGAATGGTCAAGGGTTTGGCAGTTGAAATTCAATGCAAAGAAGTGCAAGATAATGCATATGGGGCACAAAAACCCTGGCACAATATATCAGTTGGGGGTGAGGATATAGCATGCACCAAGCAGGAAAGGATCTTGGGGTTGTCATCTCTGATGACCTCAAGGTAGGAAACAGTGTGACAAGGCATCAGGTAAAGCAAATAGGATGCTGGGATGTATAGGCAGGGCATCACCAGCAGGAAAGGAGGTCATAATTCCGCTATACAAGACACTAGTGAGGCCCCACCTGGAGTACAGTGTATAGTTCTGGAGACCATACCTACGTAAGGACATAGACAGGGTAGAGAAGGTTCAGAGGAGGGCAACAAAGATGGTGCATGGGTTGCATCACAAGTCCTATGAAGACAGGTTGAAGGAACTGAACATGTACTCCCTGGAGGAGAGGAGGGAGAGAGGGATATGGATAGAGACATACAAGTATCTTACAGGGAGGAACAGGGTGCAGGAAAACACTACTTTTAAGCGAAAAGATGTTTCAGGACTAGAGGGCATGGGATGAAGTTGGAGGGAGGACGATTCAGAGGAAACATGAGAAAGAATTTCTTCACAGAATGGGTGGTGGACAAGTGGAACACCCTGCCAGAGGAAGTGGTGGGGGCTGAAACAATCACGGGATTTAAGAATGCATGGGATAGACATAAAGGAATTCTAGAGGTCAGGGGTAAGGGGAAATGGACTTCTAGGAAAACAAACTGAACTTACAAGCTCAAATGGGCAGACTAGGTGGGCCATAGGCCCTTATCTGCCGACACTGTCTATGTATCTATGTATCTATGTATCCTCTGTCAGGAAAATCTGTAGATATTAGAAATTTTTACATCTGTAAGAGTACATTTGTTAATTACGCAACCTGGTGCGATTGCAAAAAGTGTACATTGGGAAAACTGTTAGGGAGGCTTGAACAAGAATCTTCAAGCGTCTAAGATCAGTATATCTAACAAAATGTGACAGTGCAGTAAGGCAACACTTTCAGGATGTACATAGAGGGGATGTTTCTTCATTCAGAGATGTGGTACTTGATGGTTCCCCACCCATGCCATGAGGTAACAATAGAGGTAAAAAGTTGGAACAAATAGAATCATACTGGATATTTGTTCTCAGTACTTTGACCCCAAATTGTCTTAATAATGATGTAAACTTCATTCATTTTCTGTGACCTTTAAACAAATGTGAATTGCTGGTTGTCACAAGTTGTATGTTTCAGATTCTTTGTTTATATGCATGTTAACGTTTCGTCAGAAGACTATTATGCGAGTAAATGTACTCGCCATTTTTGACATTAGATGAGTAAAATATAATTGTGATGAGTAAAAGTGCTTTAAACTTGGAAAAACTGATCCTTTTGAAGTATATACAGAGCATTTCAAAGTGTTGGTATGCGTATCCGTACTCATCAAAAAATATTTGAGTATTTCCGAAAGGTTGGGGAGTAAAATAGGCCTGTGCTCGACTTATCTGGAGTTCTGTATGTAAACGACTTCTAGTCTGTCAAGTTACTATTGTATAGCTAACACAGCTGTTAGCACAAGTATTTGTACATGGCATATATATTTGAGCCACTATATTTAGAGTTGAGTAGGCAGTTAATGTTAAACCCCAGTTTATGCACTTTAATAACTCCACAACCGTTGAACAGATTTTTATTTGCATCAAATTTTTCATGTGCGATCTCGTGGGGTGGATCTCTGGAAGTGCCCAGTTTTATTTCGTCAGATGTGCGGATTCTAGGATTGGGATAGTGCAAAATGTGAATTTTTCAGGGTTCTTTCGCTGTTTTATCTGACACCTGTAGTGCCCAGATGGTTTGGAATTTTGGTCTGATATTTTCAGGGTAGAAAGGGGCTGGCCCACAGATGTGCCTTTTTGCTGGTTTGGTGAAAAAAATATGAATCCATTCCAGAGTTATTACATTTAAAAATTTAAGTTTCTGAGCATGCTCAGTAAGCTTTTCAAAATAGCTGTATGAAACAAAAAAATAATCCTTTTTTGTTTGGGGGCAATCCTTTTGCGTGAGGGGGAAAAAATCCTTTTTTGGTTGCCGCCATCATGTTTTCCGGTTTATCAAAACAAAAATTCAAACCCCACAAAAATGACATCCTGGAGAGAGAATAAGACCTATATCTTGCTCATTGGGACTCCTCTAGGTGGATTCTGCACTTAACCATTGTAGAAATTACCCCCAAATGTTTTTTTTTTTTTTTAACATTTTAAAGCCTTTTTCATGACTCGCTTCTAGTATGAAAATTTTAATATGAATCCCTGTCTCCTTATTAAATCTTTCCCTGGTGTCTTGTGGTGCTCCCACCCTCCAGCCGTCATCCTCTTTAATGATTTCCTGGTGTTTAGTGGCGCCGTCCCCCTGTTGATTAATAGTGCCCTGGTGTCTAGTGGCACCCCCCACCATCCGATCACCATCCCCCTAATTCCTTTGTAGTGCCCATGTGTCTAGCGGCACCCCCCACCCTCCAGTTGCTGTCCTGTACTTTTTTTATTTTGCCCTGGTGTCTAGTGGCACACCCCACCCTTTGATTAACCGTCCAGTCTGAAATACAGAAAATGGTCCATCAGTGGCTTTTGTTTGTTTTTTTTAACCTGTAAAAAACAAAATGGTCCCTTATCGATCCGACCCCCCCCCCACCAGACCTCCCACTCAGCTCCTACCATCCTGCACCCCACCAGACCCCATATACCCCATCACTCACCTGAACAGGTCCCAGGGTGAAGATCCAGTCTATCGTCATAGACATGTCTTGCTGCTGGAAACGCTGACTGCTATATGAGAAAGTAAGGTAAGTGCAGTTCAGTGTATTTTTCAATGGGGTTTTCAACTTTTGTACATAACTTTGCCATTTTTGCATATTTTGACACCAAATTTTCAACATAGCCTTTTTGAGACCCCAACTCATGAACAGTGTTGATGGAATTACGCATATCTGGCCCAAATGGTGATTTCACATTTGCTTAGTGAAATCTTCTTTCGGGCGGGATTTGAAAATTTTCATCATCTAGTTCATGGTGGTGAATATAAGAAAAACTATATTGGTACGGGAAAAATATGTACAAATGGCAAAGTTATGCGCATGCGTTGAAATTTTGTTACACTCGATCATAACTTTGGCAATTGAAAATATTTTGACCCCAAATTTTCAACATAACCATCTTTTTACACCACTTCATGAGCATGACAGCTGTCATTTATCAAACCCTGGCCAAACTGTGTTTTTGCACCTGTGGCACGGAATCATGTTTTGACGGGGATTTCAACACTCTCATTGCCGAGTTCATGAGGTGAGATGATAATAACATTTATTTATTAGGCGTCTTATCAAAGACCAAGGCACCTCACAATTCATAAAAAACAAACCACAAAAATATCAACATTAAAATAATAATATACCAAGGAAAAAAAAATTAAAGAAACATCAGTTGCCAAAAGCCTGGTGCCACAAATACATTTTTAGAGATTGTTTAAATCCCTCCACAGTTGTGCACCCCCGTAACCGGGGTAGAGAATTCCAAAGAGTAGGGGCTACATATTCAAAAGTTCTTGCCCCAGATGTTTTTAAGCATACCCTTGGAATCTCTAGCAACCCCTTGTTGGCCGAGTGGAGAGATCGTCCCGGGCAGTAAGGGACCGGGAGCTCTTTCAGGTAATCAGATAAGAAGGCTATACTCACAATTTCCTTCCTGTTTTACTACAGATACAACTGCAGGGCACATAGAGCCCTGCACTTCCACACCAACATATATGTACGCATCTAAGGAGGGATGGGAGTTCAGGGCCCATAGGGCCCTGTGCTCCCACAGACAAATGAGGATACAATTATACTATCTCAAAAAGTAAGGAAATTCTTTGCAAAAGCTGCATTAATGCAACATTTAGGCCCTGTCCACACTTCCATTCTTGTAACATTACTGGCAGTCTGTAACGTTACAAGAATGGCAAACACAGTCCACATCCACACTGTAGCATGGTACAACCATGCTACAAATGGTGTTTAAAAACTGTGCTAGAAACCTGATCGGAACAGGTTTCTAGCACGGTTTCAGACCTAAACGGTTGCCTTAAACCATGTTTACAGTAGTGTGGATGCAAACTGTGCTGTAACATGGTTTAAGGCAACCTCCATAACTCTTCTAAGGCTCTTATAATGCAGGTACGACGATAAGGGGAGGACATACTCACATCAATGAGCTCGCAATGAGCTCTCGAACAACATGGTACCATTTTTATCCGGTCCGTTACTGGGACCCATTGCGAGTATCCCGACATGATTGCGGCATTGCATGCTTTGTGATTCTGTCGCAGTCATGCCTGGGAACTCAAAACAGGCAGTCACAGTGTGGGTGCTCCGACAGCTGTGCTCAGACACTGAATTAAAAAAATTTTTTTTTTTTTTAAACATTTTAAAAACTGCCTCTAGTGTGAACAGAGCCTTAGGGTTGAGGCTACAGCGAAAAAAGTGGGGAAATGTGGTCTTAGGGTTTTCAACCCTAACCCCCACCCCACCCTAAAGCGAATCATGAATGCAGTCTTCCTTGGGGTTGTTGACCTAAAGCTCACCACACTCTACACTCCAGAAGCATACACACATAATGGGGTGAACTTCAGGGTTGATAACCTCAAGGAAGACTGCACCCCCGATTTGTTTTAAGGGTGGGGTGGGAGTTTAGGTTTGGAAACCCTAAAACCACATTTCTCTACTTTTTTCACTGCAACCTCAACCCCAAATGTTGCATTAATACAGTTTTTTGCAAAGAATACATACGGTGTGTGTGTGTGTGTGTGTGTGTGTGTGTGTGTGTGTGGCATGTGTGTTATAGGGGCGCCCTTATATTTAGGGCGTGAACAGGGCTTTCTATGTTAAACCTGAGATTTTGAACTTTAATATCTTCACAACTGTTCAACGGATTTGCACAAAGTGTTGCTTGTGTGGTCTCGTGGGGTAGATCTCTTGACGTGACAAGTTTCGTTCCAGTCTGATGTGCGAATTCCGAGATGCAGATAGCGCAAAAACGTAAATATTCACTGTTTTTTGCTGGGTTTTTTTTTGTCATTACTTTGCACCCGGACAGTTCGGACTTTTGGTCTGAAAGTTTTAGGGTAGAAAGGGTCTGGGCCAGATGTGCCTTTTGCTTTTATTTATTTAAGAAAGACATTTGAGCGCAAGCTCTTTTAGAAAGGTTCCACGTCAGGGTAAACAATAAGACAATACACAATACAGTGGTTACAGTGGCCTGTGAATAAGGCATCATGAGCAGTTTTTTGATTAGAATGCATTACTATTGTTAATTGATTGCCCTTGGTAGTACGCTCATGGAAAAACTCCTGGTTGTGTTGTTTTAGACCAGGTAACTTCAGGGGGTTAGAGCGAGAATTGGGGTAACTGAATCAAAAAAGAAAAGGGGGGGAGCAGTTCCAGCGGGCTTTGTCGAGTGGGGGGTGGTTGTGAGGGAGGGTTTAGGGTGTGGCAGGGTGGGGCTGTAACTGGGGGTGTTTAAGAAGGACTGAGAGCTTACTGGAGACCTTGGCTGGGCCGAAGGGTGTTGGAGCGGATTCTCCATATAGTCCTGCTGGGTACTGCCTTGAGAGTAGTCCAGCTGAGCAGTGGGGGGCTTTAGAAGCAGGTGCATTTTGATCTAGACATTAGGTGCTGTTTGAGGCCAGTTTTGAATTGAGCCAGGCTGTTAGTGTGGAGTGTCAATGGGAGTTCATTCAACCAGAGGGGGGCCCGGTAGGAGAAGGCGCGCTGCCCTAGTGAGGTACGGTGAAATGGAATGGACATTGCCCCTTTCTTCCTCCCCCTGGTAATATGTGTTTAGAGGGATGCCTCGAGCAATTCCCTTACACAGGGTGGGGTTTTGCATAGGAGTGCCTTCTTCCCTAGCAGGCAAGTTTGGTATTTGATCCTGTCTTTTAGTGTAAGCCAGTTTGTGCGCTCATATAGGGTGCAAGTATGAGTGTAGTGATCTGCATCCTGGGTAAGGTGGCATGCCTTATTAAGCGCAGTTTGGACCCTTTTGAGTACTGTCTGTAGCAGCCCCGTAAACCAGCAGCCCATAGTTTATCGTGGAGAATATGGAGCTGGAGGCTGAGATGCGGAGTGCTTTTGGGGTGAGGGATTTCTTGTGCCTATAGAGAACCCCGATCTTTGTGTTTACTGTCTTGACAAGGGAGTCGATATGATATGTGAAAGTGAGGTGAGTCATCAATGGTGACTCAAAGGTATTTGAAAAATCGCACCTGTTCAATTGGCTCACTACCTGTGTTGGAGATTGAGGGGAGGAAGCCTGTGTTTGTTATAGGGGCTGGATAGTAGCATGGCCTTGGTTTTCTTGTAATTTAGTAGCAGTTTATGTCTACTGAACCAGTCCTCTAGTTTAGTAAAGGAGTTCTGTAGTTCCATTTGTAGGGCACCCTGGGAGGTGTTGCTGCTCAGAATCACGGCATCATCTATGTAAATGATGAGTTTGTTGTCACAGGCTGTGGGTAGGTCATTGATGAAGATGCTGAAAAGTAGGGGCCCCAGGATTGATCCTTGAGGGACTCCTCCTCTGGAGCTGGAGAATGTCTGCCCAATTTTGACTTGCTGGCTCCTAAGAGTTAGGTAGTCATTGAACAAACCCAGAGAATTTGGTGCCACACCCAATTTCTGCAGTTGGAATACAAGTAGGGGGTGGTTGACAGTGTTGAAGGCTTTGGTGAGGTCTATGAAAACGGACCCCACCAATTTGCCTTCATCCAGTGCCTTGTGGGCATAGTCAGTGTAGTCCAGCAGTGCCATGGTGGTACTGTGGTTTTGCCTGAAACCGTGCTGCTTTGGGCAAAGCAGATTGTACTTCTTTCTTATTGAGGTGGTCTGTGAGTTGGCTTGCCACAATTTTTTCCAGTGCCTTAGATAATGAGGAAAGAATCGATATAGGCCTGTAGTTTGACACCTGTGCCATATCATCACCATTCTTATGCACAGGTGTTACCAGTGCTTGCTTCCAGACCTCCAGAAATTGAGCTGGAGTCAAGGATTTGTTAAATAGCATTGTTATGGGCAAGATAAGAACATCCAGGGTGATGGATAGTAACTTCATGTCTAGCCCATCACTCCCCATTCTGGTCTTGCCTAGGATTTTCCTGACCCTGGTTAGGGCCTCCTTCACCGTGACCTTCTTAAAGTAGAAGGCTGGGTGGTTAGTTTTGGGTGAGTTGGTAGAGGCTTGGGTCCCTGCGAGCAGAAGGTAGTCTGGGGTGCAGCACTGAGGACAGGTCAGTAAAGGCCTTATTAAAGTCATCTGCCATAGCTAGCTGATCAGTGGAGGGTGAGTTATTAATGTTGGGTGCTGCTTTTGATCTTTGCCGAGGATGTTCTTGACGTCGTCCCAGAAACTTTTTCCATCCCCCCATGCGTTGTTAAGCTGAGTCTTATGGAAGTCGGCTTTTGCAAGCCTGATAAGTTTGGTGCAATGATTTCTAGCCATTTTGTAGCACTGTAGGTCGTGCTTGCTGCTTGAGTTTTTAGCCTTTTTCCCCAGAGGCAGTCTCCCTCTTTCAGGAGGGAGAGGAGCTTGCCATCAATCCAGCCGTTTACTCTCTCCCCCCCTCCCCCGAATTTTCTGTTTCGTGCGTGGTGCAAAGATGTCAAAGATGGAGTTGAAACCATCAATGAAAAAACTAATGGTCTGGTCGAGCGTAGTTGCCTTGCTGATGGGGGACCAGTCGTGTTTGGAGAGGGCCGATTTGAGGGACCCAAGTTTGCCTTTCCGCAGTACCCTGCTTTTGATAAGGAGGGGTGGGCTTTTGGTAAGTTTAGTAGTCCACAAAAAGGAGACCGTGTGTTTTGGGAAAACCCTGAGTTCAGAGATCTGAGCAGGTGAGCTAGTTAAGACCCAGTCAATGAGGGTACTGGTACCAGTCTCGTAGTTCTGCCTGGTAGGGTCCCCTTACGAGTTGCATGAGTTTGTGGGAGGTGATTAGGTCTTTGGAAGGTGCTGCCTCCTTGCTCATCCAGTTATTAGTCACCAATCACGATGAGTTCCGAGCCTTTGGTGAGTGCGCTGATTTCTTCCAGAACAATAGGAAGGCCCTCCTTAGATTTTCTGGGGGACAGATAGGTCATGGCGAGGGTAAGAGTCTTACCTTTTTGGCTGGATTGTATTTTTAGCACTAAAACTTCATGATCCTCAGCTGCTCTGGAGATGGGGAGGATGGAGCAGCTCAGCAAGTTTCTGGCATATATAAGGCAGCCATCCCCTTTCTTGCCTGTCCTATCGAGCTGAAATGCTTGGAAGCATTTAAGAGCCACCACGCCTTCTTTGATTCTACCTGACAGCCAGGTTTCACAGGCAGAGTATGTTGGGGTATGGAAGGCGATCCAGGCCTGGAGCTGGTCGAATTTAGCAGTTAAGCTGCAGATATTTAGTGAGGCTATTTTTAGACCTTTCACCATATGGACCCCCTTGCTCGCCAGGGTTGTTGGGCCAAGGCTAAGGTGTATATTGTCAGAGAGTAGCAGAAGCAGAAAGATTACTTTTCTAGCAGACTGGGTGATGTTAATTTTCCCTTGTGCTCCGTCGCCTCAGCTTCCCCCCAGACTTAACAGGCATATAGACACCTCTCCCATCTGACGCTAATTGTTAAGGTTAAGGCATTGGAGGTTGGCTGGGTGAAAATTGAGTAAAGGTGTTGTGGAAGGGTGTAGAGCCTGTCACTCCCGTGGGTGGCAGTGGCCATGGGTGTGCTAGTCGGCCAGCTTGCACCCAGCAAAGATTCAGTGTGAGGTAGTTGTGGACCGAATTGGAATAAGGTACCAACAGTGCCAAAAGAGGTGGCGAGGAGGAGTAGTACATGAGTGCATTCCATGATAGTTTGTGTAGTCTTGCTTGCCTGTTCTGGCTGTTTGCAAAGTTACGGGCAATTATCTTTCCCTGTTGAATAGGTAGTGGAGGTAATTGGGTGTTTGTTGCTTTAAGGTCTCTCAGGCTGATGCTGAGCTGGGGAAAATGGGAGGGGGCTGTAGTTGTAGGCATGGCTATCTTGTATTTTATAGAGGCCAGGGTCGGGGGGGGGGGAGAAAATACAGGTTGGTTAGCAATGTCTAGTGGCTTGCAATAGCTGTGGTTTGCTATGTCTGGCGCCACACCAGTCTGCTTGCTTCCTGTCCAAGCTGCAGCCAATCCGTGGGGCAGGTGGCTGATTTGAGCCTAGCGGGTGCTGCCGCTATGAGCAGCCATTCCTTAGTGTAGGAGTCCTGGCTTCCGGCTTGCTCGGGGAACTGCCGCAGTAGAATGTGGGCGGTCTGGGCCTCTGTTGATCAGCCCTTGGAACCAGGAGTACCCCCGCTGCCTTGGCATAGGAGTCCTGGCTGCTGGCTTGCTCAGGGAACCGTCGCAGTGGAATGCGGGCAGTCCAGGCCTCTGTTGATCAGCCCTTGGAACCATGAGTACCCCTGCTGCCTTAGTGTAGGAGTCCTGGCTGCCGGCTTGCTTGGGGAACCACTGCAGTGGAATACGGGCGGTCCGGGCCTCCGTTGATTGGCCATTGGAACCAGGAGTACCCCCGCTGCCTTGTTTGGTGAAAAAATATTAAACCATTCCAAAGTTATTAAATGTTAAAGTTTATTATTTTCAGTGGGCAGTACAGTCTTTTGGATAAGCTTCCTGGAACGAAAAAGAATTTGGTCAAAATGAAAAAAGATCTTTTTGTTTGGGACCAATCCTTTTTCGTGAGAAAAAAAATTCCTTTTTTGTTTGCCGCCATCTTGTTTTCGTGTCCCACCCCTGCAAAAAAAAGTCTCAAAACTCCTAAAAATGACATCCTGCAGATAGACGAGAACATGTATCTTGCTTATCAGGACTTCGGTAGGTGGTTATCTGGAAGAAAAATTACCCCAGAATATTTTTTTTTTTTCATTTTAAATCCTTTTTTGTCACTCGCTTAGGTATTTTTTGTAAATCCTTTTTGGTTTAAATGAAAAAGTATCCCTTCTTGTAAAGGATTTCAGACTTAAATTTTGTTTGACTTTTTTTCGTGAGTCCTTTTTCATTTAAACGAAAAAGGATTTTGGATTTAGTCGTTTTTCTGATTCTTTTTTTCGTTTCAAGGGATCCTTTTCATTTGATAATTCTGTTCAAACAAAAAAGGATCCCTTGTCACGAAAAAGGATCACAGATTTAGTTTTTTCCTGATTCCTTTTTCACATCAAAGAATTCTTACGTCCCCGTAATTTTGTCTATGTTCCCTGGTGTCTAGTGGTACCCCACACCCTAGCATGGCCTTCCTATAATATATTAAAGTTTTCCCTGGTGTCTAGTGGCGTCCCCCTCTTCCCCCCACCCTGCCGTCGTCAGTACTGTAAATTTAAATATTTTTTCCCTGATGTCTAGTGGCACCTTCCACCCTCCAATTGCCTTCTACATATTTCTCTTTCCTTTTCCCTGCTCTAGTGGCACCCCCCACTGTCTGATCGCCCCACTCAGGTGTTACATACTTCTCTGGTGTCAAGTGGCACCACACACCATCCGATCGCAGTTCCCATAATATTTTATCTCTGGTGTTCAGTGACCCCCCCCCCCACTCTGCAGTTGACCTCCCCATATTTTTTACATTTTCCCTGGTGTCTAGTGACCCCCTACCCTCTGATGCAGTCCCTGTCTTTGTGTCCCTGTAATAGCCCTGTAATCCCCGTAAGCACTGTGGGATGCATTGTAATTGAAAAGCGCTATATAAATGCTGATTCTTTTTCTTAGTATTATTATTATATAAAGATTTTCTTTTGCTAATGAAGAAAATCTTTCCTTGTTGTCTTCTCTTTACTGTAAAGAAAAAAAAGTCATTGAGGTCACCCCCCACCCCCAACCTCCACTGTTGCACCCACCACCCCCATACTCCTCAGTACACCACCACACACCTCACTCACCCGAAGAGGTCCCAGAATGAATAACCACTCTCCAATTGAAGACACGTCTTGCTGCTGGAACCGCCGACTACTATATGAGAAACTAAGGTAAGTGCGGTTCAGTGTATTTCAATGGAGTTTTCAACTTTGTGCATAACTTTACCATTCTGGCATATTTTGACACCGAATTTTCAGCATCGCTCTTTGGAGACCTCATCTCATGAACAGCGTCGGTGGAATTACGCAAATCCAGCCCGAAAGGTGATTTTTGCAGTCGCTTAGCAAAACCATGTTTAAAGTGGGAATGAAAATTTTCACTGCCCTTGTTCATGAGGTTGTGTCATAAGAAGGGTATGTTGAAAATGTGGGGTCAAAATATGTTAAAATGACAAAGTTATCCGCATCCGTTGATATTTACATAAGCTCCCTTACAACTTTTGTAATTTTAAATATTTTTGTCCAAAATTTTTAACATAGCCATTTCTTTACACCACCTCATGTATGTGACAGCTGTCATTTTACAAATGTTCGCCAAAGTATCGTTTCGTGCATGTGGTGCAAAATAAAGTTGTAGTGGTGCAAAATTATGTTTTGGTGGGGATTTGAAAATTTCCAGTACTGGCTTCACAGGGTGGGGTAGTAACAAGGCTATGTTGACAATTTGGTTGTTGCTGCCCTACACATGGAAGCACAGGGCCTGAGGCAACTGAGCGCCCAGCATCAACACATATATATACGCATCTATGGAGGGTTGCGCTCCCACAGGCAAATTAAGGATGTGATTACTCTATCTGAAGAAGTACGGAGGGATGGAAGTGCTCCCACAGGTAAATACAAAACAATTATACTGTCTCAAAAAGTAAGAAAATTCTTTGCAGGAAACTTTGTCATTGCAACATTTAGGGTTCAGGCTAAAGTGACAAAAGTAGGGAAATATAGCGTTAGGGTTTCCAACCAAAACCCCACTCCACCCCACCCCTAAAACAAATCAGGGGTGCAGTCTTCCTTGTGGTTGTTAACCCTAAAGCTCGACCCATTCTGTGCACTCCAGAAACATACACACCTAATGGGGTGAGCTTAAGCGTTGACAACCCCAAGGAAGACTGCACCCCTGGTTTGTTTTAGGGGCTGGGTGGGATTTTAAAGTTGGAAACCCTAAAGCCACATTTCCTTACTTTTGTCACTTTAGCCTGAACCCTGAATGTTGCATTAACTGAGTTTTTTGCAAAGACTATCTATATAATACATATATCACACCCACATACATGTATTTAAAGAAGGTATGTTAGTACTTGAACTTGGTGCTGCTATGTGTTTTTCAAATTTTGTCTGAGTAGTGGGATTCGAACTTGTCTCCATTGGTTGAAAAAAATATTTTTTTCTAAAAATCAATTAGACATAATTAAAGCTGTTTTTTTTTTCTAATGAAAACTTTTCATGGAGACAGTAACTATTTTCATGGGTCATTTTTATGTTGTCTTGCGCGCATGCGCAAGCAACATCTTGCGGTAGTAGCACATTCAGAGTTGTGTCCGTGTTGTGGTGAATGCAGGGGATGCTTTAGTGGGTGTGTCCCTCAGCCACCAATTAGGGAGCATGCTGGCGATGACACTAGTTTCAGATAGAGCCACAGAGTTGAAAGAAATCTGCTGCTCCAATGAGGTGCAGTTTCCTCATTGGAGCATCAGATGACAAGGCTCTGTTACATGCCTTTCCTGGTGAAACATTCTAATAAATATGGCAGCTCCTGCTGCCCACCCTACAATCCCCACTAAGCTGACATCGGGAATGCCCAATCCCAGGGCTCCAGATAAGTTTTTTTGGGATGAGTACTGCAACTCCTCATTTTGAAAGTGAGGTGAGTAAAGCCAAATTCAGATGCGTACAAATGTTTGGACACAGTGGAGAGAGAAGTACATTTTTAAAAACAATGTAGTTTTTTTTCTAGGTAAGAACTGATCAGGTGCCAACAATACTCCAGACAATGTTGGCAGGTAGGAGTAATTTACTCACTAGTTTTAAAATATGAGTAAAACAACATTGGGATAGGTATGTGTGCTGTAAATCTGGAAAAAAAAAATGCTCCTTTTGAATCACCAGTTATGTTACGAAGCACCAGTCTTTGTGGTGTGGAGTATTTACAAATGTTGAATGAGTATTGGTACTCATTGAAAACAAATTCTGAAGAGTATTTCCTAAAATGAGGTGAGTAAAATACATCAGTACTCCCCTTATCTGGAGACCCTGCCCAATCCGCATATCGGCATGTCCCCCCAGTTCAATTTGTTTGCCAATGGGGGAGCCCAGTCCCTGTCGGCATCATGTCTCTTCCCACCCCCTCCCCAACACACACACACACACACGCCTTTCTTTGCTGATGGGGCTACTCAATCCCCTTAGGCATCATGTCTCCCCAAACTTGTGGCACACTGGGAGCCCACCCCAGTGTGCCTGAAATCATTTTTTTACCTGTAAATAAGGAAAACAGTCCCCCGAAATCCGGTTTCTGTTTTTTTACCTGTGGAAAAATAAAACAGTCCCTCATCATCCTGACACGCCCTCTTCCCCTACACGCACCCACCCTCTGCACACCCCACCTCCCTGCACCCACCCTCACCCCATACTTACCTCCGGAGGGTCGGCAGTGCGATCTTCTTTGGAGCAGGAACACATCCAAACTCTTCAAAAGCTGACCGGGAACTGAACAAAATGCGGTAAGCTTTATAATGGCAGGCAATGGGTTTTTCAATTTAGGTGGATATCTCAGACATTTTTGGTAATTTTGGTACTAGATTTTCAACATGTGGTTCTTGGGACCCCACCTCATGAACACATGCACTGTCATATCATTACTCGGTCCCGAAAGGTGATTTCGCGGTCACTGTGTGGAATCATCTTTTGGGACTGATTAACGAAACAACAGTGCTACTGTCCATGAGGTGGGGTCCCAAAAAGCCCATGTTGCAAATTTGGTGAAAAAATTCCCAAAAATGACTGCGTTATGAACATGTGTTGTGCAGTTTCCACGCACACTCGTAACTTCGACAATTTTTAATATTTTCATTCCAGATTCTCAACATTGCCATTTTTCACACCTCCTTATGAACAGTACAGCTGTCATTTTTCACATCCTGCACGAAATGTGTTTTCACACCTGTGGCACACAATGGCGCGGTCACTTTGGGAAATCAACTTTCAGGACAGATTAACAAAATCACAGTGCCACTGTTCATGAGGGGAGGTCCCAAAATGCCTATGTTGAAAATGTGGTTAAAAAATTCCTCAAAATAATTGGGTTACGGGTGTGCGTTGTGCAGTTGCTAAGCATGCTATTAACTTCACCAATTTTTCACATTTTCACTCCAGATTTTAAACATTGCCATTTTTTTACACCCCCTCACGAACAGTACAGTTGTCATTTTTCACATCCTGTCCAAAATGTGTTTTCGCACCTGTGGTGCCAAATGGCGCAGTCGCTGTACAAAATCACCTTTCCGCTAATGAACTGATAGTGCCACTCTTCATGGGGTGGGGTCACAGAAAGCCCATGTTGGAAATTTGGAGTGAAAATACCAACAAATGCCCCGGAGTGTTAGGGTTCCAACTGTAACGCCCCACCCTGTAGAGACTGACAGGCGTCAGGGGTGTGACTTGGGATCGTCAGCTGTAATGCTCATGCCATTCCACCCCCACCCTGTAACCAGTGATAGGCATTGAGGTGTGCCTTGGCGTCTTCGGTCGCAAAGTTCACCCCATTCCCCTGAACTGCACCCATCTCAGCGTATTTCCTTATGGAATGGGGTGAGGGTAGGCCCGAAGACCCCAAGGCACATCGCAACACTTGTCTGCAGGGTAGGGTGAGGTAACATGGCATGAGCGTTATGGCTGATGACCCAAAGACACACCTCAACACCTGTCAGTCTCTGCACTGTGGGGGTGGGGTTGGCGTCACTATCAATGCCATTGCCAGCAAGACAACATTCGGCATTGACAAATGCTTGTTGAGTAACATCTATTGATATTAATTGCAATAAACATAGAAACATCTCTTTTGGGGGGAGGTGGTAATTGATTAAATTTGACAGTGTGGCTTTTTGTTCTTTTTTCCCCTCTTTTTTGCCTTTTTTCTAATCAGAACATTATCAGTGGTAATAAAGCATTAAAATTAAATATCTGTCAGATGCCCAATAGTATTTTAAAGGACCGTATGCTAAACTGTAATTAAAATTCTATGCTAAAATCTATGCTAATTATTCTGAGCATTTTGGGGTGTAATAATAGATCAGTCCCCACATGTACACGCCACCCCTGACAGTGTTACTAAAATCATGAAGAGATGAGTGATTGGCAGATTGCCCTTCGCCTCGGCACTTTGGAATCTCAAGCAGCAGCAAGCTTCATTTTAGTAAACTCGACTCCAGCTTTCTGATCTTACACAGCTTTTTTGATGGTTTCGTTTGAAGTTGAAATTCCCATCGTAAACAGCTACAGCTTTTGCTCTTCCTAAATATGTAAGTACCTTTGCAGCAATGCCTGCTACATGTTCTTCTTAAGCTGGTATGACAAGCCAGAAGAAAAAGCTATAAATACAGGCTTTTCTAATATTAAAAGAAAAAAAAGGAAAGAAAAGCTGAAAAAATACTCCAGTTTTTTGGTTTTGGACTGGAACTGGCACCCTGGGCACAAGAATAGACCATGTCCTTCACTCTTCACACCGTGCTGGAATTCCCCCTTGTATTAGAGCCCAGCCTGTCCCTTTTTGGCACTGTAATCCGAGACCACAAGTTATTGGTGAGGGGGCATTAAGAGTCCGGTGCAGTGCCACCCATTAGCATGGCTCCCAAATCAGCAGCCGTCCTACACTGGCTGAAACATAGAGTTTGATGGCAGATAAGGACCGCTTGGCCCACCTAGTCTGCCCATTTCCCTACCTAACGGATAGCTGCAGATCCTAGTTAACCAGCAGCCTACTTCCTCCTGCCCCCCACTAGAATTGCCTTATGTCTGTCCCATGCATTCTTGAATTCCCCCACTGTTTTTGACTCTACGACCTCCTCAGGAGGGCTGTTCCATGCAACTACAACCCTCTCTGTGAAGAAATACTTTCTCACATTACCTCCCCCCTCTATCTTTAAATTGTGTCCCCTTGTTTTTACACACCTCTTTTTTGAAAGATGCTACCCTCTTGGACTTTGTTGATGCCCTTGAGGTATTTGAAAGTTTCTGTCATGTCCTCTCTCCCTCCTTTCCTCGAAGCTATACATCTTAAGCTCCTTTAGTCTTTCTTCATATGTCTTCTGGTGCAAACCCTGCACCATTTTGGTTGCCCTGCTCTGGACAACCTCCACCCTGTCTATGTCTTTGTGGAGATGGGGTCTCCAGGACTGTACACAGTACTCCAGATGTCATCTTACCAACTGTCTGTACAGAGGGCCAACAACTTCCTGTTTTCTATTGGTGATGCCTCTCCCTATGCATCCCAGTATCCCCCCAGCCCTCCTTACTGCCTTCTCACATTGCTGGCCCACCTTTTGGTCATCTGATATGACTACCCCCAGGTCCCTTCCCGTTTTTTTTGCTGTCAGTATCTCACCCACCATTGTTTTCTCTTGCCTTGGGTTTTTGTTTCCCAGGTGCAGTACTTTGCACTGCTTTGCGTTGAGTCTAAGCTGCCATACATTTGACCATTCCTCCAACCTTGCCAAGTCCATTTTCATCCTTCCGCCTACCTTGCATATACACCCTGTTGCAGATCTTTGTGTCTCTGCAAAGAACATACTCTTTCCTTCCAATCCCTCTGCAATGTCACTTATAAAGACATTAAAAGGACCAGCCCAGTACTGAACCCTCAGGTACCCACTAGTAACACCCCTTCTTCACTGTGGACTCCATTTACTATTACCCTCTGTGTCCTGTTGTCCAGCCAGTGTTTTATGCAGGCTACCACCCTGGGGCCCACTCCCAGGCTGGCTAATTTGTTTATTAATCTTTCGTGCAGGACTGTGTCAAATGCCTTGCTGAAGTCTAGGTAGGCCATGTCCACGGCCCCTCCTTGGTCTACTACTTTGGTCACCAAGTCAAAGAAATCAATTAGATTTGTTTGACATGATCTTCCTGCTGTGAATCCATGTTGCCTCAGGTCCTGTGCTCCACTGGCCTCTAGGTACTCAACAGTTCTTTCCTTCAGAAGTGATTCCATCATTTTCTGTACCACTGAGGTCAGACTGACAGGTCTGTAGTTTCCTGCCTCTGTTTTGCTCCCACTTTTGTGAAGGGGAATCACATCCGCCCACCTCCAGTCCTCAGGTACCACCCCATCCTCCCATGATTTATTAAAAAGAGTAGTCAGTGGTGTTACTAGTTCTTCCCTTAGTTCTTTTAGAATTCTGGGGTGAATCCCATCAGGCCCCATTGCTTTATCCACCTTCAGTTTTAAGAGTCCTTTCAAAACCCTTTCTTCTGTGAAAGGACTAATAGCAACCCCCTATCCAGAGTGCTTCTATTGACTGGATTAGGTATCTCCCCCTGCTTTTCCATTGTGAATACTGAGCAGAAGTATTTGTTCAGTAACCCTGCTTTTTCACTGTCACTCTGACCAACCACCTTCCTCTTTATTCAGCTTCAGTATCCCTGCCTTAGTCTTTCTTTGCTCCCTTATGTACCTATAAAAGGTTGTATCCCCCTTCTTAACTGAGTTGGCTGTCTTTCCCTCGGTTTGGGCCTTTGCTATTCTGACTGCCTTCCCCACCTCCTTTTGCATTAACTGGTATAGTTCTCTGTCCTGCTCCTTCTGTGTTTCCTTATACTTCCTGAATGCTGTCTTTTTCTTCCTAACCTTCCCCGCCACTTCTTTTGAGAACCATAATGTTTCTTTCTTTCATTTTGATTTGCTTCACACAAAGGCTTGTTGCTTCTGTGATGGCGTTTTTGATGTTTTCCCATTGTTGCTGCACCCCACCTTCTTGCCTGTTTGCTAGTGCTTTTCTGAGGTGCACTCCCATTTTGACAAAATCAGCCCTCCTGAAGTCCAGTACCTTCACTTTTGTATGGCTTGACTCTACAGCTAAGTTTATCGTGAACCACACTGTTTTCGCTTGTTCCCAGATGGCTACCCACTTCAAGGTCAGAGATCCTCTCCCCACATTGTGCTCCGTAAGTTTCTCCCACATGATGACACGGCTTGTGGTGGTGGTGGTGGTGGTTATGGCAAGTGATCACCCACAACGTCAAGGCCCCTGCTTTGTGTTTGAGCCCTACTTCCGGAGTATGAGCATTCTGTAGCCACAGTTCTCCCTAGACTCCTCTGGCTTGGGAGATTAACCCTAATTTCCCACATGGTTGCGTGACATGAACCCTTAGGACCACCGGGCTCTACTGCCTGTCCCACAACTGCCACTTAACTTACAGTTTGGCCTTGAGACATTTACTTAACCTCCCTGTTCTTAATCCCACTGTAATCTCTCCCAGTCTCTCTCTCTGCTTTTAGAGTCTCCCTTTGTGCTTAATAACAGCAACCCCCTCTCCTAGATTGTAAAACATTTTGGGATACAGGTTCTGAACAGTTGTGATGTTAAAATATAAATTATCCTGAGCAGGGTGCATCTGGCACTCCAAGTGGGTAGCTGCACTTTCGCTACAGGCAGGAATGAGACCAGCAAAATTTGCAACATCCCACTGTTTAGGCCATCGTTGTGTCCCATTTCCCCAGTTCATCTCTTACCTTGCAGGCTGTAGGTCAGGGACTGCACAGCTCTGTTAGGGTGGGTTTTAGCTCTTTTGTGTTCCGTTCTCTCTTCCTTCTCTGGCTCTCTTTTGGCCTATCCATGGCCTGCCTCCCAGTTTCTTTCCACCCATTTCCATCTCTTGTTTCAGCAGTACTACATCTACCAATTTCATCTTTGAGAGGGGCTCAAGCCCTGTGGGAGGTCGAGTAACTTGCATAGTGTCACAACTTGCATAGTGTCACAGTGTGAGCACCTGGCTGCGGTAGTATTTGGGTGCGGGGTTCTCAGGATGTACTTTTGAACAACACGGCTTTCCTAAGGCTAGTAAATGGGGAAAAGGCTGTGAGTGGCATGCTGGAGAGATGACTAAGAAGACCTTGGGAAGGGAAGTTTAAATATATTTACTTAGAAGTACTGAAAGCTCTTTAATAAAGAAAATGTACACCTGTGGGTAGTGACTGACAGTTCTGCCTGCTTCAGGAAAATATTTATCAAAGGACTACAACATAGAAACTGCATAGACAGGTAGGTGGATGGCTGATTCAGAAGATGAGCAAGTGAGCAATCAGGCTGATAGGTCGATATGTAGGTGGCTAATTAAGCAGAGTAGGTAGTGAGCAGAAAAAGAAGAGATCAGTGGTAATTGATGTACATTTACTTTTCTGTCCTACTGATTAGCGTATGGTTATAAGTACTGCAAAACTTAGTCTGCCTTTCGGATGAGGAACTGTCACTGCCATTTCTTCAAAATATGCTGCTATGCTTTCCCCTTGGCCCATGGTGCGAGAGGGTTAATCATGTTCTTTGCTATTGCACTTTAAGAGAATCTACATTTTCATTTTCTGGGCCCACAATGGGAGGTACCTGACCATTGTGATTCCATGTTTGGTGCTTCTGCTGTTGGAATGGCAAATGGGCTTTGTTTGAGATGCATGCTGCTTTAGTGGAAGTCACGCTTCCAATGTGGTTTTGGTAGTATAGGTTGTATTTTTAGCAGCCGTAGGTATCTCTGAATCTGAACTGCCCCTTTCCACTTTTCTTGTAGACAGTCTGGTCCAGTGATTAGAAATAGAATTCAGGATAAAGATGGTTTGATTCTCACACATTTGGGGAGAGACTGCCAAGCTGCACTATTAGGAACCTCTTTTTTTTGGTTTTGTTTTTTGTTACTGGTGGTTGCCAGTAAATACTGGCCACTGGAAAGAACTAGAGTATATCTCCCACCCTTACCACTACTGGCTTTACCATTTGATCTGTCTCTGCTTCAAACCACTTTGGTGGGGCTGGAGGTGAACTACTGGTTCTGCTCTGAAGAATTGTAGTCAGTTGTTAATTTCTTGCAGATTACAGCTGGAATCTATGGATTAATTTCTTGTAGATTATAGCTGGATACAGTAGATTAATTTCCCATAACAGCTGAATACAGTAGATTAATTTCTCATTATAAAACAGGTAGGGAAAATACAGAACAATAATTGGATGAAAGCCGTCATTTGACAGTGCGCAGATAATTGCTCAGTGCATGGTCATCCTATTACTTGGCCTTATCACAAATCGGTACATCACTGCAGTTTTTTTTTTCCCCCCCAGAACATTTTGGCAGCCATTGATTTTCCTTGGTAAACCATAGCACAACACCTGAGCAGAACCATCAGTATATATGCACAGTTGCCACCCCCCACCCCATTGTCAAAAAATACATGGGTACTTACAGACGTAGTACTCTAATAATTTCCTGTTTGCTGCTTTTAAACTGCATTATCCTTCCACCGGCTGTCCACAGTCTCAGATCATGGTAGCCCCCTGACTGCAGTCTCTGATGAAATTAGTGAGCAGTCCCAAAACTAAAATTACTGAGCAGTCCCGCATCTCCTGACATTGCTGTGTGTCACAGAATCGCGAATGTGCAATCCAGGAGTGGGGAAGGAGTGGCAGCAGCACGCATGCCCGCACTTACATCTCTTCCACTAAGAGGGTCAAATTACAAATACCCCCATAATGTGATGCATTATGGGAAGTATATGCAAATCACCATGGAAGAGTTAAGACTGGTTCTGCTTTAAG
This sequence comes from Neoceratodus forsteri, assembly GCA_016271365.2. Classification (NCBI taxonomy): domain Eukaryota; kingdom Metazoa; phylum Chordata; order Ceratodontiformes; family Ceratodontidae; genus Neoceratodus; species Neoceratodus forsteri. Next base: position 1,009,810,884 of record CM057452.1, on the reverse strand, counting down.
CATGAGTGTGTGCTACCAAGTGGTCTCTCGCACACACTACAAAGGCTGTAAACAGAAGCCACGTGTTTCATCCTACACAAGACTCATCAGTGTGCCTTGTGTGTAACAGCCCAGGGGAAGAATGAATCAGTCATAGTTTAGTCTTACCTGTTTGGCTCATTGTGGAGCCCAAAATAGAAAAGTAATCTAAAAGTCAAAGAACCTCAGTACAGAAGCACTGAAGCAAGGGTTACCAGGAACGGGCATACAACCTTATATTCTCTGGATACATTTTCAGGCAAACAACTTCATCACGTAGTAGCTAACAAGGGGTTTACTTCATTGGATAGATGGATTTCCACAATTCACAGTATTAAGAGGAAGTGGTAACATAGAGGATACTGGAGTTTTTTTTACATTCCTGAGTCATGTGATTCATTTCATTTTGGTGACCAAGAAAGGAGGGTAGACAAGTCTGCCAATTTTCATCCTTGCCCTGGGGAGGTGATGGGGTGGGGGGTGAAGGGGGGATACAAATGGAAATAAGTCAAAACTGAATCAGATTAAGTTGACAAAGTTTTTTGTTTGTGTTTTGTTAGTGACTTTCCCTTAGTGTAATACCACACATAAAGCAAGAGAATGAATGTCCAAGGAAGTGTAACAAAAAAAAAAAGTTCAGTTGTCTTTATTTACTTAATTATTGGTTAGTAGAACCACAGACGATAGGCAGGAGAGGACCATACCGAGAAACATAAGTGCATTTCTCTTCTGTTGCTGGTCACTGGGTTGTCATACCACTGGGATCTTTCCTCTTAGGCTTCCGTAGAGGCAGGGAGTAGACTTTTGATACAGGACTGTCACAAGTGCACTCTGGCGGTCAAACACTCTGCTCCCACAGTGCCCAACTTCAAAGTGCAATATGTGAACAGGAGACAAACAGGGAAACCCTCCTGTCTGTTTTTAGGCCCAAGCAACTACCAGTCTCGAGTCCTGGGGTCAGATATGAACCCTTTTTCACTAGCACACCCAGGTAACAGGTCCAAATATCACACCCTCTTCGGTGAAAGCAGTGCAATACTTTACCCAGCGAGCACACAGCCTGGTTCACAATCCCCCTCTGACTCAATTGAGACCTAGGTATTTCCTTACCTTGCTGCATATGGTGACACTCTATAAGCACTTAACAGTTATGTCAGAATTATCAACACTGTCCCAGCATTCACACTCAAAATGAGAAAGTCTCAGGCAGGATTTTAAGGAAAACAAAGTTTACTAAAATTAAAAATAGTGAATAAAATACAAAACACAAAACATATAACATTAATGGTACAGTCAGAAAAATAAATGGACAAGTATAAACAAACCACCTTCTACTGAGTAACTAATCCTACCCCAGTTTCACTTGGTAAATAGCAGTGCTGAAATTATCTAATTTTGGTGGTTGTGCTTCTTTAGTCCAGAACACAAGTGTAAGTCTTGCAAAGCTGGAACAAGAGTGTGTTCTTTCGGGAGTCCAAAGTAGAAGATGATGCTGTCCTTTCAGCCAGCTGATAATATTCAAAGTTAGTCCCAACCTCCCTGTGATGTCACAGCACATGAGGTCACTCTTAGTCCTGTAATTAATTTGTAACATGACCCATGCATACCCAAATGCCTCAGCTGACTGCCTGTTTGAAAACTGCAAAGATAGCAATATCTTAATTATAAACAAGACAGTCTATTTCCTCATCAGAGCATAGGTTTATAACAGCATTTCCCCTTTGATGTTTCAGAACAACATCCTGCAAAACACCCCTCTTAGCTGTGTGAATTTTCACAGGTATCTGCCAGAAATGGCTTCCCTTCTGATGTAAAATGTAACCTTTTTATGACCAGTTTCCTAGGTTCAAAGCAGTGGCCGTTTTACAACGTGTTGTAGCAGCTAACACAGGCTCTGAAAGAGAGGTGTCAAAAGGAAGCTCTTAATTAGTTTATCCATTGGGTCAGTGAAAGGGCAGACCCTTCTTTCCTCTCTTTTAAAATCCCATGAGGCTTTGCTGCTTGGCCTGTTTCCTAAGCAGAAGTCTAAAACATATATTTATATCAAAATTATATGCACATAACTAGTAGATGGTTATCACATTACAAGGAGCACAGGCTCATCCCCCTGTGGATTGTGCCAGATCTTACTTCGAGTGGGAGCTCTTGAAGCAGGCTATAACAATTAGGAGTGTGCCGCAGGCATTAGGACCCTCCGGAAACCTTTTCAGCTACCTCCTGTGGATTGTGCCATTTCTTCTTCCTGTCTTCACTGGGCAGGCAGCACCAGACTCTGGTTGTCCCTTTGTGACAGGAGCACAGTGTAGGTAGTTTGAATTTATTTCCTTTTTTTCTTAAACTGCAAAAAATTACATTCTCCCTCCTTGTGCTGGTCACAGGGCTTTGGGGACCAGTGGGATATCCTTCCTCTTTTGGATGGCCAGGCAGGAAAACAAAGCTGCAGTGTGGGGATGTTACAGCATGCTTTAAAATATTTTTTTGCCATTTCTCCCTCCCAAACTCTGCTCGTACTTCAGTATATGCAACAGAAATTACAGCTTTTAAATTTGCAGTTTAAAATATTTTGCCATTTTTCTTTGATTTCAGCAGCTGGCTTCAGTGTTGCACTAGGCATTGTGGTGTCATCAGTATGGTGAAAGCTGCTCTCTGATTGGTTCAGTATTCCACTGTGATGACAGTAAACTTAAAAATACCCATTGTGACAACAGTAACATCAACATATTTTGATTTGTTGGTGTTATTGATGTTACTAGCCAAGATATCACTTTTTTTGTCACCCTCCCTCCGCCACGTCAGTTATATACTTAAGCAATAACCCATGGCAGTGTGTGCATTTTTTTTTTATTTTTTTTTTGCGCCCCCGACTGGCCACTCCTTCAGGCCGCCACATCTTTCCTCAGTGCCATCTGCAGTTCCCCATATGTTGTGCCCCATTCGACTCTGCATATCCCTTCACCAGGGGAGACTCCCCTTCCTGGGCCCACAAGAGGGGGAGATGGGTTCCGAATCCATGCCAGGCGCACAATGGGGGATCGGCTCTGGAAGCTACTTCCAGGGTTTCATGGCGTGAGGGTGACTGTCATCTGGTTGGCCGAGCAGTGATGTTTCTGGTTTCTCCCAGCCCACCCAAATACTAATCTGGTTGCAGTGGTATCCTGGGGGTTGGGATGTTCAGAGTATTGTCAAAGTTCTCACTGCCAAGAATGCCTACCGCAAGCCACCACCAGGAGCCACTTAGCACGCGGTCTCATACCGTCCCACCCCACCACTGGGAGGGAACTTAGTTCTGCACTCCCTCCCCACCGGTCTCTGCTTCTGACATCCGGGTTCAGGGCACGAACCTGGGTCGCCAGGGTGCTAGGCGAACTCTCATCGTTTGATGCCACTGAGCCGAAGCAGGGTGTGCATTTGTAGAGAATTAATGCACACCCCAGCTGAACTGGAAGGTACAAGGCCAACGGCCAAGTGCCTTTTAGCACACCTGGGAAATGCATGTCTTGAAGTGGGTTATTGCACTTTTATAAAATGGAAAAAAAAATATGGAAAAAGGTTTTATTTTAGTGTAGTTAGGCTGCTGTTAGATAGATTAGGTGAGGTTGGTGACAAACCATGCATTTATTGGTAATTAATGAATGGTCAAGTGATGTGTTTTGGCCAGAGAAGAAACTAGGATTCCAGAGAATTCTGAAGTTAGGCTGTTGCTAGGTAGATTAGTTTAGGTTGCTGAAAAAGCTTACATATTTAGGGATTTAATGCAAGGTCAGGTGATGCTATTTAAAGGATTAGTACACCCTCATATCTTTCAAATGTTATTTATTTCCTTATCAATAGACAATTCTTTCCACGTAGATGTTTGGAATCTGTTTGCCTTAGTTTATTTTCACTGTTCATACCATCCCCTGTAACTAGCCTTGGTGGGGGCTTCATTTTCTGGTTGCTGAAATCTAATTGTCCCTGAGTGCTGCATTAGCATATGAGAACATGATGTGTTGGCACCCTTTAGACTCCACAGTATGCTTGTCTGCTTGCTTAGAATTCAACAAAACAAGTTGCAGCAAGGTGTGAAATACCATATTTACCTTCAGTTAGTTTTACAAACTGTCTTAAATCTAATGCAGGTTTTTCCCCTTTAAATTGCATTCAGTCTGTATGTTTCTAGAGAGTGTCTCGGGTTATGTGTGCTTTCAGCCTAGAGATGCATGGTATAAATGGGTGCTGTGGCATCAGGTTCCCATATACTAATGCAGCTCTCAGACAATGCAATTACAATAACTAGAAAATGTAGACCTCCAGGCTAGTTACAGGGGCTGGGGTGAACCGTGAAAACAAACTAAAGCAAACACGTATATCCCCAGCAGCTACATGAAAATGAATTTGTTATATAATTGAAAGCCATTTTATAAGTGTGCATATGTTTATTTTATTTATTTATGGCTTTGATAACCGGGTGAGTGCACTGATCCCAGGGACCGTTTTCAAGCACCACCCAGGGCATAACACATGGCGCAGGGTGACAGTGGAGTACAAGGTAACAGTAATACACATGAAACAGATTTGATACAAGCAACAATAGTAGACACAATATACAGGTTTGATGCATGTGTGTGCAATATATATATATATATAGAAAAAATTATATGATGGCAAAGTGTGGTCACTAGGAAATAATACCATTGAGGGGGTCGAACAAGAAATAAAGCCACGAGCAGGAAGGCCAAGTGGCCTTTATGAGTTGGTTCGACCTCTCGATGGTATTATTTCATGAGTATGCCGGACATTGCCATCTTTTATTTTATTTATTGCATTAGGTTGAACACTTTTTGCTGTCTCCTCTGTTTTGCCATAGTGTTTGGGGGAGGGGGTGCTGTTACATGTGTTAAGGGCCATATTTCATGTGTTATTGGGGTGGTTTGTAGTGTGTTCGGTAGTAGTGTGTTGTTAAGGTGTTAGTGATGCATTAACATAGTGGTAGTGTACATACATAGGTAGTATGGATATATTTAGTGCTTGGTAGATTTAAACGTGTTAAGATTTTAACTCATTAATACATTGTAATTGGTTAATTGACATCATAATATGATAATTGGCTACCATCATATTTGGGGAGATATATGAGGGCTTTCTCTATGCGGACCAGGGCCCAACCATGGTATATATATCTCTGCACACTCACAATCTCTCTCTCGCTTAGACTTTGGGTCACATAATGAGTAAGTAGCAGCGGTGGAATTCTGACATGGGTCTCCTGAGTTACACTTCTGCACTGCATATCTTTTAAAACGTCTGAGGTCGTTCTTTTTTGTTATCCTGCTCTGTGGTGCCTTTTGTTGTTTTGTTTTTTTTTTGTTTCATTAAAATACTTAACAGTTTCCCACTGGGCCGGCTGAACTGCTTTGTTAGCACATGGTGGCTATCTGGATTGGTTTACAGCGCAGCCTGAAATCATGCAGTCCACATTGCAGTGTGAGGGCAACATGGTCTACATTGTATTGTGAGCATGACATCTTCAGTGCAGTGGGGAGGGCATGTGCCTTACAGTGAGGAGAAAGGGCCTGCTGTCTATAGAGCAACAGGAGGGCACAGTTGTCTTCAGAGTAGCAGGAGGACATGTGGTGTTCTGTGCAGCAGGAAACATACAGCTTAGTGCAACTGGAGTGCCACATCATTCAGTGCAGCAGGAGTGATACAGACTTCAGAGTAACGTGAAGGCACATGATCAGTGCATTGGGAGGGTACACAGTGTTCAATGCAAGTGGAGGGCACAGGCATTGTTCCGGAAGGCGTTGTATGTGGAATGTTCTAAAGCAACAGTGCTACAAATAAAGTAGAAGTCGCTAGGTATGCAGTGTTCCTTCATTATCTTAACACTGTCAGCTGCCAACCTGTATAGGATTGTGTATAGTCGTTCATACGCAACAAGCCTGTGTCTCAATCGAGAGGTTGCCTTGGCAACCAGTGACCTTGAATGCGCAGCTCGAAAAGTTCCCTCGGCAACCTTGAGATTCAGGCTGGTCTGTGTATGGATGACCATACAGTCTTTTACATTGAATGGCTCCCAAATGCACAGAAAAACCTGAGTCTAAACTGATTCAAGGATTGCACTTTATTTAAACTATTCAGTGCTGAGCTGCTGAACAGCCACCAGTTGTTTCTGAAAGAGTACTTTTAAACAGTAACAATAGCACCTAACGGCTGGCGTTTTCCAGTATATCTCTGCCAAATAAAAAAAGAAGCAGTCTGCCCTGAACTTGTCTCCTCTCACACTCTTGATAATCCGACTGGGGAGCAAAATTGTGTGTCTTTTAGCACCATCCTAGGGTCTCGGCAGAGCAGACTTGAGGTGCACTGTTTTTTTTTTCTCTTACCTGTATAATTTCCATGTTTCTATCCTTAATTGCATTACTACCCTTGTTTTGATACCAGTGCTCTATACCAAGTAACCTAAAATCAACTTTTAAAGTGCATATACAGTAGGATCTGCAAGGAATAATATGCCCTTGGCTGTGGTCACTGCATCCACCACCGTATGTTTCCATGCAGTGGGGAACCCTCCCTTGTGTGCGTAGCACTGTCAGTTACAGCAGTGTGTTATTTTTTTAAAGTAGCAGTGAATGTCATGGTGAAAATTCTTAACTTTTGTGTTCCAGTTTAGATTGCCTAATTTCCTCCTGTCTTGTAACATAATTTTTCCTGTTTAGAACCTGCTTAATAGCATTTTTGTATTTAAAATTGTTAATGCAAAGTGACATCAAACATGGCTGTTCACATATTTCATTAATATTTTATGCTGTATTTGAACCCCCTTCCAGAAGAGTTTTATGTTTTTGATGCCCCCAGCAAAGTTAGTCATTGGGACCACCTACCTGTTCTAATTTTGTGCTTATCAGTTGGGCTTTTCTGCAGTAGGTGACTTTATGATAATACATTATATGTATTGCACACACCAGTCATCACGTTTCATTTATCAGTATGCAACCTATAAGTCGCTTCCCTGTGTCATATTAATGTTTACCACCTGCGGCCACCCTATGTGGTACCCTTGTATGTATATCCAGCCTGTATCATGTAACGTGCATTTCATGTATATACTGTTATTACCTATCTATGTTTGTACTTTAAGTGTTTATGTCACAGGACCTCCTTGTGAATGAGCTTGCTCAATGGAGTTTTCCTGCAATAAACTTGAACTTGAACATTATTTTGGACGTTTGTACCTGGACCAGAGATGCCAGTCTATGTGTTGCTTCAGCACAGAGCACAGTACAACAAAAAAAATTTCAGTCACAAAAACTGATGACTTCCACTTGGTAAGGCTGGGGCCCCATGAGAGTAGGGTCCGCCAGCGGCCACTGGGACTGAGGATGCCTAATGCTAGGTTTTCCCTTCTCCCCATTGTGCCAGAAATGGCACCCTAACTTCCTGGAACATTGAAGACATCAGTGCTAACTGTAGGCCGGCAAACTTAAAGATCTACTAACCTGTATTAAACAGCCGCTGCACCTAATAAATAGGTGCCTTACCACCACAGCATTCTCCAGTTGTAAGATTTCCCCCAATCATGCCACCAATAAAAAATTACAGCACTCGTAAATTTAATTAAATCAGCTCTCAAGGACTTCCCGATTGTAAGGGCTGCCTGTGCTCCGCCCCCGCGCTTACTGGCGTTATGGCGAGATGCTGGTGAGCGGGGCACTCAATATAAGCAATGGCGGTGACATTACGATCTATTTTAACATTATATTAGCCAGTTGATAATGAAAGCGTGGGCACGATTACGACAAACAAGCGCCTTGTGGACCGGTGCCCATGTTTCGTATCAACTTATTAATGTTAAATAGATAATAATAGCTTGCCGTATATAATGAAACACACCCTGCTCTCTCACTGGCATCTCATCATAACGTTGGTGGCGCGGGGGGCGGGCATAAGCGGCCCTTACAATCAGGAAATCGCCAGGACCAGTTAATTAAATTTACAATGCTGAACTGTTCGGTGATTAATCTACAACTGAAGAAATACTGTGATGACTCAAACTACTACTATGTTATTAGGTGCAAGGGCTGATCTTGGTATATCTCTTTAAGCTTTAATGCGGTGAACATAAATAGAAATGTGAAAAATGTGTGGCCATAGAAATGGATTAGGAAACAAAAATTAACAGGAATCACCATAGGGGGTTGAAAAAAGTGCTGCATATATGAAAAGAAATTAACCTGAACATCAACTGCTGTTTTACATTTACTGAGTTTGTTTTAGAACTGCTCTGTTTTCTGTCTGGAATAGGACTTTAAAAATGATTTGACTGAGGCTGGTATTTTTGTTATCATCATAAATAGTGGGGCACTTAGACCTTTTGAAAACTAGCCCCCCCCCACCAATTAGGGACAGCAGTGCTTTGTGTGTGTGTGTGTGTCTCACTCTCTCTCGTACTGTTGTTTTAAGAGAGCACTAATGTATTACCTTGGCTGCTGTTCTGTTTTGATGGTGGGAAGCTTTATCATGGTTCTAGTCATCTGAGTTTTATCAAAAATAACATTAGCAGACGCCAGCATATTCATTGATCTTAATTAGGGCCTTTCTCAAGCTCTTGTGGGTTCATCGTTTGCAATCTGTGGTAGTCATTGGGGATCCAGTTAACCTATACATATAGTAAATCAACTTTCGAGCATATCTTTCTGCATGGCCAGCCATGGCAACACATGTTTAACATAATCACTTGGTATTTCTAACAGAGCATGACCTTACATAACCTCATAAAGACCCATGAGGTGGATGGGTGCCTTCAGACAAAGAAAAGCAGCGGTTAGGTACCATTAGTAAGAACAGTCTGAGGGATGCAGCATCCATATCATGAAAACAATAGTAGTGGTGGTACAGACAATGTTTTGTTTTCTGTAGTGTTGGTGTCTTTCCCTCTGTGGGTCTAAGAATAATAGTGAATCTTACACAGGCCTAGAACTTTGGTTTAAATTTGGTGTTTCAGGTAGAATGCCACCATTCTAATGTTTGGTATGATGTCCAAAACAGAAATGTATTTCAGTTCACGCAGAATTTTGTTTAACAGTATTTGTTTTTTTGACTAGTATTCAGAACTGACTACTACATTAGCAGTCGGAAATGGATAACACCCACATCATTTCAATCGGAAGTTTGATCCTTATTATAACTTCCATGTAAGGTCTTTGTGCACATGTGCAGTATTTCTACAATGCCACTCCTGATTTTCGACCGTAAAGGTCACTAGGCTGTTCTAATGCATGAAGAGTGCCACGTTTGACATCTGCCACAGTGGAGGGGTTTGCATTACCAATAGCAAAGTTGTGATTAGTTTCACTCACTACTTATAAAGCTGGGGATCTCTGCTGGAATGTATTTGCGCTATAATATTAAACAGTTATTGTGATTTATACTATGGCAAAAACAATCCCTGAGCTGTGATTGGTCAGTGTGTGCCTGGGACACTGATGTTATCTCAGTATAACATCACTGTGTGAAGTCCAGCAACATACATGATCATATCTTATCAAGGGAGTCTGATGGCTTGTAGCTAAAGTAGCACAAGCTTAGTTTCATATAAAAACCTTATTTACTAATATTGTGGAGACTAACATATTTGTCATGGCTAAAACATTTCATAGTTAGGCAGAGTACAAGTGTCTGAACATCTACTGTACACTGTGAGAACATCTTTTTTATAGTATTAGTTTTATTTTTTATGAAGAAATGCACCATATATGAATGCACTGCATCATGTGTATGCAAATACCTAATTGTCTGGTATCGCATAATATACTACAGTGATACCAGACAATTGATTATTTGCATGCCCATGATGCAGTGCTTTCACGTGGGCAGTGTTTCCTCAAAAAATAAAACTGCTAAACAAATACTGTAAAAGAGATGTTCCCACAATATAAATGAGATGTGACACTTGTTCTCTGCTTAACTATGAAATGTTTTAGCCATCTACATGTGTTAATTCCCCCCCCACAATATTAATAAATAAGAGTCATTGTATAATAGCAGTAATGCCTCCCAAGGTGTGTGTTGTGCAGGGATAACGTCAGTTCTCAGTTGTTGGATGCACTCGGCCTGCGGCCTCATGCCCAACCACCTGAGATGTGACATTATCCCAGCATGGCACCACACCCTGTTGGGCATTATTTCTTAAATATCCTATTGTACTGCTCTATAAACAGTGCCCATTATGTACCCTGCTGTGCCGTGGGACCCCCACGAAAACAGGCTAGTGTATCTCATGGAGTTATCCCACCATCTGATACAGAGTCAGTACTGAAACATAACTTAATCTGTGTTTGTTAGATCACTGGTGAGACCCCGCCTGGAGTACTGTGTCAAGTTCTGGGAACCACATCTCTGGAAGGACATAGAGTGCAGGCTGTCCAGAGAAGGGCAGCTAAAACGGTGCAGGGTCTGCATCAGAAGGCCTACGAGGAGAGACTAAAGGACTTCAGAATGTACACCCTGGAAGAGAGGAGGGGTATGCTAGGGACCTTCAGATTACTCACAGGGGTAAATGAAGTACAGGAGGGGAATCTTTTTCAGAAAAACAAAGATGGTTGAGAATGAGGGGACATGAAATGCAGCTGGAGATGGGTAGATTCAGGAAGGATATGAGGAAATACTTCACAGAAAGAATGGTTGATTCCTGGAACAGTCTTCAGGGTTCCCTACTGTCTGAAAATATTGGACGGTAGTGATCTGGTCAAAAGGTGCCATATTCTTTGGACCTCCAGTTTGCACTGTACATAAGCATAAGTGGATTTTAAGTGAGCTATAGTGCACTGTTATTAAAACAGGGTAATAGTGCAATAAGGGGTGGCAATAAAAGACAATTTGGGAGGATTTTATTTAAAAAAAACAGAGTAATGGATAAAAATATTGGGTGATGGCAAAAACACAGGGTGGTGTAAAAAAAAAAAAAAATAGGTGGTGTTTCACTGCTCTAAAATAATGAATTGGGAACACTGATCTCCTGGGGAGGAGGAGGAGGAGGAGGAGGTGGTGGTGGTGGTGGTGGTGAAAACAGTGGTGAGGTTCAAGAATGCATGGGATTGGCATAAGGGAATCTAGTTTGGGGGTGGGGGAGAAAGAGTCAGAGATCAAGTAGATTCTTTGGTGGCATTGTAGGTATAGAAAAATTGAGCCGGCAGGCTGGGCCAGGTGGTTCTTATCTGCTGTCAGACTCTGTTTCTATGGTTTATACTGTCTAACCATCCCTTTTGAGGATTTTAAAATGTAGGGTGTTAACGTGAGCGCTACACAAGGCCGAGTCCTTTTCTGTGGACATAAATTCAAGTTTCCAGCATTAGATGATGGTCATTTTTATCCATTCTGTAGTGATCATTTTTGCACTGACCCAAACTTTGTAGTCTTTGACCTCTAGACTTGGTTCCATGGTAGAGTTCAACCTACCAGACCTTGACCAGGACTCTCTGAAGTGCCTAAGATAACAGCGGGGAGGGATTTCTTGTCAGTTGTGAGGGACTGCGTGGCCCTTAAGTTAGTCATACACAAGTTAAGATGGGATGTGTTTCATGATCCATTGCTCAGTATTTGTGATAGCATAGTTGGAGCTTTTGGGGCTGACGAGCTGGTGGGCAGCAGTGATCATAATAGGATTTAATTAGAGGTGATGGGGTTGGGGAAGCTTCTTCACCAAAATACAGAGACAGTAATTCAGGAGAGCTAATTTTATTAAAGAGCCACTGACTCCTCAAAAAGAACTTTGAATAACATAATATTTGGACACAAAGCAGTTTATATTTCTCATGAGCTGTGTATTTCTTCTTGCCATTATTTATTGCTGAGGTTTTATGCATAAAAACGGAATCTCTGTTCTTTGAGGGTTCACCAGCTCCTGTTGCATATTCCCAGCCTGATGTCATAATACTCTGCTTGTGACGTCATAGTTATTCCCATGCCAAGTGACTGATGTCACAACAAAGCATTATGATTTCAGGTAGGGAGTATGCTAAAGCGGCAGGTGAACTCTAAGGGATAAAGATCCTGTTTTTGTTGGCACTTCCTCAGTAATAAATATGAGGGAGGAGAAATCTGTAGAAGGTAAATGACATACATGCTTAATTGTTTCTAAGTATTAAGATTTTCACATTTTTTCCAAAGGCATCAGCAGGTCTTTAAGCTGAGGGAAATTTTGTGGCTAAATTGACGAATAGGTCACTGACCAAGAATGAGAGTAACAAGGGGAAGGGCCTCAAGCAAAACATTTTGGAAGCAGTGACTACATGTATCCTTGTGGGCAACAAAAATAATTAGTCAGAGGCCTCTATTGTTGTCTAGATGAGCTCCAGAAGTTAAGGGAGAAAGAGGTGCATGATAAGCGGAAGGATTCTGGGTGCAAAGCAAGACAAGTAGGGTATAGAGTATGGAACAATCCAGAAGGACTGCAGGGCAGTTGTGTACGGGAAGGCAGGTCCTGAAGACAGGATTGTTCAGGGGACTGAGAGAAATAATAAAGCCTTATGCTGGCTTTCGAGCAGACGAGACAGACCATTTGGCCTATTCTGCTGGCTTTTTAGTATGTTAGTATATACGTAGGGAACAAAAAGAGAGTCAGGATTAGGTTTGCCCCCTGATGACTGAGGAGGAACTATTGAGCACGGTATGAAGAATAGCAGAGGCTATGCATTTTGAACAAATAATTTATGTAGAATAAAAAATTGAAAATGTTTCAGTTAACATACAATACAAAAAGCAGTGAGCCATTTTATAAGTGCAGTAAGCCACTCCAGGGCGTGCATTAAATGATTTGAATGCATGTCCTAGGAGCATAAGGACACATAGACTTCAGCCTCTTGCTTCACTTATCTGGAGCGTGCATTAAAATCCTTTTGTAACATGGCAATAATCAGACTGGTGGAATGGGCAGCAGCGATTGGTGAAAGGGCATCACGGGATCCAACTTGGAGCGGGTATTAATCCACAATAGATGCTGTCCCCAAAATGGTAGTACCAAAGTGAGCCAGATCACTAGCTTAGCAGCACTGGGCACAGGTGGGGAGTGAGTGTAACAGGCGCAAGACTGGCACAGCAACAGGGAGACCAGCTACTCGCTGATGGAAATGGGGAGGGGGGACAAGGACGAGTGGCGAACAGAAGTGAGAGATAGGACAGCGCGAGACAGAAATAGCGGATGAGTCAGTGAGTGGCAAGGGGAAGTGACCGGGGCTCCATGCAAATGTCGATTCGAGCGCACATGGCGGCGACTGAGCAGTGCACCGGAGACCTCCAGCGCCGGGTATGAAGGTAATACCCGCGCAGAACTGCAGAATTTCGGGACAGTGATTTGAGCCGCAGTATGTTGTTTACTTAGACGTACTCATTATGTTGACCTCATCAGTATGTAAATGTTGTTGTGTACGAAGTTTTGAAAGTGCAGTAAAACTTTCCTCACAGCCCCGACTCCCTGGCTTATGTTGTTGCACGATAGTAGGCACCCTCCTGGCACCGCCACCGCTATGCCCATAAAGAAAGCAAGACAGTTATTTCTTCGCGTGGCATCTAATGCGATTGATGCATGGTTGACGGCACTCGCCGCCTCGGGCCACAACCCTCCCAACCATGCATCAATCCAGTATTAGCTGCCACCTTCGTCATGGCTTAATGCTTACTTATGTTTGTTTAGTCACTTATCCTGCCCTTTACTTGAACAAGTCAGTTAGCCTGCCTGTTCTTTACCTTGAGCAGGTCACTTAACCAGCCCACCTGTGCTTTATCTTGAACACATTACTTAACCTACCTGTGCTTTATCATGAACACGTCTATTATCCTGCCTGTACTTTACTTTTACAAGTCTCTTACTCTGCTTGTGCATTATGTGAGTAAGTCACTTATACTGCCAGTTCATTAGGCTGAACGGAGAAACAGAGAATTTGTCAGCAGATAAGTGCTGCTTGCTCCATCCAGTTTGCCCAGTTTGTCCCTGCCTATACTGTCACTGCAGCGCCTACCTGATCTCCGACTACTATCAGTGACAGCACTGAGGGGGTTAAAACATGGGTTGAACTGGTCCCATGTTGTAAAAAATGTGGGTCTAAAGAGAAACCTACTGGGTCAAAACATGATCAGTGGCAGATTTTGAACAGTTCACGTTCCATTCCTTAAGATATTTTCATAAAGGAGCTGCATCAATTTGGACCCACTGGCAAAGGGAAAAGGGGGTCAGTTTTGGGTTGGATGCAACTTTTGCCTTTTTGGTGCACATTAGTGCTGTCTCTGACTAATACCCCTTATCCCCGCTTTTCTGCTACGGCTCCTTTGTGCCTAACCCATGCATACTTGTAGCCCTCTACTGTTTTCGCTCCCACAACCTCTGCTGGAAGACTGTTCGAGGTATCCACCACTCTTTCAGTGAAGAAGTACTTCCTCCCATCCGTACTAAATTTTCCCCCTTCCAGTTCATTGCATGCCATATTTTTCCTGGTGCACCTTCTGTTCTGAAAAATACTCCCCGTCTGCCCCCTGTTCACCTCTAACAGGTACTTAAAAGTCTCTGTCATGTCCTCCCTTCTCTCTTTTAGGGTGAACATACTGAGATCCCGCAGTCTCTCCTTATAGGCTTTTGGTGCATCCCCTGCACCATTTTAGTTGCCCTCCTCCTAGACAGCCTCTTCCCTGTATATATCCTTCCTGAGATGCAGTCTCCAGAACAGGACACAGTACTCTAGATGGCGTCTCACCAATGGTTGACACAGTAATAACACCACCTCTCTCCTTCTGCTGGCGTTTCCCCTTCCTGTGCAACCCAGCATCCCACTGGCCTTGACTCATTGCTGCACCACCTAAGGTCATCCGATATGATAACACCAAGGTGTCTTTACTGCTTTGAGTCTGTGAGTACCCCACCACCACCATTTTATGCACCACCCCTAGGTTTCTGTGCCCTAGGTACATGATTTTGCACTTTTTCACATTGAAGCCCAGCTTCCATACCCTCTACCACTCCTCGAGTTTTTTCAGGTCCCTACTCATTCTCTCCACTACCTTCAGAGTAGCTATCCTATTGTAGATCTTGGTGTCATCTGCAAAAAGGCATACCTTCCGTTCCAGCTCTTCTGCAGTGCTGCTTTTGAAGACGACTGGGCCTAGTACTGAGCCCTGAAATTACCCTGCTGGTCATGCTCCCCTCATTAGAGTGAGTGCCATTTGCCACTACGTTCTGTGGCCTATCCATCAACCAGTTTCATACCCAGTGTACCACCTTAGCTCCCACCCCCAAATTGCCCAGTTTCCTTATAAGCCTCCTATGTGGTATAGTGTTGAAGACCTTGCTGAAATCTAAGTTGGCCATGTCCAGCAACCCACCCTGATTGATTTCCCTGATCACCCACTTGAAGAAATCAATCAGGTTGATCTACATGAACCCCCGTGAACCCATGCTGCTTTGGGTCTTGCAGCCTGCTGGATTCAAGACTCTACTAGCCTTTCTTTCGATAGTGTTTCCATTAACTTCCCCACCATGGAAGTTGGACTGTTTGGCCAGTAGTTGCCAGACTCCTTGGTCCTTGCTGCTACTTTTATCAAGTGGGACTACATCTGCCCTCCTCCAGTCCTCTGAAACCACACCTGTTTCCAGTGAGTCGTTGAGTAGTGCTGTCAGAGATGCAGCCAGAACCTCTCTGTGCACCGGAAGCACCCTTGGATGTACCGCCTCTGGTTCCATAGCCTAAACCACTTTTAGGTTTGCAAGTCCTTTCAGAACAAGTCACTTAACCTACCAGTTACAGGGATTTAAAATTCGGTTGTGGGTCCAAGGGAGAACCCCCCCCCCCCAACAGGTCTGTCAAATGGCGGGACCACAAAATGTTTGAGACGATGGCCTAACTTTGGGAGGGATTTCCTTGAATAAAAATAGGCTTTTGTGCTTTTTATTTTCAGGCAGACCCTAGTCTCTTAACAACATACTCTGCATTTTTTCAGCTAACTGAAGCAGTACTTTCTCATACAAAACGCTAGACACCCTGCCTTGGTTATTACCCTAGACTAGAGTGTATTCTTTTCAATTTTCTAACTTTTTTTTTTTTTTTACAATTTTGCTGTGCTAATCAGATATGTCTGTCCTTCATTCTCCAGCTGTCTTTCTCTTGCTATTCCTGTGCCAGTCTGTAAATATCAGAGTGCAGATTAGGCAGTGTGCTTAAAGGGACACTATCAGCTTTTAGTTGATTTCCTGTCAAAAGGATTGCTTTAGTCATGTCTAGCAATAGTTTTCCCATATAAAGTGCCAGCTGTACTTAAAAGGTTAATTTAGCCTTGGTTTTCACATATTTTCATGTTATTAGCCTTTGTTTTCCAATATTTTCATTTTATTCCTAGCGTGACTTAAATTTGAGCGGATTGCTCCTTAGACCTATTCATGTTCTACATGGTGTCGAAGTGCCCATAAATTCATGCTTTGCCAAGTTTGACTTTTTTTGAAGCACTGTATGTGAAATGCATTTTCTGGTAGGTGCCAGTGTCCTGAGTGCCAGAAAGTAGTTTGCTTATGAAAACGAGTGCTGCGCATAAGTAATTTTATGTTTGAAATGTAAAGAGCGTGACCCTGGGCATTCTCTCCCCTAACCCCCAATTTTAAGCCCTGCATTCTTTATCATGAACAAGTTACTTATCCTGCCTGTGCTTTAAACAAATTACTGTGCTTAATGCTGAACAAGTCACCTTTCCTGTCTGT
This sequence comes from Neoceratodus forsteri, assembly GCA_016271365.2. Classification (NCBI taxonomy): domain Eukaryota; kingdom Metazoa; phylum Chordata; order Ceratodontiformes; family Ceratodontidae; genus Neoceratodus; species Neoceratodus forsteri. The sequence continues at coordinate 1,009,794,152 of CM057452.1, read as the reverse complement.
GCTTGAAACAAGTCGCTTATTCTGCCTGTACTTTATGCTGAACAAGTCACTTATCCTGCCTTCGCTTTGAACAAGTCAGTTATTGTGCCTGTGCTTTATGCTGAACAAGTCATTTATCCTGCCTGTGCTTTATGCTGAACAAGTCGGTTATCCTGTCTGCTTCAAGCTGAACGTCAGTTATCCTGTCTGTGCTTTAAGCTGAACAAGTCACTTACCCTGCCTGTGCTTTATTACAAACAAGTAGCTTATCCCGGCTGTGCTTTAATTAAACATGTTACTTATCCTGCCTAGGCTTTATATTGAACGAGTTGCTTATCCTGACTGTGCTTTATCGCAAACAAGTAACTTATACTGACTGTGCTTTAATTAAAAATGTCACTTATCCTGCCTGTGCTTTAATTAAACAAGTCACTTTTCCTGCTTGGGCTTTATATTGAACAAGTCACTTACCCTGCCTGTGCTTTAATTAAACAAGTCACTTACCCTGCCTGTGCTTTAATTAAACAAGTCACTTATCCTGCCTGGATGTATATTGAGCAAGTCGCTTATCCTGCCTGTGCTTTAATTAAACAAGTCACTTACCTGCCAGTGCTTTATCGCAAACAAGTAACTTATCCTACCTGTGCTTTAATTAAACAAGTCACTTATCCTGCCTGGATTTATATTGAACAAGTCACTTATCCTGAGTGTGCTTTAATTAAACTAGTCACTTACCTGCCTGTGCTTTATCGCAAACAAGTAACTTATCCTGCCTGTGCTTTAATTAAACAAGTCACGTATCCTGCCTGGATTTATATTGAACAAGTCACTTATCCTGCCTGTGCTTTATCACAAAAGTAACTTATCCTGCCTGTGCTTTAATTAAACATGTCACTTATCGTGCTTGGGCTTTATATTGAACAAGTCACTTACCCTGCCTGTTTTAATTAAACAAGTCACTTATCCTGCCAGAGCTTTATGTTGAACAAGTCACACAGACTTACCCATGCTGCACCTTGAAGAAGTCACCTACCCTATCTGCGCGTCCCAGTGAACGAGCCACTTAACGTACCTGTGCTTCACCTAAAGCTAGTCACTTGACATACCTGTGCCTTGTTCAAAAATTCAAGAAACCTAACTGTGCTTTACCTTGAGTCAGTCACCTGAGCAACCCATCTGTAAATGTGGGTAGACACAGGACCTCAGGATGTTGTAGCTATCCACTGGACTACACTGGGCTAATAAATTCAGGGCTATCAGAATGATTTTCATTCTGAGGGTCCCGAACTCCTTATAGAACAAACAAGGGGTCCTGGGAAAATCTGAATCCTGGAATGTGAACTTGAGAAGTGCCTAATTACAGGACAAAAATTAATACTGCAGTTCAGCACTTTTTAACTGCTGTTGCATTAAAACAGGGAAGCACCTGTGTCCTAAAATGTCAGTTGTGCACAAAGGATGTTATTTGGGTACCCAAGAGCCCCGCAATTGTATGAAAAAGCCCTGCTCAAGCATGAACTAAAGGCTACAGCACTCCTCAGCATTGTATGTTTCATTTGTCATTCATTTCTTCCCCAACACCTTCCTTGTAACCAACTCATAATCCTTTATTTGCTTTTAGCCTATCGCAGAGTGAAGGAAAGGCTTGAGGTGGACAAGCTTCAGTTGGGATTAATTTGAGCTCTGTCAGTTTCTGGCCTGGAGCTGTTGGGATATCGCCACCTGGAAAACAAACAGAATGGTAATACCAGGAGAATATCGAATCTTGCCATCTTCCTTTCACTCTCTTTTTTTTAAAACCTGTAGGATGCAATAGGAATATTTTGCCATCGTCTTTCATCTGATACTTAAGTGCCATAGTGAGTGCCTACGTAAGAACGTTAATGTGATGACAGCGTGGTTCAGTGCAATGTTTCATGACCTTTCTCTTTTTTTTATTGATTTTATTTATTACTGATGGATTGCTTGGTTAGCCTGTCTGTGCAGTGGTAACATTACTGCTCTTGACGCTGGCAGCCCAGGTTTGGGAGTGAGCTTGAGTCAAATCCAGCTGGTGGGCGGAGGATTGAGTGTCCAAAAGGATGCGCTCCTCCTTCAGAACAGGAGAGTTCCGTTTTCTGCCTCAGTACTGCCACCTGGGTGACCACAGGTGGTAGTGCAGCTGAAAGCGGAGGGAGAACACATTGCAGTTGCTGGTGCATGAAATGCCTTGCCTGTGCATGCCATTGATGACACAGCACGCAATGCCCTGGGAAGAGGGAGGGAAACAAAAATGGCCCCAGCCACCGCAACAGTAGACCCTGGTATATCTATGCCCCGCGTACCTGCCATGGCAGCAACTGACAACACAGGAAGTTTGGGGGTAAATCCCCCTTCCCTGTCCCCTGCTGGGAACAAGCCATGGCTAAATGGAGGAATTGCAGGTGTAGGGGGTCAGATGGGCCTTGGGTGCTCCAGAAGGAGACAGAGGCTGAAGATTTAAGACATAAATAGAAAGTAGAAAAATTTGGATTCCTTTTTCCAGTAGTTCCCCATTCCCTACGTGACAGTCTGTCTCGACTGCTTCACCCTTATGCCAGCCAGGGAAGTAGATAAGCGGGTGCCTTTATTGTTAATGCAAGTGCTGCATCATGGTTGCCCATTAGGGATTGCCAGGCGGCCCACTCACTCCCTGGTAGTGAAGCGCATATCCTCCATGATGCACCTCGCCCCCCGCCAGCTTCAGTATGGGATTACAGGAGTCTCCCTTGGTCACAGTGCGAGGTACATGTTTCACTTTTCTGCTGTGAGCTTATTCATGAGAGGGACAATGGTGGTCTGTCCTCTTGGGAAGTACCTGAATTGTGCTTGCAAGCAGAGGAGCTGCGCCATTGACCAGTTCATAATAGGTGCAGGTGAAGCGTCAGGAACACAGGTTACGCAGTGTCCTCTCCAGATTGTTGAAATCCAGACACTAAGTTTCAAATTTGCTAATTGTGCTACAGCCAACTTACAAACCCCATCAAGATTATGTCCCACTGCCATTGTTTTCCATGAGAGAAAGGTGTTAGCCCTAAGAATGCAGGAAATTCCATATTAAAACATTTTCCTGCTTCCCCACATGGAATATGCCAAGTTTGAATAAAGTTCTGTGGAATATTCTGCTGAGTGGTGATGTTATGTCAGCTCACAGGAAAACCTAGTATTGCTGGTGTTCTTTCATAAGTAAAGCAGTTTTCATTAATTTCTTATTCCTGAATTCTCATTACACAGATTTTCCAAATTGCTGTTGTCCTTCCATACATGTACCACAGTGCATGTAGGCAGTGATCTTCATCAAAGATTCCCTACCTCCGGGACTCCTACTGTCTGTTTGGAACTGAGAGCCCACACCCAACTACCAGACTCACAGCTGCTAAAGTGGTTGCTCTTTAAAATAGTACAGTTGGAGGTTGCTATGCTGAACTATGCATTCGACAGATGGAGAGGGGTAGCTTTGGACACCATGGAATGCTTTGGATGCATTACGGGTGATGTCACCAGACACCAAGGAATGCTTGGCACAGGACATGTAAGGGAGGGGAGACCAGTGAGCACCAGGGAATGCTTGGCACAGGTTGTGTAAGAGAGGGGATGCCACTGGACACCAGGGAATGCTTGACACAGGACATGTAAGGGAGGGGGATGCCAGTGGACACCAGGGAGTACTTGGCATGAAGAGGAGAGTGAGAGGGTGCTATTGGCATCAAGGAAGTGCATGTCATGGTGTGGTTTAGAGAAGGGATACCACTGGACACCAGGGAATGCTTGGCACAGGACAGGTAAGGGAGGAGATGCCACTGGACACCAGGGAGTTCGTGGCATGAAGAGGTGAGTTAGAGGATGCTACTGGCATCAAGGAGTGCATGTCATGGTATGGTTTAGAGAAGGGATGCCACTGGACACCAAAGAATGCTTGGCACAGGACAGGTGAGGAGGTGGGGTGCCGGGTAACACCAGGGATTGTTTGGTGCACTACACTTGGGGGGGGGCGACACTGGACAGCAGGCAGTGCTTGGCACCGGGTAGGGTGAGACAGGAGGTGCTTGACGCGGCATGGGATGGGGTGGGGGATGCCACTGGACATCAGTAGTGCTTGGCATAGGATGAATGTGGGGGGAGTGCCATTGAACACCAGGTAGATCTTGGCACAGAACACACTCCTCTGCAAGTATGCCACATGTTGGTGGTGCCAGCAAAATTGTTTTTTTTTTTTTGGGGGTTGTATTCTAAACCAGGCTTTGCTTGCTTTAGTCTCCAAAGAGACCAGCTCTGGCAATTTCATTGTCCATCTCTTTGACTTAACCAGTGGTAGTTGTACCTGTGGCTACGCTACTTAGGATTGCATTTTGTCGCTAAAATAAAAGCAAAGTCTCAACCTGGATATGTGTCAAGTTGCTCACTCTGGTAACATGGTACACACATTTTTTGCAGCTCAGTGGTTGTGTTGCAAAAACAACAATGAATGATAGTGTAAATATTAATCTGTAACCTTTCCCCATCTCCGCCTCTGGTCTTTAAAGGGACAGTAAACACTGCAGGGGTCACTCAAATTATGAAAGCCTATAAAAAAGATCTTTCAAATGAGGTATGGGGCTGACCTGTAGGTGTCAGGAGTCCTGAGTTATGAATTCCTGAGTCATCTGTAAATCAAAACAAGGCAGCAGCCATTTCATTGAATCCTGAGACCAACAGTAATGTTACTGAGGGGCAAGTTGTAATTAACATGCAGCTTTCCCCTCAGTGACATCACTTCCTGTTGTAAAATGGCTGCTGCCATGTTTTGATTTGCAGATTAATTAGAAAGTCATATCTCTGGACTTCTGACACCTACAAGGAAGTCCATTGCCTCGTTTGAAATATCTTTTCCCTGGGCTTTCACAATTTGAGTGACCCCTGCAATGTTTACTGTCCCTTTAACCACCTGTTAATCACAGATCTCTCTGGTAGTGGCAAACGGCTGTTTTTTGTTTTTTTTTAGGTACTGTTACTGTATTCTGTTACAGCATGCTTTAATCATTGACCATTGTTCCATCAACAATAAAGACAAAGTCTACTACCTAGAGATTCTGTTCACTGTCCACACTTGGGTAGTTTGCCACTGAGCATGCTCCATCACTGTAGCCGTTTTCAAGCATGATGACTCCTACTGTCCAACAAAGTGGTTCTCTGGCTTTGCCCCCCCAGTGCTCCTAGATCTTTTCCTCTGCTAGAAGGAACAGATCTCCTCCATCACAGCTTCTGCTAGGGAATTATTATTCTGCAAGCTTTCAACCTTTTTAGCATTGTTTTAGTTTTTAAGTTTTATTTCTGTGTTTGATTCATTCCTGTATCCTCACTGCCAGCTTCCTTCTTCATCATTGGTCTTTGCCTTAGAACAGAAGAAGCAGGGGGTTCAAGAGGTCACGGTATGCAGGTATCCATGACTGACGGGACATGATGCCTGCATGTACTGCTTGGGCATTGCCCATGATATGGAGCTATGCAGCTGGTGCCATGCAGCTAGTATTCCGGGGAAATGAACAGAAACATGCATGCCATTTGCAGCAGCAGGGTTGGCACACATTTGCCAGGCCCTAGAGGTGGAGGATGTTTCTCTCCTGGACCTCTTCTGATGATGGAGGAGGATAGAATGTTGGATCTCTTGACTACTCAAGGAGATGTACGTTTGTTACCCAGGCCCAGGATCTTTGTCAGGGTACCTGGACCGAGAGGCTTTGCTGTCATGTTGACCCTAGAGTCAACGTCAGAGATCTGGGTTGTGCTCTTGATTAAATTCTTGACATTGACGCTGATATCACAATTGTCAGTCGACAATGTTTAAGTTCTTCAGCTTTGTCTGGCTCACACCACTGACTTCGAGCCTGTTGCAAGTGGAAGAGGGCAGCATGGCAGCACTGGATGCATTTCCCCGGGTTGAATTCAGCTGGGGATGCCGGTGGACCCTTCCTGACATTAGCTGCATCTTCTGGCACAGACTCTGGTTTTGCATCCTGTAGCCTTACCTCTGGCTTTGCCACCAGTGCTGCAGTAACCAATGTAGGTAGAGTACCTTCCTTCATAGTCAGCGGAGAGTGCTCCAACCAAGGACTTCAGGCCAGAGTTTAGATTTTCTCATCTCCTGTTGGTTGTGGTTACCCAGACAAAAAGAGGGTCTTCCATACTCTGTGCTGGCAGCTTGACGCTCTATCCCAATTCAAATTTGGATGCTGCCATCATCTCTAGCCTACATGGAATCCAGCTGACAGCCTTGTTCTCTGCGGGGATCTGTCTTCCATTGTCCCCCTCATGGAACACACATCATGGCTGTGGATGCTTGATTGGAGGAGGTCCAGCAGAAGAAGACCTACCCAGTGTTAGACATTCAGGATAGCCTTCCTTAGTATCGCTGCCTTTATGGGCTCAGCACTTAGCATGTGGCAGCACCGGCCTCCTGCCATGCCCCACTGCTCTGTATAAAATGCAGTTATGTGATCCTCCTGAGTGGATTGTGCGACTTTTCTGTGCATTCGTTACTGGAGAGTCTAGTGGCAGACGTGGTGGGAAGGCAGGCACTGAGTGTCGGACAGGCCGTTAGACAAGGAGTCTTAAGATACAGGACCACCTTGGCCATAAGGTCTACAAAGCTGGATCACTTGACATCTGCTAGGCCAGCAGTGCAGACTTTTTTTTTCTGTTTATGCCCCTTTCTCTCTGGCCCTTCCAAATACCTCAGGCCCTACAAGCACCCCTCCCCGAGCCTCCTCAGTCACCTACATCCATGGAGCTTTGGCTGTAGCCCCCATGCAGGTTTAAGGTAGGGGAAATCCCCCAGAGTTGCACATATCATCAGGCAGAGCTCCTGTGGGTCATCATCATGGATGTGTTGTTGCCATTTTCCTTGGTTTTCACCCTACCCTAGGAGACGTTGCCTATGTGGATGCCAAGGTGACACTGCCCATAATGTGCTTGCATCCAGTCACCGGCGTCCACAACATCTCTACCCTTTCACTGCCCTTCCATCCACACTGCCACCTGAGGTCACCCAGGTTGCAGTATTGTGGCTGAAGACTGCACCCTCCCACCTTGGAGGAGGAGAGTGTTCTCAGTGACCCGAACTCGTTCTCGAACCAGGGTTACCAGCATTGTGAGTGGTAGTGCTTCCGCTGCAACGACAGGTCGGCTCCCCCAGCAATGCAGCTTTGATGGCTCAGCATAGCCATAAGTTCTTCAGCAGGCTCTTCGACACTGACCTGCTCCCTGCAGAGTCAACAAGATCTACTCATTCAGTGACTGCAACGGTGTCCATATGTAAATGTGCCTAGCTGTGGATTCTGCCTTACTGAGGAAGCCCAGCAGTGGATGTCAGATCTGCCCTTTACAGGGATGGATCTCTCGAGATCGGGGGTCAAGGCCATCTCATGCATATCAAATTACATTTTGATCAGAAGAACGAAGACCGTGCACACTGGGTTATAATTATTAAACTTTACAAAACGAGATAAAGTACATATATTGTGTTATACAGATGTGGTACTCGCCAGCTGATCATAGACCAGAATGAATGTGCAGCCCCTTACCTATCAGGTCTCTCACTCATCTTCAGGGAGCACAGGAAATCCAGCAATGGATGGCAGATCTGCCCTTCACAGGGATGGATCTCTTCAGGTCGGGGATCGAGTGCCATCTCACACATATCGGAATCCAGTTTGACCTATTTGTTCAGTGATGCCGGTCACCAGTCCCAAGTAGCCGAGGCCACAAACCTTAGGTTCCCTTCACGGCCTTATCTGGATATGCAAGATCAACAGCAGCAACAGTTTCAGCAGCTATGTCTGGCCAATCCCTTCAATAATTAAGAAGATCAAGGCCAGTGCAAGGTTTAGATTCTGGTTCTTCTGGAGGCCTGTCAGGGGGGTGCTGCCAAGGGTAAAAAGTGGGGATATGGGCCCCCATTCATTCTCCATCCCAACTGCTGTTGCAACTCCTGGTCTGGGTCCAGCTCGCTCACATCTGCCACAGTGGTCTGCTGTTACTTCAGACAGTGGGTCCTGGAAGTGGGGGGATTGGGGTCATCTCTGGAATTTGAGACCATACACTTTGTCGGTCCAGAACACCCCAGACTGTGGAGAGATGTTCATCAGCTTCTTGAGCAGCATATGATAGAACTTGTCTTAAAAAAATGAACTAAACAGGGGTTTGTGTTGCAGTACTTTCTGGTACTTAAATGGGCAAATGCTGACACCCCAGTCTCAACCTGCAAATCCTGAACAAGTGTATTCACAGAGGGAAGTTTTGCATGGCAACGGATCATTCGCCCCTTCTGCCAGGGGCTTATGTTTTCTTTCTGGACTTCCAAGTAGTATATTTCCACATCGTCATCCGTCCATCACACGGAAGATTCCTTCACTTTTGGGTGGATAGAACCCTGTATCAGTTCAGAACCATGCTGTTAAGCCTGTCTTCAATACCTTGAATGTTCACCAAGTGCCTGTCAGTTGTGGCAGCCTTTCTTAAGGCACTGAATCTGGTCTTGCGTTCTGCGGTATTTCCTTAACTTGATGACTGGCTTATTACAGGGAGCTCATTGTAGGACATGGAGTGATCCAGGGATCTGGATGTCTGGATATTTCTGTGACCTTGGCCTGATGGTCAGTCTTGCTGAATTCTAGTTCACCCTGATGCAGATGATCCTGCTCACTGGACAGAGTTTGACTCCTTCCATGTCAGAGCTTGTCTAGCCCTGGACAAGGGGAAGGACCTCTCCTCCTTTGCCTGATCATTTCAGGCTGGGTAGTGGCACCCAGCGTGTGATTTCCACTGAGATCTGGGCTTCCTGGCCTCTGTCACGGCCATGGTACTGTACCTTGGGCTTACTGGCTCATGCATACCATTCATTGGTAAAGGGGGGTGCCAGTGGTCCCAATTGTATGCAACCCTGAACACACTGGTCCAGGTGACCCAGCTGATGATGGATGCCATCCTTTGGTTGCTGTCCTTGGGAACCTCTCAGAGGGCATACCATTTGTCTGGGTGGAGCTCTCATTCATTGAAGAAACACTGTGTTGTTGGTGGGCTGAGGTGCACATCTGCTAGCCTGCAGAGCACACGGGTTCTAGTTGCTGAGTGAGACTTGCTAGTGCTGGCTGAGTTTGTGTACCACTGGACCAGGTCAATATGGACAACACGACCGCCATAGTCTACCTAAACCAGTAAAGCAATATGCACTCCTTTCCGTGGTGTCTGGGGGTGTTACAGATGTGGTCTCTGGTTTGTTCCTGTATGCAGACTTGGGGGTGGGGTCCATGTTGCAGGAACAAATAACCAGCTGGTAGATGCTCTGTCATGTGGGAGAGGCATACCAAGAGTGGTCATTACACCTAAAGTTGGTGTCCCAGGTATTTTCCAGATGAGGAACACAGTCAGTGATTTGTTCCCTTCATGGGAAAACAGGAGCTTGGAATGTTCTGTGTCCGACCCCCTTTGCAGGACACTGCAGGGGAACACATCCTCTTGGTCCTGTGGACTTCCTGTATGCCTTCCCTCCATTTCCTCAGATTTATAAGGTGGTCCTTAAGACATGGAGGGATAGGGCATCCCTGATTCTGATTGCATTAGACTGGCCATGATGGTTCTGGTATCACAATGGCTACTTCCACTTCTGCTGGGGCTGTTGATGAAGTCCATAGGGACAATCAGGAATCCAGACCTGCAGCTAGGTAACAGAAATTGAGCACACATACCTGTATCGTGGGTTCTATACTGTATCTCAGGAAAGTATCATAGCTGCAACAAAAAGGAGATGGCTTAGAAATTGGGTTCAAAGAGATAAACCCTTGTAGTAGATACTGAAGTTTATTAAATAAACCCTCATCAGGTGCGGTGGACAGTATACCCCGGCATCTCGAGACTAACATCTCTGATTTAAAGGGATCGCCTGTCCCCTCTGGTGCGTTAACCCACCCCTCCTTGGGACTTACTGCTGGTTCTGCCATGGCTAATGGATAAACCATTTGATAATCCAAGAAGAAGTGTAGCGTAGTGGTTAAGAGCACTGAGCTGCAAACCTGGAGACCCGGGTTTGAATCTGATCAGCTCCCACTTGCATACTCTGTGACCCTGAGCAAGTCACTTAACTGTCTTGTGCTCCCAGGTTGCACCTGGAAACAAGCTCTGGCTTAGTGTGCCTTCCTGGTTAAACAAATTCCCCTTTCTCTTTCCATTCTTTGGTAAAGTGTGATCTCTTACACTTGTCATGGAAAACTGAGTTTTTGGTCACCATCACCTTGGCCAGATGGGTGAGTGAGCACCAGTCGCCATATCTGGTTTTCCACAAGGCCAAGGTTGTTATACTCCCACATGCAAAATTCCTGCCAAGGGTAGTTTCTGAATTTCACCTAAATCATGCAGTCTTTGTACTCACCCTTTTCCTGAAGCCTCATGATTCTGAGGCCAAGTGAACACTTCACACACTGTGTTTGCAGGGCCCTGCTTTTCTGTTGGAGTATGTGGCAGGATTTCATGGTGAGGCTCAACAGCTGTTCCTAACTTACAGAAAGGATTGGCCAGTGGAACATGTCCTGCATCTCTCTGTGTTACAGGATAGCTGAGGAGGAGCCACCCCTGGAGTCAAAGGCTCACTCCACCAGGCATACTGCTGCCTCTGTTGCTGCTTTCAGGTATGTCCATATTTCTGACATAAGCAGGGCTGCTACCTGGTTGAAATGTGCATATTTACATCCCATTGCAGCATTGACTTGCTTAGTTGTAATAATGCTGCTTTTGGGTCCCCAGTCCCTGTTCACCTAATTTGGTGTGTGTCTTCTCTCCTCCTGAGGACCGCTAGGAATCTGCGTAAGTTTGGATAGTGAACTGAATCTAGGTAGTTTGAAACAGAGGTTACGTACTTGTAATTCTAGTTCTTCTACTAGTGTATAGTTCACGTACCCATGACCCACCCAACGTCTCCTGGCATGGTTTGTTTTGGATTCCTGTCCCAGCATGTGGATCTGAATGCATTGGGGGTGTAGCTGGTGGACAACATGGTTGGTTGGGTGGTAGGAGTTGAGTTAAAAGACAGTTGTGGTGACCGGGTGTACTCAGTGGAAGACTGCCTAAGTGTGGATGTAAACTGAATACTAGTAGAACTGTGGTTTCATGTAAGTAACCTCTATTTTCTCTCCCCTCCAACTACTCAAACTCATTGAGACATTTTAATTTCTTATGAGTATACAAAGTGCTGGCTTACGCCGACACGGTCAGTGGTGCTAAAAAAAATATATTTTTTTTGCCAAGATTGGCAATTTAATTTAAAAAAGTCACCACTGGAGGGTATAAGAAACAAATGCTCAGTTTGTTGCTCCACGTAATATGCTGAGATGACGCTTGAGTCAGGCAAAACAAAAGCCATGTAAAGTGAATAGCATTAGTGTCCTGCATACCCTCCCTCCCCCCAACACACACACCCACACCCCGTGGGGTGGGAGAGGAACTCTTTCTCAGCTCTTTAATATCTCCCCTGGGCCGCCGGTAAGTATACCGCTGTGCTTCATGTCTGCTTTGTTCCCAAGAAGAGATGACTAAGGCAGTTGATTTGAGGACCTCAGACCGAATGGTAGTGTCTGCCCAAGAAGAGGTCTCTTAGTCCTTGCAGCACAATGGTTTCAGACTCTCTCCATATATTATTGTTAACATATGGTTATTGTGTTATATGTTACTGTTAGATGATTTTCATTTTATTTCCTTATTGGTTAACTGCCCTGACATCTTTTTTTCTATATACATCTTATCCTTCTGGGCCACACTGGGGAGCTCCCCATCTGCCGACTCTACTACAAACTCCTAGACTCACCTTGCGGTGCATGCATACCCCCATGGATTTTCTCCAGTGGTGGGGTCAGTAGGGAGAGAGACGTTCTCTCCCCCCCCCCCCCAAAAGCCTGAATTTAATGGGGCTGCAGGTTCATCCAGTGACGTGGCGGGTGGGGATGTGGCGAGCAGGCGTCATACATCCCCAGCCATGCCCTTTTTCCTCCGTAGTGTTTTCTCCCAAGGTCCTGGTGTCATGGCGTGCAGCAAGTGCATGGAGGTGCACATCCACTCCCGGTCCACTTCCCCATCCACCCTTCCAATGTAATATGTCAGCTTCCCCTGCCTGCTCAGACACCCAGCCTTCACTAGGTGTTGAGCCTAGGTGAAGAAAGCCACAGCACCTCAATCTGGGAGAGGAACGCTGCCTGGTGGCTGGTTAGTCCTACTCCCAGCCCCCGGCAACCCGAACCTGAGTCTTAAACTTGGGTCGCTGGCATAGTGTAAGGTGAGGCACTTATCAGTGCCTCAGCCTTCCGCACCACAGGGCTGGCTAACTATCCTGACATCTTAACAGATTGTTCACAGAAGCAAATATTCCTTGTTTGAAAATTTTTGTAATTTACTTCTCGTTCTACGTATTTATTACAGGGATGTCACGGTATGAAATTCTAACAGTATGATAACCATCATATGTATTACAGAAGTCATTTTTGTACAAAACAGAAGCCTCCTCAAACTGTTGTATTTGGGGGATGGGGTGGAAGGGAGAAAGATCTTTGTCGGGGGTATCTCAGTCATCCGGTCATACATGTGAAGCTTCACTGTCATGAAGCAGGATCCACACTGAATATTTTCAGCAGTACCACTGGGGCTGCCCACACTGACGTCACCTGCCAACATCACCAACCCTATAATGACATGAGCAGCCCCTCTCCCTCCTCAGTTCTTTCTGCCATCGACTCTGTTTGCATGGGTCTCCGTGGAAGCTCTGATGCAGTTTTGTGCCATTTTCGTCTACAATTTTTATTTTACTTGGTTTTTAGAATCTCTTTTTTATAAGAGATTCCTTTACCTTGTTTATGTCCAGAGTTAATCCTTACGCTTCTCTCTTCCATCGCAGCCACTACGGAAAGAAGATTGCCTTTTCAGACAACCATATTGTCTGTGTCTGCTGTCTTGGGCCTGACCACAACGTCTCTGACTGTGAGCTCTGTCACAGATGCAGTCAAGCAAACCTCAGGTGATGATATAAGGCTCTCAAAAAATTCCTGATGGAACAGGTGGCCAGTTCTGGGCAGGGATCCTTGGGTGGGGGGGGGTCCCCTCCTTTCTAGTAGCCGGTGGGTTCGTCAAGCTCCTAAGCTGCAGTGAGATAAGTCCTGGGGGGGGTCACAAGAAAGACTGTGATTGGGATTGCTCCCCCGGAGGTGTTACCATTCCCCCACGGCCTCCTTTTTTCCTCCAGAGGTACTCTGTCAGCTCCAGGCCCATAATGACAGCACCACTGCCTGCCTCTGAAGGTGGACGGTCGTCGACCCTCGGGTCGTCGGGCCCTAATTTATCAACACCTGGTTCATCAATGACAGCTCCTCTGTTCTAGCCTGATGCCACTCCAGGCCCATAGCCATAGGGCACTTTGGGCTCCCAGGCCCTGACTGATGGGTCGTCATGCCCTGTGGAGTCTGTCGTCAAACTCGGTGGTATTCTGGCCAAGTTTACTACAGTTTTGGTCCACCAGTGGGTGCTTTTAGTCCTGGATCCCCTGCACTGTCAATGGTCCTGTCATCATCGACGCCACTTTGGCCTCCTTGGGCGATTCCCCGTGGGCCGTCATCGGACCTCGAGTTAGAGCAGGTTGACGTTCGAGGAGAAGTAGTACCATTCTGACATCATCCTGCTTGGGGAAGAAGAGGAAGAGGAGGAACCTCTTTCCTCTGACAGGTTCACAGCCTTTTTAGTGAATGAGAATGTCAAGCATACTCCCAGGTCTCCTCCAGAGGACCCTACTTTCTTTAATGTTATGAAACAGCCGTCCTCAGCCATGGGCTTTCATACTGAGGAAGAGGATGCCACCAAATGGGAGTTGGTGGACTTTCTGGAAATCCCAGAATCTCCTCCTAAGGTCATTCCTCCTATTCTCCCTGCCCTGAGGAATGCCACTAATCCTGCCTGGCACAGACCTGACATGGTGCCTGCCATGGCCCGCAGGGCAGGCAAGTTGTATCATGCCCCCCAGGGCCTACTTTACTATTACTATGCTGTCCAACCAGAGACTGATTCAGTGGTAATTAAAGCAGCTCATGACAGGTCTAAGGCATCTAAGCACCTCGTCTCCCTCCCCCTGACAGGGAATCCCACCCAGCGGATTGACCTTTGGGGTAAGAGGGTATGCGTCTCCTCCACCTTGGGATTTAGGATTGCTAGTTATCTCTCTCATATGGCCAGATACCAGAATACTATTTGGAAGAAGGGCAAGGCGCCTGCCCAGGCCCTCCCTGACTGATCCCAGAAACAGGAGGTTCTTAAATGCTTGCAAGGTGTGGAGGATATCAGCAAGCATCTCCTCAGGGCCCTGCACGATATCTTGGATACTGGTGCCAGGGCTGCTGCCACAGGCATTTAACTCCATAGGCACTCCTGGCTGCGAGTCTCAGGTTTTACAGCAGATGTCCAGCAAAAGGTGGTTAACAGGTTATTAAATAAGCCAAAAAAATTGATTAGCAGCTTTACACGTGAAAGTACTAATGAACTGTAAAAATCGTAGCACTTGGCACAGAATGGTTAGCAAAATTTAAAAGTCTATCAATTTAGTAATTTTGTCTACTGTGCCATAGACTCACTGGAAAAAAAAAATGGTTAGCAGTCTACTGCTATGCATTTTTGGAAATGGTTAGCATTACCCCCTGTTTTGGGTAGCATGTTGCTATGCTGTGCCAGCTATTTAAAACCCTGCTTAATGCCCCCTTCAGTGGCTGCAGACTATTTGGGCCAGATGTTAAGGACATCAGCAGTGACCTATAGGCATCTGGCCGGACTAAGTCTGTCCACTCGCTCTATCATACATAGCCTAGGAGCAGACAGTGACTTCCCTTTTGTAAGGTGTCCCACAACTTTGGAGCAGCCTCCCGTCCACAGGGCAAGAGAAAGGCCTCCTCCACCTTGCCTACCCCACCTCCTCTGGTGCTGCAGCAAAGCGCCCTAGAGGTGACGGATCAGCCCCAGTGTTTGGATCTGCCTCCGCTTAAGTCCTTGCTAAACCCTCCTCTTCCAGTCCCTGACTAAGAGGTGGTGGTCAGAGGTCTGTTCTCCCTCCAGCTCAGTCCATGAAGAACCATCACTTCAGATGCCTGGACTCTTTAGATTATAGAGTGGGATGGCACTCTGGAACTCATAGAGATGCCCCCAGAGACTCCTCCAGTATCCTCCACGTACACCCTGGCCCACCTTTCCGTCCTCTGGGAGGAGGTACAGTCCCTCTTGTGGAAAAAAGGCCATCCAACCAGTGCCGAGGCGCCAAAGGAACAGAGGATTTTATTCCAGGTCCCTAAAAGAATCAGAGATCTGAGTCCCATTCTAGATCTCAAGGACCTCAGTTTTTCTGTCCAGTATAAAAGATTCCACATGGTCACCCTGCTGGGTTTGATGCCCCTGCTTAAGCAAGGCAATTGGCCATGCTCCCTGGGTATGCAGGATGCTTACCTGTATATCTCTATGCTTCCACTGCACAGGAGATTCCTCCAGTTCCTTTTTCAGGGCGAGCACTAATTCAGAGTATTGCCCTGTGGCTTATCCTCTGTGCCACGGGTCTTTACAAAGTGCTTAGCAGTGGTAGCTGTAGCCCTTCAAAGGGAGAGACTGTATGTTTTCCCTACCTGGACGACTGGCTCCTAAAGGCTCTGTCCAGACAGCAGCTTCTCTGGACCCTGGAGAGAAATATTCAGCTGATTCTCTGCCTAGGCATCACTATCAACCTGCCCAAGTCCGTCCTGATCCTTTCCCGGAGGCTGCAATAAATAGGGACAGTTCTGGACTTGGCACAGGGCAAGGCTTTCCTGCCTCAAAAGAGAGTGGCATGCCTTATTTCCCAGACTCAGGAGGGTGCCCTGAGCTGCTACACCCCTGCGAGGGTAGACCTCCAGCTATTGGGTGAGATGGCCATGGCCATTCCCACGGTTCCCTTCGCCAGACTGCACATGCGAGTTCTCCAGTGGACACTTGGAGCAAAGTGGGACCAACGCATGGACGAATTAGATCAGTTAGTGTTGGTCTCCTCCCCAGTCCACAGGGTGCTCCAGTGGTGGATGGGCCTACAGAATCTCTCAAAGGGAGTCCCATTCTAGATTTTCTTCCCCCAGCAAATCGTCACAATGGATACCTCCGGTTCAGACTGGAGGTCACATCTAGGTCCCATTAAGATGCATGGGTCTTAGTCCCTTTCAGATGCAGGAGTCTTGGTCCCAGGCCGAAACCGCCCTGCATATCAATATCCTGGAGATGGGGGTGGTCCTGTATGCCATGCAGGCCTTTCAGAACCATCTCCCGGGTCAGCTGTTGACAGTCTGACAACCTAAATGTTGTCTTTTATATCAGCAAGCAAGGGGGGATGCATTTGTACCCCCTGTGCAGGGAGGCCATGAGAGTATGGCACTGGACACTAGACCATAGTCTGGTTCTCTCAGCAGTCCACGTCCCAGGTGTGCTAAACATCCTGGCGGACAGCCTCAGCAGGATGCAGTCCAGGATGCACAAGTGGAACTTCTCTAATCCATCACAGAAGATTTGTTCACCAGATGGGGTCGTCCAGAGTTGGACCGTTTTGCGCCCCCACTCAACTCAAAACTGTCCAGTTTCTGCTCGTTTTTTTTATTTATTTCAACCTTGCACTGTACTGTATACACTGTATATACTTTTTTTTCCTTGTATAGTATTGCTTTTTGTATACCTGCTTCTCTACTGTACTTTGGTGTATTCATGACCAGGTCCACCTTGCAAATGAGCCTTGCTCAATGGTGCCCGCCTGGATAAAGATTTTGATTGATTGAGGTAGGCAAAGTAAGGGGAGGCCGAGACATGGCCCGGCAATGACCAAAGTAGACGGGCAGGGAGAGAAGTGGCAGAAGAGGAGACGGAGAGGGGAGGCGAGGGGAGGAGGTCTTAGCGGACAGAGCAGTTACACAGATATTTGTCTAGAAGCCAAAATTTGAGGTTCAGTTTAAACATTGGGTGGGTTTTGGAGACGCAGGGGGGCAGGTAACTTATTCCACAGAGAGGGGGCCGCCACAGAGAGGGCCTTCGCACCCATGTTAGTGGAGGTTCTGGGGACTTCAAGAGTGAGAGTGTCAGAGGAGTGGAGGTGCCTAGTAGGAGTTTTGGTGTGAGTGGTGTTGCCACATCTATGAGTGGTGTCCAGGAGGCAAGTGGGAGAGTAGTCAAAGCGACCATGTAGGGATAGCCACCCAAGGGAGCTACAAAGGTTGTAGTGGTGTGTGTAGTAAGGAGCTGACTGTGCAAAGTGACAGGTGCTATTGTAAGCAACCAAAAACCTAGACAGAAGGGTGGAGGAGACTCGGGAGTAGATAGGGGAGCAATAGTCAAAGATAGGTTTCCCAATCCAGGGGAAGCACCGCTCCATGTGTTAGACATGCTCTGAATTTTGAAGTATTATCTGCTCTGAACTAAGGAATACAGAAAGTCGAAGTAGCTTTTTGTTTCTGTCACCCCAGGTAGAGAGGATGTTCAGGTTTCTAAGTAATGTTTATCCAAATGGTTGGCACATTGTATTGTGTTCTGCTACAATAACCATGGGAAGGAGTTGCCAGGGGTGATGAAAGTCCGTTCCATAAAAGGCATGACTACCTCTATGGCATGTTTCTAAGGGGTCTCAGCGACTGACATTTGTGCTGCTGCCACATGTAGTACCGTCCACACTTTCACCAAGCACTACAGTCTGGACATTGCTTATAGAGCCTGTACAGGTTTTGGCAGGGCTGTCCTGCAAGTCCTCTTGTCGTAAACTTGGTCTGACCTTCCTTCCAGACTGTTCTGTTGCATCTGTAACTGCTTGGGACTCGTTCCATATGTGTGACCTGATGACAGAGATACCCTCGATGAAGATAGAACAGTTACATAAGAACTTACTGTAACAGTAGATTTTCGAGGGGATCTCAGTCATCAGGTCTGCCTTCCCTCCCACCATCCCCCTCTTACATAGTTCTTTGCTCAGAACTGGCTTACTGGTGCTATCCAGCCTTTTATTTTGGCCTCTACTCTCTCTGCTCAGTCCCCCAAAGCACAGTTGTGCTCCCTTTGTCTCTGTGGGAAAGAACTGAGGAGGGAGCGGGGCTGCTCATGCCTTTATAGGGTTGATGACATCAGCAGGTGATGTTGGCGTGGGCGGCCCCAGTGGTACTGCTGAAAATCTTCTACATGGATCCTGCTTCATAGACGGCGAAGTTCCGTATGTGTGACCTGATGAGTGAGATCCCCTCGAAGATCTACTGTTACAGTAAGTTCCTACATAACTGTTCTTTATCACCAAAAATACCAGAGAACTAGTTTAAAGGTCTAGTATATCTTTAGACTAAAGCAGGGAGGTATCACCAGAGGGCATGGTTTGAAGTTGAAAGGTGGAAGGGTGAGGGGGGAAAAGAGGAGGAGGTTTTTCACTGAGAGGGTGGTGGATCCTTGGAATGTGCTGCCTGGCAAGCTGGTTCAGAGATCCACAGTGGAGGGCTTCAGGAGAGGGTGAGACAGACACAGAAAGCAGATGTATCAGATGATGGCCTGGTCCAGGGGGGTGGGGATGGATGATAGGTTTTTCTGGAACACAAGGGGGGGGGGCCTCGATACCCAACTAGGGATCTGAGGATCGAGCAAACTCGATAGACAGTAAGGCCTAATCTGCTGGCAATTAGTATGTCTGAATTCCATGGTATATTATGAACCATGGTTATCACAGTATCAGAAATTGCCCATGGTATCAATACCATGGCATCTGATACCATGTATACTGTAAAACCGTGACATCCCTAATTTATTAATTTTTTGACAGTTGGTAACTGGAAAGGCACAGTGAGCCAAAGCTCGTTTCCAGGTGTGACCCAGGGAACAGGATACAATCAACAAATACAGACGTATAGAGGCAGTGCACAACATTAAAAGTGCAAACAGTGGTAGTGCAACATGGCGCAAGTTCAAATAACGGTAACAGGTGGCTGAAACTATGAGCAGCACTGTAGTACAGTGTAAATGTTAACAACAGGTAGAACACATTAGTGTGTTGATATTTGGAATCATAAACTGACCCCAGAAGGGGTGCCAAAACAGGGGAGGTTTGGGGAACCAAGGGCATTTCATTTGTAAGTTTTAACAGTAACAAAAAAATGAATTTGCATTAATTTTAAATTCAAACTTTTTTGTTTTTTAAACTTGATTTGATCGTTAATTTGTTGTTTCTTTTCCCTTTTTTCCCTTTCAGGTGTCCGGGTTTAATTTCTGTGGCATCACCATTCTCAAGAACTTGGACCAGTCCCTTTTGCGTTGACAAAAAGATTGTTTTCTGTTGCCCTTGCTTCATTTTACCAGCATCAGCCTCTTTACTTGTTCATATATATTCATGCCATTAGATATTTAAACACATTTTTATTTTATTATTTCTGTCATTTATTCTTGTTTAATTTGATCTGTGTTTTTGTTTGTAATTGTTCTTTATAACCTTCCAGTTTCAACTCTGACCTTCACTGTCCCCACCCCGACAATCATAGCCACCATGACGGCACCCTTCCTCTGCCTGGGGGGGCAGGTGGGCTGCTACCTTTACAGCCAGTACCCCTCCGTGATTGGTCACAGAGGGGTGCATGCAAGCCTGGTGGCCCTAACCTGTCAGCAGGCTTCAGCATGGAATTCTGGATCACACTTGAACCCTAGTCTCCTTGGTGATGCCATCTGCCATTGGGCTGCCACTAGTACAACGAGCTTGGTACATACAGCAGAGCTTGGTTTGATTCCCACGACCTCTACTTGCATAGTGTGACCCTGAGTAAGTCACTTAACCTCCTTGTGCTTCCAGATCTCCCCTGTAAATGTGCCTTGTGTCCACTAACCTTACTTATTTACCAAAGAATAAACATTAAAAACAAAGGTAAAAAAATGATTTTTTTTTTTGCCTTACTCAGATAGTCATGTTCCCAGTTGAACTATCCCCTACCTCAGAGCTCATATAATGTCATGTCTCCCAGTTTCAACTGTAGGGGGTGGGAATGGTGGTCTTTGAGCCCAGGTCATAAATTGACTGCAGGAGATGCCATAGAAAATGGACTGTAACTCCCCCTGCCCACCCAGGGAATGAGAGATCCAAGTTCTTTCCTGAACTCTGGTATCCCACATGGCAGTGCCACTAGCTGCCACCACCCACTTGTCTGGGATCTACAGTAGCTTGACAAAGACAGCATCGAGTGTTGGCTATCAGCAAGTTTTATATTTAATTGTCTCTGGAATATTGCCAAACTAGCTCCTGTCCTGTGACCTGACCCCACTTAATGTAAGCCTTTGTCACACCTGGGCTTGACTCTCGTCAACACACTCTATTCAGGTTGATCTGATTAGATCTGCTGCTTACGAGTGCTGGACTCCATGGCTAGGTTGCAGTCACAGAAGCAGTGGCACAGTTGTATTACTTCCAAAGATGTGGGAGCTTAACTGCCTGCCAGTAAACTGCAGCACTGAATTCAAAATTAGATTACCACTTGGAAATCCCTTAATAGTTTGGGCTTTGCATGCTGTACATCTCCTCTATCCTTTTGTTTCCCCATCCATGCCCTGAAATCCTCCACAGAGGGGCTTTTGAAAGTCTGGAAGAGCTGCCTAACAGTGCAGGGGATTGTATTTTCTGTGCCACTCCCCCTCAACCCCCCCCCCACTCCGTTGAAAATTTAATTAGTATGTTCAGTGTATATAATGTGATGTGTAAAATGTATTTTACATTTATTTTTGTAAATTGTATTTATGCGTTTATTTAACTAGGTAAGTGCACTGAGAGGTGGTCCTGTTTCCAGGAGTGAGACGCCTCAAAAAAGTTTACATTTGTCTTTTTTTATTTTAATTTCAGTTTATTTCCTTTTTGTATGGCTCTTTTGACGAGGACCCACTCGACACTCTATAATAAAACCAAAACATCAAACAGTATTTTCTATGTAGCGATACACTCTACTGTAGTATGGAGAAGAGGGCTTTCTGCTTTATGGCACCAAAACTACAGAATGAAATGAATTCCCAAACCGCCTGAAATGTATTGGCAGTCATTTTACTTACAAGGTTCAACGTAACTTGTATCTGCAAAGCAAATACAGTTGTGATTTACTGATGAGATGGTGCACCAAATACATACATGCTATATAAAAATGTATAGGCTTGTAATCAGATGGTCCAGCTGTGATGTCCTGTAAGTATTGCACCATCCCTAAATAGCACACCCTGCAGTCAGAAAACAAGGAGACTCCCAACTGAAGTTCGGAAAAGGCTTGGCTCTAAAAGAATGAAAGGGAAATGTTACCCGTAATGGTTAAAGCAACATATTTCATAGTCAGCAAAAAAAGTCATCCAACATTTTTTACTGATATATTCTTGACATCCTTAGATTCATCATCATTGTAAATTGTATTGCATTAGGTATTTTAAAAGCAGATTTCTTATTACCGGTTTTGTAATTACTCAAGTCATTAAAAATGGCTGCCCCCAGCAGTTTGTGAAAAATCTCTTCCCCTGAGGTTACTCCTTAATGGTACACATTGTACTTATATGGTGAATGTTTCAGGATGGTGTTAGCATACAGTATGTTCTGGTACTAAAGAGCAAAGTACCACACTGAGATGCTGAGTTGTATTATGGTGGACCAGGTAAGATGAGAGGAGCTTTTAAAAACTTCAAAGCCTCCAACCTCATTTTGTGAAGAAAATAAAATGACAAGTTTCCTCCATCCTTTATGTAGTTCTGGACAGGCAGCCTTCTCCCACCATGTTCCCTCCCTCTGGAACTCTCTTCCAAGCTCCCATCGTCTAGCTCCTTCACTGCACTGTGTAAAACGTATTCTTTCAATCACTGCTTCCCCCCGTTCCTGTCCTTCCTCCTCCATGTAGTCGGGGTGAGACTCCCTGTATACATTACTTTTGGAATTGTATTCAGTTGTATTTTTGCACTACCTCATGCATTGTAGTTTCATGCACCTTATGTTTGGCTACCTATGTGCTTCTTTTTGAAAGTGTACTTAATTGTATTTTTGCACTGCCTCTTTACCACTTTCTCTGGGTTGCACCTGGAAATGAACTTTAGCTCAGTGTGCTTCTCTTGGTCTCCAAACTTTAAAATAAATAAAATAAAAATAAGTAAAAATTGGTGTGTGTTGTTTTTTTTTAGCTGTTTATGCCCCTGTCTCACAGTGGCCTGCACACATCTACCAGCTCCCCCGCCCCTTCACCTGCCTTCTCTGGGTACTTAACCTGTCCTCCTAGACACCATGGCTTAATTCAAATGGCAAGGCCATTGGTATTGCCCAGGCCCCATCAGAGGTAATGTGGGAGGGGGGGCAGGATGCCATGTCCAGCAGAGTAGGGTCTGTGGGAGGAGCCAGCTTCATCATGTGTTGGCCGAGGCATTGTTTTTCTGCATATCTTGCCCTCCTTCAGGAACACCACCATTGAAGAGCTGCAAGACGTACACATGTGTGTGCTCATGCTTATGTCAGGCATTCTCCCTTCCCAATCTAGAGTGGCTCTTTCTTGTTCCACCACTGCAGGTCACTCCAGAGATGGTAGCACAGCAGAGTGCATTATGCTCCCTTCCCAGAGGAAACTGTCCACTGGGACACTCAGTCCCCCTTCCCCACACCAACAGCTGGAGCACAGGTTACTGGCGTTGCAAGTGGTTGCTCTGAACAAAAACAAAAAAAAACTTTGTCATACAGTCCCCCAATTTTTAAACTCCTTTTGTCCCCATTATCATCTGGCAGGACCTTCTTTTACTGTCACCATTACCCCTCCCTGGGATCTTCTGGAACTCCAGATTGCCTACAACACACCGTGGCAGGCCTTCTTTGGTTTGCCCCTTTAGGCAGGGTCCTGCCTTCTGCTGCCCACCAAAAGTAACCCTCCATATCTGGTTGACATGGTAGAGGCCATTGCAGAGCCTTTCCAGTGGACATGGGTAGGTGAGGCTCCATTTGGACAGCCATCATTCTTTTTTCTCCATTCGTATTCTGTTCCTCCCCCTGACAGCATGTAATATTGTGTGATGCCCACATGGCATATGCACAGATGCAGGGGCTGTCCCCTTCCTTGTGCATATGCAGGCACTCTGGGCTGCACAGCCACCTGACGTCCTGCCACTGGCCCTCCGACCCAGAGCCTTGGTCCCAGGCAGTAGGTCTACTGCTGCGCAGATGGGCTAACACCAAACCGCTGCATTAATACTCAATATGAGATGCACTGCAGCAGAATAGAAATTGTTTTAATAAACAGCTAGACATGATTCTAGAGAATGGGGGAGGGGAGCTCAGATGTTAGCCCTTTTGTGTGGACACAGGACTTACATTAATGGAAGGGAGTCTGCCTGTATGGACTGGTAATTTTACATCTCCCTGACCTTGTGCATTATAAAGAATGCTTAGAAATAATTTTGTGCCACCCAGTTGTGTTGAAAACTAAATAAAAAAAAAAAAATTTGATTTATTGCTATTCGGGGCTCAAATTCCTCTGGACCTGTTTGACATTTATTTATATTTTTGTCAGCTTTGCATGTCACAGGTAGGGTTAGGGCAGACCTGATGGCCTGCTGGTCTTTTTTTCTGCCAATAAATTGTTTCTACATATGTCTACTCCACCAGTTACATGCTTACCTCCAGCTCTCTCAGTTTTGGTTCAGGCAGTGAAGAACCTCTCCCATTAGCTTCCCACCCCTTCTCTTATCTCCAGCTCAGGTCTGCAGTTCCCGTGGAGACACCCCAGGGTGAAAGCTCCACCCCACCTCCGCGCTCCCAGAGACTGAAAGAGGTGGAGATGTCTAGTGTTGTGGGGATGTTTGGCTTAGTCATTTATGCATCAAACAATGACATTTTCTTCCCCTTTAAACTCCAGTCTCCCACAACTCTATTAGCATTACTGTGCATATCCTGCGGGGGACATTGCATGGTCATTTACATCTCATGCTGTCCCTGTCCTTTCTTAGGAGCTGCTGTAAAAGTCGAGGACACTACCAATTTTCCCCTAGCGTGTGTACGAAACGTTCACATCACTCCACAGCACCACTAGCCCTGAATGGGGAGCAGATTTACAGAGTTATCCTGGCTCATTTACATGGGAGCATGGCATGCTGAACTGGCACCACTATGCTGGATGGGTCTGCTATTTTTTGTCTTGTACCACTTGAGAAAAACTTACTTATCTATTCTCCCAGTGAAGACTGGGGAACCATTGGACTTGACTTCTGATACTAGTAAAGAAGAAATAAATTTCTGTTTATATTAAGTTTTGAGTGACTAATGTGTTTATTTAGTAAACTAACAGTATGAGCTTTAATATTTTTTGTTCCAGTCCCTTCAGTAGAAACGTGATGGCGAAAGATGATCAGGGTGCACCTAGTTTTCCCATTTGCTACCTGTCTACAAACCACTTGCTAGAGCTTC
The DNA here is from genome assembly GCA_016271365.2 of Neoceratodus forsteri. Taxonomy (NCBI): domain Eukaryota; kingdom Metazoa; phylum Chordata; order Ceratodontiformes; family Ceratodontidae; genus Neoceratodus; species Neoceratodus forsteri. Next base: position 1,009,769,692 of record CM057452.1, on the reverse strand, counting down.
TGTGCAGTGTGGTTTCACAAGCTTTGTATATATTACAATGTTGAGTCTAAATAAGCACAGAAGTCCAGGATCAAATCTTCCGCCACCTCTGCATTACACTTGATCTAATTAATAAGTGCAGGTCCTGTGATCAAGCATGGGTCCGTTTCAGATATGCCCACTCCTGACAGACCTCCTGTCCTACAGAGCGTTTAGAAACTCATGCATGAAGGCCATTCACTTTAAGTCCCTCTGCTTTAAGGCCAACCTTTAGAATAACCTTTAAAGGAAAACTACACCCTCATATCTTCTAAATTTTTGTTTCCATGTCAACAGACAACTCTCTTTGTGTAGGTGTTGGGGTAGTACAAGTTTGCTTTAGTTGGTTTTCACGGTTCATACTAGTTCCCTGTAAATATCCTGAGTGTCTCCATTGTATGGTTGCTGGAATCTCATTGTCTGTGAGAGCTGCATTAGCATAGGAGAACATGATGTCACAGTACCCATATATACCTTGTGTCTTTATGTTACTAACATACTAAAATGCCAGCAGACTAGGCCTAACGGTCTTTCGTGTCTGCTCGTTTGGTCAGTCCCCAACCTGGGTGCTGACCTTGCTGTCCCCCTTGCCTTCTCCCTTCCCAGTTCCGGATATTTTTGCTGCATTGGATTTTGCTTCCAGAACCCTTCCCCTGTACCTGCCCCACCCCCTCTTGAACCCCTCCACTGTCTCTGCCTCCACCAGCCCCCTAGGCAGTGCATTCCATGGCTCCACCACCTCTCAGTGAAGTAGCACTCCTCCTTTCTCCCTGAATCTTCCCCTCCAGCTTCCAGCCATGCCCTCTAGTGACCCCTTCCTCCTTCCTTGAAGCACCCTGACTGTTCCTCCCTATTTACCCTCTTCATGTACCTAAAGACCTCTATCATGTCCCCCGGTCCCTTCTCTCTTCCAATGTGTACATATTTAGCTCTTGAGCCTCTCCTCATAGGTCCTGTCCCCAAGCCCAAATCATTTTGGTTGCCCTCATCTGGACCCTCTCCAGGAAGGTTAATGTCCCGCTTTAAGTGTGGCCTCCAAAACTGCACGCAGTACTCAAAAGGTGCTCACCAAGCAGTTATACAGAGGAGTATCACTTTCCTCCTTCTGGAGGAGATCCCTAGCTTATTCATATCCCAGCATACTGTTGGCTTTGGCTGCTGCCTCCTATAAGTCTCCCGAGTTGTTCATCTTGACATCCACCACCACCCCCAGGTCCCTCTCAGCCATCGAGACTTGTAGCATTCCCCCCCCCCAGGGTGTACACTTGACCTGGGTTTCTGGCCCCCAGGTGGAGTACCTTGCATTTCCCTGCATTGAACCTCAGCTTCCACTTTCTAGACCATCTTTCCAGAGCCTCGAGGTCCCCCTATAGGGCCACCCTCCCCTCCTCCCCATCCACCACCACCCCCAGTTTCGAGTCATCTGCAAAGAGACTCATCTCACTCCTGATTCCTGTCCTTATGTCAGATCGTGGGCGTTGAACAGAGGGGCCCAAGGACTGATCCCTGTGGGACCCCACTATGACCCTCCTTGGGATGAGACTATCCCACCAACTCACGACCCTCTGGGTCTGGTCCTGGAGCCAATTGCCTATCCATCTGATCATCTGGTTCCCCACCCCCATTTCTCCCAGCTTATCCAACAGGCCCACGTGAGGAACAGAGTCAAATGCCTTGCTGAAGTCCAGAAAGAGGACATCCACTGGTCTACCCAGGTCCAAGGCACTTGTCACCCAGTCATAGAACTCCACCAGGTTTGTCTGACACGATTTCCCCGGGATGAATCCATGCTGTCTATCGTCCAGGCACCCTGACTTATCCAGGTCCCCCCCTAGCCTCTCCTTGACAATGCCCTCCATCACCTTGCCCACCACCGAGGTCAGGCTGACAGGCCTGTAGTTCCCTGCCACCTCCCTTGATCCCCCCTTGTGGATAGGCACTATATGCGCCACCTTCCAGTCTTGGGGCACCCACCCTGTCCTCAGAGAGATGGTGAAAAGCTCTGCCAGGGGTTTTGCCAGGACATCTGCAAGTTCCTTCAGCACTCTGGGATGTAATTTATCCGGCCCCGGTGCTTTCTCCGTCTTAAGGGAGCTGAGGGCTTCCCTCACTCTCTCAGCTGTGATTTCCACTTCCGGTACCCCTTCTCCCTGCTTAGCCCTCCCCCCACCTGCCAGTGATGCCTCCCCCTCTCCCCAGACCTGCCGATCGGTAAGGGTCCCCCCCTCCTCAGTATCTCTGTCTCCTCCCATGTATGATGCAGCACCCCCATTTTCCCTGGTGAAAACTGAGGTGAAGTACTCATTTAGTACCTCAGCCTGCTCCCCCGGGTCTTGTGCCCATCCCTCCACTGATTTAATCCTGCTAATCTGCCCCTTCACCCTTCGTTTTTCCCCAGTGTATCTAAAGAACCCCTTGTTCCCTCTCCTAATTTCCCTGGCCAGGTTCTGCTCCTTCCTTGCCTTAGCCGCCCTCACCACTCTAGTGGCCCTTTTAGCCATCAGCTCGTACTCCCCTCGATCCCTTTCACTCCTTGAGCACTTGAATTGCTTATAGGCTGCTTTCTTTCCCCGCACCACCTCCTGGAACTCCCTGGTCCACCAACAGGGTTTTTGGGCCCTACCGCATTTTTGTCTTACTCTTGCACAGGTGCTGGTAGCATCCTGCACCCCTCTCCTGATGATTTCCCACTACTATCAGTGTCCATGTCTGACCCAATCCCATCCAAATGCTCCTTAAGGATCCTTCCCATTTCCTTAAAATCCGCCCCCCTGAAGTCGGTTACTTCTGTCTTTGTGCAGCCTTCTACCCCTCCTAGGTCCAGGCAGAACCAGACCGTGGCATGGTCACTCCCCGTCAATGGGTCCCTTACCTCCAGGCCCCCAATCTGGTCACTGTCTGCCAGGACCACATCCAGTACCCGTGCCTCCCTGGTCGGTTCCCTCACCTGCTGAGTTAGGAACGCGTCTTGAAAGACATCCAACAGCCTCTGTTCCCCTGGTCACAGAGGATGTCATAGTCTCCCAGTCTGTTCCTGGCATGTTTAAGTCCCCCAACACCACCACCGTTCCTCTGCCCAGTCTGCAGTGTCTCCTAACATCTGCCACCAGACTGTCCTCCAGCTCCTCCGCCAGGTCAGGGGGTCTATACACCACTCCTATTTTTACTCTCTTGCCCACCCTTGTTATCAAGGTGACCCAAATCGCCTCCACGGTTCCCTCCGCCTCCTCTACTCCCCCTATGCCAATGCAGTTTTTGACTATCATTGCTACCCCTCCTCCCCTTCCCTCCCCCCCCTGTCCTTCCTGAACATAGTGTATCCCTCCAGGTTCAGGTCCCAGTCATGTCTTGCAGTGGCCCAAGTCTCAGTGACCGCTGCCACATCCACTGCTCCCTCAGTTAGCATCGCCTGGAGCTCAGGCATTTTATTGCCCAAGCTCCTGGCATTTAGCAGGACTACCTTCCACCCTTTCCCTATAGTTCCATTTCCCCTGCTCGTGTTCCCATGGGGATTCTGTTTTCCCCTGGTCTGCACTTCTGCCAGTTGGCCTTTTCCTGCAATCCTCCTGGTCCCCAGGGGGGTGGAGACAGAGTCCCTCCTTTATCGGCACCCCCTTGACAGACTTTTCTCCCATCCCACCCCCCTTCACAAGTTTAAACCCCACTTTTCACCAATGAACCCCTCTATTTTCAACTTAAGGATTCCCCTCCCCTCCAAATTGAGATGATGTCTATCTCTAGCATACAGCTCCTTATCCTCCCAGGTCTCCCCCCAATCCCCCATCAACCCATACCCTCTGGCCTCACACCACTCCCTGAGCCACTGGTTTATCTCCCTAATTTTCCTTTTGTGTTCCCCACTAGCCCTTGGCACTGGCAGGATTTCTGAGAAGGAAACTGTGCATCCTATGTCATGACAGACCCTGGCGAGCTCCCTGAATCTTGCCTGTATCTCTAGCTCGCTATTTCCCTCAATGTCATTTGTACCCAGATGGACCAGTATGTCTGGGGAACCCCCACAGTCCTTTGCCAGCTGATATATCTCGTGCTTAGCCCTGTGCACTGTTATTCCAGGGAAGCATCTTGTTCTAACTGGCCAGGCTTCTCCCTCCCTATCCCATTTGATACCGCTGATCATAGAATCCCCCAGCAGGAGCACTCTGACCACTCCTTTTCCTCCATTCCCCCCCCTTTCCATGTCCCTCATCCTTTCTACAGGCCCCTCCACCCAGCTGGCTCCGTGCTCCTCCCCCTTTCTGGTTGCCACATGCCACCCCCTCCTCTCCAATCCTATGCCTCTCCTCCTCCTGAGTATCCTTCTGTTCCTTACTAATTCCCCTCACTGCTCGCAACTGGTCCTTCTCCCCCATCTGCTAAACTAGCCTGGCTCATCCTCCCTTCCTTCCTGTCTCCATTTAGTTCCTCCTTGCTAGTCGTGCTCCCCTGGCCTAAACCCTCAGCTCCCTTTACTGAATCCTCCTTGTACTTCTGGTCCTTCTCCTTTACCTTTCCTCCCAACTGGTCCTTCTCCTTGTGCTTTCCTCCCTCTTCCCCTGCCCCTCCTGCTCCGATTCACTGCTCCCCCCATTCTCCTGCATTCCAGGTCCCCCTGTTCTTCCTGCTATCTGGCCCCTGCCCTGCCTCCCACTCCTTTCCTTTCCATCTCTAACTACCCCGTCATGGCTACATCACCCCCCTCATCCTTGAGCAGAAGAAGAGAATTGAAGCGGTTACTGAGTGTAAGGTCTGATCCACTTCCCCGCCTTGCTTCCTTCCTTCTGTCCAGCCCTGGCCATCTGCCTACTTCCCTGAGAATGTTGTCCCTCCGTCCTCCATTTGTGAGGGCCCCCAGTTACCTGCCTGCTTCCTTGATAGTGTCCTTTTGGACCCCCTCTGCCAGGTTCCCTATGTGACCCCTGAGTATTCTCCTGCACTCCTTTCCCTATGCCCCCACCCCCAGTGCTTGGTGCAACCCTGTGGGAGATTCCCAGCCCCCTTCCCCAACCATACCACCCCCCTTCCCCCAGCTTTCTCCTAATCCCCTAACCTCCTCCCTAAGCTGTGCTAGCTGGTAGCACACTGCAATCCACCGAACTCCAAGCCCAGTCCAGTATCATGGCTGCTCCACACCCTGTGCACCCCACCACCCTCCCAAAGATGCCGCCCTAATGATGTGTGGTTCCATCCCCTTCCAAATAGGTTTCCTTGGGTGAGCTACCAGGTTCCCCTAGTCCAAGATACCCTACTGCCTAATCAGGTCACCCAGAAATCTTACAGACAGTCCCACTGTACACCAGTAACCCTGTTACTAGGTGCAGTACAACACATTAAACTTACAAGGGAAATGAACAACTCCCAAAGCTCCTCTCTCCCAGCCTTTAAATCCTACCCCCAGTAGCTAGAACTACATGAGCTGCACCTGCAGCCTTTTCCTCCAATTGCAGGGCAGGTGTTCCCCTATAAATTTGCAGACTTCTGGGGAGGGAGGGTGGGGAGGTGGTATTGGGCAGACACCTGACTTGAAAGTACAAATATCATGAAAAAAACTCTATAACACACACACAAATTGAATGCATTTTAATGGGGGCAATCCTGCATTATAACTCAGTTTGCAAAGCTAATTGAAGGTAAATATGATATTTCACACCTTGCTGCAACTTGTTTTGTTGAACTCTAAGCAGACAGGTATACTGTGGAGTCTAAAGGGTACTGACACATCGTGTACACTTATGCGAATGCATCTCTCAGGAACAATGAGAATTTAAATCAGAAAATGGAGTTGCACAGGATAGTTGAGAGGATTAGTATGAACAGGGGAAAATAAACTAAAACAAATTTAATCCCAGCAGCTAAAAAAAAGAGTTGGAAATAAATAAAATTTGTAAGATAAGAGGGTGTAGTTTTCCTTTAACTCCCCAGCAAAATTCTAGAAGTTAATTCTTCCCATTTTGACCCCCCCCCCGCCCAGTCCGCTCCTCTAGTCCTCATGGTTAATGGTTCACCAGTCTGTGACCCTATATCAGTTACCACTCACTTCAACAGCTTTTTCACTACCTCTCCCCCTCCTCCTGGTACCTCCCTTCTTCTCTCCTCCTCTCCATCTTCTGCTGTGTCCCACCCTTCATTGGGGTTTCACTTCTCCCTGTTACTGTCCAGGAAACCCTGCTTTCTCTCTCCTTGCTCAACCTGGGTAAATTCAGCCCTGATAGACTAGACCCTAAACTTCTCCATCTTTCAGTTCTTGCCATTTGCCTCCCCCCAACTCACCTTTTCAGCCTCTACTTTCCCCATCCTTGGAAGGTTGCCAGAGTTCTCCCCCTTCACAAAGGGGTCGACCCCTCCTCCCCTGGCAACTTCCATCCTGTCTCCCTCCTCCCTCCTCCCTTCTCTTACAAAGCTGTAAGAGAACCTAGTTTTCTCTAGGCTTGCCGACTTCTTTTTCTCTTCCAGCTTTCTCTCTGCTTTCCAATCTGTTTTTTGGAAGAATCACTCCACCATCTCCTCCTTACTGCAGGTCACTGACACTGTCCATTGTGGGATGGATCATGGGCATATTATGGTGGCTGTTTTTGTTGATCTGGCCAAAGCCTTTGATTCAGTGGCCCACCCTCTCGTCCTGGACAAGCTGAGCTATGCCAGCCTCTCAGCTCCTGCTGTTGACTGGTTCCATTCCTACCTCACAGTCCATCAGCAGTCAGTACAGATAGGATGTGTCCTGTTGCCTCCCCTACCTATTTAGGCTTGGGTCCCACTATGCTCCATTCTGGGTTCCATCCTCTTCTCCATCTTCCAGGATGAACTCACTTCTGCCTGTGCCAACTCACATATCCATATGTATGCAGATAACACACAACTTACTTCAAGGGGTATCTCTTTGCAGCAGGCCATCACCAGTGGTACTATAGCCGCCAGGCAGTAGGACCACACAGAAGCTTTTTCTAGCTAGCAGTGTACCAGAAGTGGCCTCCCACCTCTGTTAGCCAATCCTATAAAGGCGGATGGCCACCATTCCCTCCTCTGTTCTTTTCCCACCATCGACCAATGCACGTCAGACCGCTGGAACCTATGCAGGTATAGTCGTCCGCCATTTCCCATGTTTTTTGCACTTCATTTGTTTTGACATTTCGGTGTTCTCACCTGACTGCTCATGTCTTCAAGAACTTCTTCATCATCCAACCGCTCCACGAAGTGCGCCTGTGGCAAACAGATCCTGGACAAGGACAACCACTCTGCCTGCGTCTTGTGCCTAGGCCCAGACCACAACGTCTGAGCCTGTGAGGTCTGCCAGGGATTCAACCAGGCCACCAGGAGATGTTGCCAGAAGATCTTGGAGAACCACTTCCTTAAGCAGAAGGTCACCTCAGTGGAATGGGAGCTGTAAGCCAGGAGCTCCTCTGTTTCCTCAGTCCTCGGGGTCTTCATCCATGAACCTCAGGACAAGACCAGTGTGAAGCACAAACACTGGGATAAAGATCGGGACTGACCCCGGTCTGCCTTCAATTCACGGTCCCACCCTCCCAGAAGCTTTCAACCGCAAAACGGTCTTCCTCCCTCAGAGGGTGACTTCCTCAGTCCCACATGCTCTAACTTCTATGTGGCTACCCGTGTCCCAGCCACCTGCCTAGGTTACCCTATCGGGCGGCGGCTCCTCTGGTCAGGGTACTTCATATCCTGCTCCCCATCCCCTACTGTTCAGGCCCTTATTCACAGTGGGAACACAGGTGGTTTGGCTGGAGTTTCATCAGCTGGTGTGGGTGCGGCAGATGCCGGTCTCCTCACTGCCATCCCCACGACACACATGTCCCAAGTGCCGGTCTCATCCTCTGGGACCACCACCAGTTCTCCTCCTCTTCATGAGCTGATACTGCAGGACACCGATGCTCCCTCAGACCTGGTCTGTCAACCGTTGCCTGGGGGAGGGTTTCGCCCTCCACTCCTGCACCCGTTTCTCCACAGCCAGCACCCGTGGATCCCACTCTAGTATCTCCTCAGCCAGCACACACTAGGCCTATGCCCATCCTTCCTCCCTCTGCTGCTGCCTGCAGGACCCGTGCTGGCCCTGCCTGTTCTGCACACCAGGCCTATGCCTGGCTTTCCGCAACCAATGCCCACACAGGCCTGCGCCCGTCCTGCTGCAACCTGCACCAGTGGGGCCAGCGCCTGTCCTTCCACAACCTGCGCCCATAGAACCTCAAGTGGGGTACCCTATGCTGGCACCTCCAGGCCTAGAACTTGCCTACCCCATCTCACTCCTCCTGGTCCGGTGCCAGGTTAACCATACCCCACACCCCAGGGAGCAGCGCCAGTCTACAGTTACCCAGTGCCCATGGGACTGGCGCCTGATTCCTTTCATTACCAGGGTCTGCTGTCAACCTTGTCCTTTATGCAGGTGCAGGTTCCTAACCCAAGAGGACCGGCCCCTGCCGTGCCTCAAGGGCCTCCTTTGAGCCCCTTTCCCTGACCCTGTTTGGCCAGGCACTAGTGCTTCTCACTCCCAGGATAGGGACTGACTTGGGACAGCGTTATGCAGATGACCATCACTCCAGTGATAGTGGGGATGACGCACAGATGATACAAATGAGTGCAGACAGTGATTCTTCCTCTCAGTGCAAAATCCTCATAAGGATGGGGCTCCAGAATAAGTCCCAAACCCCCGTGATGACCCCACTTACGTGGCCATCATGAGGCACATTCAAGCCACCATGGGGTGGGAGACAGAAGAGCAGGACCCTGAACAATTTACGTGTGGCAGCCTGATGCCCCTCCCTTGGTGGTCCCTCCAGTCATGGAATCCTATGAGAATGTTACCTGGACTTCCTGGAACTGCCCCCAACATGGTCCTGGCAGTGTCCAAATAGGCAGACCGGCTTTACCATCCACCGGCTGGCAAATCATACTTTGGAGAACAACCAAGGCTGATTTGGACATCATAAATGCGGTTCAGGACCGAACTAAGAGGCCTAAACTTCAGCTCCCTCCCACCTGACATTGAGTCTTGACAGTTGCATCAGATGGGTAAGCGTGCTTTCACCTCTGCCACCCTGGCCATTTGGGCCATCAGTTACTTGGCCCACATGGTGCACTATCAAAATCTCCTCTGGGACCAGGCCAGAGATGCAGTCCTAGCCATGCCCGATGGACCTTCTAAGTAGCAGGCCCTCAAGACAAGCTCGGACATCGGTACCCACGTCCTTGGGGCTACCTATGAAGGGTAGACGCCTCTGGCTGAGTAGTAGCTGTAGGCATTTGTATGAGATGTCACTTCTGGCTAAGGGTCTCTGGCTTCACCCAGGACTTTGAGTCTGATATAATGGATGCCCCTTTCAGAGGTTTCAAACTTTTCAGGGGAGATGTTCAGGATATCATCGCCGACCTCCAGGCCTCTGGACAAGCTCTCAATCCATCCACAACATGTATCATACCCAGCCAATGTCAGGGCAGTGAGCTCCTTTTCATCTCTTCTCCCACAGACAGGCTTGTGCCCCTCCCAAATTTCAGGGCAAGCGCAAGGCAGCAGCCCTTCCCACTCCCTCTCCCATCACTTGTAATGCTCGAGGTAAAGTAAAATTTTATTTCTTAAGCGCCTTTCAAATATCAAGGTGCTGTACAGTGAAATAAACAATATAAACATATCAATAAATTTAAAAACCTTCTGAAAAAGCTTGATAAAACAAATGTGTCTTGAGCTCAGATTTAAAACTCGATACGATCAGGCATTCATTAACTGACGAGGTAGAAAATTCCACAGGGTAGGGGCAGCACGAGAAAAAGCATGTGCCCCAGATGTTTATAACAGAATCCTGGGAATCTCTAGCAGTCCCTTGGCAGATCAGAGTGAGCTGTAGGGGCAGTAGGGAGTAAGGAGCTCTTGCAGATATCGGGGTCCCTGTTCATGTAGGGCTGTGTAGGTCAGTAAACCAACCAGTGGCTGCTCACATGTCCTGAGTCCTTGCCAGACACCCCACCCGACAGTCTTAGATCAGGAGGCAGTTGTAAGGGGTTGCTTCTCCCTTCATCTGGACAGGTGGAGGGAAATAACTACAGACAACTGTGTGCTGCAGCTCATCGAGCACAGCCACACTTTAGAATTCATGGATTGGCCTCCAGAAAATCCTCTGGGACATACCCTCCTGGCCATGTCCTCCTTATCCAGGAAGAAATTCAAGCCCTGCTTTGAAGAGAGGGCATAGAGCCAGTCCCACATTTTCAGCAGGGCACAGGGTTCTACTCCCACTTCTTCCTGGTCCCCGAGCACATGGGAGACCTTCGTCCCATCCTGGACGTAGGGCAGCTGAACCTGTTTATAAAGAACAAATGGTTCAGGATGGTTACCCTTCAGGGTTTGCTGCTCCTGCTACACCAGGGGGACTGGATCTGCTCTCTGGATATGCAGGATGCCTACTTGCATATCAAGGTTTTCACCTCCCATCAGCACTTCCTCCATTTCCACTTCCAGGGAGCACGCTACCAGTTCAGAGCTCTGCCTTTTGGATTGTCTTCTGCCCCCAAGTGTTTTTTATCAAATGCCTGGCAGCAGTGGCAGCTGCCTTGAGACAGCAGGGATTCTGTGTGTTCCCAAATCTGGTAATTGGCTTGTTGCTGCCGTATCCAGGGAACATCTTCAAACTCTGGATCATGTCTGCTGCCTTTTCCAGGCTTTGGGCATCACTATAAACATGTAAAAAGTCATTTCTGACCCTCTGCCAACATCTCCAGTACATAGGGGCAGTGCTGGACATGGCTCAGGGGATGGCCTTCTTGCCCTGAGACAGAGCAGAGCATCTGATAGACCAGAAATATCATCTTTACTCCAGTCATTAGGTACCCGCGAGGGTTTTTCTGCAACTTCTAGGCCTCATGGCTGCAACCATTGCCACAGCTCCTCTAGCCAAGCTGCACACGAGTTCCTTGCAGGTCCAGTGGGACCAGTGCACGTACGCCCTGAATCAACTAGTTATGGTCTTGGAACCAGTCAAGAAGGTACCGTTGTGTCTGGAGCCCAGCAGCCTGCTTCGAGGGGTTCCTTTTTGTATTCCTCTCCCTCAGCAGGTCCTTATAACGGATGCCTTAGGTCTCTGCTGTTTTGCTGACCTGGGAGTCCACCAAACTCAGGGGACATGAACCATGGTGGAGAGGGAACTCCACATCAGTGTCCTGAAAATGTGAGCAGTCTTGTTTGCCCTACAGGCCTTTCAGACTTGGCTCTCCCCAGGTCTGCTCTTGATTTAGATGGACGTGTGTTTATTACATAAGCAAGGGGGGGAGACCCATTCCTGTCCCCTGTGCAGGGAAGCAGTGAGAGCCTGTTACTGGGCCATAGAGTATGACATGGAGTTCTCTCCTGTCCATGTTCTCGGTGACCAAAATGTCCTGACGGACAGCCTAAGCTGGTCTTAGTCCAGAGCTCATAAGTGGAAACTTCTGACCACGGTGGTAGACCATCTGTTTGATAGATGGGGTCATCCCAAGTTGGACATTTTTGCGTCCCCACACAATGCAAAGCTGCTGCTTTCCTGCTCGCTAGATCCAGGGCCTGGAGTTTTCTGGTGAGACACATCCCTTTCTTGGAAATGGAGATTCCTTTATGCCTTCCCTCCCTTCCTGCTCCTTCAGAGGGTTCTGATCAAGCTTTAGATGGAAGGGGCAACTATGATCCTGATCACCCCCTTCTGGCCTTGTCTGATCTGGTTCCCCTTGCTTCAGCAGCTGGCAGTAGAACCTCCAGTACCCCTGCCCCAATGCACATTCTTGCTCTCCCAGGAACAGGGCACCCTGGTCCATCCAGACCTCAAATCTCTCCATCTCTTTGCGTGGCTCCTGAGGATATCACCATTGACAGATTTGGGGTGTTTTCCAGAGTGGCGAATGTCTTGGTGGCAGCCAGGAATCCCTCCACCAGGGCCACTTACTCTATGAAATAGAAGTGTTTTGCTCTGTGGGCTGCATCATACCACTTAGATCCCTTCACCTGTCCAGTGGGTCAGTTACTGGAGTACCTTCTGTCCCTCTCGGACTCCGTTTATTTGCGGTACTCCTCAATTAAAGTGCAACTTTCTGCCATCTCTGCATACTTTGTACCTGCAGATAGTCGTTCAGTGGCTTAACTTGATGTGTCTCGCACGTTTTTAAGGGTCATTCTACATTTAAAGCCTCCAATCTGTGATCCTGTCCTGGTTTGAGACTTATATTTTGTGTTGGAAAAGCTTACCCTGCCTCCCCTTTGAACTGGCCACATCTTGCGAGCTGCGCTTTCTGTCATGGAAAGTGTTATTTTTAGTTGCCTTTACTTCTGCTCGAAGGATTTCCGAGCCTCAGGTCCTCATGTAAGAAGGAGCCTTATTTGATTTTTCATAAAGACAGGGTGTCTTTGCGTACCAATCCTAAGATTCTTCTTAAGGTGGTGTCAGAGTTCACTTTGAATCAATCCATCCACCTGCCTGTTTATTATCCGGAGCATTCCAATCAAGGGGAGGCATTGCTCCATACCTTGGATGTGCATAGAATTTTGTGATAATGTACGCACCAGACTAAAGACTCTAGGAAGTCTAATCTGTTTGTTTTGTTCGCCACTGGGAAAGAGGGTGATCCATGTCCTAACAGTGTTTGTCTAAATAGTTAGCTAGTTGCATTATCTTTTGTTACTGGAAGTATGGCAAGGAACTTCCAGCACGGGTTAAAGGCTATTCCACCATGGGTATGGCAACCTCGGTAGCTTGTTGCAGAAATGTATCAGCTGCTGACATTTACACTGTTGCTACCTGGAACACTGTCCACACCTTCAAACATTACAGTCTGGGCATCACCTCAAGGTGTAGGGCCAACTTCGGTCTACCTGTTTTTCAAGGTCTCCTTTCATAGACCATTGTTTTTGCCTACCACAGGAACAGCCTGTCTGTAGTGCTCAGAACTGCTTGGGACTCAGTCCTACCGGTGATGGCCTGCTGCAAGAGATGCACTCAAGATAGTACAGTTATGTAAGAACTTACTGTAACAGTAGATTTTCAAGAGGATCTCTTGCAGCAAGCCCTGCTTTCTCTCCCTCCTTCCCACTTCTCCTGTCTGTCTCCTCTTCCATGGGGATGAGCCTTGTGCTTTTCATTGTCTGTGCTATCGGGATACCTCAGAATCCTTGGCCTCTTGCTTTTGGTCTCCGGTGAGAGAACTTAGGAGTGTATGGGGGCCACCCACCTTTGTAGAATTGGCTGACATCAGAGGTGGGTGGCCCCCTCTGGTTGACTACTAGCAAGAAAGTTTCCATGTGGTCCTGGTGCCTGGCAGTTATAGTCCTACTGGTGATGGCCTGATGCAGGAGATCCTCTCGAAGATCTGTTACAGTAAGTTCTCACATGACTGTACTTTATCTACACCTCCAGCACCTTGGTCTCTGATGTAAAAGACTTGCTCCAGCTTGACTTCCACAATGTCCTGTGCTGGTTCCACACTAACCAACTTTGGGTCAACACCAAAAAACCTGTGTCCATGACTTTTGGCACCAGATGGAAATCAGCCAGGCTCTCCCCCTCATTGACTTTACCACCTTGGATGACACCCCACTTGAAGTGGTTTCTTCCTTCAAGTACCTTGGTGTATGGCTAGGTAGTAGGCTTGACTTCTCTGTCCAAATTGAAGCCATCCACTTCATGCTCTGCCCAAGCTTGGACCTGGTCTGCAGAATGGTTCTCCTGGTTTTAGACTATGCGGATGTGTTCTATAGCACTGACCCCTCCTCTTCCCTTGCCAGACTGGACACCCTCAATTCGGATGAGACATTAAAACTGAGGTCCCATCTGCCTGGATTGGTGGTAGTTCAGGTGGCTGTTAAAGATCCCATGGCACTTATCGAAAAGAGTAGGGGAATTTTTTATTATGATAACATCATAAAAAAAAGTACAAAAAATACAAATGAAACAATGAGTACTGATTATAAATCTGAACCAAGGGGAGCCATACAAATCATTATAAACAATATTAATCACAATCCTAACCCGGCACTTAGCCATAGACATAAAGAAACCTACTTTCATACCCCTTGGCACACTGCTGGAAAATAATTCCCAAACCTCCCTCCCCCCCTTCAACACTCTTGATCTATTTATATTTAATAAATAATGTAAATCCTTTCCACTAATTAGTCACCTTTCGTGCTGTTCCAAATTGTAAATCTTTTAAATACACCTTCTCCGTAGCCCCTTTTATCAGTAAACTGATTGTCTCATAAGACATTACCTTTTGATAAAGAACCCATTGGCATCTAGCCTTCCATAAATAAAATTTTAAACAACAAAAAATCTGTAAGGTTTCTATGTTGTAACTGGCCCCAAATTGAGGAAAGTTACCCAAAACCAAAATATCATAGTTCATATGCAACAACCATCTCACATGCCATTTTAAAGCCAGGAATTTCCAAAGGGAAGTAGCATAGTAACAAAAAAAGAAGAAATGCTCTACGGTTTCTTCTTGATTGTTAGTCAGGAAAAGGACATACCTTTTCCTCTTTAACCTTGTGTTTAGCATTTCCCTGTACCCCAATCTTCCCATATACAGTTAACCATAAAAATTCCCACATTTGTTCCGGCAATCTTGGATTATTTGGCTGAGAAAGCACCCCAGGTATTAGAGTAGTAGGACAGTTTTTTAAAGCTGGCACTGAAGGATATACTATCAATATAACTATGTTATATAATTTGGGCCCTGTATTCATTTTAATAATTTGTTTGGAAAGACCCCATTTGTAGAGTTTCTTTACTACTGGTTTGAAAAATAATGGGACCTGTAAATTTTGTGATGGTTTTGGGGAGGTAGTATGCCAAACCGAAAAATAATGATTAAGAACACATTATAATATAGAACTATACCGAGATGCTGATGGTAATCCCACTTTGACATTTTGAGAAATAAAGTAATAAAAATTGTGATTGGGTCCACCATTCCTAGTCCTTTTTTTTTTCCGGATAGGTATATTGCCTTTTTATGGGATTAAGCCTATTGCCCCAAAATATCTGGAAAAAATAGACTGTATAGTCTGGTTTCAAATTCTTGAGGGGGTGGAAATATCAGTGCTGTATATAAAAATTTGGAAATTAAAAACTGCCTAATGACTTGCACCCTTTTTGTTTTGGCCAATCTCTCCAAACTTGCACTTTAGTATTAGCAGAGGAGAAAGCATGTTCCCAGTTTAGTGTCTGGAGAGTCTGAGGCCCAAAGTATAATCCCAGAATCTTAATTGGAGCTGAAGAAATATGAAATCCCTGAATGGAAATCTCGGCAGGATAGATGACCCCAATAAATACACCCTGACTTTTTGTTTTATTAATTTTTGAATTAGAAACATCAGAATATGAGACCAAAAAATCCCAAAAAATTGAAATTTGAGTATAATCTGAGGAAAAAAAACACAAACATCATCTGCATAGGCTTGTAAATATAATGCATCCAAACCGAGGGATCCCAGTACCCCTTTCCACTGTGGATAATGTGTTAATGATTGTATTAATGTATCTGTTGTAAATAAATATAATAGCGGACTTAATGGACACCCCTGACGAACCCCTGTAGCTATGTGAAAGCCCTCTGTAATGCAGTTATGAATAATTGGATGAATAATAGCAGTATCATAAAGTGTTTTTACCCAGTGGATGAAGGAAGATGGAACCCCATAATGTTGCAAGGTTAGAAACAAAAAAGGATGATACACCCGATCAAAAGCTTTCATTTGGTCTAGGGCAAGAATGCATCCTGACTGCTTATGTGATGAAAGATATTCAATTAAATCTCTGATAATCATAAGGGCCTGCTGTATCTTTCTGCCCGGGAGCCCACAATATTGGGATGGTGATATAACCATGTTTGCAAAGACCCTAAGTCGTGAATTTAAAAGGCTAGTCAATAATTTATAATCTGAATTAAGAAGTGTAATTGGTCTCCAGTTTTCCAGGTTCTCTTTATCCCCTGTTTTGAATATAAAAATCAACAGGCCTTCTGAAAACCAAAGTGGGAATGTAGGGGTTGAGAGGAAAAAATTAAATACCAAAGGCAAACATTTTGAGAATTCGGAAGGGAATGCTTTGTATAATTCTGATGTTATTCCATCGATTCCTGGGGAAATTCCATTTTTTGGGGATTTTATTGCAACCTCTATTTCTGCAGCTGTTATTGGGGTAATTAAATTAAACATATCAAAATTAATTTTGGGAAGACGAATCATTTAAAAAAAAAGTTCCATCTCCTCAACACTAGGGGGCTCCAGGGCTCCACTGGGTTATGTAATTCCAAAAATTGTCTGATTGCGGCATGAATCCTAGTTGTATCCTGAACTTGACACCCATCCTGTGTTATTAAAGAGGACATTGTAATTTTTGATTTATATTGTTTAAAAGCCTCATAGGGATTCCCCATAAGGCTGTTTCCGAGTGTCTTCTTGAAAAAGCACTTTCATAGTATTGGCCCTGTTGTATTGTACCTCCTGTAGTTGTTGTTTTATGTTTGCAGTTTGGGATAAGTAATCAAATTTGGAGGTGTTTGCCATAGTAAATAAATAATACAGCTGCTGACGTAGTTTTAAATAATTCAGTAATTTTATATTTTCTCTAGATCTGCCAAGGTTTGAAAGGAGTTGTTTTAAATCCTCCTTTGACTCCCTCCACCAGTCACCTAAATCGTCATAAAGAATAGCGATTGAGAGTCGTGCACAGAGCAATGATTTTATGGCTTTTAACACAATTGGATTTTTTTTAACAGAGGAGAACTTAATTTCCACCTTGGTTTTTGGGGAGATAGTACTGTACTGGATAAAATTTTACATTGAAGGAGTAAATGATCTGAGAAAGTCATAGGGTATGTATAAAATTTACATGGGAGGAGGTTTTTTGACAAGAAAATATAATCAATTGTAGAAGTAAGGTTTTTTTTTTTTTTTTTTATATAGGTACATTTTGGACCCCCTTGTTGAAATTGTCTATCTACTAGGCCAGACGTATCCAGTAATTGAAATAAAGCATTGGAGTCACAATACATTTTTTTTCCCTTATCCGTAAGTTCACCCTTCGCTTTCTGTAACCCACAGTTAAAGTCACCACATAAAAAAAAAAAAAATGTGAAATGAAGTAATTAAAAAGGGTCGAATCATGGAAAAAAGGGCCATCCTCTCTGCCTTTATCTGGGAACAGTATACATTAATAAATCGGCAAACCATGGAGTTCCATTTTCCATCCAAAATCATTAGTCTTCCTGGAATCAAATCAATAATTTTTAAAAGAGAAAAATTATATAAATTAAAAAGAAAACCTATACCATCAGCAGTCTGTTGACTGAAAGACCAGTAGGAAGGGCCCCAACACCATTCTCTTTGAAAAAACCTGGCTTGATCCAGTGTAAACATCCAAGTTTCTTGAATAAGACATATATCAATAGAGGAACTGTGAATATAATCATAAACAGTCTGATGCCTACTTGGATTTAATAAACTATGGACATTTAAGGAACTGACTGTGAAGCCCATTTAATAGAAAAGGAAGATCAACCATCCTTTTTCCTTCGTTTTTTTTTTTCCCTCTGTTCCCCTCCTGTGGGTGAAAGGAGGAAGGGGGACTATCCTGAAGTGTCTGTGACTCGGGTTTACCACAATCCATGTCAGTATCCCCCCACTGAGTGGATAAAACAGCGAATGGATTGCTAGATTCAGTCTCCACCTGGGGTTTGGTTCCTTGAGGACCTCCGAACTACAACTACCGGTGGAGGAGCCGGAGGGTCTGGTACCTGATTCCCTTGCTGTGAACTATAACACACAGGGGAGAGAAGAATAGGGAGAGTAGGGGAAGATAGGGGAGGGCCAGAAGAACTGGGAAGGGCCTGGTCTTTTGACTGCCCCATAGTGTGGGATGAATCCATATGTGGGTCAGCCACATCCACAGAGGCAGCTGTAGTTGTCTGAGGAGAACTATCTGCTAGGTCCTGAGCTTTCTGAATGAGAAGGTCAGGGCTGCCACTAAAGCTTTATTTTTGCTGCCCATACATTCTGAGAAGACATGCCCAGTGTCTTCAAGATAGGTCGCATTTGGTAAAATTGGCACATTGAAAGGCAATGTGACCTATTTCCCCACGATTATCACAATGGGGCCTATCACAAGAACTGGACAAGTGAGTATGAGACCCACATTTATAACAGGCCCTAGGCTGTCCAGCATAAAAACAAACCCCCCTATCTCTCCCTAAGAGGAAAGAGTTGAGGATGTGTTCTGTACCACTATCTGTTTGTCGAGGTTTCACCTTAAACCGCCAATCTCCAGTCCAGAACTGCTCAGCATCGAGAATAGCTTCAGGGGGAACTTAAAGCTTCACTTTTTTGGGACAACCAATAGGCAATATCGTCCACATGAACCCCCTCATTCCTGAACATAATCGTTACATATTTAACCAAAGGTTTAGATAAGGGAATAACAAAAAAAGGGGTCCATATGGGAGAAAATTTTACCTGGTTATATCTCTCCCAAAATAAATCTAAAGCATAGGCAGAATGAAAACTAATAAAAGCAAAGGCTTCTCTAGGTGAAAATTGCAGAGAGTCTTTTAATAGCTTTTTCCCCACATAATGTCTATCTGGCCTCACCTCCAATCCCCCTTTATAACACAGTCTAACTGCATTTATATGAGGTGCAGCTTCCTTCTTAATTTTATAAAACAAATCTGACATTAATGTTTTCTCTAAATCAGGTGTCTTTTTTGAAAGAGTAGAAAGATTTTCAGTTCCAGAATTTATAACTGAATCAGAAAGGTCAGTGGCTACAGGAACAATGGTCTGGGAGGCCGCAGCTGAGGGCCTTACAGAAGGGAAAGCATCTGAACAAGCTGCAGCTGACAAAGTTGACAATGTTTCAGGAGATGACTGGGGTTTCCAAGCTGGCTCGTTTTGGGAAAAATTCAGTTTCGGATCCCAACCAGGTGTTGGATGCCAGGTACCCTTTTTCAAGGTCCACCCTGCTTCACTGAGAGCTTTCTGGGGGGACCATAACTCTGTAGCCTGGGGTTGTGAAAGGGGGTTGAGTGGTAGTGACCCTGAGGAAAGTTCTGAAGGTCCTTGAGGAGAGGAGGTGTTTGCAGTAACACTGGTACCTATATTACGTTTAGAGAAAAAAAGAGCAGTTTGTTTGTCCTTACTTTCATCCCCCGTCTTATCCTGTAATAATTGTTGCCATGTTGAAAAAAGAAATTCAGAAACCCCATCTTGATTTAGGGGGGTATTTTGAAATCACGAGGAGGTATCGAAGTAGAGCTATCAGTCGAAGAAACAGGTAAGGAACTGCAGAACACAAACCCGCAGTTTTGTAAGCGTGATACAGCAAGGCTCAGGATCGGAGCTTTCGCTAGCTATGGTAATGTTATCCAGGTCTTTAGGGTGCACAAGATCAGCGGGCGGCAAGTTTAAGCCAGGTTGCTGTTCGTATAACTGTTGTGAGGGCTCTAGGCACTGAATCACTGTGGATTCGCTACTGCCAGCTGACACAGGAGCAGAATGCAAGTCATTAACAGTGTTTAAAGTTTGTACAGACTCACCAGAATCAGTAAGCTCTCCGCACAGCTCAGCGTCATGGCTAATGACAGCCTGTTTGGAAGTACTGACAGGCGTTGCTGAGGAATGCATTACACGCAGCTGCTGCTGGAGTCTGTCTTGTTCTTTAGCCAAAATGGCAAGCTGGAGTTTAAGCTGTTCTTGTAAAGCTGCTTGATTAGGAGTCGTATTAAACATGGCATTACTTATCGGTTGAAAAACAGGTAGAACTTCATTCATTGTAGGCACTGGTAATTCTGTATCCTGCAATATTTTATCAGCACATACGGTATTATTTTCAGGTAAAACTGTAGAATCCAAGGCAGAGCACGACAGCTGCTCCCCTTCTCTTGGAGTATCCATCCTCCTTCACGAATCAGACGAATCCGTAGCAGGAGAAGTAGGCTGAAGAGCAGGAGCTGGAACCTGGGGACAGAGAGCAGCATTTCCACCACCTCCACCAGGATCTGGAACAGCAGCCATCTTGGAGTCACCTGCAAAAGGGTCCCCTCTGCTCACAGTAAGCAGAGTAGGGGAATTTCCCCGGTGTCCTGGCCAAATGTCCTCATTCACTAAAAATACCACCAACAGTTTAATCTGGTTCAAGGTCAGTTGGCATTCATCTGTATCCCTCTCCCTGGGTCGTGCCTGAAAATAGGCAGGATTTGTCTAGTGCACTTACCCGGTCAACAAAAACCAAATAAAAAAAAAAATAAAAACTCCTTCTATCGCTTTGCCACTAACACCCCCTCCAGACTTAACACTGTTCCTTCTACTCCTCCCTGTCCATGTCTCCCTTACCATCACATCACCAGTCCCACTGCATCTCCTTCATCTCTAAGTACTGGCTTGGGTCCCTCCCTTTATACCTCTCCTCACTTTCCCATTCCCTCCACCTCATTCTCCCTCCGCTCCAGGGATCCTTGCACTTTTCTCCATTCCCCACCTGCACTCCTCTGCTGGGCAGTCTGCCTTCCCTCCCTCTGGAACCTGCCCCTCCCCTTCTCCCATCTCCCTCTGGCACCAGCTAAAACATCACCGTGCACCATCCTGCTCCTGCCTGCCCTCTACTGGACTTGACCTCCCCAGTGAGGCCGGTACCTTCCAATTGCTGCCTGGGTTCTACCCCTGCCTGAATTTTTCTCCAAGTTACCAAAATGCTACTTTGTTGCATGCTCTGTTCACTTTATTCTGCATGTCACTGCTATCCAGACATTCTGCATATCACTGCTCTCTAAATGTAATATAGTTTTTTGAATTTCCATTTGTTATTGCACTTTTTCCATGTTAATTAGTGCACTCTGTACTTTACTTTGTACTGTATGATTGTTGGTATGTATGTTGCTTTATTGTACTCCCTTTCTCCTCTCCCTGGGTCACACCTGGAAATGAGCCTTATAGACCAGGGGTGTCACCTGAGAGCTAAATCAATGCCAATGGTTGTTTAATGTAGTAGATATACCCAACATTCATGTTCTGTCTGTCTGATCGCATGAACGCTGGGGCAAAATGGTAGTTTGCGTAAATTTTGTACTGACACCTTGACAAGTTTTGCGATTTTCAGCTCCATGTACTTAATGCAGATTCTTAGGCCATTACTTAGAGAGAAAGTGAAATATACATTCAAGTGTGGTCTCAATGAATAGGCGAGAGTTAGACCTTTTAAAATGCATACCTATACGTTATCTCAAAAGATAACGTTAAAAGTTTTAGGGTTAAGTAAATCCACCACCCCTTAATTTCTTGGGAAATTTAAAAATATTGTTATATTTAATCTTGTCAGACAGGATTTATTACGCTGTATAATATAATTTTATGTTGTCTAAAAGGGTAAGGATTATGCTTTGAAATGCATATGTGGTTGTGAAGTTTTACGGTAATATAAGAGGATAAATTAATAAAAGGGAAGACACCATTAATAGACAAAATTTTAGTAAGTTTATACTTTTTGAGTTCACGCCATATCATATATATATATATGTGTGTGTGTGTGTGTGTGTATAGATACAGATATAGATATATATATATATATATATATATAATATACAGTCGTGGCCAAAAATATTGGTGCCCTTGCACTTTTTTCAAATAACTCACAATTTCCTCTAAACATAAGTTGAAATTAACAACAGTATTTGGTGTCCACAATTCTTTATTTCTTTGTTAATATTACGGAACCTTTGTTTTTGATTCAGAATTTAATATATCCTTTTAAATCAGAAAATGGAAAGAAATGGCATTGACAAAATTATTGACACCCTAGACATAATATTTGGTAGCACAGCCTTTGGTCAAAATAACTGCAATCAACCACTTCCTATAGCCATGGATGAGCTTCCTGCACCTCTCTGCTGGCAGTTTGGCCCACTCTTCTTGTGTAAACTGCTCCAGTTCTCCCTGATTTGAAGGGTGCCTTCTCCCAACTGCTGTTTTCAGATCTCTCCACAGGTTTTCAATGGGATTTAGATCTGGACTCATTGCTGGCCACTTCAGAACAGTGCAACGTCTTATCTTGAACCATTCCTGGGTGCATTTTGAAGTGTGTTTGGGGTCATTGTCCTGCTGGAAGACCCATGACCTTCGACAGAGACCCAGCTTTCTGACACTGGGTTCAACATTGCACTCCAAAATGGCCTGGTAATCTCCAGATTTCATGATGCCATGCACACGTTCAAGGCACCCAGTGCCAGAGGCAACACAGCAACCCCAAAACATTACTGAACCTCCTCCATGTTTGACTGTAGGGAATGTGTTCTTTTCTTTGAAGGCTTCATTTTGTTTTCTGTAAACATAGAGATGATGTGCTTTACCAAAAGCTCTAATTTGGTCTCATCTGTCCACAGGACATTCTCCCAGAAAGATTTTGGCTTGTTCAGGTGTGTTTTGGCAAACCCCAGTCAGGCTTTCTTATGTTCTCTCTCAGCAGTGGGGTCCTCCTGGGCCTCCTACCATATAACCCCTTTCATTGGAGTTGGCGACGGATGGTGCAAGTCGGAAACTGTCGTACCTTGTGTCTGAAGGTCAGCTTGAATCTGTTTGGCAGTTGATCGGTGCTTTCTCCCCATTCGAACAATCCTGCGCTGCAATCTTCGATCAAGTTTTGTTTTGTGGCTACGTCCAGGGAGGTTGGCTACAGTGCCATGGGCCTTAAACTTCCTGATAACATTACGTACAGTGGAAACAGGAACATCAAGGTCTCTGGAGATTGATTTGTAGCCTTGAGATTGTTCATGCTTGGCTACAATCTTCTGTCTGACCCCCTCAGACAATTCTCTGGCTGTCTTTCTTTTCTCCATGCTCATTGTGGTACACACAGTGACACAAAACAAGAGAATGAGTCCTTTTCTCTATTCAAACTGGTTGAATGAGTGATTTTTATATTGCAGGCACCTGCAACTCACCACAGGTGAGTTCAGTTCCAAAGTGAAGGAGACTCACCTGCTTGAAATCTAATTATTTCTAACTACTTCTAAAAGGTGCCAATAATTTTGTCCGGGCCATTTAAGGATTTCTGTGTGGAATAAGCTAAGACTTGGTAAATTTTTCTGCTTTATTCCACTGCAAACCAAAGCAATACATATGTGGATACCAAAATATTTTTTAATTTCGACAATTTTCTGGAAGGAATGGTGCATTATTAGAAAAAACTGCAAGGGTGCCAATATTTTTGGCTACAACTGTATATATACACACATACACATATACATTTCTTTTTATTTCAGACTCTTTGAGGATGTCTCTAAACTTTTCTGTCAAGCAGAAACCTGGAGAGGAAAATCCTAGGACCCTGCAGTGTATAATGCATTACCCTGCCCTGACAAGAGACTCTGAAGTAACTCCTCTGAGTGACAGAAGTTACGACACAGAGCAAAATATTCAAACCCAGGTAGGTGATGAAAATCGTCATGATGAGCAGTGTGCATCAATTCCAATGCCTAGCTATGACCCTGCCATGGATGGCTACCATAGACAATGCTATCAAAAGTTCACAAAAGCTATGAGTATGAGAAAATGGAGAAAATGCAGATGCTGGTGAACATAGCTCACATCATCATTCTAGGGGTGGTGTTCCTTGTGCCTCATTATCTAGAGTGTTATTTCCCGATACATGTGGAATCTGTAACAAATATGTAATCAAAGTGAAAGGGAAGAAGCAATATTAAACTGCTGCTGTTACAAAAACAACTGAAGCCACAAAGAAAAGGATGGCAGAGCTACGTGATGACAGATATGCTCACAAAAGTTAAGATGACCTCATTGCAAGGGAGTTTTGTAAGCATGACAAGTGCTACCTAAGTTGTATAGTAATCACAAGTTATAGGACCCCAGATGATCAGAATATAAGTGATTATAAGGATGACAGTGAGCAGTCAGATGGAACCAGGTTTGAGGTTTGTTGTGTAATTGAAGACAGTGTGCTTCAAAGACACCAAGCCATTTCAATGAAGGCGTTGAATGAAATATCTGGCATTGAAGTAGGAGATCAATGATACTGTTATAAATTTAGAAACCAGCTGAAAAAGAAATATGGGGATTCACATTTATTTTTAACAGTTGATCCTCAAAAACTGCTAGTTTTAAGTGCTGAATCATAAACCAGCAGTGCATCAGTCACAGAGCTTCTGAGAATGGATGACAATCAAGTCATCAAGCATTCTGCTTCCTTGTGTGAATATATCTTAAAATGTGTTGAGACAGCACCTTCACTACCATGGTCACCTACAGTGGATGCTTTCCTGAGTAAAGAATGACAGACCCCAGAGACAGTTCAGTTATTTTTCTCACATGTGCTAAAATCCCCCAAACATACAGTACAGAGAGTGAACAAGTTTCCCAGTTGTCAGAGTCCTACTCAGAAAATCTAATTCGTGGTGTCTCATGCGGCAAGTTTCTCACTACAAAACATGCACTTGAAGTTTTGCTGCACAATATGACTAGACAGAAAATGCCCATGAACAACCTATTTAATTTAGGAAATAGTTGCAGTTATGGCCAAGTGTGTGAAATTGAAACTGGTTTAGTGGAACTTTCTCAGCATTTTCAAGAGCAAGGTCTGTTATTGTCACTTCAGCCAAAGTCAGAGTCTTATGTTATCTTAAGAATTTTCTGGATGGACAACTTGTATCAGAACATTGAAACGGTAACTGGACATGTAACAATACACGTGTTGCATACCAGGAAGAATCTGAAAGCTCCATTCTCTGAGAAGATTCTATTGAAATTCCTCATTCAGAAAGGACACTTGTATCTAACAAAAATGAATTAAAACATCGACAGGTGAATTCAAAGAAGGAGCCAACCACATTTGACAATATGCCAGAGTCTGTGCCAACATCAGTGATAAATATTGGCAAAGCAAAGTTAATGGTCTGGAAACTCAGGAAGCACACAAGGAGGATCAGCTTGTCCCAAGGTTTACTGGTTGGCTGATACTAGTTTGTAACAATCATTCAAGTTCACCAAAGGTGACGGTTATCACATATCTTCCACCCATCCACAAACCCATCACTGATTATGCTACTGTAGTTGAATACCTCACACAAACACAAGAAATAGCTCAGCAAGTAAATATGCCCTATAGGAAAAATGAGTGTCACCTGCAGGGGCCCGATTCAGCATGACCAGAATATCATAAAGCACAAGAACAGGTCACTGAACTCACCCAGCACAATACAAAGCTGCTGTCTACATGAAGAATACTGCAAATAAAATAGGCAGTTTTATTTAGAAATCAAGAGATAAAGCTAAGCATCTCAGCTCGAGGACACACACACAGACCGTTTCAACCTAAACAGGTCTTTGTCAAAGCTTTGACAAAGACCTGTTTAGGTTGAACCATCAGTTTGTGTGGGCATCTTCGAGCTGAGGCACTTAGCTCTATCTCTTGATTTCTGAATAAAACTGCCTGTTTCATTTGCACTATCCTTCGTGTGGATAGCAGATGTGTATTGTGCTGGGTGAGTTCAGTGACCTGTTCTTGTGCTTTTTAAATATGCCCTATGTTCACTTGACACTTGATGTTGGAGCAGCACAAAGGCATATCATGTGTGGAATTTCCCTGATCAGTTCCACAATGTCATAATTCATTTGGGAGATT
Organism: Neoceratodus forsteri; assembly: GCA_016271365.2. Lineage (NCBI taxonomy): Eukaryota > Metazoa > Chordata > Ceratodontiformes > Ceratodontidae > Neoceratodus > Neoceratodus forsteri. Next base: position 1,009,744,034 of record CM057452.1, on the reverse strand, counting down.
TCCACCTATTTATGGAAAACTTTGCATTGTAGGGCAGTTAGTTGGTGGCAGCAGCTTTGAGGGCATATTATTTGAGGCTGATCTTTGTGTCTCTGGCAGCATAAGGGGAGTTTTGTGTGGGAAGCATTACAGTCGGGCATGGACTGTACATGGGCATTTTGCAGCTGCCTTAGAGCGATTGCTTCAGGTCAGATTTCTGGAGTATTCAACGGAATTGAATGCCACCCCTGCAGTATTGCTTGACCTGATCAGATCATCACCTAAACCCATAGACTTCCATAAACTGCTTCAGGAAGATGAGATTGTCACTTTCCAGACTAAGTATGAGGCCTTCTGGCAGTGGATTCATCGTGGTGAGCTGGAGGAAACTCCACAGCTCTGGATGACATATCTGAATATAGTGGATTGGCAGCATTTGCGCCACACAGCAATAAAAGAAAACTTTGATCTTGTACTACTGTGTTGAAAATATCCACTGCCCCTGTTCTTCGCCTTCAGCAAGCAAAATTATGCTCGATATGGGGCTTACTGTGTGCACACACTTGAAACTCTTGAAGCTTCTCATCTAGGGTCTAGAACATTAATTGAAAAGCATGGGCTTTCAGTTAAAAGGAGTCATCACAAAGCTTCTAGGGATTCAGTTGCCCAAGTTGGTGAACAGACAAACCATCGAAGTGCCAAAATTCCGGGTGGAATCAAACACTTTGCTGCAAATCAAATGACCTATGATAAATGGGTGTTAAATCAGCTACATCTAGTAAAATTCAGAGAGGCACTTTTGGAGATGACTGGCCTTCAAAGTTCAGCCAGTAATCCACAGAAAGCATGCAGCCCATCTGAAATAAAGTCAGAACAACACGTCAAAGCCATATTGACTCTTCTCGATCAAGAGTTTATCAACCCATTCAGTGCTACTTTAAATGCTGAAAGATTGTACAATCTGTCCTTGATAGCACCTGATATTGAAGAGAACCCCATCAATATCGTTGAACGAGGTATAAAAATGTTTAAACAATTTGTCAAAGAAAGACCTGAAAGTGGTAAAAATAAATATTTTGATCCAATTTCAAAAGCCCCAGAGAAAACCTTCAATGATGCAAACAAAAAAGCAAAAGTAACTACTAAAGGAAAAGTTACAGAACTTAAATTTGATATATATTGGGAAAACTTTTGGCCCTTCAAACAAGCACAACTTGCCTGCAGATATAATCAAGTTAATTAACATATTGCCTGGACCCAGTCCGCTGAGTCTAGTCAGTGCAGATGGAATTAAATGGACAACACCAAAAAGCAAGTTACTTGAGGTGCTAGCAGAATACTATCCAGTGTTAGACACTTTGGAGCTTCCCCCAAGGAAAAGTTTCAGCATACATAGTTGATCTAATGGCAACAGTGCAGGTTATAGAAACATAGGCTTTGACAGCAGATAAGTACCGCTTGGCCCACTTAGTCTACCCATTCATTATGACAGGAATCCCTGAAACCTTCAGTAATCTGGCAGTGAAACTCCTGAATGGTCTTCCAGAGAGATTTGCAAGAGTGTATGTTGTTGCAGAAACAGAGAGCAGTCAGAGGCTGAGAGATTTCAACGAGGACTTAGAAGCATTTTATCAAAGGTCCCAACACCAAAGTGGCAAATAATTTCAGTTATTTCCTTTCTAATGGATCTAACAAGGAGCACCTGGTTGAGTTGATCATGCAGGTCTGGGGAGAAAATTTCACGAGTTTGCCAGAGGGCCAAGTGATCTGTTTTTCGAAGAGAGACAAATGCTACATGATCACCAAAGAAGGGACTGTAGTTGTGGGTGATCTCTGCTCTGGCCAGAAAAAAGCAGACGCAAAAATTGCCCTTCTTGTGCAACATGCCATTACAATATGTCCAGGCCCCATCATCATCCATTCACCATCTAGGGATACCGATATACCAGTATTTTTACTGTCACTATTTTCAGAATGCGAGCAAAGTGTATGCCTGGACGATGACCATGGTAACAGTAGGAAAATCTTCAACATTAGCAAGTGTGAAATGACCACTGCAGCAAAGAAAGCCTTAGTCTGTTTCCATGCATTCACAGGCAATGATTATAGTTCTGCTTGCTATGAAGGAGAGAGACAAAACTAGGTGACCAGATTAAATTTGATACCCCATCCATAGTTTTGTTGTTCAATCTCAGTCTCATTTTCCCTTGAATTTCCACATCTGCCAGTGGTTTTATTGGTGAAGTATTAGTTTCATGATTCCTAAAGGAAAACAAAATTGATGCATGATCACTTTCCGTGCGCATAACCATCTCTAATCTCCTAAAGGATTGATAACTAGTTATCAGTCCTTTAGGATATTAGAGGTGGTTATGCGCATGGAAAATGATCATGCAGCAATTTTGTTTTCCCTTAGGAATCATGAAACTAATACTTCACCAATAAAACCACTGGCAGATGTGGAAATTCAAGGGAAAATGAGACTGAGATTGAACAACAAAACTATGGATGGGGTATCAAATTTAATCTGTTTACCTAGTTTTGTCTCTTTCTCCTTCATAGCACACAGAACACCAAAAGTGAGCAAATTAATCAGTTGCTGAATTTAGCATATCAACAAATCACTAAAGAGATGTATAAATAGCAACACTAAGCCTATATCCTGGTTTGATACTCAGTGTGTAAGAGAGAAGAAATTTGGGGAGGCTCATTAGGCAAACAAAAAAGAATCTGACCAAGGTGGCAATGTTAAAGTTAAAGCTTGCAGTGAAATTTAAAAAATGTCTTACACATAAAAAAAAAATGAGTTTATACATAAACAGTGGGAAGCTATGTACCAAACTATTAAGGAGGGTGACTCCTAGGCTTTTTTGGGCTTTAGCAGCCAAAGGAAATAAAAATCAGAATTCAGTCCTCCCGTTATATATTCATAAAGAGACGTGGATAGTATATTATAACTCGCTCCTTAATAATGACTGTAATCTTGGAGAAGAATTAATAAATAGCCATGTTAGGAAGTGGGAATACGTTCCTTTAGTGCTTATGTTTCAATAAGTAAAATATGCTATTATGAATCTTTCAAATAACAAAGCCCCAGGGCCTGACTTGATCCCTGGTGAAGTTTATAAGGCACATCTGAATTACTGGGTAGTTTTTTGTTTTTTTTTACAAACTTTTTTAATACATGTTTAAGAGAGAGATGTATCCCACCCTCCTGGACTAGAAATATTATTGTTCCAATTCACAAAAAAGGACATTTTCAAACCCCATCCATTTATTGTCCAATTAGCTTAATAGATAATAGTGGTAAAATCTTTGCCAAAATATTGTTACAAAAATTACAACATTGGACAGAGCTGATTTCTCCTTTATCCATGTTTCAAGCAGGTTTCCATAAAAAAATTTTCAACCACAGACAACATCTATATTATTTCATGTTTAATAGAAAAATATTTGTCATTCCGCAAAATTAAGTTATATGTGCTGTTTGCCGATTTTTCAGCAGCGTTTGACTCTGTAAATTGAGCCAAGCTCTGGGAAATATTATTGAACAGACAATTACCACTGAATCTCCTGGCTGCTATTTTCATGTTGTACACACATACAGTATCAGCTGTTAGATATGATAACCAGGGTTGTATTTCCGATTATTTTAGAACAACACTGGGAGTAAAACAGGGATGTCTATTAGCCCCACTTTTATTTAGTCTATACATCGACTCCCTTATGATTTATAAGGCGTTACCTAGTCTTGATTCTCCTAAAATCAAGAATCTTCCTGTTCATACACTTACTTATGCAGATGACTTAATTTTATCAGCACTTTCTAATCAAGGACTGCAGAATAAAATAACACAGTTTAACCTTAAGTGTAACCAGTTAGATTTAATAATAAACATGAAGAAAACTAAGTTTATGATTTTTGGCTCACATTCTAGTAAAAGAAAGGAACCAAGGTTCTATTTAAACAATAGTCTTATAGGTAGGGTGACTTCTTATATTTATTTGGGTCTTAAATTTACTTCGAATGGAACTTGATCAATCCACTGAAGGGACCAAGCAGCAAGGGCAAGACTGATTGCTAAAGCTTTATTACGTTTTAATACTAAATACGGGGGAACACTCTGTTGTACCTGCATTAGTGGCTGGAGAAGCTGAAATTAATCTCATTCCCATGTATGGTGCAGAGACCTGGGGTATAAATCCCCCCAAGTTGGGAAATTCCCCTTTCTTTTTTTTTTTTTTTTTTAATAAATCCTTATTACAGGTGCCACTAACTACGTCTAATGTTATAGTAAGGGCCGAATTGGGTAGAGTCCCTACTGTTACAATAATCAACACACGAATGGTGTGTTATTGGTTAAAAATTATTAATTATCAAGCTAATTGTTTGTCCCTGTTGTGTTTAAAGAAAAATATTTCCTGGCAAAAACAGAATTATATATCCCATGGGTAAAAATGCTTAAAAGTACCCTAGGAAGAATTTCTATGAACCATCTTTGGATAGATTGGGAAAAAATTATAATTTCCCTTATTTAAACAACTTGTTAAAAAGAAAATTATGAGGTCCACGTATGAAAAACAAATGGATCTGCTTAAAATACAACATTAGGCCATCTGGATAGGTCAAAACAAGATAGATCCATTTTTTGGAGAATTACTTAACTTTACCCCTTACACCTTTAGAATGGAAAATAATTACTTGGGCAAGGATGGGAATTATTTGTTTCAAGTATGTTTGTTTTAATAGATTGATTTCTGTTAAGCCTTACCCTGAACTATGTAGTTGCAATAGGGGCTTTGAAGAAAATCTTTTTCACATTTTGGTGCAGTGCCCCTTATATAAAATCCCACGCTTCAATTTACTAAATAATTTTTTTTTTAAATATGTAAATGCTGAATGCGATCCATTGTTCATCCTTTTACACTCACATACAACTGAGGATGCAAGGATGGCCTCAGACTTCTTTTACGAAGTGAAGAAGTATAAAGAAAAACATCTCCCTACCTCAGAAAAATAAATATGGGGTGGAAATTTAACATGATTGGAAGTATTAGTTTTTTAAAGTGTTAAGTCATTGTCTGTAGTTGAGAGAATTCTCCAACTGTTATAGCACTTTAGCTCTTTCTCCTGTAAACTGTATTAGTCATCACAAGATAAATTGAACAACAGGTAAAAATAGAAGGTTATGTATTTTACTGACATCTAGATAGTTTAGGATGGGTAGACCTCTGAATGAGTACTGAGGGGATGAGTATACTATATACTGTTACATATATTTATAATGCAATTATGAATTTAAACTGACTTAGGCTTAATTAAGTCAAGGTCTTGCTATTTATATAAATGTTTAAAATGATTGCTGGAACATGTAAGCATTAATGACTGAGACAGGAGGTAATCTCCCAGGAATTAATGCATGATTGGGCTTCCCACCACCCAACCGTGCATTTATTCCTGGGAAATGACCTCCTGTCGAGGTCATTAATACGTTTGCAACTTGGAATTATAGAATGGGATCACTGTTATATACTGGTATTTCTCATGGAAAAATAGTGAAATCACAACAATCATGTATAGCAAAGAACTTCTTGTCTTAGAAGAAATGCTTCACTTCTGTGCCTTTCATAACTCCCATTGTGCACGTTGCACAGGCCACATGCATTAATGTAGTGTCTACCAATTTATTACAACTAATATGTAGGAAAATGCATATAAAATACTGATTCAACTTTAAAAATTCCTACTTGTACTGACCACTTTCATTCTTTTCAGTTCTATTCCTACCGCACATTCATTTATGTCAGTAATGCATTCTGGGAAAAATGTCTAACGTGCATAATTGGCTATTAGCCAGGAATGAGAAGCACTGGGCTTTGACATGTAACTTTTACTTGTTGTTATAATGCTTACTGTGTCTCTCTTCAGTGAGTTGCTACACTGCTTCACAATTGCAGCACTAGGCAACATAATTTCTTGCACAGTATTCTTAACACAGTGCCACCTATAGATCATATTGCAACTTTCACTGAGGTGCGATCCTGATTTTCTTGCTTTGAAAGATAGCTGGTCATATCTGGGGAATTAATGCATGGTTGGATCTGTGTCAGCTGATGTGTTTTGACCAATCAGATTATTTGATTTCAGTGTTGCCATTACTGCCATGTTACAATAAGTTTTATACTCCCTCTTTTATCCATTGTAGCTGTATGCCCTGTGATGAAGATGTAATGTGTGTTTTCTTTTTTTTAGTATATTGTAAAGGTGTATTTGCAGAACAATAAAACTGAACTGATAGTTCTGCTTTCTTCAAAAAGGGTAAAAAGATTTGCTGGAACGTCCTTCAAAGGTAACCCAAATTCCTGGATGCCTTTCATAAACTTAGGAATGATTAGCAAGTGGATAAGGGTATTGTAGCTCTGTTGGAGGAGTATGTCTGTAAACTGTATGGAAGGAAGCAAGTTACTAGTGTAAATATGGCGAGGCATCAGATCTTCTGGAAGAAATATAACAAAGACAACAGAATAATCTGTCTCTGGTACCACCCTGCCAGGAAACCCTGAAGTTACATATTCTGCGAGCCAACTATGTCTGCTGATTGTGGAGGCTTTTTTCTGTTGCAGTTATCAATGCCCCAAATGCAGCTTTGCATGGTTGGACTGATGATCTCAATGTAAAGTGGATGGACACACCATTTCCATATGATGTTCTGTCTCTGCTCTATAATGCAAATGATGAGGACCAGGATGTATGTGATTACCAAGATAATATTGGCATATCTGAGGATGACACAGGTTTTTCCTAGATGGACAAGATTAAGTTCCACTACTTTACCAATAGTCATATTTTAAATGTTATATTTTTTGAAATAGAAATGTTTTGTGTAAATACAGGTGTTTTTTTTTTTCTTTTAAATTTCCTTCTTTAAAAAACTTTTAAAATTAACATTTGAGGCAACTTAAGGGTATGCATTTTAAAGCTTGAACTTCTGCCTATTCAGTGAGATCACACTTGAATGCATATTTAAATTAGTCTCGAAGTAATGGCCCAAGAATCTGCGTAAGTACACGTAGCTGAAAATCGCACAATTTGACACAGTATAATATTGCAAAAATTTCATCTATTAATGGTGTCTTCACTTTTATCAGTTTATCCTCGTATGTTACCTTAAGACTTCAAACCTGCATATGCATTTCAAAGCACAATCCTTACCCTTTTAGGCAACATAAAATTATTATAAAGCAGAATAAATCCTGTCTGACAAGATTAAATATATGAATATTTTAAATTTCACAAGAAATTAAGCAGTGGTGGTTGGTATTTAACCCTATAACTTTTAACAATAATCTTTTGAGGTAACATATGGGTATGCATTTTAAAGCTCTAACTCCTGCCTATTCATTGAGACCACACATGAATGTATATTTCATTTACTCTGGAAGTAATGGCCCATGAATCTGCATTAAGTACGTGGAGCTGAAAATCACAAAAGTTGTCAAGGTGTCAATATAAAATTGATGCAAACTACCATTTTGCCCTAGCATTCATGCAATCAACAAACAGATCATGAATTTGGGGTATATCTGCTGCATTAAACAACCATTGGCATTTATTTAGCTCTCAGGTGACACCCCACCTCCATCTACACCTGATCTATTGACTCAGTGTGCCTTTCCCAGTTGCCAGTTTTCAAATAAATAACTAAATGAGTCATAGTTTGTAGTTGTGGTGGATCAGTGAAGGGATCTCTAGAGCAAGTAATATTTGTTGGGTTCTGAACCTGCATGAGGTATCAGTGAGAGAACATCCCAATGTCTATATTGAAACTCTATTCCCCTGTCTTCAGCCACCTACTGTTTTAGCTTCAGATGTCGCTGACTGGCACACTTTATTTCATTAACTACTTGATAGAGGCACCTGCAGCATAACACATGGAAGGCTGGGTCTCTGCAGCAGGAGTAGACTGTCTGAATATGATGAAGTTTGTTTAAATAATTCATAAGGGAAAAAAGCTTGGAGAGTCTGTGTCCAGTTTTTAGTATAGGACAAGCATGTGCTGCTTTTGGGGTAGCTGTGGTATGTGCTGTTCAGGGATGTTATTTATTCCTGGATAGAAAAAAAACTCCATTTAAAGACTTTATAAATTAAATTTTTTATTGATTTTACAAAAAGAAAGTAGCAGGAGTTTGATGCCAGGCTCTCTCTTTGCACTCCATAATCGAACTAAGGTACAGTGATCATTGATCAGGTGATAATATAGAATTATATTTTTTTACTGGAACACCCTCATGAATAATGGAACTTACCATTTGCTAATGTTTCCAATGTAGGATTTGTTTATCTAATTAATAAAATGTTTTCAGTTTTCTTTTTTCCGTTTTTAATTCTGTACCTTTCTGATGTAAATTTAAATGCTTGTGACATGTTAGCGTAGGCTGAAATGAAAGCATTTAATTCGTTCAGTGTATTAAACATAGAAACATAGAATTTGACAGCAGATAAGGACCGCTTGGCCCACCTAGTCTACCCATTTCCCTACCTAACGGATAAGCTGCAGATCCTATTTAACCAACAGCATACTTCCTCCTACCCCCACTAGAATTGCCTTATGTCTGTCCCATGCATTCTTGAATTCCCCCACTGTTTTTGACTCTACAACCTCGGGAAGGCTGTTCCATGTATCCACAACCCTCTCCCTCTAAGCCATCCCCCCTCTCTTCAAATTGTGCCCCCTTGTTTTTGCCCATCGCTTTTTCTGAAAGATGCTGCCCTCTTGGACTTTGTTGATTCCCTTGAGGCATTTGAAAGTTTCTGTCATGTCCCCCCTCTCCCTTCTTTCCTTTAGGCTATACATATTTAGTTCCATTAGTCTTTCTTCATATGTCTTCTGATGCAGACCCTGCATCATTTTGGTTGCTCTCCTCTGGACAGCCTCCACCCTGTCTATGCGGATATGGGGTCTCCAGAACTGTACACAGCACTCCAGATGTGGTCTTACCAACTGTCTGTACAGAGGGCCAACAACTTCCTGTTTTCTACTGGTGATGCCTCTCTCTGTGCATCCCAGTATCCCCCCAGCCCTCCTTACTGCCTTCTCACATTGCTGGCCCACCTTTAGGTCGTCTGATATGACTACCCCCAGGTCCCTTTCCATTTTTGTTGTTGTCAGTATCTCACCCCCATTGTGTACTCTTCCCTGGTTTTTGTTTCCGGTGCATTACTTTGCACTTCTTTGCATTGAATCTAAGCTGCCATACATTTGACCATTCCTCCAACCTTGCCAAGTCCCTTTTCATTCTTTTCACCCCACCTTGTGTATCAACCCTGTTGCAGATCTTTGTGTCATCTGCAAAGAGACATACTTTCCCTTCCAGTCCCTCTGCAGTGTCACTTATAAAGACATTAAAAAGGACTGGCCCCAGTACTGAACCCTGTGGTACCCCACTAGTAACCCTCCTTTCGTCACTGTGGACTCCATTTACTATTACCTGCTGTGTCCTTTTGTCCAACCAGTGTTTTACACAGGCTACCACCCTAGGACCCACTCCCAGGCTGGCTAATTTGTTTATTAAATTTTTTGTGCGGGACTGTGTCAAATGCCTTGCTAAAGTCTAGGTAGGCCATGTCCACAGCCCCTCCCTGGTCTACTGCTTTGGTCACCTAGTCAAATCAATTAGATTTGTTTGACATGACCTTTCCGCTGTGAATCCATGCTGCCTTGGGTCCTGTGTCCCATTGGCCTCGAGGTACTCAACAGTTCTTTCCTTCAGAAGTGATTCCATCATTTTCCCTACCACTGAGGTCAAACTGACAGGTCTGTAGTTTCCTGCCTCTGTCTTGCTCCCACTTTTGAGAAAGGGGAATCACATCCGCCCTCCAGTCCTCAGGTACCACCCCATCCTCCCATGATTTGTTAAAAAGGGTAGTCAGTGGTGTTACTAGTTCTTCCCTTAGTTCTTTTAAAATTCTGGGGTAAATCCCATCAGGCCCCATTGCTTTATCCGCCTTCAGTTCTTTCAGAACTCTTTCTTCTGTGAAAGGACTAATATCAATCCCCCTATCTAGAGTGCTTTTATTGACCAGATTAGGTATTTCCCCCCTGCTTTTCCATTGTGAATACTGAGCAGAAGTATTCGTTCAGTATCCCTGCTTTATCACTGTCGCTCTCTGCCCAACCACCTTCCTCTTTGTTCAGCCTCAGTATCCCTGCCTTAGTCTTTCTTTGCTCCCTAATGTACCTGTAAAAGGTTTTATCCCCCTTCTTAACTGAGTTGGCTGTCTTTTCCTCAGTTTGGGCCTTTGCTATTCTGACTGCCTTACCCACTTCCTTCTGCTTTAACTGGTACAGTTCTCTGTCCTGCTCCTTTGGGTGTTTCCTTAGACTTCCTGAATGCTATCTTTTTTCCCTTATCTTCCCCGCCACTTCTTTTGAGAACCATAGTGTTTTTTTCTTTCATTTTGATTTGTTTATTTGCTTCACACAAAGACTTGTTGCCTCTGTGATGGCGCTTCTGATGTTTCCCCATTGTTACTCCACCCCACTTCCTTGCCTGTTTGCTAGGGCTTTTCTGAAGCACTCTCCCATTTTGACAAAATCAGCCCTCCTGAAGTCCAGTACCTTCACTTTTATGTGGCTTGACTCTGCAGCTAAGTTTATCGTGAATCACGCTGTTTGGTAGTCGCTTGTTCCCAGATGGCTACCCACTTCAAGATCAGAGATCCTTTCTCCATCCCATTTGAGAGTAGCAGGTCTAAGATTGCTCTCTCACAAGTGGGTTCCAAAACTAGCTGTCTGAGGCATGCCCCCTGTAGGGCATCGAGAATGGCCCTGCTCTTGGATGTGGCTGCAGCAAAGGTGCTCCAGTCAACATCTGGGATATTCAGGTCCCCCATCAGCAATATCTCCCCTTTCTCTGCCATTCTAAGGATGCTGTCCTTCGGATGAGACATTAAACCGAGGTCCCTTCTGCCCATCCTGGTGTTGTCCTGGTGGGTGTCCATGTGGAAGTAAAAGAACCCAGGGCACTCTTCGCAAAGAGCAGGGAACATTCCCGATGCCCTGGCCAACATTCCCCTTCCCATAAACCAGTTCATGCAATTATCCAGGCTGTGTGTGGGTGATGATGTGCGATGTGGCCACCACCACACATTCAGTCACTTCACTACCGGACTAGCATTGCTTGTAAAGTGCTTTGGGATACTGTGTATGAAAAGTGCTATATAAATGCTGATTCTTCTCCTTCTTCTTCTTTTTCTTCTTCTATCATTTCCTTGTCCATTTCCTCCCCTTGAGACAGTCTATATACAACCGCTGTGTGGATTGTGAAGCCATTTCGAGTCTCCAGGGTGACCCGCAGTGCCCCCTCTCTTCCTTGTTTACCCTTGAGTTCTGTTGCTTTTACCTCTTCCCTTACATAGAGAGCTACTCCTGCTCCTCTTCTTCCCTTCCTGTCCCTCCTGTAGATTGTATACCCTGGTATGTTGACATCCCAGTCATGGTTCTCTGTGTACGATGTTTCTGTGACTGCCACAATATCCAGGCATCCCTCTTCCATCAAGGCCACCATTTCAGGGAACTTTTTACCTAGACTACGGGCATTGCTACTCATTACCCTCCATTTCTTTTTATGGCTTTATTTTGCCCCATCCCTGTCCCTACTGCCTTTGTCTTTTCTCCATTTACCCTGCCCTTCTCCCTATTGACTGCTCTATTTTGGTGTTTACCTCACTAATTACCCTGATTTTGGGGGGTGGGGACAGGATTTCCCTTCTCCTCTTCAGTGCCTCCCCCCTTGGCTAGTTTAAATGCTTGCCACTGAAGCATTTAAACCTATCACCTAGGATCCTGGTTCCCCTCCAGGATAGATGCAGACCATCGTGCCTGTATAGGCCTGCATCCCTCCAGCTTGAGCCGCAGTCCCCAATGAAGCCAAATCCCTGAGCTCTGCACCAGCTTTTCAACCAGTCATTGAATCTCGTGGTGCGGAGTGCTCTAGCCTCATCCATGCCATAGACAGGTAGCACTTCCGAGAAAGTTACCATTTGTGCTACTTGTCTAAGGCCCCTTCCCAACTCCACAAACTCCTGTTTCACTGCTCTGATCCCATTCTCAGCCAGGTCATTCATCCCTAGGTGGATAATGACATCCAGCTCCCTCCCCCTTGCCACTGCTCCCATGATTCTGAGGATTCGTTTCCTGTCCCTCCAAGCCTTGGCGCCGGGCAGGCATCTTACCTCCCTTTCCCCTCCCTCTCCCACTTCTACCCCCATAACAATTGAGTCCCCCACCAGGAGTTGTTCCCTTCTCCTGTGGGGTCCTGGGCCACCCTCCAGTGGGTCTCCATTGTGGAGGTTCCCAGCATCCTCCTTGGTCTCCACTGCAGGTGCCTCCATAGAGGAACCATGCTTCACTAGAGTGGTGAATGAATTGTGGAGAGGCACAACTGGAGGGATGTGCCTCTGTTCCATGACACCCTCACTGAGCCCACCGTGGTCCAACCACTCCTTTTTCTTGGCAACCTCTGAGTTAGTGGCGGTGGCCTGCGTGGTCCCTGGTGAGGGAGCAGGTTTCTCGAATCCTTGCCAGGTCAGCATGGAGACGAACAACCTCCTCCCTGAGACCAGATTGGTGCGTGCAAATAGGGCAGCAACGCAGTTTCCAGAATGTCTCCCAGAAGACTGCTGCTCCACAGCCAGTGCATTGTACCACTCCCCACATGTATGTGTCCCTTCCAGTTACAGATGCTTTTTTGTTTATTGTTCTTGTTTTATTGTGTGTAAGCTTGTGAGTGTCTCTACCCCCTATTCAGTGTGCTGTGCCTTTGAGGATATGAACAGGTGTATGTTGTTAGTTTTTGGAAGTGATGTCAGAGTCCCTGCTATAAAGGAAGTTATGCGCTTTGGGCGGTGGGGTGAGGGGAAGGGTGGTGGGAGTATACCCATGCTGTCCAGAAACAATCACCTACAACTCTTACCCTCCACCCCAAGGAGTGCCAAGGCTAAGTAACAGGTCTGGTCACAACTGACTGCAAATATCTCCCAGCTACAGTTCCTCCCAGGAAAATTAAAGTTAAAACTAAGAAAAGTCCACCCCAAAACAGAATCAATAGTAGTTACTTACACAGGTCCAAAAAGAAGTAGTTCAGTTCAGTGTAGCCTAGAAAATAACCTCCTTGATTCAAGGAAACTGTGGCTGCTTTCTTACTCTCCCTGTCTTCAATGTGACAAGGAGACTGCAACACCTTCTGGTAAGGTTCTTAGTTCTGTCCTTTCAAGCAAGCTAGAAGGAAAGAGCTCAGGTGAAGCTAGGTGCCTTGGCCAGCAAACCTAGCCTTCCACCTCCAAGATATCAATTAAATTGAAAATTATAAATAACAAGTATTAAAAGATTCTCCTTGAGATTTTATAATAACGTGAGTTAAACTGGGAGCCGAGTCTGTTCTAATGTTAAGTCTGATGAACTGCATTTTAACTTTTGAATATCTGCCCAGAAGGTTAGAAGTGTTACGTGTTACTTACACAGATGGGTAGCTATGTAGGTGATTGTGATATACAGCATATTCATTTGCAACAGACATCGCATGATACGGCATACAGATCCGGAAATGGTTGCCCCAGTAGTTGGGGGGTAGGTAGGATTTATCAGCACTGTTTTTTGTTTTTTTTTTTAAACTGAATAGAGAGGCGGGCTAGTTCCCCATTCAGTTACCCTTGTGACACAAAATTAAGAGTTGCAAAAGGACACTAGGGAGAAGTCCAAGTTAGGAAAAAGGCAACCAGAGAACAAAGGAAACAAATAAAAGCAAATGGAGGAAAAAGAACTACCGGTCTGTAGTGGTTATTTCAAAACTCCATTTTTTGCCCAATTAAGTGTAGCTCTGTTACTGAAATACAGACAGTGCTGTAGCTGCTGCTTTTGTAGGCCCCCCCAAAGAGTTTGATACTGTGGGCCCAAACCTACTCCTAAATCGACTTGCAGATATTGGCCTAAATTTCCAATCCTTCATCTGGATGGGTGTATATCTCTCTATTTGTACCCAGTTTGTAAAACCTCGGACCTCTAATCTGATAAAAAACTCCAAAGGAGTTGGCATAATTCTGTGCTGGGCCCAATATTCTCAATATATGTCAGTGAGCTTCCAAAGTTACTGCTAGTTCTCATGTAATTATACACTGATGGTACTACATTATTTACCCCCTTGTTCAAACAGCTGAGGATGCCCTTATTATCAGTGCTACAAACTGATTTCAGCAACATACAGAACTCTCTGATTAAATAATACAAAAACAAAATGAGTGCTGTTCTGGTGCCCTAAGGATAGGAGTGTAAATGTAAGCAATCTGCATGTGGTAACCTTGCTTAATCAGCAACTGGAGTATGTTGATGCCTATAAATACATAGGAATCCTGGGTAACACGCTGTCCTAGAAGCACATTGTTTTTGGTATCTAAACTTGGAGCCAAACTGTGGCTTCTATCAAAGCAAATCTGTTTTCAATCTGAAATCTGAAAAACAATTGACAAGAACAACATTTCTTACTGTGCTTGACTTTGGTGATGTTATACACAATCATGCCTCACTAAACTTGACTCGTACCACTGTGCTGTCAGGTTTATCACTGGTGCACCTTACAGGACACACCACTGGGACCTTTATGCCTTTTGTAAACTGGCTTTCATAGCCAACAGGCAGTTTCAAATACTGGAGTCTCTTCTTCTGCAGAACCCTGCTGGGTGAGGTTCCGAAATAATTTTTCTGATCTAATCACCGAGTCCCCTGCTATGCACTGGTCCTGCTCCTAACATTTCACTATTAAACTGTGTGATATCCAGCAACATTTTAGTTGAGCACAGTCTCATAGAACAGTTTACAGAAGTTGCCCAGACTGCTGTCCTTTGTGTCATCGAAGCTGTTGTGGTTAATGCTGCTAAGAAAGGGACAGCTGTGACAATGTCTTACTGTACCTAACTAGATGTTATGCACAGCAATACATAATCATGTTCTAGTGTAATGCTATATTTTTTTGCAGGGTCACAATTGTAAATGAGAGCTCTCTCCATTGTAAATTTTAAAGGGGAACTCAGCTTCCCTAGCGTAATGATATGGGACACACAGTCCCTGACTAAGCAAAATGGATAAAAATTTTAATTTTTTCATACACATACATGTTTGCAGTAATTCTTAGGTGATTGAACTTGCATCCCCACCCCAACTGTGCCAGACCACTAATGCTCCCAAGGATCCTCTGATGACAGGCACAGCGGGATAAGCTGTGGAGGACACTTACAGTATGCGCCTAGTAACCTGCTTTAACAATAGTACTGTAATACAGCGCATTATCTTGCTTATTCTGCTCGTAAACATCACCAAGGAAGGCATGATCGGTACTGGTAGAATAAGTGCGATACTGCACTTGATTACTGTATTACTGCTAAACTGGACTACAAGGCTCACAGGCATCCCCTGCAGCTTAGCCCAAGAGGATGGCTATGGGGGACTCGAGTATTTGTTGGACTAGCATGGTGGGGGTGGTTGTAAGATCAAGTAGCTGAAAAGAAATACTGCAAATATGAAAGTGCTTGAAAACATTTTTAATTTGTATCCGTTGTGCTTAATCAGGGCCTCTTTTTCCCGCAGCATTACTCTAATGGAGCTGAGAGTTCCACTTTTACCTAAAAACAAATACAGGTGGGTGCTGTTTGAGGACCGGCACACCCAGTTTATGCAGCTAGTGTTCTAGCCACCAAACCCTGCTGTTTCCCTCAATTTAAATTGTAGTTTAATTGATTTTTTTTTTTTGAGGGAGGACTTCTGCGTTTCACTTCTTTTTTCTGAATATTGTAGTGTTATCTAGCTGTACTGTTCTATACCATCTGTACCTTTTCCACTGTACCCTTCCCCTGGATCACAGCCGGAAAAAAAGCCTTGGCTCAGTGTGCCTTTCCTGGCAACCAAATTTTAAATAACTCTATTAGGGCATTTAGAGCAAAAATGAAAACACAGTACCACTTAGAGACGCATCCTGCTCACCAAGGGCCATGCCCAGTAAATTTTGATGCATGATTAAGGTCCCTCCTTCTCTCTAACAAATGGGGAAAGTAGGAATGTAAAGTGCAACATGTTTGCTGGGTAGGGCCCCAAAATGTAAAGATTGTACCCAGTCTGGTTCATACACCTACACCCTCCTCTGAGCAGACCTCCATGGGTACAGTGTAGTATTTCACAAAGTTGTATTCCCACAGCAGTATGAACAAGCATATAATTGTAAACCCTGATTTTGTAAGAGCTGTATTTTCCAGTGTACCGTTGCTCATTTGTTAAATCATGCTGCTAATTTCTTAATATTTACTCTGTTTGTAAAGTACTGTAACTGATACTTTTGTGGGAACAATATACTGTACACATCACCTTGAATTACTCTAACAAGACAGCAGAAACTTTCTCTCACGTGGAAGCTGTTTTTTTTTTTTTTTTTTATTTAAACAGTCTGTTCACGTCAGATCTTGTTCTTTTCAGTGAGGTCCTGCTTCTACGGTCTACCAAGTTTTTTAACTGGTTAGAACTGCAGTACGGTGAAGTCTAGTGGCTTACTCAAAATTGCACAGTAAGTGGCAATGGTAACATTCTAATCTGGGACCTCCTGGTTTTTGATTTGGGGCTCTTCCCACTAAAGATGTCATGATAATACAGTATATCACAATAATTCCCACTGATATTTACCCTTGTTTAAAAAAAAAAAAAAAATGCAATTGCAGTTATCATGCATCACAGTATACCACGATATACTGTGATAAACCATCTTAACTTGCTGCTCTAGCGTTGTGTTCCTTACCAGGTGTGACTGTGATTCCTGGTTCCCGTTTGATTTTTAACCATTTTTCCTAAAATTAGAAATGATACAGATAAACAGTATATTGTGATAGTTTGTACACAAATATTGTGTTACAAAACATTTGATATCTTGGCACCCCTACTTCCTACAGGACCTCACTGCCTCCTTATTTTATTTTTTCTAAGATATCCCATCTTAATTAAGATGCAGCATCTCATTTTAGTGGGGTCCTGCTTCTGTTCAGCTTTATTAGTGGGAGGACTGAAACCACTGGGAGGTCTCATGAGTTATTTATTTTAATTAACATGCTTTATTGAAATTTCAGAATACAAACATACAGGTATAAGACTGGACCAAAACTCAGGACAATGGCACACAATACAGAAAATCAAGATAAAAACAGCTTCCTTCCCCCCACTCAGTAGTATCCCATGTTTATAATAGTTGGCGGGTGCACTGACTGAGATAGCAGAAGGATGACTTGCATTTATATAGCACTTTTTATACATCTTGTATCTCAAATCGCTTACAAAAAAATTAGACTGATAGTGATTGGCAGTGTGTATTGGCAACCATTCCACTCATCAGTACTTAACAGCCGTAGGGTTTTATGGGAAGGGGAATGTCAGCCAGAGCACTGGGACCTCCCTCCCAATGCCTGGGGTTCTTTTACTTCCATCTGGACAGAACCAGAGATAATGGGAAGAACTGACATCAGTTTAACGTATCTTCTAAAAGACAGCACACCCTGGCAGTACAGCAACGGAGTGTCAGGGTTTGGGGTATAAACCCGATTTCAATTTCTGATGTAGGACTATAGGACGATGTCCTACCCACTTAACTACTCTAAGGTACCAAGGCTGGTTTCAGAGTGAAGGGCACTGTGTAGGAGCAAGACTGAGCTAGCATTTAGGGAGGAGAAATTTGGGGTGTGGGATATTCCTGGCATTGAGAAGTGTTTAGAAAGCCTCCCTGATAGAGATCCTGAAAAGGGGGATTTTGTCAGGGTAGGAAACTGATCTTTTACTTCCCAGTTTAGTGGCCTAATTATTGGACTGCATTGCCTTGTTAAATGTTTACTTTAAAAAAAAAAAAAAAAACAGAACTTGTTTTGTTCTTAATGGGATATCCAGGCAGGCTACCTTCACCTCAACCTTTGAAGGAAAATAAAATCCCTCAACTTTTGAAAGGAACACAGCTCACCTTGCCTGCTAGCTTTGTGCTTGAGAAATTAAAGAACTGTTAATAGGATCCTGCTGGAGAAAGGGACCTCCACTTTTTATAAACCTGTCAAATACAAGTTAAAAAATGAAATAAAAGACGCTTCTAGTGGCTCAGGTGCTTATGACACTGTTGCCTAGGAGATGAAGGTTGTACTCTGCTCCTGGGAGGCAGCAGGATATAAAGCAGTTGCACACTGCTTTTATCCTATGTGGAGGCAACTGGCAATAGGAAGTGATCAGCCATAGGAACCCTGATAGTTGGGAAAAGGGAACTGGGTTGAAAAGTAAAATAACTAAAAAAAAAAAAAAACAAACAAAAAAAAAAAAACTGGAAGTTGGGAAGCAGATATTTAAAATAAAAAGGTTAAACAATTAACAGAACCCACAGTGGCCACGCTGTGAATGGACACTAGAAAACAAACTGTATTAACACATACTTATTTTAACCTTGCATATAACTAAGTAGATAGCACTCTAGACTTCGAACGAGAAGGTTATGGCAGGTTCAAAGTCAAGAGTGGCACCCTTCTCAGTTATATTGATCCATATGAAAGGGAATTCAAATTTGCATGTTAAAAAAACAATTTTCTAGTGTCCATTCAGAGTATAGCTGCTACAGACTGTGTAATAGCTCTAATCCCATTCCAGGGTTCAGGCCCCTGCCCTATTGGAGGTGCCATCCTTTTGATGAGAAATTAAATGGAAGCTCCTACTGATGGTTCTCTAGGTGGTGGTGAAAGGTCCCATATATAGAACAGTGTATGGGCAACCAAACACAACAAGGCTGTGTTTCGGTTGAGGAGTTTAGATGACATCATAGGGACCTCAAGAGCAAAGCTTGAGGGGTCCTTGATGTCATTTCAACCCCAAGATTGTAAATGCATGCCTTGTTGTGTATGGTTGCCCATATTCTATTGTATATAATATCTGGTTACAAATTATAAAAAACAAATTAAAATGCAGAGTTAGGCACGTCTCTCCTGTGCCCTCCCACCCCACTGGCCCATCTGTCAGCCAGCCACCATCACAATTCAGGTTGCTGTGATGGCTGCTATGGTGGCTGTATTATTGTCTATTATTTTTTTTTTTTAACTTACTAGTTTTTGAGTGTGTGTGTCTGTCCCATATTGTTCCTTAGCCACATGGTTTCCTCGTCGGCTCTGTAATGCTGAGTGTGAATTGTCATCTGGCTATGCTGAGATGCACTTGTGCTGCAAAAACAAAAAAAATGTAACTTCCTCTCTGGGTGACGACGAGCAAGAGCAGACAGAGGAAGGTGCTTTTACTGTAGCCTGTTTACCTCATAATGAGCTCTCTTAACAGTAAGGATGAAAAGTTGTATCATTGTGATCACAGTGATACTACAGCAACTTTTAGTGACCTTTGAAATGTTCACAACAGCATTTAGAGAGCCACTGAATTCCAGACACAATAAGCCTTAACCATATACTATAGTGCTATTCAAAAAGAGGAAGCATCTTTCAGTCAGACTACTTAGTAGTGCTGAGATTTTTTTTAAAGCAAAGAAAGTTGCTGTAGATTGCAAATTATCTAATTATAGCCCCCCCCCGCATGCATTGCCTCACAACAAACCTCACTGGACAGGGGCACCTTACTCAGGTACAGTATTAATAAGATGTTTGCCATAGATAGTCTGAGTCATTTGAGATTGAACACGAGTTGCTGGTCTGTCTTCGGACTAGACTGCCACATCCATTAGTATCCAAAGAACATTTAGAGACTGTAAAGTAATCCGATTGGCTGACAGCCTTTACCAGGTATGTCTTTTTTTTTTTAGTTTACACCATGAAAAATAACAAGTGCCCCTACCTATGGCCACATTACGTGCAGTATGCCTATACTATTGAGAAAATGCTAACAAAAAAAAAAAAATGTCTGCTATGTTTGATAACCGCTGGCTTCCAACCAATACAGAGTAGAAAAAGTGAACACATGAAACCGTAAAAGTTTTTTTTGTTGTTGTTATAAATCCCCTTTTAATATATCAGTTGGGAGGTGAGGATATAGCATGCACCAAGCAGGAAAGGGATCTTGGGGTTATCATCTCTGATGACCTCAAGGTAGGGAAACAGTGTGACAAGGCAGCAGGTAAAGCAAATAGGATGCTGGAATGCATAGGCAGGGGCATCACCAGCAGGAAAAGGGAGGTCATAATTCCACTATACAAGACACTAGTGAGGCCCCACCTGGAGTACAGTGTACAGTTCTGGAGACCATACCTACGTAAGGACATAGACAGGGTAGAGAAGGTTCAGAGGAGGGCAACAAAGATGGTGCATGGATTGCATCACAAGTCCTAAGAGGACAGGTTGAAGGAACTGAACATGTACTCCCTGGAGGAGAGGAGGGAGAGAGGGGGATATGATAGAGACATACAAGTATCTTACAGAGAGGAACAGGGTGCAGGAATGCACTATTTTTAAGTGAAAAAGATGTTCCAGGACTAGAGGGCATGGGATGAAGTTTGAGGGAGGACGATTCAGAGGAAACGTGAGGAAGAATTTCTTCACAGAACGGGTGGTGGACAAGTGGAGCACCCTGCCAGAAGAAGTGGTGGGGGCTGAAACAATCACGGGATTTAAGAATGCATGGGATAGACATAAAGGAATTCTGGAGGTCAGGGGTAAGGGGCAACAGACTTCTAGAAAAACATAAACTGAACTTACAAGCTCAAATGGGCAGACTGGGTGGGCCATAGGCCCTTATCTGCCGACACTGTATATGTATCTATGTCTATGTTCTTGCCCCTCCCGAGCCGCTCACACTCTTTAAAACCCCTCAGCTGACTACATGGTCTCTATCTCCCTCTTGACCCATGCTTGTATGAGAACATCGGTAGTTTTTTCAAAGTCATGACTGCAGATGAGGCATGCTGCTGGCAAGACCACAAGAAAATCTCTGCCTTGCTGGCAGCCTAGCAGCCCACTGTGGTTGGTCAGGGAAGTCTGCAGTGAATGAAAAGGAGTATCAGGTGGGAGACAAAACTGGGAAATGGCTCTGACTAAAAGTGGCATAAAGTAGACAAGTGGTGGAGAAGAAAACTCGGAAAATCAGTTGCCTCTCATTTGACTAACATGCAGAGGGACTATTTTGCCTCCACAAAAAAAAAACTTTCAATTTTTATTTTGCTAAAAACTCATTCTTAACATATACCCATTTTATAAGGGCAGTAACACACTCCGGGGTGTGAATATGCTCTGGTTAATGCACTTCTAGGGGCAGTAAGGCACTCAGCTTGTGGTGTTGAGCCTCAGTATACCCCTAGGTGTGTGTTTATCAGAGCATAACCCACACTCCATTACAGATTATGTATCCCACCAGGATCAGACACTGTAAAATGGTGTTAAAGTTTCTAGCATAACAACTGTTACGAAATTGCATGGTTTCCTGCAGGATCGGGCATCTGATCCTGGTGGGCACCACTGTATGCACAAGAACTATTACTTCAGGCACAAAAGAATTTAAGGTCGAAAAATGGCACCAGGGTTTCGTTTCTGTACCCTTGTCAGTAGGAATGGAGACATAGCTTATACACAGATGTAGACACAATGCTGCTGTAACAGGGATTTGATCACAATGCTGGCTACTGCCAACGTCTTGGAAAGTCTGACTGTCCTCATCGAAGTAACCCAATTGTAAGTAGTGAAATCTTTTATTCATTCTTACATGAATTTGGACATCTCAGCTGAACAAAGCTCCTTTCCAGTGAGTTGCAGTACAGGGTTTGTTACTTTTACCTATAAAAACACATTAATCGGTCAATTAGCATACATACATAGAAAACATACAGATACATATATAGACATACATCAGATCTTACTGTCAAAATACTTTTACTTCACTCTAATTCAAAAGTCACATATGCAGTGTCAATATACCAGTTCCTTATTTCATTATTTCACCAAAGCTTATTTTCCTATAAGTACTTCTCAGATAAATTGGAAGTTTATTCCATGCTAAAAGACCTTTGTGTATAAAAAAAAAAAAAAAAAAGCTACTTCTGCCTATTTCAGCCCTGTGTCTTGGTAACAGACATTCTAGCCCTTTTGCTGATCTAAGACCTTGATTTGGTGGTTTAACATGAATCGTATTCATAATATAATCTGGGACTTTGCCCTTAAGACATTTAAACATGTAGGACATAGTGTGCAAGGTTTTTCTTTCATTTAAAGGCAGCCACTGCAATTTATGATACATGACTACTGGGGGTTCTAATTGGTATGTTTAAAATAAACCTTGCTAATTTGTTATAAACAGTATCTAATCTATTTAGCAGTGTCTGAGAAGCGCCTGCATACACTATGTCACCATATTCGAGAATGGGCAAAACTGTGACGTTAATAACAGAATTTCTTATTCCTTCTGGCAGACTATCTAATTTTATATAAAGGCCCCAGAACTTTCCAATGTTCTTTATCATTGTCTTAATATGTTCCTTCCATTTGAGTTGATTATCCAGATGGACACCTAAATATTTATAAGTGTTGACACAATCTAGTTTATATCCAGGAAAAGTTTCCATTACAATTTTCCTTTCCCCCAAATTCTTAGACTTGTTTCTAGTAAAAAGCATTGTTTGTGGTTTTTTTGCTTTTAAAACCAGACATGTATTGAGCAGAAAAGATTGTAATTCATCAAACACTTTCTGTAAGAATATTTGTATATGAGCATTCGAAGGTCCCCCATAATAGATTATAAGTGTCTTCGGTATATAGGCGATGATTAACATCAGGAATGGACAAATGAAAATCATTCATGTATAGATTGTAAAGAATAGGCCCCATAATTGATCTGTGGGGTACGCCAGAGACCACTGATTTCAGACTGGAGGAGCAGTTATTAATAGTGATTAATTGTGATCTACCACCCAGGTAATTTTTGAAATGAAATGAAACTTTTATTTATATGGTGCCTTTCTCAAACCAAGGCGCCTTACAATAATTTTAAAATATACAATAAATAAGTGCAAATTCATAAATAATTTATACAACTCTAAATCTGAGCTCCAATTCACAATCATGAATTAAAATTGATCTTTGACCATAAATAGGTCTTTAGGGCCTTTTTAAACTCCTCCACGGCCACACACTGATGAAGCGGACAGGGTAGAGAATTCCAGAGGGTCGAAGCAGCAAACATAAAAGCACGAGCACCTGATGATTTTAAAGAAACTCTCAGAATCTCTAGCAACCCCTCATCCGCTGAGCGGAGAGATTGCCCATGGCAGTAGGGAACCAAAAGCTCTTTCAAGTAGTCTGGACCCAGTCCGTAGGGCTTTGTAGGTCAAAAGACCAACTTTAAAGGTGATCCGCGACTGAATCGGCAGTCCATGCAGATTGCATGATACTGGCAAAATATGGCAGGTACGAGATGTACCTGTCAGTAATCGGGCCGCAGCGTTCTGCACCAGCTGCAAGCAGAGGATATCAACCCCAAAAAGCCCTAGATAAATGGAGTTGCAATAATCCAGGCGTGAGGTCACAAAAGCGTGGACCAATGTAGGAAGGTCAGCGGGCAGAACAAGGTACTTAATCCTGGTGATGTTCCTGAGATGGTAAAAGGAAAGTTTGACAACTGCTGACACTTGCAAATGCAGTTTTTAAACCATTCCACAGTGGTCTCAGATACCCAGGGATCTAAGTCTGGACAGGAGGATGCCGTGGTCTGAGGTGTCAAAGGCTTTAGCTAGCTCTATAAAGATTGCACCCTTGGACATTCCCCTGTTCAGATCTTCCACAGTGTCACCTGTGACTTTCAAAAGCACTGAAATGGTTCCATGTTTGCATCTGAACCCTCATTTAAATTTATTCAAGATCTTCGGTTTCAATAAAAATACATGAATCTGCTTTGCCACTATTTTCTCTAAGATTTTAGAAACTGTTGGTAACAACGAAATCGGATAGTAGTTTTCAATTAAATAGTTTTGTCCATTTTTAAAAATGGGGTATCACATTAGCTGTTTTCCATTTTTGTGGAAACTGCATAAAGCAGAGACATATTGAATAATTTGGCAAGTGGCTGAGCAATGATAGGGGCTGCTAGTTTCAGTAATAAGTTAGGTATACCTTCAAGTACACCCACTTTTTTTGTTTTTATTTTCAATCAAAGTTCCAAGATGTCCTCTGAGGAGACTGTAGAGCATTTAAATCCCTCCTTTAGTACCTGTTGGGAAGATCTACTGTCCAAATCCTGATCTACATTGTCCCTCCTTGTATTTTGTGTACTGACATCTGACTTACTTTGTGCCAAACCTGAAATACCCATATGTACAAAATAATCATTAAATTCATCAGCCATTCTTTTCCCCGTGTTTGCACTTTCACCATCAGTAACAAATTTATCTGGATAATCAGATCTTTGGACCCCATATAATTTATTCATTGTCCTCTAAAAAGATCTTGGGTTATTGAATATAGTTTGTTAATTTATTGTTAAAGTACTCTTGTTTGGCATTCCTTAGTTCTTTAGTGTATACATTTCTCATTTGTTTATAACAGCACCCATTCTGATTCAAATCTGTGCATGTGGCTCTTTTCCAAGCTTTATCCCACATCTTTTTTACCTTATATAATTTTGAATTATACCAAGGTGAATTTTTAGACCTAACTAATCTAGTTTTAATTGGTGCATGGGCATCACAGATATTTTAAAAATCCTGATGTAATAAATCCCATGCATCGCTTACATTAGGTATAAGATCTAATCTTTCCCAGTTAGAATTTTCTAACTCAAGCATGAATTCTGCATAAACAAATCATCTGTATGTTCTAAATTTTACAGTTCTCCCTGGGATTTTACACATTTTTTCATTTCTTATGCAATGTATCATTTGATGATCAGACACAGTATCTGGAGGTACTCCACTTGCTAAATATTTTTTCAGGCCTATTTGTAAATATTAGATTCAGGATAGAGGATGTACTGGTATTCCTAGGGTTTAATCTGGTAGTATCAGTGATAAATTGTGTCAGTCCTAATATAGTAACCACGTCATTTAATGTGTTCACAATTAATTTCCAGTTAACATTAAATTTGCCAATAAGAAACAGTTCCTAGCACTGTGCAAAAGCTTTTAGAGTTTCCTGTAAATCAATTGAGAAAAATTTTTTTTTAAAACTTTTTTTGTGTCCACAAAAACAGCACACTATAACCCTGATGATGACAGTCAATCATTATAACTAGGCAGAGTTTTACAAGGTTCAGCGAGACTGTCACTATAGTGGTACAAGATAAGGGGTCGTGGTGGTTGGGGATAAAACTACCACTATGAAACCCTACACAGTCTATATGCAGCCAGCACTCATCTAATGTAAAACATAAGTTTTAAAAAATAGAAGATTACCATCTCTCTGGCCATTATAGTGTTACATCATCACCTAGAAATCCTGTTTATTTTCAAGCTCCGAATCAGCCCGGTTTCTGCCTTCAGTGCCCATGGCACAACAGAAGTTACTGGAAGGACAGCAAAAAAAACTGCAAGGGTTTGATGGAGTATGCTATGTATGCCACCCAGATGAGGCAAACTAAAAGGGAGGTCCCTCCCCAACTCTTTCCACTATACCCAACCCCAGGCATTCCTCCCACACCCAGGCAGTGCTTTAGACTTAAATAGCCCTGTTCGAGAACTGATCAGGCAATGCCTGAACCTTAAAAAGGAGGCACCAGCTGTCATAAGAAACTTAAAATAAAATGGGATTAGTGGTGGTGATAGTGGTAGTTTTTAATTATATAAAATAGGATTAGTGGTGGTGATAGTGGTAGTTTTTAATTATAAAGTGCCCTTCCTAGGGGTTCTGAGCACTGTACAATAACCATAACACAGAACATTGCATATTTAAAATCAAATCTTAAAATTAGTAAATAATATCTGTGTGTGTCAGGCAAAGGCAGAAAGTGTAATCAGAATCCAGACTGGATTACCCAGTGCTAAAAGCCTCCTGAAAGATGGAGAACTTCAGGCCCCTCTTAAAGGCCTCCACTGATGGAGCCTCCTTAAGAGACATGGGAAGCCTGTTCCACAGAGCTTGGCCTGCTTGCATAAACACTCTGGAGGACTAAATGGTCTGGATAGGCTTGGTGGTGCTGAGGGTTCTGGCACTGGACACCACACACCTCACTTCATCAGCAACCTGGGTTCAGGAATGAGCCTGGGTTGTCGGGGATTAGAGGGGAGGGAGGGTGAGGACTGAGCTGCCATGAGGTGGCTCTCCTCTCCTGGGAGGCATGAGGGGTTTCCCTGGCCCTTGTCTACCACCTGATGGAGGATGGATGGCAGTTTGGGCTATGGGGAGTCTCTGCAATTACCAGGGGTGGGACAGAAGGGAATGAGCTGGCGCCCAGAGTGCTCACGTGCATGCACTGCCATGTTTGCCAAGGTCGCGGAAGAAAACAGCCAAAAAATGTATACAGAAAAGAAATGGCATGGATAGAGAAAATAAACCTGCTACCTACCTATAGGTGGACTTCTGCCCCAGACCTCTCTTGCAAGGGCTTGAAACCTTCAAAACAATGTCCCACAACAATGAGGCAGTGTGCAAGCTGCCATAAGCCAGTAGCATTTTGCTAAGCATTTTTTGTGATTACCTACACATACCATTATTGAAGTAGTCAGACCGCTACTGCAGTTCCAAGGATTGCAGATCAGAATTCAGGGATTAGCTAAGAGTTTTGTCATTTGGCTAAAAACTTAAATTGACAACCTAAATGTCATTGGATTTTTAGACCTCCATCTTACATACTGATGTGAAATTTCTAGCCAAACTTATTTTGTCTAGAAATTGTGGCTATACACCTCTAATACAGAAAGTGATAATTTTCCTTTTTTTTTAATTTTACTTTCGTTTACTCGATGCCATATCAGTTTTAATAATGCAGGATCAGAAAATATTAAGTTTATCAGAACCCTTGTTTTAAAATGGAAAAATGGAGCAGCATTCACATCAGCTTGATAAGTATAAAACCCAGCTAGGCTATTGCAGCCACTCTCTCCTGCCCCCCGTACATGGTGTGGCATAAAACCATTGGCATTCATCACACCATCATTAGTCAGTCCATTTGCAAATCCAAGAAAGAAAATAGATTAATAGACATCCATTTACCCCAAAGCAGTTTGACCATTTGCTTACCCACTGCACTCACCAAGGCACAGAGAACTCCTAGATCTTCAGCAACATTGAACAAATAGGTTCTGTTAAAAAGAGAGAGAGAGAACAAAAACAACTTTGCTCCTGAAAATAAATATCAGTGAACATAAAAAATAAGTACTTGTCTTAAAAAAAATCCATCAGTCTAACCAGAACAAACCTTTGGTTGGAGGCAGGAACTGGTGACCATGATTGTATTTCACAGTGTCAAAAGTTTTTCTGGTCCCAG
This sequence comes from Neoceratodus forsteri, assembly GCA_016271365.2. Taxonomy (NCBI): domain Eukaryota; kingdom Metazoa; phylum Chordata; order Ceratodontiformes; family Ceratodontidae; genus Neoceratodus; species Neoceratodus forsteri. The sequence goes on along the minus strand of CM057452.1, from coordinate 1,009,716,606 downwards.
AATCAATTCTCCAGTTATTGCAGCTTGAAAGCGCCCACCTCAAACAGCAACCCACCCTTCCTGGATCATAAGCTGACATTAATCCTCGGCCTAGGATGGCTCCTTGGAATTATCACATGCTCTCTCCTCCAGTTATGTGACTAGTTTACCAGCCTCCTGTGGTTCGTATATGTATACAATTTCTTCCCTACAGTTATATGGACGTACACCGGAAACAGCATGCTATGTGGCACCTTCATCTAACCTTTCCTTTATTTTCTTTTCACTGTCAGAACTCTTAAGTTTCGACCGGGTTGTGTAAGAGAGGTTTGGAAACGAGTTATTGTGCCTCAAATTTCAGTTGTTTGGCATCTCGACATACTCACAGGACATGGTACCTAATCACTACTGAGGCTGTGATGAGTAGTAATGTCCTTGGCCATTCTTCCAATGTTGCAGCCAGCCTCAGAGAAATTCTGTAGCTCTTAATCACATATCCTGTTTTGTCAGTGTAGAGTCCCCCTCCACACCTTCCAGAAAGCCCAGCATATGACACTGGCAGCCCTTACTGAGTTCTCCAGATGCATGATGTGCACTTTCTATAGAGTTTGCTCTTTAACAGCAGTCATGCTGCTATCATAGCTTTCCCCTATTGCAGCCTCCATCTCCTGCACAGCACCCACCATTCCTGCCACTCTGTTTTGACCCTTTCCTCCTCCCCAGTTACAGTAACTGCCCTTGACCTGTACTGTGCCACAGGATTTTTGTTTCCCCTGTAAGTGACCTTGCATGTTTTTTTTCTTCATTAAAATCCAGTTACCAGATCTCTGGCTACCTCTCTAGCCTCTCCAGGCCCCCTCTCAACTTGTGGAAAAGGGACCTGGGAGTCCTCATGAGCAACTCCCTGAAACAGTCTAGCCAATGTAACAAGGCCTACAGCAAAGCAACCAGGATGTTAGGGCAATATAATTTTGAAAGTATGACAAGTTAAGGCTTGTAATTTATTTCACTATACAAACGTGTGCCAGAAGTTTTATTTTGAAAAATTTCTGGGATGTATCTGTCACAAACACAATCAGCAGGTCAACCCCTCTACTCCCACAGTGCCAACCTCAGAGCGCAATAGTGTGAACAGGTAAAAGACAGGGTAACCCTCCTGTCTGCTTTTGGGTCCAAATCACCTTTAGTCTCAAGTTCTGGGGGGATTCAAACTGTGAACCTTATGCTAGCATACCCAATGAACAGGCTTGATACATACCCTCTTCGGGGACTGTGGTACAGTCTTCACAAGGGGCACCCAGCCAGGCTTCCAAAATGAACCCTTTTAACTCTGTAAGAGATCTTAAGTATATTCTTACCTTTTCCCAGTTTAGTAACACCATCAAGCCCTTCAAACAGCTGTCAGACTTAACCACGTATATATCACATTCAAAAAGAACTTGAAAGACACACCCAGGCAGCATCTTAAGAAAATGTACTTTACTAAAAGATAAAAATATGAAAAAATGTAAACACAGAACAATATGTCAAAGAGCTCACAATCACATAAAAGAACAATGGAAAATTACAAAGCAAAACTCCTACCACAATACATTTGGATGTTTGCTATCTAAGGTATTACCTCTGGAAGTGCGTTTTAAAGTTCGATCAGAGAGCTGTCTCTCTGTAGAGTCCCAAGATGATATGACATTAAATTCAGACACAAATATCAGTTTAAACTATGTGTTTCCACACCCCTTCTGTGAGTCATTTAGCTCCTCCTTTTTGAATATAAAATTACAAACATGATTTTCCTACCAGGAGGTACGTTAAATAATGTTAACATCAGCAAATACCCAGTTCCCAAATTATGAGTCTTTGATCAACCAGTTCCTTTGAGGTTTACAACTTTACACACCACGTTGGTACCAAATGGCCTGTTACTCTTAAGATGTCATAAGTTTATTAGGCTCATCCTGTAGCAGACTCATAAAGACTTCTTTAGTTTTTAACTTCAAAAGCATGAGATCATAAAAAGGATATAAAATGCAATTTATTAAGGAAGTTAATTACATTACAGAGATCTCCTGGTCAGTGTAATACAGCCTGATATTTCAGCTGCTGACACCTTGTAATTTAAAAGGGCCAGATCTCATAGACTGGTATTTCATACACTGACCATTTATTTATAATACCAATATCATGCAATAATCATAACCAGCTGGCCAAGCGTCACAATCCTTCCCACCTAGACTGAATTTGGGGGCTCTGTCCCCTGCATGGGATGAGCTCCTTAAGCCAGCTCACTCCTCATATAGATGCAACAAGCCATCGGCATTCTGATTGGGCATGCCAGCCCTATGTAAGATCGTCATGTCATACCCTTGCAAGGCAAGTCTGCATCTTAATAGCCTATCATTAGTTTTTCCCCATTTGTGTCAGCCAAACCAGAGGGTTGTGGTAAGTTTGTACCTCAAAATGCTGCCCATGTAAGTATGGCTCTAACTTCTTTAGAGCCCACACTGTGGCAAGACATGTTTTTTCCACAGTAGAGTAAACCTGCTTCATGGGAAGTAACTTTTTATTCAGGTACACTGCAGGGCGATCTTTCCCTTGGTTGGATGTCTGACTCAGTACTGCCCCAGTACCCACGTCTGAGGCATCAGTCTGGACTATAAAGGGTCTGCTACAGTCAGGACCTGTCAATACAGGAGCCTGCACAGTGCCTTCTTCAGTCTGGTAAAGGCTTTTTCACAGGCTGGTTCCCAGGTAACTTTCCTATGCCTCTTTTTCTTTACCAGGTCAGATAGGTGAGTAGCCAGGGCACTGTAATTGGGTACAAATTTCCTATAGTACCCTGCTGTCCCTAGAAAACTCTTGACCTGCTTCTGCATTTCTGGTCTGGGCCATGCCTTGATCACCTCTCTTTTTACTTGGTTAGGATGGAGCAGTCCCTGGCCTACAAGATGCCCGAAGTATGCCACTTCAGCCATGGCCACCTGGCACTTCTCAGCTTTGACAGTGAGCCCGGCTCTTTGTATCTTGCCCAGCACTTTCCTAAGGTGGGACAGATGTTCCTTCCAGCTGGCACTAAAGATGGCAGTGTCATCCAGGTACACCACGGCACACTTCTCTGCACCATTTAACACCTGGTTCACCAACCTTTGGAAAGTGGCTGGGGCATTCTTCATTCTAAAAGGCATTACTTTAAATTCAAATAAGTCTATCGGAGTGATGAAGGCCAACCTCTCCCTAGCTCTGTCAGTTAACTCTACCTGCCAATACCCCTTTGTCAGGTCAGTAGTCGTAAGGGATGTTGCCCCTCCCAGCTTGTCTAGGAGTTCGTCCGTCCAGGGCATTGGGTGGGTGTCTGACTTTGTGACTGCATTCAATACATGATAGTCCACACAGAAATGAGTAGCGCCATCTGGCTTGAGCACAAGGACTATGAGTGAGGCCCTGGGGCTGTGGGATCTCTGGATTACCCCTAAGTCTAGCATTTGCTCCACCTCCCTCCTAATGTCCTTTTGGACAGTCTCTGACACCTGATATGCTGTCCGCCATATGAGCATCTGTGTCCCTGTCTCCACATCTTGCATTGCTAAGGGGGTTAGTCCAGGCTTGGCACTAAACAGTGGGGCAAAGTCTGCTAAAACCTCCCTTACTTCCTGGATCTTATCCGGGGCCAGCTGGGGTGACAGTTTAACTGCCTCCACAGAGGACTCCCACTTGCTTTCTTCCAGCAAGTCCAGAAGGGGGTCTCCTTCATCCGTTCCCTTCCCAGGACTGCATACTGCAAACACCATGTCAGCCGTATTAGCATATGGCTTCATCATATTGACATGGTACACTCTTTCCGTATGTCTTCTGTCAGGTAATTCTATGATATAGTTCACTTCATTTAAATTTGTAACTACTTTGTATGGTCCTGCCCACTCAGCCTGCAGCTTGTCTTTCCAGACTGGGATAAGGACCATGACTTCCTGACCCACCATGTACGAGCGAGCTCTGGCTCTACAGTCGTACCACACTTTTTGTTTCTGTTGGGCAGCTGCCAGGTTGCTCTGGGCTGTCCCCATAAGCTCCTTCAGCCTTTCCCTAAACCTAAGGACATAATCCACTGTGGGAGTTCCCTGAGTGGCGTGCTTGCCTTCCTCAGACCTCCCAGATAAAGTCTAGGGGCCTACATACCCGGCGTCCATATAAGAGCTCGAAGGGGGAAAACCCTGTTGACTCTTGGGGTACCTCCCTGTATGCAAACAGGTGGGGAAGGTAATTCTCCCAGTCCCTCCTGCTGTTCAGCAAATGCTTGAAGCATTGACTTCAGGGTACCGTTAAATCTTTCCACAAGCCCATTGGCTTGTGGATGATAAGGTGTCCTGTGCCTCTGCACCACCCCACACTTCTCCCACAAACATTTCATCAGGTCCGACATGAAGGAATCCCCTCGATTGGTGATAACCTCCTGCGGAAACCCAACACTGGGAGAAAATCCCAAGTAAGGCATCTGCCACTTTGTCCTCAGTGAGGATAGGGCGACTGCCTCTGGATACCGGGTGGCATAATCCACCACAGTCAGGGTGAACCTCTTCCCAGAGGAGCTGGGGGTATTTAAAGGCCCCACAATATCCATTCCCACTGTCTGGAATGGCTCCTCCACTATGGGCAATGGAATTAGGGTGGCTTGGGTTTTCTTACCTGCCTTTCCTATTTCTTAGCACCGGTGACAAGACCTGCAATACTCCTTCACCTGCTGGGTGAAGTTGGGTCAATAGAAATTCTGGGTCAACCGCTGCATAGTGTGCACGATTCCCAGATGACCAGACAAGGGAATATCATGTGCAGTCTTGAGCAACTGCTCACGGTACCCCTGGGGAATGACAAGCTGCCTGCCTATCACCCCTCCCTCTGTCTTTACAGCCCGAGTATACATCAGTCCATTTTCCCAATAAACCTTATGTTTACCATCACCTCCCTGTGCTCCATCAGAGTCTGCCCAAGCCCTCTGCTTCTCTAGACTAGGGTCACTTTTCTGAGCAGCTGCAAACTCCTTACACATTCCCAAGGCATGGGACAGGTCCCTGTCAGTATCTAAACTAGGGTCCCTAGCTCTAGCATCAGGGCACTCCGGATCACTGTCATCCCTAACCCTCTGACAATGGGTCACCCCTCCTTCAGAGTAACCCTAGATAGCTGTGTGGGTAACTGCTACTGGGGAAATTTCTGCCCCCTTTTCATTAGTCTCCTTATCAGGAGACAGTCTTGGGAACCAGCCTCCCAGTGGTTTCTACAATGGCTTCTGTGGGGTCCAGGGAGCTATAGTTTCCCCTTGCCGCTTGGCTACAGGTAACTGCACACGCTATCCCCTGTTTGAGATTGTTGCCAAAGATGACATCAACTGCTAAAGTTTTGGCTACAGCCATCTGTTGCACAGTTCCCCCTGTTTCACCCCAGCCTAGGAGAACACTAGTGAATGGCAATGTTTTCTCCTCAGCAGTGAACCCTAGTACAGTTACAAATGTATGTGGTATAAGCTGACCAGGCTCTACCAGATCCCCTTTCACCAACGTCGGGGATGCCCCTGTGTCTCTTAAACCTTGTGTCTGTACACCATTCACAGTGACTGGGTGCATGTGTTCCCTCATGTTCACAGGCATGCTTCCAGGGACACACAAACAACCCACTTCTTTCCCAGCCCCATTTTGCATGTTGCTCGTCCTTTTGGGGCACTGTCTGGTAATATGCCCAGTTTCTTTGGAAACCCAACATTCATTTCTTTTCTCAGAAAAATCTTTTCTTTGAAACCTGGGGCTAACTGGTTTCAGTGGAGGCAGTGAGGGTTTTAGCTGCCCTGAAGGTGCTCTTTTCCCTATTTGCACTGCCACACCTGCCCCATTCACTCTCAGAGCAGGTCTGCTCTTGGCATAGCGGTCTGAGAGTTCAGCAGCCTCTTGCACTGTTTTGGGATCTCGTTCCTCCAGCCAGGTTTTCAGCTCTGCTGGGCATGCCCCCCAAAAGTGCTCCAACAATATAGCATTTTCAATTTTATCTACAGAGTTTGCTTCAATTCCCTCCCACCAATGTTTTAAAAACTGATGTTTCATGGCTAGCTCCTCGTAGCTCATGTCAGGGCTTCTCCTGAGCTTGTGGAATTTAGCTCTGTATGCTTCTGCAGTTAAATCAAACTTTTTTTAAAAGTGAAGCTTTAAGTTTGCTGTAATCATTACTGTCCTCATTGTCCATTTGACCCAATGCATTCCAAGCTTTCCCAGTAAGTAGTGGGGATAGCTGGAAGATGCAGGACCATCAAGGAATTTTTGCCTGAATACAAACTTTTTCAAGGGAATTTTAAAATGCTTCCATATCCTTCCCGTCTTTAAATTCAGCCATCAATTTGGAATTTAATTTGTAACCCAGTCCTGTAGTTCCAGTTAAACCCAAGCCACTTACCTGCTCTGGTGCTGGTGATTGGAGTCGTAGCTTCTCCAGTTCATGTTGCCTCTGGTGCTCACTCTCTTCATGCTCTGCTTCTCGCTCCGCCTCTCGCTGAAGTTGTTGCTTTTCTCTCTGGAACTCCAGCTCCATTTGGCACAACTCAATCTGCAACCTGATTGCTTCTGGCTCCAGAATGCTGGTGACCTTCCCCTGCTGCTGTGGCCCTACTGCCCTCCTCACTGGATCTGGACACTGCACTGGCTGCTGGCCCCTCCACACCCAAGGTTTGGTCCTTTTCAGTCACAGTCTGTGACTCAGTGCTCTGGGCATCTGCTGCCATCAGGGCATCCATGAGATTCTGCTTGGTGGCTCTCCCCTCGAGCAGGACTCCTCTCTCCTTGCACAGCTGCTTCAGGTAGTCTGCAGTGTGCTCACTGTAGTTGGAAGACATCTTCTTCCCTAACTACGGCTACTCTAACTTGCACTTTAAAAAAAAAAAAAAGAAAACAGGTAGGAACTTTGTAAGCAAAATGATATAGTTCTGTTTCTTTTTTTAAAAAACAAATCACTGCCTTCTTTTGCAAGTGAGCTGTACAGTATTAAGCTGACATACTAAACTGTTAAAGCTTGTGTTTCCGATTTTTTGCACTGCTGCCAACCAAATCTGTCTCAAAAGCATTCAGCAGGTCAGGCCCTCTGCTCCCACATTGCCAACCTCAGAGCGCAATAGTGTGAACAGGTAACAGACAGGATAACCCTCCTGTCTACTTTTGGGTCCGAATCACCTTTAGTCTCAAGTTCTGGGGGGGATTCAAGCTGTGAACCTTATGCTAGCATACCCAATGAACAGGCTCTGATATTTACCCTCTTCAGAGATTGCGGTACAATCTTTCACCAGGGGCACCCAGCCAGGCTTCCAAAATGAACCCTTTTAACTCTATAGGAGATCTTAAGTATATTCTTATATTTTCCCAGTTTAGTAACACCAGCAAGCCCTTCAAACAGCTGTCAGACTTAACCACATATACATCACATGCAAAAAGAACTTGGAAGACACACCCAGGCAGTATCTTAAGAAAATGTACTTTACTAAAAGATGATAAAAATATGAAAAATGTAAACACAGAACAATATATCAAAGAGCTCAGAGTCACATAAAAGAACAAGGGAAATTAAGAAGCAAAACTCCTACCATAATACATTTGGATGTTTGCTATCTGAGGTATTACCTCTGGAAGTGCGTTTTAAAGTTAGATCAGAGAGCTGTGTCTGTCTACAGTCCCAAGATGATATGACATTCATTTCAGACACAAGTATCGGTTTAAACTCTGTCTCCACGCCCCTTCTGTGAGTCATCTAGCTCCATCTTTTTGAATATAAAATTACAAACATGATTTTCCTACCAGGAGTTATGTTAAATAATGTTAACATCAGCAAAAACCCAGTTCCCAAATTATGAGTCTTTGATCAACCAGTTCCTCTAAGGTTTACAACTTTTTATACATGTTGATATCAAATGGCCTGTTCCTCTTAAGATGTCATAAACGTTTATTAGGCTCATCCTCTGGCAGACTAATAAAGTTGTCTTTGGTTTTCAACTTCAAAAGCATGAGGTCATAAAAAGGCCATAAAATGCAATTTCTCAAGGAAGTTAATTACATTACAGAGATCTACTGGTCAGTGTAATACATCCTGTGATTTTAGCTGCTGACACCATGTTATTTAAAAGGGCCAAATCTCACAGACTGACATTTCATACACTGACCATTCATTTATAATACCAATATTATACAATAATCATAACCAGCTGGCCAAGCGTCACAGTATCTATCAGGATGTGCTGTGGCCTGTTTACCAGAATAGTGCCTGGTCCATTGGTTTTCACCCTATATGGACATGCTCAGGCAACCTCTCAGAAAACTGGGATGCAGCAACTTTTCTACCTGTTTTATAAGTTTTTTTTGTATAGAAGGCAGCTAGCTTGCAACGCATGGTCTTCTGGCTATGTCTGGCAGGTGTTAGGCAGAAAACTATCTAATAGTGAGCTTCATAGTCAAAGAGAAGGCAGCTAGAAACCAGGGGTCCAGCAGCCAGCACTAGTATCTACTAAAGGTATGGCACATGCATACGTGCACCCCCCCAACATCATTGCCTCCCAGGGTGGAAAACAGGAAAACCCGAGTCGAGCAGGATGCCACCCACCTCACGCCACGGGTACCACACCACTGACCTGTGGCACCCTCAGTAACCGAAGTCTGGTGTCTGCCAGGAGGAAGGACCTGCCCCAGGTTCTAAGCCAGGGAGGAAGACTGGGTAGGATAAGTCCTGGGGATGCTGGATGACAGGGTTGGGTGAGGTGTAGGGCCCATGGGGGCTGGTCAGTTGGAGAAGGAGGTAAAAAAAAAAAAGTGCTGGCCCCCATACCGACCACCTCGTGGAATCCCACCGATGATCTTCCTCATTCAAAGAATTTCCCATTAATTACTCCCCTTAGTGTTATACCTTCTTCCCAGACAGTACTCTAACCACCTTGTCAGTTTGTCCCCATGCCAAGTTCCCCTACTTTCTTGACTGACCTGTGTGGGACAGAGTTGAATGCCTTAAGATGTCACTGCCTGACCTTTATCAACCACCCTTGTTACTCAGTTCAAAAAAAAATTTGTTTGACAAGATGTTTCTACCTCAAAACTATGTTGTTTGCCAGCCCATTAGTCTCCAGTAACTCAGCTGGTCTTTAATTATGGTTTGTAGTACTGTAGTTTTTCAGATTTACTAGCCTGTAGTTCCCTGGCTGAGCCTTTACAGTACTTTTGTGCAGGGGTACCACATCCACTGTTCTCCAGGTCATCAGTATCTCTCCAGTTTCAAAGGAGCATTTGAGCAGTTGAAGAGGGTTGTCAGTCAGTACCTGTGCCTTTCTACCTAGGGTGCAGTCTCTCAGGCCCTGGGTATGTATTTGTACACTCGTCACTGAGGCCTGAAGATTGGAAGGTTGTGGGTTCTAGCCTCATACCAGGAACTTGGTTTCAAATCCCAATACTGACACAGTAGTACAGCATGAGATGGGGGTGCTGCACCCTTGAAATTCCATCTTCCAGATAAGAAATTCAGTTGAGATCCTGTCTGCGTGTTCTGATGGTTCACGTGGACATTAAAAGATCTTATAGTACTTCTCCAAAAGAGTCGGGTAATTTCACCTATGTCTATGCCAGATTTCCCTCGCTCATTATAGATACCACCAGTAGCTTAATCTGATTCTGTTTCAGTTGGTTTACATCTGTATCTCCTGCCCTCTCCCCCAGGGATGAGGCTGAAAATAGGTAGAATTGTGGAGCTTTCCTTTCCTGGTCAAAAAAAAAATATTTACCTTCAGTTCTGTAAACCCCCTCAGCACCCTGCTGTAATAGGTTCCATAAATGGTTCTAGCTCTGCTCTAGTGCTAACTTTACCCTGCAGCAGTAGCCCCTCATTTTCCATTGCAAATACTGACCAGAAATACTCATTCAGTATTTCTGCTGCACCTTTACGTTCTTCCACCCACTCCTGGTCATGTTTCACCTTGACAGCGCCTTCCTTCTTTCTTTTCTCCCTGAAGTAGTGAAGGTCTGATCTCTTTCTTTCCCATCAAAAACACAAATCCAGGCACTCACCACCACAAGAGAACTTGGCCCAGAAGGGAAACCTTTTAAAAAAGATTTATTAAATCGCCTGACACGTTTCTGGTCCCACTGGACCCTTTATCAAAGGCTAAATGAGGCAGGAAAACACACATATATATATATATAACCCTAGAATAGATCACATTACAAATTACATCAATTAAAAAACACCAATAAAATGTGTCTAGCAATGAAGCAGTACTACATTCCTCCATGAAATTCAATACATCTGACAGGCAGAACACTATTTACTTCAAAAGTTCAATGAATAAAAATAAACAGCAGTACTAATTTAACAATTATACATCAATAGAAAACACGTCAAATCAAACATATCTAATAATAATATCATTAGTACCTAAAATCCACAGGCAAAGGAAAGGAACGTAGGAATTGGGGGGGGGGGTTTACAAAAAAGGAAATCCAGCTTCATTTTCTCAATAGACTAACATCTTTCTTCTAAAAAAGGTTTCAGATCGAAATTACCATTTAAACCTGGACTAGTAGTTGCTTTTAGCTGCAAAGTCCAAAAGGCTTCTCTTTTAAGAATCAGATTTTTATAATTACCCCCCCAAGTTTCCGAGATACTTTATCAATGGCCATATATATAAAAAAAATGTTTACACATTTCGTTTTTACATGCTAAAATGTGTGCTGCCGTAACATATAGTAAATCTTCTCTTACTATAGCCCGTTGATGCTCACCAACTCTAATCTTAAAACTCCTTTCGGTTTTTCCTACATAAAAGGCATTACACGAGCAGGTTGCCAAATAAATCACACCACTCATGTTACAAGATGTAAATTGTCTAATTGTAAACTCCCTTGTATTGTTAATGGTTGAAAAAGTTTGGCCATTATTCACATCACAATAAATGCAATTATTACATTTGAAACAACCAAAGGGTTGTGTTAGCCACATATTTGTTTATTTATCTACAAAGTGGCCATGTACTAGACTATCTTTTAGACTAGCTGCCTTTCTAAATGTAATTCTTGGTGATTGTTCGGCTATATTCTCAAGATTTTTTTCCGCTGATAAAACCCTCCAGTGTTTGCTTATAACCTCAGAGGAAAAACTTTGCATGTGACGAATAAGTTGTAACAACATTAAACCGTGTATCATGTATATTATTCACACTTAATAGCCATAATAATGTATTTCTATCTGTATTCATTGCCTTTTCTCTTGCTTGTGAGATATTTGTACTACCATAACCCCTCTCCTTAAACCTTGCTTCCATTACATCTGCATTTATCGCAAAACTATTATCTGTACTGCAATTTCTTTTAACTCTTAAAATTCACCTTTAGGGATGTTTTTAATCGTATGGAGTGGATGACAGCTAGAGGCCATCAAAACAGTAATGCCATCTACATTTTTTCCAAAAATCTCTGTTTCAGAACTACCATTTGCCATTTTCATTATAGAAATATCCAGATATGGAAGTCTATCATTAGCTATATTAAAAATAAAATGCAGATGGTCATTTGTAGAATGTAAAAATCTAATAAATTCTTGAAATTCAGATTGAGTTCCTTTCCATAACAAAATTATATAATCTATAAAATGCTTCCATAAAACAATTTTATTGAGAAATGGATTAATTGCTGAATAAATAAATTCTCTTTCCCACAGTCCAACGTATAAATTAGCTACTGAAGGTGCACAAGTTGCTCCCATAGCTGTCCCTTTAATTTGCTTGTAAACAGATTGATTAAACAAAAATACATTAAAAGTTAAAACATATTCTATCAATTTTAAAAGAAAATCTATATGTGGTCCATTGTAACTTGGGTCACTATTTAGAAAAAATGCCATAGCATGTAAAGTACCATTATGGGGAACGTTAGAATATAAAGATTCTGTATCCAAAGAGATTAACAAAATATCACTCTCCACATGTAAAGTGCTCAAAAGATTTAAAACATCCCTAGTATCCTTTAAATAAGAGGGCAATTTTTCCACATACATTCGTAAGAAAGAATCCAAATAACGAGAGAGAGGCTCAGTCAGGAACCCCACCCCACTAATAATTGGATGTCCAGGAGGATCTATCAAGGTTTTATGTACTTTCGGTAACAGAAAAAACGTAGCCATAATAGGATGGTCTTTAATTAAAAAAATTCCTGACATGCTTAGTAATATGCCCTTCCATATATATACATTATTTATTCTTTCATCAATAATACTTTTAAATTCCCATGTTGGATTGTAATCTAATTTGATATAAAAATTATTGTCCCCAAGTTGTCTCAAAACTTCTCTCAAGTAATCTTGTTTATCCATAATAACTACAGATCCACCCTTATCTGCCTGTTTGATAACAATAGAGGATTCTTGTTGTGAAGCTTTTATAGCATTTCTTTCATTTACAGTTAAATTATCAAATCCATTATGAGGCAAATTACCAAACAAATTATTCAAATCTCGTTCTACTAGCTGGCGAAAAATGTTAATGGCTGAACATGAAGGGGGACAAAAAGTGGAGCTTGGTCGGCAGGTATCACCATAAAAAAGCATTGATGTTAGTCTGTTATGCAGAAAACTGAATTTACATGCTTTTAATGGTGATAATCAGAATTCTATGTTAGATTTGTCTCTATATACCTGCCAACCAAACTCCACTTTTTGTCCCCCTTCATGTTCAGCCGATAACATTTTTCGCCAGCTAGTAGAACGAGATTTGAATAATTTGTTTGATAATTTGCCTCATAATGGATTTGATAATTTAACTGTAAATGAAAGAAATGCTCTAAAAGCTTTACAACAAGAATCCTCTATTATTATCAAACAGGCAGATAAGCGTGGATCCATAGTTATTATGGATAAACAAGATTACTTGAGAGAAGTTTTGAGACAACTTGGGGACAATAATTTTTATATCAAATTAGATTACAATCCAACATGGGAATTTAAAAGTATTATTGATGAAAGAATAAATAATGTGTACATGGAAGGGCATATTACTAAGCATGTCAGGGATTTTTTAATTAAAGACCATCCTATTATGTCTACATTTTATCTGTTACCGAAAGTACATAAAACCTTGATAGATCCTCCTGGACATCTGATTATTAGTGGGGTGGGGTCCCTGACTGAGCCTCTCTCTTGTTATTTGGATTCTTTCTTACGAATGTATGTGGAAAAATTGCCCTCTTATTTAAAAGATATTAGGGATGTTTTAAATCTTTTGAGCACTTTACATGTGGAGAGTGACATTTTGTTAATCTCTTTGGATACAGAATCTTTATATTCTAATGTTCCCCATAATGGTACTTTAGATGCTATGGCATTTTTTCTAAATAGTGACCCAAGTTACAACGGGCCACCTATAGATTTTCTTTTAAAATTGATGGAATATGTTTTAACTTTTAATGTATTTTTGTTTAATCAATCTGTTTACAAGCAAATTAAAGGGACAGCTATGGGAGCAACTTGTGCACCTTCAGTAGCTAATTTATACGTTGGACTGTGGGAAAGAGAATTTATTTATTCAGCAATTAATCCATTTCTCAATAAAATTCTTTTATGATAAATTTGTTTAGATGATTTAATTTTGTTATGGAAAGGAACTCAATCTGAATTTCAAGAATTTATTAGATTTTTGCATTCTACAAATGACCATCTGCATTTTATTTTTAATATAGCTAATGATCGACTTCCATATCTGGATATTTCTATAATGAAAACAGCAAATGGTAGTTTTGAAACAGAGATTTTTCGAAAAAATGTAGATGGCAGTACTGTTTTGATGGCCTCTAGTTGTCAGCCAGTCCATACGATCAAAAACATCCCTAAAGGTGAATTTTAAGAGTTAAAAGAAATTGCAGTATGGATAATAGTTTTGCGATAAATGCAGATGTAATGGAAGCAAGGTTTAAGGAAAGGGGTTATGGTAGTACAAATGTCTCACAAGCAAAGGAAAAGGCAATGAATACAGATAGAAATACATTATTACGGCTATTAAGTGTGAATAATATACATGATGCACGGTTTAATGTTGTTACAACTTATTCGTCAAATGCAAAGTTTTTCTCTGAGGTTGTAAGTAAACACTGGAGGGTTTTATCAGCGGAAAAAAATCTTGAGAATATAGCCGAACAATCACTAAGAATGACATTTAGAAAGGCAGCTAGTCTAAAAGATAGTCTTGCACATAGCCACTTTGTAGATAAATAAATACGTGGCTAACACAACCAGTTGGTTGTTTCAAATGTAATAATTGCATTTATTGTGATGTTGTGAATAATGGCCAAACTTTTTCAACCATTAACAATACAAGGGAGTTTACAATTAGACAATTTACATCTTGTAACATGAGTGGTGTGATTTATTTGGCAACCTGCTCGTGTAATGCCTTTTATGTAGGGAAAACCGAAAGGAGTTTTAAGATTAGAGTTGGTGAGCATCAATGGGCTATAGTAAGAGAAGATTTACTATATGCCACGGCAGCACACATTTTAGCATGTAAAAACGAAAAATGTAAACATTTTTTTAAGTATATGGCCATTGATAAAGTATCTTGGAAACCTGGGGGGGGGTAATTATAGAAATCTGATTCTTAAAAGAGTAGCCTTTTGGATTTTGCAGCTAAAAACAACTACTAGTCCAGGTTTAAATGGCAATTTCGGTCTAAAACCTTTTTAGAAGAAAGACATTAGTCTGTTGAGAAAATGAAGCTGGATTTCCTTTTTTGTAACCCCCATTCATATGTTCCTTTCCTTTGCCTGTGGATTTTAGGTACTAATGATATTATTATTAGATATGTTTGATTTGATGTATTTTCTATTGATGTATATTTGCTAAATTAGTACTGCTGTTTATTTTTATTCATTGAACTTTTGAAGTAATTAGTGTTCTGCCTGTTAGATATATTGAATGTCATGGAGGAATGTAGTACTGCTTCATTGTTAGACACATTTTATTGGTGTTTTTTAATTGATGTAATTTGTCATGTGATCTATTATAGGGTTATATATATGTGTGTGTTTTTCCTGCCTCATTTAGCCTTTGATAAAGGGTCAAGTGGGACCAGAAACACATCAGGCGATTTAATAAATCTTTTTTAAAATGTTTCCCTTCTGGGCTAAGTTCTTTTGTGGTGGTGAGTGCCTGGATTTGTGTTTTTGATTGAGTTTTCCATGGCACCCCCTCCGAGTGCGAGCTCCTCTGTGGTTTTTGTTTCTGATCTTTCTTTAACTTCTTCCAGTGTCCTTTGCTCCATAGATGCTTTAGTCTTCTTCACCATCTTTTTGGCTTTCTTCAGTTGTGCAAGGTATATATAGCTGTCCCCATCCTTCTGACTTTTTAAATCCCTTCAAGCCTCCCTTTCCACCACCTGTGTGAACAAGATTGTTTTTCAGTACAACTTCCCTTTTTCCCCACCTCCCTGAAGCAGGAGCTAGCGATCTCCTGTGGGCTGTCCTTGATCATGGCCCATTTCCTCTCCACACAGCCCTACCCTCTTTAACCTGCTGTCACGTCTCCTCTTTGATTTTCATAATTAGCCCTGCTGGTGTCTAGCAGTCGTATGACTGTGACCCAGCAATAGCTTCTAGCACTCTGGAGACCTCTGTCCACCACTTAGTAAGCCGCAATCCCTCTCGCTGCCCCAAATCCATTTTCCTGTTGAAAAATCCAGTAATCCCACATCACAGCAAACACAAGCAGCTGAGAGTTTAAAAAAAAAATTGAAAATACCTTTTTAGTTGTAGTGGGGTCTTCCAATGTTACCTTCACTTCACTTCACTTCACACATGGTTGACCCCCCCCAACCCCACCATGAGTTGAAACAACAGTACAGTGTTCAAACCTCTGCTTTAAATAGGACTAGGTCTATTTCCAACCCTCACATAGGACTTACATATTACTATCCATCATTTTACTTGATTCACTATTTTAATTAGTAACTTTTATTTGGCACCCTGCCTTATGTTAAACAAAGTTCCTCATAGGTACAGTACTTGAACTCCCAGTGACACCAT
The DNA here is from genome assembly GCA_016271365.2 of Neoceratodus forsteri. NCBI lineage: Eukaryota > Metazoa > Chordata > Ceratodontiformes > Ceratodontidae > Neoceratodus > Neoceratodus forsteri. The sequence continues at coordinate 1,009,700,566 of CM057452.1, read as the reverse complement.
CATTACTCAGTTGATTCATATAAAAATATACCATTACTTAGATGTTTACAAACCTCTTTTTTATGTAATGACATGTCTGAATCCTCAGGTAAATACTCTCATATTCCTTTATAGTCTTAACTGGTTTCTGTCAAACAGAAGAAATTCTTTTTTAATTTTCATGTGGCATGTTTAAAAAAAAAAAAAAAAAAAGGTTCTTTAACTTCTTCTGCTTTCCTTCACTCTGTAGGTGCTCTAGTCTTCCTCATTAGCCTGTTTTTCATTAAATACTGTATACATAAAAACAGGTTGAATACATGTTAAGGATAAGGGAGGCCAAGAATGCAGTCAGGGAAGGAGAAGCAGACACAGAATAACATCTTACTTATGGGGTTGGATGGAGTTGTTTAGATACATTGGGGGGGGAAGATAAGAGGAGAATTTATTAGGTTGACATAGGGGTGCTGACTAATAGAGGTGGACGAGCAGAAGGCAGCCATTCTAATGATTGCTTTTGCTCTGCGTTCTCAGTAGAAGATAGCGGTCTGTTGCCTGAAAGTAGCAAAAAGGCTTATACAAGAGGGATCCCAGTTTATGGGAAAAAGGAGCAGGCAGCCCTAGAAATAGACAGTGCTTCAGGTCTGGGTGGGATGCACCCATAGGTGCTCAGAGAACTGGCATCTGCACTGGCTGAGTCTCTGGCAGGGCTAGTCAGTAGCTCCCGACAGTCAGGGTTGATTCCAGAAGATTGGAGGGTCGCAGATATAGTCCTGCTCCACAAGGGAGGAAACAGAGGAACCAGGAAACTACAGTCTAGACCCATTAGTCTTACCTCCATAGCAGGTAAACTAATGGAGACACTAGTCAAAGAGGACCTAGTGGATTATGTAGAGATAAATGGGCTTCAGATAGTAAACAGCACAGGTTTGTGGCAAGGATGTCTTGTCAGACCAACCTGATAGTATTCTTTGAACTGGGTAACTGGGACAAGGAATAAGCAGTGGATTTGCTCTGCTTTGACCACAGCAAAGCATTCATCTCTGTGCTGTACAGAAGACTGCTGAAGAAGTTAGAGGATCTGTGAACAGCACAGTATCTAGTTAGATGGGTGGGAAGCTGACTGTGGAGGAAACAGCAGTAGTGGTCAACAGAAGCAAGTCTCTGGAGAGTGAAGTCATGAGTGTGGTGCCGTAAAGTTCAGTCCCAAGGCTAGTCCTCTTCACTATGTTAATCAGTGACATAGGAGAAGGAATACAAAGCAAGATGTCTCTTCACAAATTACACTAAACTCTGTGGCAAGTTAGACAGCTAGGAAGGTGTTAGGTAGCTGCAGATGGACCTTCAAAGATTAGCGTAGTAGTCCCAAGTTTGGCTGTTGAAATTCAGCACCAGAAAACACAAGGTGCACATAGGCAAGAACTGCAGGAAGGAATACTGGATGGGAGGGGTTAACTTAGACATCCTACCACTGTGGAAAGGGACCTGGGAGTCCTCATGAGCAACTCGTTAAAACAGTCTAGCTCACATAACATGGCCTACAGCAAAGCAACCAGGACGTTAGGGCAATGTAATTTTGAAAGTATGACAAGTTAAGGCTGGTAGTTTATTTCACTATACCAACATGTGTGCCAGAAGTTTTGGTTTGAAAAATTTCTGGGATGTATCTACCACGATGCGCTGTGTCCTGTTAACCAGAATAGTGCCTAGTCCATTGGTTGTCACCCTATATGGACATGCTCGGGCAACCGCTCGGAAAAATTGAGAAGCAGCAAATTCTGTACCTATTTTATAAGCCTTTTTGTATAGAAGGCAGTTAGCTTGTAAGGCGTAGTCTGCTGGCTACATCTGACAGGTGTTGGGTAATAAACTAGCTAACAGTGAAATTCATAGTGAAAGAGAATGCAGCTAGTTTGTGGAGCAGTCCACCAGTTGGAAATCTGATTGGTTCTTTTTAACTGATGAATTACATAATTTGTCTCTGAAATAGTTGTTAGATAGTGGCAGTCATCTACAGTAGCTTTCTGTTTGTACTAGAAAACCAAGCTTGCTTTTCTTTGAGACACTGAATGCTATGTATGAAAATACTAGCAGCAGCTTATGTATAATTTTTTTTACCATTTTGATCTTGTTGACAGTTCCATTTTAAAGCACGATTTTGCATTAATCTCTAGTAAACTGCCACTGAAACTGTGCTTTAAAAATTTAATGCACAACCGGGCTCTAAAACTGCCAGAGAAACTGTACTTTAAAATATTTAATGTACTCATGCCTTAAAATTGCCAATGAAACTGTACTTTAAATAATTTAATGCACAGTCGTACTTTAAATTGAACGTTTTCATAGTAGTTTTAAACCAGCACCATCAATGGTCAATAACACAGAAATGTTTAGTAAATTAAACATAAGATGCTGCTAGTATCAACATAAATAACATTGTGTCTCAAAAAAAAAAAAGCAAGCTTGATTTACTAACAAAGCTAGCTGAGTGCCGCTATCTGCCAGCTGTTTCACAAGATAAATAAGGTAGTAAGTTAGCTGAAAAGCACTAGTCAGATTTTCAGTTAACGGATTGTCCAAAACGATTGTGCATTACATTGTTGAAGCAGTTTCACTTTTTAATTTATTTTTACTGGAGATTACAAGTTTATTATGTATCTGTGAGCTTAAGTCCGCTCCTGATTGGCTACTGTGTTGGTTGTTAATCTTTAGAAAAGTCTGGCACAGCTGCCAAGCACATATTTCACACCACACTAAATAAAAACGTAAGACGTTCATGCCCCACATGAACAAGCAACTTGTAAGTACGAAATGCCTTAATTAAAGGTATTTTGTTATTGTGGTAAGATTATCATAGAATCATATCTGAGAAGCTTGACAGCAGAAAAAGACCATCTAGTCTGCCCTTTTTTTCCCCCCTACACCTCCCTCTCCCCCCCTCCCTGCCAGCCCCCGGCCTCTCCCCGATACTCAGTCCCATATACTTGTCCCATGTCCTCTTAATTTCTTCCACTGATTTAGCCCCCACCACTCTGGTAGTTTGTTCCAGGGCTTCACCACCGTGTCTGTGAAGAAACACCCTCTCACATTGTCCCTGTATCTTTTTCCTTGCAGTCTAAGGATGTGCCCTCTAGTTTTGACCCCCTCCTTCCTCTTAAGTAAACCCTCTTCTCCCACTTTATTGAGCCCCTTTACATATTTAAAAGTTTGAATCATGTCTCCCCTTTCCCTCTTTGTCTCCAGCATGTACAGATCCAGCTCCTTACACCTCTGCTCATATGACTTTCCCTGTATACCCTGTGTCACAAACCCACTCAGCAGGTCAGGCCTTCTACTCCCAAAGTGCCAACCTCTGAGTGCAGTCTTGTGAACAGTGTAACAGACAAGGTAACCCTCTTGTCTGTTTTTGTGAGTTCGGATCAACCTTTGGTCTCAATTTCTGGAGGGATTCAAACTGTGAAACTCTTGCTAGTGTACCCAATGCACAGGCTCAGATATTTCTGTCTTCGGAGGACCAGATATCTTTGCCTACGGGCACCTAACCAGGTATACAGAGATGAACCGTTAAAAACTTCAGTAAAGACCTCAGATTTAAAACGCTTCTCTTTCCAGTTTGGTACCACCATTCAAGCTTATGTTTAGTATCTGCAATAACCATATACTTTCCTTACAACTAAAAAGAAGTCAAAGACAGACCAAGTAAGTTCTGAAAAGAATTTTACTAAAATAGTTAAAAATATGTAAAACGGAAAATACAGAACTCGTACTGTATATCACAAGATATGCAAATCTTTTGAAAGAACAAGGTTTAAACAGTGCACATGCCTACTTACGTACTTAGATTTGAAATCATTCTAAATATCTGTTTACAAGTGCTCCAAAGATCTTTCCTCAGTCAGAGTCTATGTAAAAGTGTGTCTCTGTGTAGTAAAACAGAATATTCCTTTAACAACTGCATGGGACAACCCATTTTTGTGTGAGGTCAGCTAGCTCCTCCTCTGTCAGATATGTATATAAAAAATATATCTCTTATACAAAAGTACTACATTCTGCAACTTCAGCATAATTCATGTCCTTCAAATGACACTTCTTTTGATCTCATAATAAGCTTCCTCCTTCCAGGACATGAAACCATCTTTATGATTTTCGCACTTCTATGTAATAACCTGGGTTTTCCTTCCAACGTCATAAAATGGATATGTTATAACAACTATGGTTATAATTAACTCAGACAGACAGGATCCTTAATTAAGGCCTTACATGTAACACATGGTCTCTAAAAACTGAGTGTGTGTGAACTCGCATGCTGTCAGCATTTTTCTTATGGCTTTCATCTTTTAACTAAAATCTGGGGTGGGTGGGATGAGTGAGGTTATTCTAAGAGCACCAGATTTTTCAGCAGAGACAGTCAGTAATACATTATATATATATATATATATATATATATAATTTTTTTCTATCTATTTTTCCTCCTTGAGCCACCAGACTGCCTAACTGACTGCTTCTGGCATCCCCTTCAGGTCTCCGGCCACCATCTCCAGGAATCCGGCGCTCCTTTTTGGGTCCCGTGGCTACCCCCGTGGCGGGGTGGAGGGGAGCTTCTCCCCCTGAGCTCAACTCTCCTGAACAGGATCCAGTGCCGCGTATCCACTGAGCCGACCGGTCTTCCTCACAAGGGACAGCCATCAAGCTGCCGCGTCTGGTGCCCGTATTTGCTTGTTCTCCCTCCCGTTGTCTGTGGTGTGCAATGATGCCCAAGGCCCCAAGCATGCGCGCGTCCACCCACATCCTGATCCTAGCATCCTGCCACAGTACGAGCCCCATACATCCTACCTGTGCTCAGTGATTCCCCAGCCATCGCCAGGGGCCGCCCAAGCACCAGCAGCAGTCCACCCCCTCCCCGGAGAAGGAGAGCAGTCCTATGGATGCTCGATCCTTCTCCTCCCCTGCCGACCGCTGATGGCCCTGGCTCGTTCCTGAACCCGGGTCGCCAGCTTGGAGCGAGGTGTGGCATTCAGCGCCTCAACCCTCAGTGCCACCGGGCCGGCTAATACACTTTATATTAAAAAAAAATGATACAGCACTCAGAGCTGGCTGTCTACGTCACACTCTGCAACATCTTGGCCACCCTTCTCTGAACCCTCTCCAACACACACATATCCGTGTGGATTTATTGAGATCAATGTATTGCTAACTAGTAAGACCCCATCTGGAGTTCTGCATCCAGTTCTTGAGACCGTACCTCCACAAGGACATTAACAGCATGGAAGCAGTCCAAGGAGGGATAGGAAAATGGTGCGGGGGTTGCATGAGCAATATGAGGAGAGGTGGCTGGAGCTCAGCAGGTACTACCTGGAAGACAGGCGCATGATAAGGAACATGACTGAGACCTATAATTACCTCAAGGCGTGAACAAAGTGCAAGAGGGGAGTCTTTTAGTGGAAAAGCACCAGAACACTAGGCATTCTAGGAAGCTTGGGGGGGGGTAAGAGGAATGTGAGGAGATACTACTACACAGAAAGGGTGATGGGACCTGGAACAGCCTGCTAATAAATATGGGGGCAAAAGCAGTGGGGAGCTTCACGCATGCATGATATAGACACATGGGCATTATAGGTAGCAGAAAGGGAGGAGAGGGGCACCTGTGACTGAATATGGTCTAGGGTGTAGTAGTATTCATGGATAATAGAGCAGACTAGGTGGGCCTACCAGTTCTTTTCTGCTGACACATTCTGTGTATATAATCATAATAAACTCATTGCTGGTAATTTCCTGGGGTTGACAGCCAGCTGAAGGAGGGTGGTCCAGACTCAAAGGGCTGTACTCTTAGCCCTGGGAGAACAGCAGGAGGGCAAACACCCCGTTTGATCTTATAAAAGCTCTAACATGTCCTGCAAGCTGTTGAATCTCCCATTGCTGTAGCCCTACTCAGATGTCAGCTGCAGGAGATTCTGGGATTTCTGGATACAGCAAATGTCAAGCTTGGAAGTCGGCAGAATCTGTCTGATACAACCTACTATACTAAAGTAAACAGTAAAAAAAAGTTTTTGCAATCAAAGTGCAAACTTGGACCATGCTTGTGTGTGGCACTTTTAATGCTGACTTTTCCCCTTTAAAGCTTTCCAGCTTGTGTGGGCAGAGTTTGGATTTCCTGGTGCAGACCTACTGTATATAGATTCCTGCAGAGCATGCCCTTCCTTACTAGGGCTGAGCTTGCCAGAGGTTACATCAGAGAAGCAGACCCCCTGACCAGTTTTTTGGCCAGAGCACAGTCCAGCTCTTCTAATAGAGGTCATATCTTAGCCATTTATAATATTATCAAACCTCTGCAAGAGGGACAAGTTCAAGACTGGATGCAAAACTGGTCACTGAATTATCACTGGTAATGTATTAGAATGCCTTAGACGCTGCACACTGTGACCTCCAGTGATTGGTGGGCGTTTCATTGGAAGGTCTTTCCACGCCATCTGTAGGTTTGTTTTGAACCCCCCTCCCTTTAACCCACCACCGCAAACTTTACTCTTCCCTCTCCCTCCAGTCTCTGGTACAGAGGCATTCCATCTCACTGCTCCTCCTCCTCCATAGCCAAAAATTGGTTTGGATTTCTTCCATCCTACCTTACCTCTCCCATCACTCCTGCCAGTCCCTCACCCTATAACTCAAGGTCTAACTGCACCCGCACCTTTTCTCTCTCCTAAGCTGGTCTCCGGGCTTCCTTACTCCTGGGCTGTACCTCCTGATGGTGATCCACAGGCAGGAATCAGAGCTCTGCAGCAGGGGACATCCAGCCCTCCACTTCCTGTTCTCCTCAGTTTACTTCCTGCCTTCAGACTGGCAGGTACTCTGCTTGCAGTGCTCTGTTCACATGGCAGAGCTGAAGACAGCAGACTGTAAGTCTATCAAATTCAAGATTTTGGGAGTTTTAGTAGCTGACTTTTAATGCTCCTGCATGGGCTCCAGTCTCAGCCTTGCAAGCTGTACAGACTGGCCCCATTTCATCGGGGTGTTCTTTTCCTGCGATTTTGATGTGGGCATCTAAACCACTCAACAGTACTAAGTCAGAAATCCAGGAGCTGAAACATGTCCTAGCACAGTCTTGGCATCTGGGGAATGAACGCCAACACCGGAGTGCTTATTAACACGCTTTCCCTCACAGAGGGCAGCCCCGTGGTTTTCCCGTCGACTGCTGGCACTTTGGGCTCCACTGCCGCCCGTCGATGGTTCCCTGCTATGCTAATTCAGCCACTTTCTGGGATTCAGCTGCTCTTTGGGGAACATACTCCGCTAATGTAGTGTGTGTTTTTTTTTTTTAGGCGAATGGGGGCTCAAGGAGATCTAATTCAGTAAGCACTCCCTTCCAGGGCAGCCCTGAGTTTTTTCCCGCTGACGGCTGACATTTTTGCTGTACTCAGCCACTCTTCGATGATGGCGTGCTATGGGGCTCAACAGCAGGCCCCTCAACGGCTGGTCGACAGTGTCCCGCTGGGCTGATTCGGCTGCTCCTTAGGCAGTACACGGCTGGCACTTCGGATTCTCAGCTTATCTTCGACGGGGACAGGCCCCGCTCATACAGTATGTGGATTCGAGGTAACGGGGGGCTTAAAGAGAGCACACTTCCGAGGGCAGCCCCGAGTTTTTTCACGCCGACGGTGGACATTTTGACTTCAGCTGTACATCAGCGATAGCTATGGGGCTCAACATCAACACCAGAGTGCTTAATCAGCGCGTATAGGACGGTCAGCGGAGGCATCCTTTGGCGCGCACCCTTCCGGGGGCAGCCCCGAGTTTTTCCTGTCGACTGCTGGCACCTGGATATCCGCAGCCGCTCGTTGACGAGGGCAGACACTGGGAGTACAGCTTCTCTTGTACGCGAGCATGGCTGTACAAGAGGGGCGCTAAGAGCAGGCGTCCCTCCCTGGGGCAGACCTCACAGCCCAGAAGGCTTATTCATATGCCAGGATATAGAAACAGCACCTGAGTGCTTATTCATATGCCCCATGGTCAATCTCAGAAACCAGTGCTGCAGACCTTACATACAGGACAATAGAAACAGCACCAGCATGCTTATTCATATGCATCCCTGGACAATATCGGGAACCAGTGCTGCAGGCCATTGACAATCTCAGGAACCAGCACTGCAGGCTATTAGACCACTATCCTGGATCAGTGGCTCAACGTGGCACAGGGCCCTCCCCCAAGCACAGATGTTTTCATACTACACAACAGCTCTTTTCTGGACCTTAAAGGGCCAACAGCGATTCATAGACAGCATGGTCTCAGTTATCCTTCCAGGGCCACACAGGGGGATTTGTCCCCACTTCTAGGGTTTTTTCACTGGGCCTAATTAACGAGGGCAGTGTCTGTGAAGAACAAGGCCTCTCAGGAAGGCAGCCACGCTCTCTACTTAGTCCGATAGCCATCAGATGGACAGGTCTCAGTGAACAGCACTCACCAGATACAAGAGAGCAGAGACTTTAGAGACCTAGCAGTCTGCAGTTCGATCTCTGGCCCCAGTCCTATAGTTAATTGGGCACCTGCCTTGGACCCTGCATGCTTCACAAACACCTCAGGGGGGCACTAGATGGGAGACCCCACAAGAGGGCATAATGACGAGGACCCCACCCAGTTTTCATCGGAAGAGGAGCAGTTGTCCTTACATCAGTATGGTCTCAAAGGGGATCTAGGGGCTCTATTAAAGGGAGTGCCATAGAATCCGTTCCCCGGTCTCCGCAGAATCTCGGACCTAGAGAGCCTAAGCCTCCTCATACCCAAATCATAGTCGGGATTTACCCGGGATCCCCGGAGGTCCCACCCAGCCAAAACAGGTCTTCACCTGGCAGCTGCTGCCAAATCTGGCTGCAGCCTCCCTCTCCCTTCAGACATCAATGGCTTGGATGGAAGGAATGGAACAAGCCTATTTTTCTCAACTGCAGTTTGGGGGTTTTGGCTTAGGTAGTAGAGGTATGAGAAGAGGTGGTCAGGTGTGCAGGTTGCACCATGTTTCTTCTAACCCCAGCTTGCTGCAACATCTGGCTTCAGGCCTGGCAAGCAGTTGCCTCTGTAAAAGCCAGTTACTCATCGTACCCAGTGGAACTGATCATCGGTTTGGCTCAGACATGAAGGAGTCAGCAAGGGGCTCCAAGGAGATGGCCATGGGCACATAGGACCACAGTGCACATGCCACATTATGAGGTGGGGGGGCAATCCTTAAAGCCTAGATGCCTTTCTTCATTATCAAGGTTGCCTTAAGGGTTAAAACCCTACCTTCCGGGGGGGGGGGACAAGAACATGTTATCCAGGCACATCCTCTAGTAGTGGTCAGGTTTTGAAGAAACTCTCCATGAAGGGGCCCAGACCGAGTCGGGCTGAGGGGTCGTAGACATTACCAGCATGAGTCACTCAATACAAGCCCCACCCCCACCACCCTTTTTCGCTGGCAACCCATGGGAAAGACAGGCCCACTAGGCCAGTCCTTGATCTCAAATTTCTGAATAGCTTTGTTCACAGCAGACCCTTCAAGGTGGGAACCTTGTCACGAGTAATCAGGGAGTGGCAAAGAGGTTTTTTTCCAACACCCATAAATCTGCAAAATGCCAATTTGCATATTCCCATGCAGGAATACTGCACACACTATCCCAGATTCAGGGTGGGAGAGCAGTATTTCCAATTCAAACTCTACCATCACGGTCTTCTCACAACTGAACCAAGTTTTTCAGGCAGAGGCAATGGCAGAGGTAGTCAGGTCCCCTGTGGCACATGGTTTTCCCTTCAACTGAGGCAAGAGCTCCCTAATTCCAACCGGAGAAAGAACGCCCTAATTCCAAACCAGACCTTCATCCTCCTGGGGACTCGCATCATGGCTCAAGGTTCTCCCCCCAGAATCTTAGTTTTTGGGATCTGTACTTGCTCACCAAGTAGTTTTGTTAGCTTCTCGGCTACCTGCTTATTTTTTCGCGCAGCTCACAGAGATGGATTAAGCCATTCCTCCAGGGTCGGTCCCAGAGGCCAGAGGTCATGAAGGGCCACAGGTTTGGCCATCCGCACGAAGTTGGAATAGCGACTAATGCAAGCCTCAGGAGCTAGTAGGGGCTCCCCTACATCAGCTGTTAGCACCGGGCAGGGGCTCCCCTAAATCAGCTGTTGGCATTGGGCTGGGGATCGCTGTCGAACACAAAGCGTTTTCTGAGGGGGGGAACAGTAGGCCATGCTCAGAGATGCGCTGAACAGCAATTCCTCAATCCGGCTAGCCTAATTCCAGCTGAAGACCTGGCAGCGCTGTCGTGCTCCGACCATCAGGGCGAAGTGAGAAGCTCAAAGATGCTAAAGGAATCCCTTCTCTTGCAGTGGGTTGACCACCACTGAGCAATGTGTGTATTGGAACAGGAAAATGTCATACCAACCTGCAGGCAGAACTCCAAGGTAAAGCAATTCTGTTCCCTGGCCAAGGACTTACCAGTAGTGGCGCAGGACAACTTTTTCCCCATAAAATGGGATCTGTTTGGTCTCCGGTATGCCTTCCTGGCAGAACTCCCAAGGTAAATCAATTCTGTTCCTGTATGCCTCCTGGCAAAACTCAAAGGTAAAGCAATTCTGTTCCCTGACCAAGGATGAACCAGCAGTGGCTCAGGATGAACCAGCAGTGGCTCAGGGCACCTTTTCCCCATAAACTGGGGTCTATTTGGTCTCCTGTATGCCTTCCTCCAATACCGCCTCTGTCAAGAATCCTCCACAGAGTGGCATTGGTCAGGTCAGTCATGATTCTAGTCTGTCTGTTAGGGTTTTTCTGCACCTAGTTGTTTCTCATTCATTGGTCAGGGTGACCACATCAAACATTCAGGTTCAGCCATTAGAATTCTCCATCAGGGGCCAGTTCTGCCCCCCTTTTTAACAACTGGTCTTTCTCTAGAATTGGAAAGTGAGTGGAAAAACTTTCAGGGAGTTATGCGGGACAGCCCCTGTTATTAACATGATGGGGAACTCTGGTGTCTCTTCCTCCTCCAAAGTGCATTATAGAATCCGGAGGAAATTTTGGTTCTGGCTTCATTCCAGACACATGCAAAATGGCACAATATATCACCTGTACTACTACAGTTCCTTTAAGACAGATGGACAAAGGACTGCAACCAGGCACCTTACAAATTAGGTTTTCTGCACTGGGGCACCCTTTCCGGACCCTGGGGAATTGTTGGGCTCATCCCCATGTCTGGTAGTTCTTTAGGCAGCAGCATTAAAACATCTTCAATCCACCAAAGCTATCACCTTGGAACCTTAATATGGTTCTCAAGGCCGTGACCAATAGAGCCTCTCAGGCCATTCATCTTGCATCTCAAAGTAAAGGTTTCCCCTTTTTTCTAAAAGCTATTACTCCAGCTAGGAGTTTTCATCAAACCAAAAGCATTGTTGCCAAGAGCTCCACACTCGTTCATCAGGCTAGAACACTTCCAGTTTTTGTTTGCTGAAGTTATGTCTCTTCTCTGTTACAATCAAGGGTTCATTAGTCCTTCCTCAATCAAGGGTTGATTAGTCCTTCCTTCTACCCACTCTCTAAAGGCAACAAGGATGGAAAATGTCATACACTAGACCTGGGAATGAGGGAGTAAAATGGGCATTAAGAGTGAGGAAGCGATTCGCAAAACTTCAACTGTATTCGTGTCAGCAGAAAAGAAAAGATTTGGGGCAGCAAGGATTCAATAAGCTCTATAGCCAAACGGATCCTATCCGTCACCTCTACGGCATATGTCCAGGCCACAGTAACTTGCCTGGCCCAGTGAGAGTCCATGGCCCCCCTTCATGGGCATAATTCAGAGAAGTCTTGACAGCCCACTCTCACTGAGTGGCCTTTGGATCATCCATTCTCATTCTCTCAAAAAAAAAAAAAAAAAAAAATTCTCACTGGAGGTGATGTCCTTGGCAGAGGCAGCCTTAGACGCAGTGTGTGTTCAACCGGTGGTGAACCCTTAAGGGCTCTTAACATTCTTCCCACCTGGGACATCTGGGGATGTATTGCTTTTGTATATCCCAGGAGTAAGGAAGCTCGGAGACCAGCTTAGGAGAGAGAAATTGAAATTAAAATGCCTGTAAATTTTCTTTCTCCGACGACTGGTCTCCGGGCTTCAGATTCCCTCCCAGAATGTATATACTTGGCTGGCCTCATGGCCATATATGCCTTAAAATTCTTGTTTTTTGTTCCGAAGTTCTTGTAGTATTACCACATTGGATTGCGTTAGGAAGAACTGAGGAGAACAGGAAGTGGAGGGCTGGATGTCCCCTGCTGCAGAGCTCTGATTCCTACCTGTGGATCACCATCAGGAGGTACAGCCCAGGAGTAAGGAAGCCCGGAGACCAGCCGTCGGAGAAAGAAAATTTACAGGTATTTAAATTTCAATTTCTCTCACTCGCATCCGTACCACAGCTGGTAAACTCTCCTATAGATTTCCTTCACTTTGGAACAGCTTCCCCTCCCTAACTTACCTCTTTCCCTCCTTCCCTGCTCTTAAATGCATGCTCAGACCCACCCCTCAGACCTCCTGCACCTGCTTCCCTTCCTAGCTCCCCTCTTACTACTGCATGTCTTTTTCCTCCTTTGCTGAATATCACTGTAGATACCCAAATTTTGTAATATGTTGTGTACTACTGTAAATACCTATTTTGTAATTTGTTTTGTATTAATGTTGTACCACTGTAAATATATTTTGCCTTCTCTCATCTTGGTCCCCTTTCCAATTGTACTTTACTCCAGTGTTATACTTTATCTGTTTACTGTTTTACCATTGTTGTTTCTCTGTCTTTACTCCTATACCCCCCCTTCCCTGGGTCACATCTGGAAAGGAGCTTCAGTTCATTGATGCCTTTCCCGGTTATCAACTTTTAAATAAATAATTTAAAGACCCCATCTGTTTGTTATGTGCTATTTTAAGACTACTTGAATTGACCAGTGTTTGAGGGAATGTGGAGAGAAATGGATGAGACCAGGTACACGATTTTTGGTGGTGACTGACACTGCTCTCCTAATGGCAAAAAGTTAGGGATGCAACTGGGGAAATTGTAGATCTTACTAGAGGTGTTGCAGAAATTGTTTTATTGGGTATTCCACCTTCTGGGATAAAGTCTAGCCAGACACGGTATATGTTTAATGTAATTACTACAGCTGCTCTTAAAGCTGTTCAATGGCTTTCCCCAAGAATTTCATGGAATTAGACTGGTGACAGATTTCTGTTAGTGGACTGGCTCTATGAAAAATACTTTATAACCCCTCTCCTGAGATCACAATGAGATGAGCATGAAGTCAAATGACTTCCCTTTTTAAAATATTTAGAACACATAGTGGGGAACCCTATTCTCAAGTTAATGAGCAAACCTCATAATTTTTAATTTGGATGAATAAGATTTTCCACTGGTCATAACACAGGTACCATAGGTTATTTCAGAGTTCTAATAGGTTTGATGGATTTCTGTACAAAAATCTTGCCAAGGGATGGTGGAATAGCAATAAGCAGGATTCTTGGAGGGTAGTCTCCTTAAATGCGGGAAGTCTTGGTAACAAAATGACCCATGTATGGCCCAAGGGGATGTTGAAGCTAAGCACTCAAGATCTTCTTTGAGGATATCTCTTCCATTAGACAACACATTAGGAACTCTACCTGCATCAGCACTAAAACCATACAGCAACTTTTGCATGCCGAGGGCTGACCACAATAACATCATGCGTCAGAGTCTATATAAACATGGGTGGCCCCATCACTCTTCAGTTCTTTTCCCACTGTTGATCATCCTTGTTGGACCTGTTGAACATGTTGTCCACTATTTATTTATTTATTAAGCATCAGTTCACAACCTTTGAGCCAGAAGCTCGTTTACAAAGGTACCTCGTCACAGAAAGGATAATACAGTGATAACTACTTGGTACAGAGAAACAGTGTACAGTTTTTTTTGAGGATACAGGAGGACAAATGAGATCAACAATTTACAACATACAGGATTGGTGAAGTTAACATTGTTCAGGGAAATAACATCAGAAAAACATCAGATATCAATACAGTGTGTTTTAGTGGAGTCAACAGGGAGGTAACAGGAACCAAGGGTAGAGAAGGTAAGGATTTGAGCAGCCAACAGGGGGCTTTGTCAGAGAGTGAGCAAGATAGCTTAGAAACAGCAACAGCTGCGTAGTAGTGAGAAGGTGGTTCTGGAGGTAGTTTAAAGCAAGAGATTGTGGGGTGTCTGAGATACTGGCAGGGAGGAATTGTACCAAGAAGGGGCACGGTAGAGGGAAGGCCTGTCCATGAGAGAGGTCCTTGTTCCCAGGTACCTCTCAACTTGGTTTTACAGGAGGACCGTGTTGAAGCTAGTGAGTTTACATGGTGGATAACGGCAGTCAAACCAGGAGGAGAGAGCCCAAGGAGAGTTTTTTTTTTTTGTAAGAATGCAGGTTTGATACCTAAGACGTTCATCAAGATTGAGCAGATTTGCCTGGGAATAAAGATGGCAGGTATGTGTAAGTCTGGGAGCACCTAAGATTAGTTGACAGTCCTTATTTAAGGTGAGGTGGATTTTGTTTAGCGAGGTATGGTCAGCAGCCCCGTAGACTGGTAAGCCATAGTCAACAAGTGACAGAATGGAGGACATAACTGTGAGTCGGAGGGCATCGGGGGGGAGACAGTGTTTGTGGCGGTAAAGGATTTCCAACCTACACATGTGGTGGAGGCTACATGGAGATATGGGAAATGGAACGTGAGGGCAGGGTCAAAGGTTATCCCAAGGTATTTGTATGTGTAAACTTGTTCGAGGGGAACATAGAGCTGGTGAAGACTTGAAGTTGGAAATTACTAGCTTTGTTTTGGGGTGGAGAAGATCATAGATTTGGTCTTTTTAAGATTGATAACCAGTCTATGTTCTTTAAACCAGGCTTCAATGCTTTATAGGATAATTGCAGGAATCTTGGAGGGTGGTGGGGTTACGGTCAGAAGCGAAGATAACAGCATCATCAGCATAAAGGTGGAGTTTACCAGTACAGGCACCTGGCAGGGTGTTGAGATAAAGGGAAAAGAGCAGGGGCCCAAGAATAGAGCCCTGGGGAACCCCAGATTGGATAGGGCAGAGGTCAGAGAGGGTGCCATTGATTTTTACACGCTGGGACCAGGCAGACAGATAGCTGGAGCACCATGAGACAGGTCCTGTGACAAAGCCAGCATGGCTGAGTGCATCCAGCAGGAGAGGATGGGATACGGTGTCAAAGGCTTTTGACAGATCGATGAACACTGCACCAGCAAGAGAGCCCGAGTCCAGGGAGGAATGGAGGAAGGTAGAAAACTCGATGAGGGCGGTATTGGTGCTCTGCCCAGCACAGAAGCCGTGTTGTTCAGGGCACAGGATACTGTATTTGGTAAGAAACTCAGATATTTGGGTGGATACTACTTTCTCTAAGGCTTTTGAGTGGTGAGAGGATTGAGATGGGACGATAATTACCAGAAAGGGCCCTATCTCCACCCTTATGTATGGGAGTGACAGTGGCAATTTTCCAGGCAGATGGAAATTGCCCTAGACAGAGTGATTTGTTGAAGAGGCTAGTGATTGGGGCGATGACCTGGTCCAATGCCAGGCTGAGGAGTCTGGGGTCCAAGGAGTCACTGCCAGTGGTGTTGTTTTTAGGGCCTTGGTCAGATACAGTCTGACTTCATTGACAGTAACCCGGTGGAAGTGGAAAGATGCGTGTGAGGGAGCAGGGTCGGGGGGGTCAAAAAAGTTGCTAGGGAGTACAGAGCTAAGGTCAGTAAAAGATTTATTGAGATGGTTAGCAATGAGGGTAGGATCAGTAGAGATAATACCCTCAATGTTGATTTGGGAAGGTGGAGGAGAGCGTGTACCACCATTTAGTTGTTTGATGTTATCCCAGAAGGTTCTAGCATTCCCCCAGGATGAGGTGAGTGAGGCCCGATAATGATCGGCCTTTGCTTTGCGAATGGCCCAGGTACATTTATTTCAGGCAGTAGCATATGCCTGTCTGTCGGCAGGGCTGCCAATTTCCGTGGCTAGGTGCCACAGGTTATCCCTGTGCCTAAGGAGTTGCAGTAGAGAAGGAGTGACCCAGGGAGGATGCCGTACCTTGGAACGAAGTTTCGTTAGGGGTGTGAAGATATCACAAGCTTTGTTAAATATTAAGGTGAAGAAGGTCAGGGCCGAATCAAGGTTGGGGGCGGTCTCAATGGGAGACCAGTCAACTTGGGCTAGAAGTTGCTTCAGGCCTCTCAGCCCACCTGGTCACAACTGCCACCGTAGGGTGGCCTGTGCAGTGGGTTTGGTTAGGGACGTAATCCAATGGAAAAGAATAGGGGAGTGGTCACTGATTCCATCCGGGAGGACTTGTAGATTGCAAACTTGGTTAGGTCGGTTGGTGAGGACTACATCCAGAAGAGTGCTCGACCCCATTGTGGGGTTCACTCTTGTTGGTTGGGTAACAAGTTGTGTTAGGTCAATAGCAGTAAAGGCGTAACAGGTGGAGGAGGATGCGGGGCTAAGCCACTTGATGTTTAGATCACCCATGAGAATATGCTCAGGGGAATGTGGTAGAGAGGTGAGATACTCTATTAGAGGGACCAGGGCCTGAGTTTGATTTTTTTTGGGGAATATAGGCGGAGGTTAGAAAGAGGGGGCCTTTAGAGGGGTCAGGGGTAGGTTTTAGGGTAAGGGCCGGGGCTGGGAGGGCTACTCCAGGAAGGGAGTATTTGATATAAATAGCACAGCCTCCACCTCATCTCCCTACACGGTCTTCTCGAAAGAGGGAGTAGCTAGGGAGTGAGACAAGGGAGTCGGGGGTAGAGTCAGATAGCCAGGTTTCGACTACGGAGATGATGTCAGGTTTGTGGACAGTGACCCAACATTGGAGTGAGTCAAATTTCAGGAGACTGCAGATATTCATAGAAGCAATAAGAAGCCCAGGGGACCTAGTCAAGGAGTTATTGTGGGTTGGGCCAGGGTTGGGATGAATGTTCCCTGACAAGTAGGAGGAGAAGTACAGCCCTGATCGGGGGTGTGGAAGGCATTTTCGTCGAGCGAGATAGTAGGAGTGGGAGAGCTTAGAGACACAAGGGGTGGGCAAAGAGGTGCAGGATGGGGAAGCTAGTACAATAAGTTGCCCATAGGTGCAAAGGGGGGAAGCTAGGTGGGGACTGGGGGGAGAGTATGATAGGTTGGGGTGCAAGGAGATAGTAGAGAAGGAGGGAGGCAACTACGGGGCCCCAGAGTAGGGGACCTGTGGAATCATGGGGACACCTGGGCTAGATGGAGGCCACATGAGAAGGATCAGTGACATTGCGCAGGACCTAGAAGGCAGAATTTCACTGTTCGCTGATGACACAAAGCTCTGTAACAGAGTAGACACACCAGAGGGTGTAGACAGAATGAGAAGGGACCTGCAGAAACTTGAAGAATGGTCAGGGGTTTGGCAGTTGAAATTCAATGCAAGGAAGTGCAAGATAATGCATATGGGGCACAAAAACCCTGGCACAATATATCAGTTGGGGGGTGAGGATATAGCATGCACCAAGCAGGAAAGGATCTTGGAGTTATCATCTCTGATGACCTCAAGGCAGGAAACAGTGTGACAAAGCAGCAGGTAAAGCAAATAGGATGCTGGGATGCATAGGCAGGGGCATCACCAGCAGGAAAAGGAGGTCATAATTCCACTATACAAGACACTAGTGAGGCCGCAACTGGAGTACACTGTACAGTTCTGGAGACCTTACCACGTAAGGACATAGACAGGGTAGAGAAGGTTCAGAGGAGGGCAACAAAGATGGTGCATGGATTGCATCACAAGTCCTAAGGAGGACAGGTTGAAGGCACTGAACATGTACTCCTGGAGGAGAGGAGGAGAGAGGATATGATAGAGACATACAAGTATCTTACAGGAGGAACAGGGTGCAGAATGCACTATTTTTAAGCCGAAAAAGATGTTCCAGGACTAGAGGGCATGGGATGAAGTTGGAGGAGGACGATTCAGAGAAACGTGAGGAAGAATTTCTTCACAGAACAGGTGGTGGACAAGTGGAACACCCTGCCAGAGGAAGTGGTAGGGGCTGAAACAATCGGGATTTAAGAATGCATGGATAGACATAAAAGGAATTCTGGAGGTCAGGGGTAAGGGGCCACAGACTTCCTGGAAAACATAAACTGAACTTACAAACTTAAATGGGCAGACTGGGTGGGCCATAGGCCCTTATCTGCCGACACTGTCTATGTATCTATGTATGTATCTATGAGGGAGAGGCATGACAAGAGAAGGTGGGCAGTCATCTTAGGATGGGTCTGCAGATGATAGTAATGAGATGGGTAGAAGAGGGTGAAAGGTCTACCCATAAATGTAGTCACGACTTTGGTACAGTGGTAGAGCCCCGCCTCAAGTGCACAGGGTACCAGGTTCAAGGCTTGCCTAGGGTGATAGAAGAGGTCCCAGGACGGTGGCTGCAGCAGCAGGGTGCAGGGTTCAAAGCCTGCAGTAGCACCCAGAAAATATTTTAGCAGACTATGGGGTTAGAGGCTTTTAGAGTCTTAAAACCTATCACAAACAATAGTCTGACATGATTGCTGAGTGGTGGAGCTGCTGAGTGAAATAGCAAGGGTGCAGGGTTCAATGCCTGCAGTGGCACCAAGAGAGAAATGGTGAAATATTTTGGCAGACTGGGGGGGGTCAGAGACTATGAAAGTCTTAGAAAGTAAGGATAAGATAGCCAGATACAATGGTTAAGTGGTAGAGCTGCTGACTCTGATAGCAAGGGTACTGGGTTTGAGAGCAGCAGCAGGACAGAGGATAGGTATTTTTGTTTCGAAGAAGGAAGAGTTAAAACCTTGAAATTAGAGGTAGATATTGGCCTGGTTCGTTGGCTTGGCGGTTGGACTGCAAACTTTGGAGTAAGGGGTACAAAGTTTGAGGCTTGCAAGGGGCCTAGTGGTGGGCTGAAGGGAAGGAGTGAGGAAAGAAGACAGCAGAAAGGATTAGGAGGGAACTGCAGAGACCTCTAGTGGACAGGGATTGCAATAGTTGCTAGGAAGGAGTGGAGAGCAGTTGGAGTGGTGCTAGAGTAGAAAGTGCAGCAACCCCTAGTAGTTGGAGTGTATAAGCTGCAAATGGGAAAGTGGACAATTAGTAAAATGATGGGTAGGTCATGTGATGTGACACGTGACCTGCCAGCAGCAATAAATGGAGCGCCATCCCTGGGTGGTGGTGGGGAGGTGGTTGAGGCGGGTGGGAAGAACCACACCACACCACAAGCAGGCTGTAGTGCAGGAGGCTTTACCTCTTAAAGGCTCTCAGTAATCCCCCAAGTTCAAGCTCCTCTGCTGGGCAGTGCCATTGCCGTTTATCCTTTGTTTGCTTTACCAGTGTTTTTTTTTTGTTGTCTCTGTATGCCACCAAAATCTAAAAATGCTGCATTTTGGTACTGTAAGTGTGGAGATAAAATTTACAAAGAAGACACACACATGAGGTCTCTGTTTGTTGTTTGTGCCTATCACACAATGTGAGAGCTTGAGAGATCTGCCAGAGCTTTAATCAAGCTACAAGATGATGCTGCAAGAAAAGCATTAGAAAATGTCCTTCTCTTGAAAACCTTAACAGCCATGGAGAAGGAACAAGGCCCAAAATCTTTGTTGCCATCCAAGTCGGATGAGCCCCAGTCACCGAAGTCAAAGGACCAGGACAGGGAGCTGTCATCATCATGGCTGTCCTCATCATTTGGGCACAGGCACATGCATGGAGATAGAGAATTGTGCTTCTCTGGTGAGATCCTGGTCACTGCTGAAACAAGGTAATCCTGCAGTGTCATTGACCGCACCAATGGCATTGGATGACCCCCTGACTGTCAGTGAGACACCAAGGTTGGGGCTTGGCTCAGGCACTGCTTCACCTGCTATGGACAGAATAACGCCATCATCATCAGGTCGAGCCCCTTCTTCGACCATTTTAGTCATGACCTCTGTCCAGGGTATCATAGACTCTCAAGCTGTGCTGGTGTCATTTTCTGAGATGATGCAACACACTCTGTATGGCTTGCCTGTGCAGATTTATTCCGGTGACTGGGCTTACTGACTGTCAGTCCCCATTGATGACATCTTCCAGCATACAGCATCTTATCCATTGTCAGTGTCACAGTTGCACTCCGTGGCTCCTGTCATCGATGGAGACACTGACAACAAGCTTGAATATAATCCTGATCTTGTGATGGAGAAGGATTATGAAGAGGAAGAGGGATATGAGGGAGAATGGTATGTGCCAAGATCCAGTTCTACTCTTTTCCTCCTACAGTGAGGACTCAGTGGGATATATACACCCAGGTTGTCTCCTGAGGACCCTACTTTTCACTCCATAATGCAGCAAATGCAAACTGCAATGGGCTTTGCTATGGAGGAGGAAGACTCCGCAAAAAAGGAACCTTATGGAGTTTCTGGAGGTCCCTTGCACTCCCTCCATTAATTATTCCACCAATATATCCTGCATTGGAGGATGCCACTTATGCTGCATAGTACAGACTTAACTCACTGCCTGCAGTTCCACAAAAAGCTGGCGAGCAGTATCCTGCCCCATCTGCTGAGCCTTGCTATACTAAGTAGCTAGAAATGGACTCTGGTTATCATGGCTGCCCATGATAGATCCAGGGAACCTAAACATATGGATACTTTACATCCTCATAAAAAAACTAAGGGATTGAATGTGATGGGCAAGCACTCACACGCCTCTGCCTCACTAGGCTGTAGAACTGTAAATTCCCAGGCCCATATGATTAAATATCAGAATAGCCTGTGTAAAACTGCTAAAGCTGCAGCCCAGGCTTTGCCTGAAGGATCTGCCAAGAATGAATTGATTAAAACTTTAACTTCTGGGGCTGAGGTTGGCAAACTTTTGCTCCACGCAGTGTATGATGTGTCTGATATCTCTGCCACAGTAGCTGCTTCTGGCATTTGTATAAGACTGTATTCTTTGCTAAATGTTGCTGCTTTTGCAAATGGTGTTCAGAAAGCAGTTTTAAGTGCCCCTTTTAGAGAGACAAAACTATTTGGTTATGATGTTAAAGAGGCACTTAGTGTTCCTTCAGACATCTAAAATGACCATAAGATCTGTCTAATTCATTTATCGCACTCCTGTCAGTGGATATGGGAAGGGATCCTTTTGTCAGTCTGCTGCCATAGGTGGCCGTCCCTTCTGTCAGCAAGGCTGAGGTAAGAGAAGTGGGTCCTTGCAAGGCCTTCTCCTCTCTGATGCCCATTCAAAAGCTCTCAAAGCAGTCTGCACCAGTGGCTCTGCCCCCACCGGTTCTACATGACTCACTACAGACTCCTCCCCCACTCCCTACTGTTGCCTTCAGGAGCGGTTGTTGAGGAGTAGACTCTCTCTGCATCTCAAAGAATGGTTGAAGATCATAATCGATGAATGCATACCAGAGATAATTGCAGGGGGGCACACTCTGAAGCTTCTAGAAACCCCTACAGATCATTCTCCACCTCCTTCCAGTTATCCTCAATCATTCAAATATTTATTTATAAAAAGCGCAATCCCAATTAAGACCAAAGCACTTGTACAATAAAACGGAGAACAATAACATGTAAAATATTAAATAGAAATTAACTAAAGCCATCAAATTAATCCAGTAAAGTTAAATATAATTCTATCTGTAGTCTGGAAAGGCAAAGCTAAATAAATGGGCTTTCAAGGCTGATTTAGAACTCTCGACAGTCAGACACTCCCTTAACTGATGAGGCAGAGAGATCCAGAGGGTAGGGGCCGCAAACGAACGGGCACTAGAGGTCTTAAGCCTAACTCTGGGAACCTCTAGCAATCCCTCATTGGAGGAGTGGAGGGATTGGAGAGGGTGTTAAGGATGGAGGAGATCTTGGAGATGGGTCAGTCCCTGGCCATGTAGCACCTTATAGGTCAGTAATCTGACCTTCTGCCAATAGACTGGCAGCCAGTTCAGGCCATGGAGTACAGGTGAGATGTGGCATGATCTAGGTAAGCCCGTCAACAGCCTGGCTGCTGCATTCTGGACTAGTTGCAGTCTGCGGTTATCAGCCCCCAGTAGCCCTAAGTAAAGGACATTGCAGTAATCAAGGCGGGAGGTCACAAAAGAATGGACCAGTGTTGGTAGGTCATTGGGTAGAACCAGGTGGTTAACCAGAGTGATATTGCTCAAGTGGTAAAAAGAGGTTTTCACTACTGCAGACATCTGCAATTTTAAAGTCAGGCCGCTGTTGAGAATAATGCCAAGGTTTTACACCTGATCCGAGGCACGCAGCTGGGTTCCATCAAAGCTACTCCCAGACGGTTAATCAGCTACTGAACCTAAACCCCCAATGACCTGAGTCCACCACCAACACCTCAGTTTTATCAGGATTCAGCTTCAGTCAGCTGGTCCTCATCCAGTCCTGGATCCTAGAGAGGCAGTTGTTAAACACCGAGAAGGCCCCAATCTGTTCAGGTGCAAAAGACAAGTAGAGCTGAGTATCATCCGCATAGCAGTGGAAACTCGGCCCATACTGCCTTATAATGTCTCCTAATGGCAGCATGTACACTGCAGCCAACATGAGTGAAAGTATGGAACCCTGCGGGACCCCACAGGGAAGAGAGAGAGGGGCCGAGGAATAAATCCCGGACACCACTCTCTGAGTCTTCCCAGTGAGGAAAGATTGAAACCATCTGAGGACTGTTCCAGACAGTCCACAGAGCAGCTGCAATTTGTCACTTCTGAAGGAAGAAGTGCAGTCATTACTTCAAAAACATGCTCTAGAATGAGTTCCTCCTCAGAGAAACTGCCTGGTACCAAAATGGATAGAGGATCTGAGTCCTGTTTTGGATCTCAGGGACCTCAACTTCTACATAGACTACAAGAAGTTTCATATGGTCTCCCTAAAAACTCCGATGCCCCTGCTACCAACAAGGCACTGGCTTTGCTTCCTAGACAAGAAGGGCATATCTTCATGTCAGAATCAGAAAAGCTCATAGGAAGTACCTCAGCTTTATGCTTGAGGGGGAGCGCTACCAGTTCAGAGTATTTCCATCTGACTTATCTTCTGTGCTACGGGTCTTTGCCAAATGCTTGGCAGTGGTGGCAGCAGCCCTTCGGAGGGAAGGCCTGTGTATTTTTCCTTTTCTGGACTACTGGCTCTTGAAGGCCAGCTCTAAGGAGGCCCTATTACATACCCCATATTTGGTACGACAGGTGTTGATCAACTTAGGGGTCACAGTGAATGTGCCAAAGTCTGTCATGACTCCCTGCCAGAGATGGCAGTACGTGGGGCAGTCATGGATACAGAGTAGGAGTGTGCTTTACTCCCATTAGAGCAGAAAACCTGGTGGCACAAGCGCAGCTGGTATACGGAAGTCATCATGTCCCAGCAAGGATCATGTTAAGTCTTCTGGGTCTCAGACCTGAAAATGAACTTGTTCCAGTGTTCCTACCCAGTTAACAAAATTTAAATAAAAATAATAAAATGACTGCAGCCCTTGTGACTGTGCCACTGGCTTGCTTACATATGAGGATCCCTCGGTGAACACTAAGGGTCCAGTAGGATCAGCTGACAGATGAGCTGGACCAAATGGTGCTTGTCATTGCTCTTCCTCAGAGTCTTGCTATGGTGGATGGACTGTGAAACCCTAGTACAGCGCATTCCATTCCTTGTAAAGCTCCTCACCATGGATGCCTCTGGCTCTGGATGGGATGCACATCTTGGCCCTTATGTATGCAGGGTTCATGGTCCAAGGTAGAGGCTAAGTTACACACAAATGTCCTGGAAATGAGAGCCAGCCTGTATAGCCTATAGGCATTTCAGGGGCATCTGAGTCCGGGTCCTCTGCTAATACAAACTGACAGTGCCAGTGTGATGCATTACATCAGCAAGCAAAGGGGCACTCATTCATATCCCCTATGCAGGGAAGCAACGAGAGTGTGGTACTGAGCACTGTCCCATGGCCTACAGCTGGCAGTCATGCATCTCCCTGGTCTCCAAAATGCTTTAGCAGACAGGCTGAGCAGGTCACAGTCCAAGATGCATGAATGGGAATTGCTGACCTCCATGGTAGACAGCCTGTTCACAAGATGGGGACATCCAGAGTTAGACTTTTTGTGTCCCAAGAGAATGCAAAATTGCCACATTTCTGCTCACTCACTTCAGGGCCTGGAGTTTTCTGGTAAGGTGCGGTGCATTGTCCTTCTCTTGGAAAAGGAAATTCTTGTATGCATTTCCCCCAGTCCCTCTATTACAGAAGATACTACTCAAACTGATGATGGAGAGTGCCACCCTCATCCTCATTGCTCCATTATGGCCTTACCAGATATGCTTTCTACTTCTGTGGCAGATGGCAGTGGAGCCTGCAGTACCTCTACCTCTGTGTTGGGGTCTGTTGTCACAGGACAAGGTGTCCTTGGTCCATCCAGCATGAAGTCCCTTCATCTGCATGCTTAGCTCCTGAAGACATAGCCATAGCACATTCTGGGGTATCCCTCCTGAGGTTGCTGATGTACTGGTTACGGTTAGAAAGCTTTCTACCATACTGTACCTTTTTCTTGAAATTGAAGTGGTTAACTTTGTGGGCTGCTTCCAAGAATGTGGACCCTTTTACATGTTCTGCAGGTGCACTTCTGGAATACTTGTCGTCACTGTCAAACTATGGTCTACAGTATTCCTCACAAAGTGCATTTGGCTGCTACATCAGCTTTCTATGCCCCTGTTGATGGTCCCGCAGTCACCAAGTTAGAAGTGTACCATACTTTCCTGCAACGTATTTTGCATATGGAACTTCCTATCCGCAATCTAGTCCTGCCTTGGTACTTGAATTATGTGCATGAGAAACTGACATTGGCTCCTTTTGAGCCTGCTGTGAGTTGTGGCTTACATTTCCTGTCCTGTAAAACATTATTTTTGGTTGCATTCACTTCTGCTCGAAAGGTTTTCAAATACTGTGTGAATCACACCAAGGACTATAGAAGTTCTCTCAGCTTTTTGTTTAGTTTGCCCCATCTTTAAACGGTGCCTGTCCAGATGGCTGCTACACTGGATAAATGAAATCATGCTCAGTGTATGTAACAAGTACCTGGTCATCATGTACAGTCCCAACCACTACCTGTACACTCTGTGCAACAGTATACATGTCTACTTATTCTGTATCACTCAGTTCTGTCTACACTACTGTTATATGTAACTTGCTTATCTTGTTCATGCTGCTTTTGATCATGTACTGTGCCTTCTGTATATGTAACTAATTCTGGGTTGCCCCTGAAAAAGGGACCCTTGGTCTTAGTGGGCCACCCAGTTACCAAAATTCAATAAATCGTAATACATTCTGTTATAGGAAGTACTGTACAGTTAGAACTTCTGGTGCAGTTTGTGGTCACTGTACAAGGGGGATGGCAACTTCTACTGCTGTTTCGGTCTAGACAGTCTCTTGTAGCATGTGCTGGCTTTGGACTTGCACTGCAAAGCCTACTGTCCTGAATACATGTATCAGACTGTGCCAGCCTTCCACTGGCTTTTGAGATTGCTTTGGACTCGTTCTAAAGGTGTGGCCTATTGGAAATGATATCCTCTAAGAAGATAGAACAGTTATGCACTTACCGTAACAGGTCTTTGAGAGAATCTCTTCTATTAGGCCATGCCATCCCTCCCTCTGTCCCCCTTCTGATTCAGTGAGGGTTGCACCAGATGATATGCCTGATCTTAATCCATGGGTGTTGTAGCCAGCATCATTTCTTGCCTTGTGTGGTTTGTGTTGGTCTGCTCTACTGGTTCTCCATGCTTTGCGGTCCTCTAGAGTCTAATCTCCAGTGTGGAACTGAGGAGTGATGGGGCCACCCATGTTTATATAGATGGTGATGCATGACATGGGTGACTCCTGGCTATCAAAAGTTTCCGTGTAGTCCTAGTCCTAGTGCTGATGCTGGTATAGTTCCAAAGATGTGGACTAATTGAAGAGATTTTCTCGCAGATCTACTGTTACGGTAAGTACGTAATGGTGCTTTAAAATTGCACCACCCAACTGCTGAGTTGAACCATGGCTTGTTTCCACAATAAACTGTAAACAGATACTGTTTTTGTTTTTAGAACATAAGATGCAGCAAGGGGTTTTTCATTAGAGAAAGAGAGAGAAAGAGAATGGTGCTTCTTTGAGTCCCAGGTTTCCAGTTGCCTTGGTGATTTGTTTGGTAGTGTAACAGAACAGTATTCCATGTGGCTTGGGTTCATAAGCCAGCTAATGCACTTATTTCTTTCTCTATTCTGTTTTTTGGGTTCCATATATATGCAAATCACACCTTTGTGAATTAATCTGTTTTTTCCTTTTCTTCGTACTGCTTTGAAAGCAGACTATAAAACATGTTCATAAAGCCTTCCCCAAAATAACGGATTGCTGGCACTTTATTAACGATAATCTGCATTTTATCATTATGGTTTTGTAACTGTTTGAATGTGTTTGCTGGTTTTAAATATATAGTGTGTCTTGAGCATTATGGGAAGACCCTAAAAAATAAATGCTTTTTAATGATTTTTTTTTTTATTCATTTCAGGGTAGTCCTGATTCTACCCAGTTTTACAAAACAGTGGACTGAAGCACAGGGAGGTCAGGGGACTTGTTCAGGGTCACACAGCAAAACACTGGTCATGGTGGATGCAGTTCTGTGGTTTCCAGTTGCCCTGGTTAGTGCTCGAACCACTAGACCTTGCAACCTTTCCTTCTGAGAGTAGGTTGTCAGTATCTGCTGGAAGCCATCTAAATTGAGAGTGGTTCACTGAGTTGGACAGCATAGCTATCTGTGCCCCCTGAGTCCTTTGTAACTGTGCTAAAAAAAAACATGACTGTAGAAATCTGTGAGCTCTCCCAGTATTAGACTCTATAGGGAAAAAAGAAATGCATGTAATTCACAAGTACATTAATGTAATAAAGGGGCGAATGGCTTCCCACTGGGCCATTCCCACCTCCTAATACATTTTTATCATTGCTGCTAATTAAATCTGCTATGATCTAAGCTTTCCTCTGCAGCTGTCTGACTTAATGGTAGAGCCCTAATGCCTGTAGGGAAATGATACCAAGTCCATAAATGCTGCAAGCAGAGCTCAGCAGGATACAAACCTTTCCTTGCTCAGACCTATCCATGTTCAGTGGATTCCATATGCTTGGTAAAATCAAACCGTTGTATGATTTAACTTTTAGCGCCCTCCCCACAAGAAGCAACAATGCTATCAGGAATTATTTAGTCCTGATGCAATGAATTTGCAGATGCAATCAGAGTCTTTCTTTGAACATAATCAGGGTTCCAGAGTATTCTTGCTTTACTGAAGACCTCATATGAATGATTCATAGATTCCACACATTTTTTTTTGTAATTGGGCTGCAACCCCACATGGAAGAAGTAATGTTGCAAATATTGAAAAGATGGCCGAGTGGTTAACTAGGAACCAGGAGAAGAGAAAGACAGCTTGAGGCGGGGGTGCTAGCATGTTGGTGCTCGGACCAGAAATACCAATATTTAAGTTGATGCTCTGCTGTAGACTCTGCCTCAGACAAGTGGGGGTGAGCATACCACAGCAGTGACAAGCTTGGTCTATGGGAAGGGACTACACAATTACCTTGTGTTTGAGCATTTCTTTTAGGATGTTGGATTGCTTGCAGGGAGCTTGTAGCATGACAGTGCATAGTAAAACTAAAAAATAGCAGTTGCTGTCACTTCCCAACATGTGTATTAGAAGAATGCAGATGGACTCATCCATAAGTAATTCTCTCTGCATCTCACTGATCCCCTCCACTCTTCAAATCCCACAATTCCCACCTTAAAACACTGCTCTTTCTCTTGCCTGCAAGTCTGATGCACCTGGTCCATTTTTCTGACTTTTCTGTTCATTATTTCCTTAAAATGTTGCTTTATTTTCCTGTATACACTGCCATACACTAGTCTGAAACCAGCTATATAATGAAGCAGTACCCACTGCCCCCTTAGAACTGAAAACAGTGCTGTTTAAGCCTAATAAAGTGAGCATTTTAAATTGCTCTGGGAAAGTGATAGCCCCTTGACTAAATTGCTACCACCTTGAAAAAATTCCGCTGCTGCCATGTACTTTTCATTTGTTCGTTTACTCGTACACCTGTATTACAGTTTGCATCACTAATGATACTATGTATTGCAGTTTCACTCTGCTCTCCTCTGAGTTTTTTTTTTTTTTATGTCAGGTAAGATATATAAGGCATACATATGTTTCGGACATGCCTTGGGAGAATTGCAGACTTGGAACTATCAATACAACAGTGGCAACACACTAGGGGAAACGGCAGGGAACCATAAGTAATCGGATTCATAAAAGGAACACAGTAGTGCATCAAAAGACAGCATCAGGAACAATCATGTGTGCATATAATACACAGTAAAGTGAACATAAAACAATAAATGGCATCAATATTGCATAACTGTAATTTTCTTCTCATTACTTTTCCAAATGTAAAGCATTTTGGTATGTTTGTATAAAATATACTATATAAAATTACAATTTTATGTACTGTTTTTTTTTTACCTGTTTTTAATGTTTTAATGATCAAATGCACCAGTTTTCCATATTTTTCATAAAAACTTGAATTCAAATCCCTGTGTTATGATTAGTGTTTCCTGAAAATTTGCTGTTTGGTTTTGTGGTTTTCTTTATATCAGCATTTGTTAAATATGTTAATGTACTCTGCAGTAACTGAAAACAGTGAAGATTTTTCTGTCCCTATCAGTGAGCAATGGCATCATTCTTGTCTAGCCTGCTGCTGCTGCAGCAATTAAGTCCCTGATTGACTGAAGACGCTGTTGTAGTTTCCAGTCAGTGCAGTCTGTAGAGCTAATTGTTTTCACTCAAAGTTTGTTACTAACCCATGTCGTTTGTGTTTAAATAGATTAGCTTAAAATCAGTCATTTTATTCT
The DNA here is from genome assembly GCA_016271365.2 of Neoceratodus forsteri. Lineage (NCBI taxonomy): Eukaryota > Metazoa > Chordata > Ceratodontiformes > Ceratodontidae > Neoceratodus > Neoceratodus forsteri. The sequence goes on along the minus strand of CM057452.1, from coordinate 1,009,671,662 downwards.
CGTAAATAGTTGATCATTTGAGTTTCAGTGCTGAACTTAAGTGGAATGAATGAATGTCTGTGAGGAATTACCTTGTCTATATCACAGCTGTGAGTTCTCTCTCAGCAAAACTCTGCATTGTTTTCTGGCTGTATAACACAGTGTTGTAAAATGGATATAAAATAAATCTAAAGTTTGTTAATTCATAGTAGCAGTGTGTCTTTGATATATCCTCAATGAATGGGTTCATGTGAGAACAATTTTGTTTTTATGTCAGACCGACCAACAGGTGCCTGCCACACTCTGCTATTTGAGGAACATGTACTGTATGAACTCTCAAAATTCAGTTCTTTGAGGGTTTCTGTGTGAAAATCCCAGTGGAGACAACAGCAGATATGAAAGCTGTATAGGCCCTCATGGTAGGCTTGGATTAATTTCTGCTTGCTGAGGAAATCGCGGGTTATCCTGAGTAGTAGAGTGGATGGGGGTATATAATAGTATGTTTGCACTTAATACTTTTCATTCCTGCACATCACGCAGGGGCATGCCTGATGGACCTAGAGCAGTGATTCATGAGGCCACACAATGGATGACCACCAAGTGCATCCATCAAGATGTGCTGGAAGCAACTCACCATTTGTTCCTCAAAAATAATGTGTGATACTTCCCAATATTAGCCTCCCCATGCTGTACAGTTAAATGATGTTGCTTTAAAAATGTCTTATTATATTGCAACCCCCCCTCCCCGGAAACCAGGCAGGCTGGCCATTACTTGTACAGACCCAAACACATAATTTTGCCCTTCTCTCCCACCACACCAAATGCAGAAGCAAGTCCTTTTCTCCATCTACCTCAAACCCAGACCATCATGCCCTTTTCTCCTATTCTCTGTGCCAGTCTTGAACCACTTGTGGTCTCTGCTACTAGGGTTTCACTATTATCATGGGCAGTGTTTATGCATTCGCACATAGTCTGTCTCATTTCATATTGTAACTGTGGTCTTTTCATCACTCTGGCTTGTTAATCCCAGTCCTGTCCACTTATAACTACTGTTTTTATTGTGTTCATGCTTATCCCCTACTAAGATGTATATAGAAACATAGACTTTGACGGCAGATAAGGACCGCTAGGCCCATCTAGTCTGCCCACTTCCCTACCTACAGGATAGGCCGCAGATCCTATTTAACCAACAGCCTATATCTTCCTGCCCCCCACAAGAATTGCCTTATGTCTGTCCCATGCATTCTTGAATTCTCCCACAGTTTTAGACCCCAACTTCCTCAGGAAGGCTGTTCCATCATCCACTACCCTCTCTGTGAAATAATACTTCCTCACATTGCCCTAGAACGCCCTCCTTCTATCTTTAAATTGTGTCCCCTTGTTCTTGCAGTCTCTTTTTCTGAAAGATGCTACCCTCTTGGACTTTGTTGATTCCCTTGAGGTGCCTGAAGTTTCTATCATGTCCCACCTCTCCCTTCTTTCCTCAAGGGTATACATATTAAGCTCCTTTAGTCTCTCCTCATACGGCTTCTCTTGCAGACCCTACACCATTTTAGTTGCCCTCCTCTGGACTGCCTCTATCCTGTCTATGTCCTTGCAGAGATGGGGTCTCCAGAACTGGACACAGTATTCCAGATGGGGTCTCACCAACTGTCTGTACAGAGGGATAACAACTTCCTGTTTTCTGCTGCTGATGCCTCTCCTATACATCCAGTATACCCCGGCCTCCCTATTGCCTTCTCACATTGCTTGCTAACCTTAAGGTCATCTGATATGATTACCCCAGGTCCCTTTCCTGTTTTGTTGTTGTTACTACCTCCCCACCCATTGTTTATTCTTCCCCTGGGTTCTTGTTTCCCAGGTGCATTGTATTTGCACTTTTGCATTGAATCCCCAGCTGCCATATGTCTGACCATTCCTCCAACCTTGCAAGTCCTTTTCATCCTTTCCACGCCTTCTTGTGTATCAACCCTGTTGCAGATCTTTGTGTCATCTGCAAAAGGCATACTTTTCCTTCCAGTCCCTCTGCAGTGCCACTGATGAAGACATTAAAAGGACTGGACCCAATACTGAACCCTCGCGGTACCCACTAGTAACCGTCCTTTCTTCAGAGTGGACTCCATTTACAGTTACCTTCTGTGTCCTGTTGTCCAGCCAATGTTTTACCAGCTACCACCCTGGGGCCCTCCCAGGCTGGTTAATTGACTAATAATCTTTTGTGTGGGACTGTGTCAAATGCCTTGCTAAAGTCTAGGTAGGCCATGTCCACAGCCCCTCCCTGGTCTACTACTTTGGTCACCCAGTCAAAGAAATCTATTAGATTCGTCTGACATGACCTTCCCACTGTGAACCCATGCTGCCTTGGATCCTGTGCTCCACTGACCTCTAGGTACTCAACTATTCTTTCCTTCAGAAGTGACTCCATCACTTTCCCTACCACAGAGGTCAGACTGACTGACTGACATATATACCATGTGATGTTGTGTCCTTATTTTACCTGTTCTCTACCAACCTGCTGTACAGTGTTTATCTTGCATGGTATGTAATTGCTTGACTGCTGTTCATTTATTTGTATTTTTGTCTCTTTGTACCTCAGACATGAAGCCCTTGTAAATGAGTCTCTGGCGTAAAGGTTTGTAATTCCAAGATTCAGACTACCCCATTCTTCACTCCAGACTCTCCCCCAATCACCTAGACCATCATGCCCTGGTGAAAACAGTATTTTTTTAAAAAGAAAAAAAAACTACTACTGAGGGATGGAGGATAAAGAAATAAACACTGGATTGTAATTTCTATCTCACGTCGTGATCTCCCTCCTCCCACACACACAGGTTTGACCATCGCAAACATCAGCCTTGAAGTCTGAATAAAATCGGACTCCCCTGCAGCAGTACATACCAATCCCCCGCTGCTTTGACCATCAAAATCAGCAGCGGTTCCTTCCTAGCAATCATCCAGCATAAACTACCAAACTGAATACCCCAGCCTTACCAGTACCAGGCAATTACTTGTTGTGGGTAGTAGTGAGCAGGGGTGTGCTGATGTAAGGCCACTCCAGGCTGACTACTTATTCCTTCCCACATGACACATCTGACCCTTATTAGATGGCAAACACCGGCGCCAATTTTGGTGGGGGGTTTTGTGACATGGATTCCTGTTTTGAGCTGAGAACACCACAACTTAACACTGCACACTGAAAGGCAATTAGCATATAGCACTATTGGCCATGGTCAGGCATGGTCAAACTTGAGTTGGTGATATAGAAATGAAATGCAGTGTAAATCTCTGCCAAGCCACAGAGTTCCCAGTCCTCTTAACCTGCATTCTTAGAGTTCCATGGGGACTCCATTTTTAATGCCTACATTTGCTGCTTGCTACCCAAGTTTTTTTTTGTTACTAGTAAAGCTTTTTTAACATGAGTGTATCCCCGTTTTGTTATTTTAGTGTTTGTCACACAGTACCACAATGTAACTGTCTTCTCTGCTGGTGTTTCTAAAAGTCCATTTTAGTGTTGATCAGACTTCATTGTTACAGTCTACAAGTAGCCTGGAGATGTTTCTGTATGATGACTATAGTTTTATTTTGTACCTTGAATTGGCTGCCTTACAGAAATAGCATAACTGAAGTAGAAGGAAGTCAGGTGATTTTGCAACCCCATAAAAGTCTAGTTGCAAAACCAAAACTAGCAGTATTTCAATTAGTGTACTCTTGTGAGTGACCAATCTGTATAATTTGTAAATAAATGTCAATGGGGTGTATTCCCTTCAAACGAATGGCAATCTCAGAACTGATGAACTGCCCTCTGGTTTCTTTGTTCTTTTGCTCTCAAAACTTTTAGCAAAATAATTAGAACATTGAGGCAGTCGATCATAATCACTCTCTGCGTTAATAGATCAAATAGGCTCTTACATCAGAGGGACTTCTGGATCCCAGAGGAGTGGAAGAAGCCATTATATGGCTAGTGTTTACATACAAAGGCCTGAACACGCACATACAAAAAATGTTTAGTGCCTCAATAATGTATTATTGATGAGTCCTATGAGTTTTTTTTTTTTTCATTAAACTCTCCTTGTGGTTTGACATGCCAACCTGTCCACGTTCATACAGGTGTCTTCTGGGAATCCTTGGCCTGGTTGATTGGCAGCACAACAATGGGCACTGAATAGAAGTTATGTGAGGAAACAAGGCCATTTTAATTAACTCAAAAGGCCCAACAAGGCAAACCTGTTTGGTTTTCTGTATCTCTTGTTTGCCTATTTTCTCCACCATACTCCTTGAGCCTCTTGCTCCATCAGGTCATCCAGCTCTCTCTTGAACCCATTAATGCTCCCTGCCTCCTGCATCTTGTCCTGCTGGAGCAGTCCAAACCCAGCAGCAGTGGGCCAGGTTTCAGCATCCGGTAAATTGGAGATGTAGGGCCAGATATTCAAAGCTTTGCGCTGGGCAAAAAGCGTTTGCACAGGTTTAGCGCGGGATTAGCGTGGGTCTGCTATATTCAAAAGGCCAAATAGCGCGGGCAAACTGCATTAGCACCAGGCAAAATTATAATGTATGCAGGGCAAACGAGCATGAATACAAAGCGCAGTACTATATTCCGGTGGCTGGCCTTGGCAGCTAAGTGGTTCGCGCGACCTGCGCGACACTTAGCACGGTGCACATTACCACCCAGGAAAAGCTCGCCTTAATCCTGGCAAGCAGCCTGCTACACTGTGGCTTTATGTAGTGTTTGCGCCGGTTTAGCCGACCTAACAAATAAATATGACACATAGATAAAGCCAAACATAGAGGAAGCATTCTGTAACTGATGGCATCACAATGATGCCATCATCTGCCACCAGTCCCAGTCATGCCAGGCAGTAAGTGGTGACCCTGCCACCAGTGGACAGCACAGCAGTGTGGGCATACAACACACACCTGTGGACCGCGACGATGGACACCAACAGATGCCAGCACACACATGCAGCACTGTGGGCATGGAGGATGTTGAGGGGGCATGTATGGGTGGCGAGGGCTGTGCTACAGACCAGGTGTGGCCACAAGGCTGGGACACATCATGCAGTACAAGGGCCAGTATTGGGAATAACCCCACCACCAGTGTGCCTTTCGGATACACATATTCCCCCGGCCACATACCTCACAGCTGTACAACTGCCATAGCACACAAAGCCAGGAATGTACATGTCACTGTGAGCATCCATGCCACAGGTGCAGCATCTGTGGGTCACACAACAGCGTAACAGTAATGTCCAGTGTCAGGAAGCATCCGCAGGTTGGGCCTCTCACTGTGTATAGTGCAGTCATCATCACTGCCCTACACACCATAGGCATTGCTGTGTCCACACACTACTGGCCCCTCTTGCTACTGTAGTTGCTGCTGTGCATCGAGCATGCCCTACAGTGTGACAGTATGCAGCACCACCACCACCTGTGCCTATGCTGTCTTGTCCCCTGGGGTACAATATGCTATGCTATGCTGTACTGTTTACATATAGCCTGTAGCTATCATCGTGCACTGCCAGACTGACCTACAGGTGGAGCTGCGGTTGGACCTGGTCTGCCCTGTACTTCCAGACTGACCTACAGGTGGCTCTGTGGGACCCTGCAGTAACGCTGGGCAAACTGCATGCAAATCAGGGTATAATGAGATGCTAATCGGTTGTTTGCCCAGAGACTACTAAATAGGCTCATTTGCATGGCACTTTTGAATATGGCACATTTAGCTCCAGAGCAAGCGTGTTTGCTCGGGTAACTGCTTAGCGCATTCGTGCTAATGTGTTAGCGCGGCGCTAACCGTACGGGGAATATTATACAATTTTGATCACTGTTCTTTCTCATCTGCTGCTTTCTGCAGCTGTACTGAGTCCATGCATTTGCTAGCACACACATTGGCCATGTAGTTCGTCTGTACCTGCCCTCACGTTGCTGTGTACTGTGTTGTTGTTGTGGGTTGCACTTCCTGGTTGCTTTATTCAGTGCTGTCTTATTCCAGGGCAATGTTTGCCCTGCACTCCCAGCCCAGTTTGCATGGCGTCATTACCATGCTATATTCAGAAGCTGTTTGCCCTGGGCTATTCCGTTTGAATATAGCTTGCTCTGTGCTCCGGGCTAAGTTTGCCCGCCGGGCAGTGCTAATTTTGCCCCGGGGCAAAGTTTTGAATATCTGTCCCGTAATTTTTCTCTTTAGCACATAAATATTGGTTATATGAGCAGAAGGGAGACACTGCACAGGACTGCATCATCACATGAGTCTTTGCTGCCTGGGATCATACTTCTGACGTTGCACCATATCACTTTGCATCAATAAGCCCTGCTAGATAATAATATACTTTGTTAGATGCTGCTATAACAGAACAGCACTGGAGGCTTCCGAGGTCCGTTTCATCCATGCTGGAGACAGATCAGAAAATCCAGTTGCACACACATAGCACTTTATGCAGTCTCCTTGTATTGGTTAATTCTATTAACAAGTTTCATCCCTTTGTGCAATAAGGATTTGAATATGTGCAATACACCTGGGCTGACTCTTTCAGTACACTCAACAAGAGTGAATTGTCGCATTTACACTCACCAGAAGGCTTCAAAACAATTTTGCTTCTCTCTACTTGGTGTCCTTCTACATTTACAGCGTTCTATACTGCTGCTGGTGAAACCATTGTAAAACTGTTTATAAAAGGTAATCAAACAAAATCCAGTGCATCCCCTTCATCCGAATGGCAGTCCTTTAAAATGTATTTTCATATTTTTTTCTTTCACGTTTTGATTTTCAAAAGTAGTTACTTATCAGATTTCTGCTGAGATGTGCATGAAGCCCAACTGTCGGATGACAGGGTGAACCCCACATTTCTTATAGAAACATAGAAGTTGACAGCAGAAGGAGACTGCTAGGTCCACCTAGTCTGCCCATTTGTTTTAGACGTGTTTTGACACTCTGGTTGCCCTTTGTAGTCAGGGCTCCCTTGTGTCTATCCAATGCATTCTTGAACCGCCCCACACAGCCGCTGACCCTATAAATTTTTGGGGGGGCAGGCTGTTTCTAGGGCCCACCACTCTTTCTGTGAAGAAAAACTTTCTGGTGTTGGTAGAGAACCTCCCTCCTTGCAGTCTGAGGTCATGTCTCCAGGTCCTGGAGCTCTTCTTGAAGTGAAAAAGTTCATGTGCCTGTACCGTGTTAATGCCGTTTATGTACTTGAATGTTTCAATCATGTTCCCTCTCTCTCTCTTCTCTGCTCCAGGGAGTACATATTCAGTTCCCTAAGTCTTTCCTCTTAGGACATGTACTGCAGACCCTGAATCATTTTTGTCACCTTTCTCTGTACTGTTTCCACCCAGTTCCCTTATTTTCTGTGGGTACTGTTAGTGCATGACATATACAGAACAAGCATTTGTCAATGCCGAATGTTTGCTTGCTGGCATTAGCAGTGGAAGTGCAGGCGTTAGACAGATGCAGTGTAGGAATGGCACTGAAGTACTGAACTGATGCCAACTCCATCATCACCCTACCGAGATGGGCAGGCGTTGGGGTGTGCCTTTGGGTCATCGCCCATGACGTTTCACCTCACCCTACCCTTCAGTCACTGACAAGTGCCAAGGTGTGCCTTGGGGTGTTTGGGCTTTACATTCACCTCATTCCATAAGGAAATACTGAAATGGGTGCAGTATAGGAGAATGGGGTGAACTCTGGGGCCAAAGGGTTCAAAGTGTACCTCGATGCCTGTCACTGGCTGCAGGGTGGGGGTGGAATGCCATGAGCATTACTGTCGACAATCCCAAGTCACACTCCTGACACCTGTCAATCCCTACAGGGTAGGGCGTTATGGTTGAAAACCCTAATGGCCTGGACATTTCTTGGTATTTTGACTCCAGGTTTTCAACATGGGCTTTTTGTGACCCCACCACATGAACAGTGACACTATCAGTTCATTAGGCGAAAGGTGATTTTGCACAGCGACTGTGCCATTTGGAGCCACAGGTGCAAAAGCACATTTCGAACAGGATGTGAAAAATGACAGCTGTACTGTTCATGAGGAGGTGTAAAAAAAAAAAATGGCATTGTTGAAAATCTGGAGTGAAAATATAAAAAAAAACTGGTGATGTCACGAGCATGCGTAGAAACTGCATAACGTACCCCCGTAATGTAATTAGTTTGGGGATTTATTACAGCAGATTTTCAACATAGACATTTTAGGACCTCTGCTCATGAACAGTGTCACTGTGATTTTCTTAATCTATCCTGAACACTGATTTCCCACAGCGAACGCACTATTCTGCGCCAGAAGTGTGAAAACACATTTCGGCCAGAGTGTGAAAAATGACAACTATACTGTTCATAAGGAGGTGTGGAAAAATGTCAATGTTGAAAATCTGGACTGAAAATATTACAAATTTGTGAACTTATGAGGGTGCGTGGCAATTGCGCAATGCACGCTCATAACACAGTCATTTTATGGACTTTTGTCACCAAATTTTCAACATAGCCATTTTAACATCTCTGCTCATGAACAGTGTCACTGTGATTTTCTTAATCTGTCACAAACATTGATTTCACACTGACTGCGCCATTGTGTACTACATGTGCGAAAACATATTTTGGGCGGGATGTGAAAAATGACAGCTGTACTGTTCATAAGAAGGTGTGGTAAAATGGCAATGTTGAAAATCTGGAGTGAAAATATTAAAAATTTTCAAAGTTACGAGCGTGCGTTGGAACTGCGCAATGCACGCTCATAAAATATCATTTTTCACCAAATTTTCAACATAGGGTTTTTGGGGCCTACCTCATGAACTGTGACACTGTCATTTCGGTAATCAGTCCCGAAAGGTGGTTCCACACAATGACTGCAAAATCACCTTTCGGGACCGAATAAAGAGATGACAGTGACTGAGTTCATGAGGTGGGGTCCCAAGAACCCCATGTTGAAAATGTGGTGAAAAAATTCCTCAAAATGGCTGAGATATGCACCAAAGTTGAGAAAAAAACAAAACATTTATGCCATTATACAGCTTACTGGCATTTCTTCAGTTCGAGGTTGGCTTTGAAGAGTGCAGACGTGTTCCGGTCCACCAAAGATCATCGTGCCAGCCTCGAGGGTAAGTATGGGTGAGGCGGGGTGTGGGAGGTGGGGTATGCAGTGGGTGACACGGGTTGGGGATGGGGCAAGAGAGTCAACGAGGGCCATTTTTTCTTAGTGTTTTTTTTTTTACAAAGACGATGCAGAACTTTTGCTATGCTGGGGTAGGCTCCCAGCATGGCACCTGGAAGTCGTTTGGGTGTTTGGGGGTGGCAGTGGAGCCGATGGGGGATTGGGGATTGGGTACCTGTCGGTCATACAGACTTTGCCATGTTGGGGTGGGCTCCACAGTGGCACCTGGAAGTCTGTTTTGGGGCAGTGGAGCTAATGGGGATTGGCCACCTCGAGCCATACAGACTTTTGCCACACTGGGGTGGGCTCCCAGCTTGGCACCTGGAGTCTGTTTGTGGGGCAGTGGGGCCATCGGGGATGGGCACCCCCGTCGGCCATACAGTGTGCGAGGGTGGGTGCATGAGCATGCTGGGGTGGGCTCCCAGCATGCTACTTGAGTGTTTGTTGAGGGCACTGGAGCCGACCAGGATCACAAGAAAAAAATGGAGCTGTCTATGACAGCAGTTCAGATGCAGTGCTTCCATGTAGGCAGTTTGCATACTGCCAACGGCAGTATGCAAATTGCCTGCCGACAGTAGTATGTAAATTGCCTACATGTTACCACTGCTAATTGTAGCAGTCTTTTACTTTGAACTGTACTCCACTACATCTGAACAGTTGTTATAGACAGCTCAGACATTTATTGGTGCAGTGGGGCTGCACCTGCAAAAAGAAGCAGGGCATTGGACGCGGGGGTGGCACACCTACAAAAGCTCGTATGGTGGCACTGTTTCTTGCGCATGTGTGCAAGCAAACATAAATTGTATAAAAGTGTTGTGTACTAGGAAATACTATCGAAGTGGCTGAAGAGCTCATAAACCACAAGCTTGAATATGAGTGGCTTTAAAGTAGCTCTATTTGTTAGTCAGCAAAAAATTGTAGCATATAGTTTACTTTGGCAAAAATGTATTTCTGCCATCCTTTCGCTTTTTCTCAGATGTTGTTAAAATAGCTTTTACAGCTAGTTTTGTAACTAATGACTCAAGTCAGTAGAAATGGCTGCCACTCACGGTTTTTAAAAATCTCTTCCATTGAGGTTACCTGTTGAATGTTCATACTAGATGCATAATGTGGATGCATTAGGCTGGGGTTACTGCATCTTTCTGATGGTAAACATTACAGCACAATACCAGGATATTTAATTTCGTAACGGTGGGCATGGCACGGGGGTGGGAACTTTTAAAAACCTCTAAATCCCATATCTTGGTTCAGGAATGAAGGAAAACAAATGGAAAATAAGGTATGATGATATTGCAAGACAGACATTAGTGTTGAAAAAAACTATTTGGTCACTAACAAATACCGCTGCTTTAAGAGCTCTTCAGTGCCCAAGATAGTGGTATTTACTTAGCACACAGATCTTTTCAATAGTGTATGGTTTAGTGTTGTGTATGACAATCCATAATTTTCTAGTTGCTATTGTACCACAGTAATGCTGTCAGAATGTTAAAGTAGTATACCACAGCAGCAGTGTTACATAGAAACATAGAATTTGACGGCAGATAAGGACCGTTTGGCCCACTTAGTCTGTCCATTTCCCTACCTAACGGATAAGCTGCAGATCCTAGTTAACCAACAGCCTACTTCCTCCTACCCACCACTAGAATTGCCTTATGTCTGTCCCATGCATTCTTGGATTCCCCCACTGTTTTTGACTCTACGACCTCCTCAGGAAGGCTGTTCCATGCATCCACAATCCTCTCTGTGAAGAAATACTTCCTCACATTACCTCTGAGCCGTCCCCCCCTCTATCTTCAAATTGTGCCCCCTTGTTTTTGCACATCTCTTTTTCTAGTTACTAGTTTTGTACAACAGCATAGAGGTCTGTGGAACAGATATTCAAAGCTTTGCTCCTAGTGCAAATCCATAGTGCTGGAATAGTGCTGGATTTGTGCAAGGCTGCAATATTCAAAAGCCCTATTAGCACCAGTGCTGTGTGGTAGCACCGATGCTAATAGATATTATGCAGGGGTGGGGATAGGGGCGTGCCCAGAAATGCCAGCAGCATTGCATATTCAAAAGTATAGTGCTGCGCTACAGGCATTAGCGCGACCTGTAGTGCGGCGCTAAATACCACTGAAAAAGCTGGCGGTTGCTGCGGCAGTGCCCCCATCACGGTACCCAACCTCCGTAGCCACACGAATAGGTACATTTCCATGGTGTGTGGTCCCCCACCCCACCCCAACACAATCCCCGTCCTCCGGTAGCTGTGAGAAAGAGAAAATTACATTGGTGGTGAAGTGGTCCCCCCATCCCCCAACATGATCCCTGTCCTCCAGTAGCCAAGAGAAAGAGTAAATTACATTGGCGGTGAAGTGGTCCCCTCCACCCTGCAGTGCACCTCCCGTTGCCCCTGAATACATCCTACGGGAGCCGGCGACTGGCTCAGGCCTCCTCCCACCACCATGGCCGGCCGCCGACTGCGGTATGCATGAGTGCTACTGAAATGAGTGGGCGTGAGCACGCTCATTCATTTCAGTAGCACTCATGCATACCGCTACTCATAACTGCAGTGGGGTACCTATGTTGTTTGGGGGGGGGGGCTTCCTCCAGGGCATGTGTGACCACGGACAGCGTGTCTGTGTGTAGCTATTGATCTGTATAGATATATAGATATACAGGTCCTGCTTGCACAGATGCATGGGTGTGTTGTATGCACTGACTGTGCCTGCCAGCACACAGTTCCTGCTGCTTCCAGCCTGTGCTTCTATTCCGACCAACGGGATACTGTGGGCATGCCTTGGCCTGCAGCGTCCAGCCTGTACTTCCGTTCCGACCAAAAGTGGGAGCTGTGTGCACCATGCAGTAGCACTGGGCAAACTGCATGGTAATATATGCTAAGCAGCACATAATGAGATGCAAATGTGCCTGTTTGCCCACGGATTACCTAAGTAGGCTCATTTGCATGGGAGTTTTGAATATAGCTCCCGTTTACATTGAGCTAGTGTGTTAGCACTGTGCAATTAGGTTAGCCCTGGGCAAACCTATTTATCTGGTTAACAAAAACAAATAAACCTCACTTCAGCATAGCACAGTTCTGCAGTGTGTGGCTTACATTGTTGTTTGCAGTAGATGTGAGACATTTCTGTGCAATCACACACGATGTTCTCCACCTGCAGCACTGGCTTGCTACAGAGTCCAATGAGCTGCAATTGCAGTGTGCACTTCCCTGTTACTATATTCAGTGCTGTCTTATTCCCAGGCAATTTTTGCCCTGCGCTCATAGCCCTGTTTGCCCGGCTTCCTTTTATTGATATATTCAGTTGGTTTTGCACCGGGCTATTCCTTTTGAATATAGCTTGCTTTCTGCTCCGGGCTAAGTTTGCCCACCTGGCAGTGCTAATTTAGCCCCAGGGTAAAGTTTTGAATATCTGGCCCTATGTCTGTTAAAATTCCTTATGCTTACCTACACAGCAGATTCTTCACACGGAAGGTATCAGCATGACTGAAAACACCCCCAAGTGAACAGTTTGTTAAAAGATGAAGTGCTAGAAATGTTGCCAGCTCATGAAGGCATTACTTAAATCATATATAATGATTTAATGTTACCCTGTTGTTTTCTGTTTCTTTGACCGCAGTTCAAGACAGAATTAGAAAGAAGGTAAACTAATTAAAACATACTACTAGCATGGATCTCCACCTCTGTGAAACCAGGATAGCTTGCAACAGCAGTCCACGGGGGACAAACAATGTACAGTAGTTGGCAGAACTGAATTGCCTGTAGTAGCAGGCCCTCAAACAGCCAGCACTACAGTTTCACCTGCAGCCAAGCGAGCCGCTTTAGCAGCAGCAGTCAGAAACCTACTACCCTGTTGGACAAGAGAGACCTGTTTCAGTGTAGGCTTTCACTCAACTACCAGCCAGGAGAGACTCTTGCAGGGCTGGGCAGATGCTCGCTCACCCAGTGGCCAGGAGGGCAACATTTACAGTGGTAGACAGTCGTGCCACTAGCTATCAGTATACAAATTTACCTCCTTCAGATCTCAGGCTTCGGGTCCATTTTTTATGACGAGGAACATAACAGACTGCTGGGACTGCTTAAACAATGGGGTTATGAGCCACTGCAGTAGGGTTTTTGTGTCTGAATGGTGGAAGGGAGCATGCATGGAGGAGAGGGAGCAGACAGTGTTAGGGAGAATAGCATTTTATTATATTTTTGACTGTTTTACTGTATAAGTTTGTTTGCCGTTACATGCAGCAGCGGAAACTTAGTCCTGCCCCCTACCTCTGCACACTCCAGCAAAGTCTATGCAGGGGGCCTGAAAACTGCAGCCATACCCCTTCTAGCCTTTTTGGTATACTAGATCTATATGGCTTCCTCTTCTTAGTCAGGGAGTGACAAGCAGAGAAGCCAAAACACTTTGATGCCTTAACAGTTTACATTTACAGACGTAACATGTTTTTGATGTCCAAACCACACAAAATGATTCAGAAAAACTGAATGTAAATGGGGCTAATGACTACTATACATTTTTCTTCAGGCCTTGTAAAGCTGAGTGTACTAGTGTTTTTCAGCAGCATAAACTGATGCAGGGGTACTGTATGCACCCACGTCTCTATATATGATATATTCCACAGCAGAAGGTATCCAAACCTGATTTCCAACACATACTATTTTAATAGTACCAATTAGTACTCTGTACCAGTTCCTTGCCCTTCCCTTCCTATCTTCTTGATGCCTCCTTGTTATCTGCATGCTGGTTCTTCCAACCTGTCTGAGCTCCTTTCACCCTCTCTTCCAATCTCTTACTACCCCTACTCTTCTAACTCTTGTTCCTTCAGTAATCTTCATTTCTCTACTTCTACTGGTTATTCCTGTTTCTCAGCTTGGCTGCCTTCACTCTGGAACTCCCCCCTTCCCCCCAGGCTGCTGAGGTCCCACTTTTCCCCAACTTGCTTCTGTCATCACCTAATTGGCACTTTATTGAGGTCGTCTTTGCTTTCTTCATCTCCAGCGTAACCTTAATTTGCTCTGTGACCTTATTGCAAGTTTTCCTTATTTATTGCACCAACTTGTTGCAATTTTATTGTTGTTCTTACCATTTTGAGTGGTCATGTTATTCTGCATGATGCTAATTTATTCTGTTTCGAGTTGTTGCCCTGCAGGCGTAGCCGGGGGGGTGAAACCCCCTCCCATCTCCTTTCCATTGTGTTCTCATAAAAAATAATTTTTTATACACTAGAACTAAATAATGAAATTTCATTGGTGAAGGCCCCCCCCCATTTCCAAACAGCTTAGATATACCATACCTTATATTTATTGGCCTACTAGAGATTATTGGTCCAGTGTTTCCTAATTCAAAGTACATGGTGAAAAGTATGCTTACTGAAGCACTGGAACTGCCACTTGAAAACGGAAGAAGAGTAAACAAATCTGAATGAAAAATTTGAATTCTGATCTACACGGGCAGTTGAAACAGATGTATGATTGAGAAAGTCTACGATCCTCTCCACATTTGCCTTAGAATTTGACTGAGATATTATTATTAAACTTGCAAGATCAATTCCCTCTTTTTGCGGAATTCTATTTTTCCACCCTTGGCCGCCAGCATGGATATCCTTGCACTGCCACCAGTGCCATCTACCTGACCTTCAGAGCTGCACCTGTCAATTCTCTGGGACCTCAGGGCACCCGCAACACACCATGACATTCCTCTTGGGTTTACCCCCCCAATGTCCTGCCTTCTGTTCCAGTTCAGCATACACCCTCATATCCAGTCACCACAGAGGGGATTCTCCCATGCCCATCCTGGAGGACTGATGATGACAGCTCGATGGGGTTGTGGATGGCTGGGGGACTTCATAGCAGTGCCTTGTTCATTCTCCAGTTTTGTTCCAAGTTGCACTTGTATTACCTGTTGCCCTTCAGGTGCTCTGCCTAGTTCATCTTGTAGCAACTTAATTGTTTAACTTGTATTTTTGGTTTGTGTAACCAACAGTTGGGACTTACTGCTATACTGTCTTTATTTCCCCTTCCCCATGATGCATCTGGAAATGAGCTATTTCAGCTCAGTATGTCTTTCCTGGTAAATCTTTTGAAATAAGTAAATAAATGGGTCCAACTGGAGCTGATTTTTGCCCTGTTTTGTTCCTCCCACCTGACAGCGTGCAGTGGTGTTGATTAATGGTGTGCCTGATACACCAACGTGCATGCTCTCCCCTTCCTAGTGCATATGCAGACCCCAGGATGGCCCTGGGCTTGTTCCTGAACCCATGTAACTGGCATCACAACCATGTCTCCAGTATTGTGAGCTGCACCCCTGGCATTGCCAGTGGTAAGGAAGCTCATAAAGGTGGTGGGGAGGAGTGCATAAGGGATGGGGAAGAGTGACTGCTAGAGTACTTGCAGCATGCCATAGGATGGGTTGGGCAGACTAGATGGGGTGTGAAGCATTTTTCTGCCATCATCTGTGCTTCAGTGCTGCTGCGATGACAGGCCAGCCCATGGCACCCTTTTCTTTTGTGATATAAATTCTGCATCTATTGTAATGTGGCCTGTGGAAGCCAGAAGAGACAAGAAAGATTTTTAATGTATGGAGATGAGCCTATAGGAATTGGAAGCTGTGAAAGAAGTGAAGGAGACTTAAACAAAATGCTTTTCATTAGATTTTGACACAAATGCTTAGCCACCTTTTAAGGCCAACATTTCATAGAAATGGAAAGAACAGTCACAGAAAACTGTCGAAGGTCACAGAGTACCACCATCGATTCCAACCAATATCACCACCCAAGGTGTCACGATCTTGGACCAAAGCGCCATTCTAGAATAACTAAATGCACATTTCACGGCAGCGGGACTTGTGTTCGATTCCTCTCCTGCCACTGGGCTCGTTGAGTGCTCCACTCATAAAGATGCTCCTTCAAAGCCAAGGATTTGGGATTTATTCTGTCTCTCCCCAGTACCATACAAACAGGTTGAGAATTTAACGAAACTGGATATAAAGAAAAGCACTGTGGTAGACGGAATTGAGTTCCTATCCTTAAAATTAGGGTGTCAGTACCTACCTCCCCCATAATGCACATCTTTAACCTTTCAGTCTCCTCTGGAATGGTCCCATCATGCTGGAAACAGCCTTCATACTGCCCCTGTTTAAATCCGGGGATCCACTTAACCTTAACAATTACAGACCCATTTCCATCCTGCTGGTTCTGTCAAAACTCCTTGAAAAACTATCCATCAGCTAAAAGAATACCTGGAGAATGCATAATTATTCAGCCCATAATGATCTGGCTTCCATGAAAACCATAGCATGGTGTCAGCACTGGCAAAAGTAACTGATTACTGGTTCTTAGCCCTTGACAATAAACACCCTACAGGAGCCGTCTTCCTCGACCTAAGCAAGGCCTTCGATACCGTCGACCGCACTCTACTTCTTGTGACACTTAAAGATCATGGCCTGGATGAATGCTCAATCTACTGGTTCACCAGTTATCTTTTGGGCAGGCTCCAACATATAGAAGCTGACGGTCTTCTCTCCACTCCCCTACCCACTCACAAGGGGGTTACCCCAAGGCTTCATATTAGGACCCCTGTTGTTTTCCATCTATATCAGCTCACTAGGAAGTGACATCCACCACTCCAAATGACACTTCTTCGTGGATGATATCGTGTTATATACATCAAAGTCCTCCCTGACTAATGTAGGCTCTGAGCTGCAGTTCGACTTTAATCAGTTACAGTGTAATCTCATTAAAATTCAAATTGCTACTAAATGCCAAGAAAACCAAGGTAATATATTTTCTCCCCCCTCATTCCGCAGCATCTCTACAAAACCAGGCTGCACCAGCACCAATTACAACCCTCTTAGGAGACTCGCTTGAGACCATGGAAAAATTTAGTATTTGGCTGGATAACAAACTGTCCTTTGCTGCCCATATAGAATCCCTCTCAAAAAAAAACCTTAAAATCAGATTGGGGTTCTTTTATAGGAATAAATCTTTATTCCCAGCAGTTATTAGGAGGAGAAGCTGTCCCGGTGGCGCTAAGGGTTGAGGTTCTGGACACCATACCTTGCACCACACCGGCTACCCGGGTTTGGGAGTGTACTCAGGTCATCGGGGTTGGCAGGGGAGGGGAGGATTGAGCATCCAGAGGACTGCTATCCTCTTCTGGGGTGGGTATCTGGGGACGCAGTGCTCTGCAGCAGCCCCCGGTGGAGATCAGTGGTACTACAGTAGCATGCCACTTACAGGGATGAGGCCGTGGCAGACGATTAATGGTATGCCCTCGGCGCAGACATTGCATGTCCACGCCTCTCTGGGGACGTAACCAGGGTGGAAAACCCTGGTTTCCTGGGAGGTGATGGTGGGACTTGAGTGGCTGAGCCCACATGCCCAATGCCAGCCCCAAACCAGACTCTACTCTCCATGGTCCCCACTTCTCCCATTGGGGGCTACGGGAGGGGGGACCGAGCACCCGCTTCCTCAGTCGGGAAGGGCACGGTGGGTGGTAGAGGCGACACCAGGTGGGTCCCCACCAGAGAGATGCCCAGGACACCGTTGATTGGAGTAAAAAAGAATTAACAAAAAAAAAATTATTAGGAAGAAACTGGTCCAAGCCACCTTCCTACCAATCCTTGACTATGTGGACATCGTCTACAGAAGTAGTACTTAATCCAATCTTCACAAAGTAGACATCTTCTATCATCAGGCCTTACGTTTCATAACTAGTGCACTGTTTGTTTATTTTTTTCCAATTGTTTAACCAAGTGAGACACACTAAGCTGAAAGCTTGTTTACAGGTGCAACCTGGGAGCACAGGGAAGTTAAGTGACTTGGTCAGGGTCATACAGTATGCAAGTGGGAGCTGTGGGATTCAAACCCAGGTCTCCAGAGTTGCAGCTGAGCCTTAAACCACAGTGCTATGCTAGAATGCATCACTGTGCCCTCTATTTGGCAGTGGGCTGGACTTCCTTGAAAACAAGAAGGATACTTCACATTAGCACCTGGACCCTGAAAACTCTGTTGAATAAATTACCACTTTACATCACTTCCCTCTTCCACAGGTCACACAGCTGTTACTCCCTTAGGAAAAATGCCTTCATCCTGTTTGACATTCTCAAATTGCGTACCTTTTTTGGCAGAGCTGCGATCAGTTGCGTCATCCCCACCACATGGAGTAAAATTCAATCCTCCCTTAGGCTTCCTGAATTAGTTTCTGTAAACTTTTTAAAATCCCTGACCAGCAAAGCACTTGCAGAAGCATGCTGCTGCCAGAACGGCTAGTACTCCCTGCCCATGTATACAACAAACGCTACCCCCAATATCCTTCCTTTCCCCATGGTCCTACCCCCATGTGCTTCACCCTTACTGTTTCATATGATGTCTCTTGTTCTTACTTAAATTTGTGTTAGGACTAGCTGCTGTATTAGTTGATAATGACGCTGTCAGTACCCTGGAACCATATTGTTCTGTTTCATTTATGTTTTACATATTGTATTGTATTAGCCATCTATTGTACTGTTCCTTTTTGTCACTGTCCTACCAGGACCGCCTTGTAAATGAGCATGCTCAAATGGAGTCTTCCTGAAATAAACTTGATCATGGAGAAGTTTGGCCTCATGCCTTTGATCCTTGATGTATTTCCCACCCTTGAACTATTTCCCACCATTGAAAGGGGACCTTTTGACATTGAAATACAATTAGCCTTGAGCAGAGTTCTAAACCCTGCACCATGCTGTAATGCCTGGAGTACTAATTTTATTATTATCCCTTAGGCTGTAATTACTTATCTAATTTTAGTCCTGACTGCAAGAGTCAGACAAAACACTCAGGCTAATATATGCACATTTCTCTGTTTAGTCTGATAGTCAGACTAAAAAGTCTTGTGATGTTTATATTGCTCTTTTCTGTATGTAATTGACATTTAGTGAGAGTGCATTTCATCTGAAATGCCTAATATATTGTTGGAAACAATGAGGGTTTTGAGTTGTTTTGCTTAGAGTAGGGGGGGAGGGGAGCGTGGTGAGACCTTCAGTTCAGTGCAGTGCATTGTAACAGGAAATGAGGGCTGATATAAGTAGTTGGTAAGTGGCTAGCACATGCACTTGCCACTCCAGGGACCCAGGATTGCAGATCCTGTGCCTAGACTCTCTTGTTGAACTGACAGGAGGTTTTGCGCAGCTCATTCAGATGTGTAACCTTTGAGTGTCTGTGGAGTCTGCCACGATGTGGCTGCCTCCTGGTACCCTGGGGGTGTGAGCTATGTGCGCAGAGCTTCTTCTGCACAGGTTACCAATATATGGCAGGGATGCTGTGCACAACCTCATCCTCCTCGCTGTTGTGCATTCCAGAAGCTATCCACACTCACTGACATTTCATGACTTCCCCTCTGAGCTTGCTGCTGCCTGGATGCCCCTAGGATTCAAGAAGCAGAAAATGACTAGAGCCATGTCTTTCACCACCCCTGCCACCTCGGCAGATGATCCCATGATGTGATACACTGTAGCCATAATGTGCTTATCATGGTAACGTTTTCTTTGCCATTCTGGCCCTGCAGAGAGGAAGAAGACACCCTGGACAGACACCACCAGGCTCAGTGGATCAAGATGCTGCTCCATGACGTTCTACTTTTTTGCTCCTTGTGTTAGTAAGAAAAATAAAAAAAAAAAGCACCTACGCCCTGTTATTTAGTTAGCTCAGTTCTTATAGCCAGTAATGTGCTTTAAAGTGGACATGAACATTGTTTTTCTTTTTTACATTTTTTAATGTACAATAGTTGGAAATTTGGACATATGTGAAGGCTGGTATCCCCAGTGTATTACTTTGTGTGTTTATTTTGAAATAGTCTTCTTTTCTCTATGTCATTTTTTTAAATTACTTATAAGTTCTGGAACTTGGTGGTTTCAGTTGAACAGCAACCTAGAGTAAAACTTTCTATGCAGGGCTTCTGCTCAGCTGACATCCCTGGATACTGGAACTGTAAAGTAATTAAAATATGAATATTGGGCAAGGAAAAAGGCAGCATCAACAAGGGACCATCAGTGAAGTATAAATAGGATTATTTCAAAACAAACATCGAAACGAAGAATTTGCCAGCAGAAAAAAGGCCTCTTGGGCCCATCGCGTCTGCCCAGTTCAATCTATCTAATGTGGAATGCAAGAGCCCTAGTGGCTGTTCACATCTCCCTCCTCCACTTTTGATACTGCATTTACCAAGTCCATGCGTCTGTCTAACCCAAGTTTAAACCCCACGCTGTTTTTGCACAGACCACTTCTTTGGCAACCTATTCCAATTGCCCACCACCCTTTTCATGAAAAAATAATACTTTCTTGCATACCTCTTCACTTCTGCCATCTTCATAGAGTTACTCTTGTTTTTTTTGGTGTTCCCACTCTGTTTAAACAATTCCCTGCTATCCACTATATTTATCCCATGAAGGTATTTCTATATGAACCATGTCCCCTCGCTCCCTCACCTCCAGTGTGTACTTGTTTAGGTCTTTCAAGCTCTCATTGTATGTCCTTCCCTAACACACAAAATACCTTGGGGGGTATTAAACAGAATTTATATTTGCTCAGATTTGTAATTATGTTACAAATGTAAAATACAAGGTTTGTGGACCTGTCTAAGTATAAAAGTCTTTGTACTACTTAATCCCTTGGTACTCACCAGCAGTTACCCTTTCTCCTCTTAACTTTAAGTTATGGCCCCCTGTCATGTATCTTCAATATCTGACCGATGCTCTGGGTGTTAGAAAGGTACTTTTTTTCCCCCTCTGTGTTTATCCTCCTTGGTGTGAAGCGGCGGCTAGCTCGGTCCCATCCGTACTGCTTCCATCAGTCTGCTGTCCTCCAGTCTTACCAAGCACCAAATCCCTATGGATTACCTCCGATGGTGGGGCAGGGAAGGGCTGTCCTCCCCCCAACCGGAAATCCTGTGTCCAGTTTGGGGGTCCAGCGGGCCAGAGAAAGAGCTGGATGAGGGCAAGTAGACAGGGCTTCATGAAGTCTGTGGCCACCATTTTTCCTCTGTAATTTTTCCTCTGCCACAGCAGCCATAAGTGCATGTGCATGGAGGCATGCACGCCATACATAACCGTGGCCCCTACACTACGCTGCTCAGTTGTAGTGCTGCCACCTGACCTCCACCAGATGACAGCCACGGAATGAGAAAGTGAATCCCCCTTCCCCAGGAAAGAACAGTCCATCAGGTCCTCGATCCTCTCCCGACCCCATAAAACCCGTGCTTGTTCCTGAACATGGGTCACCGGCGTGGCACGAGGTGTGGCATCCAGTGCCTCAACCTTCAGCACCAGCAGGCTGGCCAAGAAAGGTACTTAATAAGTAAATGATACAATCATATCTTGTAATAATTAAAGTATTTTACTTTTATCTGCCTTATTTTTTTAAATATTTTGGCTAGGACGATTTACAGAGCTGAAGTTTGTTTCCATGTGCAACCAGTGAGAGGGCGTTACATAAAAGAAAAAGGGAAACAAGTAATACAATGAGAGGAAACTCCAAAATACAGTAAGAGGAAACATACTAATAAACCCTGTATGATGCACAATATAAGTTGTAAAAGATAACATAATTTATAAGATGGGTAAGAAAAATCCTATCCTACCATGGCTGCAGACACATCATATGGCCATTCATCATTCCCAAATAATCGTACACCTGCATCTTTTTCTTCCCCCTAGATATTAATTTTGTGCCCATTTTATAAATTTGATAACACATTTCAGGGTGTTTAATCACATTCTGATGTACACAGTTCTCAGGTGGTTTAAGGCACTCAGCTTTGCCTCATGCCTCACTGTGCACCCAAGGTGTGCATATATTACATCCTGAAGTTTTGTTATTGCACTTGTAAAATAAGCACACTTGTTAGAAATTTGGACTTTGGAACAATGGAAAAATTATTTTTGTTTGACCATTATTTGCAAAATTGACGGGATCGGGTTTTAGATCATTGTCTAATTTGTTTCAGTTTAGAACCATTGCACCCTAATGGTAATTGCAATCATCTAATGTTTAAGGTTCCCTTTAGGAGAACTAAATAGGGTCAAAGATCCTTTTCCTATTCAATGGCAAAGTTGTGGAACATTACTTCTGGATAATTGCTTGCAGCTACGAACTGTGTATCTTTTAAATTTAACTACAAACATTACCTGTTATGTAACACACCATGTACATCTTATGTTTATTTTATGTATGTATGATTATTTCATGTATAGCAGTGTCGTCCTTGAAAATGGACATTATAATGTCCTTGGGGTCTTACTTAGTTGTAAAAAAAATTTTAAATAAATAAAAAGATATCAGAGTGTGACCGCACACCCTGTTGTGCATTATTGCTTAGTTATGCAAATGGAATTTTAGTTATTTGAAAGTATGTGAGTGGAAGAGGCACAGTGAGCCATGGCTCATTTCCAGGTGCAACCCAGGAGCAAGGGAAGGGAATATTTGTACAGATGTAAACTGACTTACAGAATCAGATTAAGCTGTCGGTATTTTTAGTGAATGTGGGGAATTTGGCCAGGACACTGGGGAAATTCCCCTACTCTGCGCAGGGGTCGCTGGTGGCTCCTGTGCCAAGATGGCGGACAAACCCATGGAGGACGACTAGGTTGGACACTTGCAGGCAGGAGGTTTGCGTCCCGACTCCACACCTGCTTTTACCTGCCCGGAGAGTGTTGACATTTTTGCCAATAGTTTCAGTAATATAACAGCTCCTAATGCGAGTATGGAAAATATTGTGGCAGACAGCCTGGAACCAAGCAGCGAGTCTGCCAGCAGTGCATCAGATTCTGACTCATTAGATGGGTTCCATGAATTGGAGGAACATGCCGACCCTGCCTGTGCTATGGATTTTGATGGCATACCTAAATATCAGTCCGTATTTCAACAGCAGCTGCCTTTGTTTTCCATTCCTCCTGCCGAGTTTTCTAATAAGTTTCATTCTGAGCCACAGATGGCAGTGGCTAGATTAAAAGATACCTTTTATGTTACTTCAGCTGTAGAGAATTCAACCTCATGGTCTTCCAACTCTGCATTGCTTGCTGTGGGCTGGAGAAAAGATGAGGCGGGTATATGGGTTCCCGATTCCGACTGGACGTCTGGTATGAGTTCGCAAACAACTACATGGAAACCAGGACAAGAGATTCAGCTTGAGGAAAATGCTACATCTGGTACCTTGCATCTATTTCCGGTAACTTCAGCTTCAGCTCCAGGTATGTCAGAGGTCTTGAATAACTGATTCGGCTATACGAAGGGAGATGGTGGGGGTTCCTGCTTTACAAACTGATGACATTCATATTGATGACCCTACCTTGCCCACTCCTCTGGTACTCTCTGTAAACAATTCTTCAGTTAAAATGGGGGCTGCCCCACCTCCAGCAGAAGAAAGTCGCTCTTCTGCTCAAGGTACACCTCCCCCTTCTTTTCGAGGTCCTAAGTTTGCTGATCTGTTCAAATCTCATCCTGAGGTCTTACCCAGAAGAAATGCAGTGTGACTTAGATATGTGGGAGGTTTACAAGACAAACCTGATGGAGTTCATTTTGGGAAAAACCTGCTTGAAGACTATGAAATTTATCCCTTCTGAAGTGTTCATACTGATTCACATCTCAGGAGAGGAGAACTTTGACATTAGCTTTTCTTCACCTGCAGGACTGGAAAGATTTTGGACCCTTTATGATTAATTGAAATCCTCCCCTCTGTGGTCTCCATTTCTTGCCATCCCCTTGACAAACCTCTTAATAAAGCAGGATACCCCAGCTGTTCCGATAGAACCTTCAAGTATGCCACCACCATAGAAACACAGAAGGCTAGACGTTGACGTCAGGAGACCGCTAGGTCCATCTAATCTACCCATTTGTTTTAGACCTATTTTGACACTCTAGCTGCCTTTTGTAGTCAGGGCTCCCTTGTGTCTATCCCATTCTTGAATACCCCCACAGTGTTGACCCCCTACAACCTCTTGGGGCAGGCTGTTCCAGGCATCCATCACTTTCTGTGAAGAAAAACTTCCTGGTGTTGGTAGAGAACCTTCCTCCTTGCAGCCTGAGGTTATGTCCTCTGGTCCTGGAACCCTTCTTGAAGTGAAAAAGTTCTTGTGCCTGTACCTTGTTAATGCCTTTTATGTACTTGAATGTTTCAATCATGTCCCCTTACTCTCTTCTCTGATGCAGGGAGTACATATTCAGTTCCCCAAGTCTCTCTTTGTAGGACATGTACTGCAGACCCTGAATAATTTTTGGTGCCCTTCTCTTTACTGTTTCCACCTAGTCAATGTCCTTCCTGAGGTGAGGCCTCAGAACTGGACTCCATATTCCAGGTGAGGCCTGACCAGCGATCTATACAGTGGAAATATCACTTCCCTCCTCCTCATGATTCCCCTCCCAGTGCAGCCCAGCATTCAGTTGGCTTTCAATGTTGCCTTCTCACGCTGCTTACTAACCTTCAAGTCATCTGAGATTATGATTCCCAGATCTCGTTCCTGGTTTGAGGCCACCAACCTTTCACCTCCTAGGTAATACTCCTTTCATGGATTTTTCTTTCCTATGTGCATGACCTTGCACTTTTTGGCATTAGCTGCTACACTCCACACCATTCTTCTAGTTTCTTGAGGTCAGCTTCCATCTTGCTCACCCCTTCTGAGGTGTCCACCCTGTTACTTATCTTGGTGTCATCTGCAAATAGACACATCTTCCCTTCCAGTCCGTCAGCGATGTTTGCTACAAAAACATTGAAGAGCAGAGGCCCCAGCACTGAGCCCTGGGGCACTCCACTGGTCACCCTGCCTTCCATTGATTACATTCCATTTACCTGTACCCTCTGGGTTCTGCCTTGTAACCAGTTTTATACCCATTGGACTACTTCTGGACCAATCCCTGTGGGGTCAAGCTTCTTTATCAGCCTTCTGTGTGGAACCAAGTCGAAGGCCTTATTAAAGTCTTAAATAGACCACATCTACTGCCCCACCATCATCCACTTTTTTGTAGCGAAGTCAAAAAACTCTAGCAGATTTATCTGGTATGTCCTACCTGCTATGGAACCGTGCTGTTTAGTGATCCTCTGTTTGAGTAGAGTCTCCATTAGTTTCTATACTATAGACGTGAGGTTCACCGCTCTGTAATTACTAGCCTCTTTGCAACTGCCTGATTTGTGAAGTGGAACCACTATTGCCTTTTTCCAGTCTTCAGGTACTACTCTGCTCTTCAAGGATTTCATGAATAGAAGTGCCAGATGGGCTGGTAATTCTACCCCCAGTTCCTTAAGGATTCTGGGGGTGCATCTTATCTGGTCCCATGACTTTGTCTGATTTTAATTTATTTAGTGCCTCCCATACTTCAGCTTCTGTAACGGGACTAGTGTCTACCCCTGGTCCTGGGGTGTTGTGTTTTTTTTTTTTCAGTGCTGGGCCATCCCCTGGGTCATCTTTGTTAAATACCGAGCAGAAGTATTTGTTGAAGATTCCGGTTCTCTGGGTCATGTTTGGTGCATTTCCCTTCTTCAGTCACAATCTTTACTATCTCCTTTTGCCTTCCTACATTCCCTAATGTATCTAAAAAATGATTTGTCTCCTCTCTTTGCCCCTTCTGCAATATTTTACTCTTTCTGTGCTTTTGCCTTTCTAATTTGTTTGTTAGACTCTCATGTTTTTCCTTGTATGACTCCCATTCTTTCTCAGATTTGGTTTCCTGGTATATGCTATGAGCCTTCTTTTTTTCTTTGACTGTGAGAGCCACTTCCTTGGAAAACCATAGAGGATTTATTTTTCCTTTTGCTTTGCTGACCCATCTGGCACATTGATCTGTGGCAGTCTTTATTGCTCTCTTGAGTCTCCCCCTCATGACCTCCACCTCCTCAACCTCTATTTCCATTAACTGGCTATTTATGTTGTCCTCATTGTTTGGAAGTCCGTCTTGCTGAAGTCTAGCACCTTTATCTTTGAGTGACTGGTGTCCTGTGTTATGTTTACCTTAAAGCTTACTTTGCAATGGTCGCTGTTGCCCATATGGCATCCCACTTCGATGTCCTTGATCCTTTCCAAGTTTGTGAGAACTAGATTGAGAATAGCATCTCCCCTTGTTGGGGTTTTAACAAGTTGGCACAGTCCTGCACCTTGTAGTGACAATAAAAGGTCCCTTCTTCTTGTTGCTGCTGCTGTTAAACTGTTAAACCTCTACCAACAAGAAGAACTACTGGATCTTCTAAATCTCAACTGCAAAATCCCTCTCTGCTCCTCCAACAAATTCAAAGTTTTACACTCAACAAAGGACTGGGGCGATTCTGATTGGAATGACATAGATTCCAAGGCCTCTGGGACATCAATACCTGAAGAAGAAAATAAAACTCTCAAAGTTAAAAAGAAAAAAAGAAAAGGGCCATTGGGGCCACTAAAGGAAGGGGGGGGGAGAGGTGTCACTTGATGATCATAAGGTTACTGTAGATTTTCTTTGAAGATGGAACCTCTTAAACTCACATCTCTGAATGTGAGTAGTTTAAAGTCAAAGAAAAAACAATCTGCTATTTATAATTTGCTACATCAGGAACATTTTGACCTGATTTTGTTTGCAGGAAACGTGGGCAATTTCCATTTTTGATCAGAATATCATGCAGAAAGATTGGTGGTGTGGCCCCCTCTTTTTGGTCTTTTGGCCAAGTTAAGGCTGATGGTCTAGGTATCCTTTTTTTCTAGGCAAATAAAAATACTATGTTTTGTCCCTGGGAAAGTTTTGCTCTTAGATATAACCCTGAACTGTTATAACTTCAGATCTTCAGATGCATTGACATCTATGCTCCACAATCAAAGGCTGACTGGATTTCTCCGTTACATTCTGTTAAACCTTACCACTTCTTTTTTCACCTTCTAGGAGGTGATTTTAATAGTTCCCTAGATTTTTCTATAAAACATGCATGAGGGAAAAAATATATTGTGATGCGATTGCTTTAAAAAACGATTGATATTGTTGGTTTTATAGATTGTTATAGAAAATGTCATATGGATGGAGCTGCTACATATTTCCAAGGCACTTTACGGACTAGGATCGATTGCTGTAAAACTAATTATTTTCACGCAAAGTAATTTTAGTGCAAATACAAATGCAACCTTAATTGTGTAAATGAAATTTAGTGCGGTCATAAGCACCACACTCACTATAATGGAAACTCTGATTATCAGCATAAATAAATTTTAGCACAAATTAGTGCTTCAGTTAAAGTAGTGAAAATTATCTGACAGTGAAAATTTCAAGTTCTACAGTATATTTTTGCCTCTCTTAATATAGATGTTACTTCTTCCAACACGGTCCCTGTTGAATTCTTTGATCATAGTTATTTATTACAATAGCCTTAGCAATTAATTATACTCCCCCTCATATTAGATGGAGACTAAATTCGGCTACATTATTGAACCCTAGGGTTTGTAAAGAGATGGAGTTTTATTGTATGCCCGAAGTTCAGTATACTGCCTCTGATTCTTCCATAGATTGGTGACTTGATACTAAAAGAGCAGTCAAACACCATTTTACATCCTTTGGGAAATTGAAAAGAGCCTCAGATTATATGCATTATTTAGTGTTACGTAAACAACTTCAACGCCTAATGTCCCTGCCCTGTTCAGGAGTGGTTGATGTCTCTACTCAAATTCAAACTATAAAACATGAGATGAAAATATATCAATATGATAGAGCTACCACTCTAGAGGCAGTATTATAGTATGATACACAGAAGGGTCCTTGTGGTGACCCATGTGCTGAGTTTAAAGAATGGCTCATCAGATCTCAAGTCTCTTCCCTACATGTGGAATCTGGGGTCAAGATGTCTGATCCTCAAGAAATATAGAGTTTATTAGATGCATATACTACTTCTAAATTTGGTGACTCTCCTGATACCTTGATATACCCTGCTGGGTGGTTTTCCTCACTAATCCCTTCTTTACCAGAAGCAGTCAAAGATTCCCTGATGGCTCCTATTTCTACAGATGATGTCCTGATGACTATTAAATCCTTAAAAAGTGGGGCTTCCCCAGGATGGGATGGATTTTTATAGAAATTAATTAGATACCCTTCCCCCTTGGTTAGCTGAAATTTATAATACTCTCTTGACTAGTAATACGTTGCTCTTCTCCTTTACAAAAGGACCTTTGATATAAATCTGGGAATAATACCACTTTAGATAATTCAATCAATCAAAATATTTATCCAGGTGGGCACCATTGAGCAAGGCTCATTTGCAAGGTGGACCTGGTCATGAATACATCAAAGTACAGTACAGAAGCAGGTATACAAAAAATAATATACAAGGAAGAAAAAGTATATACAGTGTATGCAGTAAAGTACAAAGTTGAAATAAATAAAAAAAAAAGCAGTATTTTACAATTGAAGAAATCAGCAGATGTACAATCAACCATAAACATACAGGGGTTATAAGCAGAGATCTTTTGAGTGAGGCAGCCAGCAACTACACATATAGGGGAAAGAGGCCAAAGAGGCCGTGTATGGGGTGGCAGGTTAGAGAGGTAAAGAAGAGGAGGGATATATTACCGACGACTGGGGGAAAAATTGAGCTAAAACCACAGAAAGCGATCACTGTCGTGTACTTGTTTATTATGATAATGATGGAGGAGGGGTAGATAATTGGGACACTACTATGGATGGAGTGGGACTTTAGCCAGGCTGGAGTGGACAGGGTAGGGTGGGTGCAGCAGGAAGAGTTAATAGGGAAAGAGTGAGAGCCAGGGGTAGAAACATGGCAAGCGTCAGGATGGAAAGGGGGGAGTTGTGGAATTAGTGGGCTAGCGGTGAGGAAAACATTTGCAAAGGTGCTTTCATGTAGCGATCATAGATTGTAGAGTGAAGATATTCAGGCTAACAGGGCAGCTCAGCTTCAAGTTCCATTGTAAACCATTCCACAATGTGGGTAAAGAGAAGCTTAGAGCAGCTTTGCCGAAATGAGTTTTGACCCTTGGAACGTGGAGGGCAATTAGGGAATAGCTCCTTAGAGCGTAGGTGCCTAACACACTCCGGGGAATACAATCTGAGACATATGATGGGAGCTTGTTGATCACCACTCTGAAGGTCCATAGGGCGGCATTTCTGTTCCTTCTATAGTGAAGGGAAGTCCAGCCTAACGAGTGGGGAAGAGATATGCAGAGACCACAGGTTGGGAAATCATATGAGCTTACCCCCCATAACAGTGACAAAAGACAAATGGCAAGTACTATTGGTGATGCTAGGAAAGGAGGGCAGGATGGGAGGAGGGGGAAAGGGTGGAAGGTGGTTACCCTTAATGCTAGGAGCCTTGGGAGGAAAACTGCAGAGTTGCAGGTTCTCATGGCAGAGGGAGAGGTGGACATTGCAGCCATCACGGAAACATGGGCCACCCAATATAATGACTGGGACCTGTCTGTACCAGGGTACAGGTTATTTCGTAGGGACAGAGTGACTGGGAAAGGAGGGGGGGTGGCACTATATGTGAAGGAAGGACTGAAGTGTGTAAGGGAGGAAGGGGAGGAGGATAGTACAGAGTCACTTTGGGTGCAAATCCAGGATTCCAAGAATAGGAGTCTTAGAATGGGAGTGGTGTACAGGCCACCATCTCAGATGGAGGAGTTAGACAAGGAACTAGCGGGACAGATCAGGAGGACCTGCGAGAAGGGTAATGTGGTGATTGTGGGGGACTTCAACATGCCAGGAGTGGACTGGAGCACCCCAACAACCAGGAACAGAAGGGAGCAGGTACTGCTGGATGCCTTCCAGGACAGCTTCCTGCTGCAAATGGTCAGTGAACCAACCAGGTTAGGGAATACCCTTGACCTTGTGCTGGCAAATGGGGACTTTGTGAGAGAACTTACAGTGGAGGAACCGCTGTCAGGGAGTGACCACCACTCAGTATGGCTCACATTGGATATGGGCAAGGAAGGAGTGGAATCTGGCACAAGAGTGCTGGACTTCAGGAGGCTGACTTTGGGAGGATGGGGAAGTGGTAAAGGGTACCTGGCCAGAATTCAATCTAGTATGGATACTAACCAGAGATGGGAGCTCATAAAGTTGGGGATAGTGGAGGCAACCAAACCTCTGCAAAGCCCAGAGCAAGAAGGCTAGGGCTAAGAAACCGAGCTGGTTCAGCAAGGAGGTCATGGAAAAGGTAAGGAGGAAAAGAGCTGCCTTTAGGAAATACAAGAAAACAGGGGGGGAGGACAGAGAGGAGTACTTGACAGAATCGAAGGAGGTGACAAGGGCAGTAAGGGGAGCCAAAGCATCTACGGAACTCAGGCTGGCACAAGGCATTAAGAAGGGGGAGAAGGACTTTTAAGTACATCAGGGAGAAAAGGAGCTGTAAGGACCACATAGTAAGGATTAGGAAGGAGGGGTTGGGTGAGGCAGAAGTGCGATAAGGCGGAAGCACTAAATGAGTACTTCTGCTCAGTATTTACTAAAGAGAAGAGGGGATGACACCCAAGATGGGAGAAATGGCAGACGAGGGGGAAGGGTGACAGATGGGGAAATCATGGAGGGCAGAGTTCGAGAGGGTTTGAAGGCACTGAGGGTGGACAAGGCACCAGGCACAGATGGCATCCACCCCAGGGTACTGAAGGAGCTGGCAGAGGTCCTTGCAGGACCTTGGCAGACCTATTTAATGCCTCACTACATTCGGGTGTGTGCCTCAGGACTGGAGGATGGCTCATGTGGTGCCCTCCACAAGAGTGGCCCCAAGGATGAACCGAAACTACAGACCAGTGAGCCTCACATCCATCGTGGGTAAGCTTAATGGAGACTATCCTGAAGGAGAGGCTGGTGGCCCTCTTAGAGGCCAAAGGACTACAGGACAGCAGACAGCATGGCTTCATACGTGGCGATCCTGCCAAACCAACCTGGTCGAGTTCTATGACTGGGTAACTAGGCAACTGGACAGGGGCCATGCAGTGGATGTCCTGTATCTGGACTTCAGTAAGGCATTCGACTCAGTGCCACATGGAAGGCTGGGAAGGAAGTTAGTAGGCACAGGGGCAGGTGCAATGCTGGTGAGATGGGTAGGAAACTGGCTGCAGGGAAGGCAACAGAGGGTGGTGGTGGGTGGGGAGCTCTCACACCCAAGGGCAGTGACGAGTGGTGTCCCAGGGCTCGGTGTTGGGACCAGTGTTGTTTGGGATATTCATTGCAGACATATCATGGGACATCAAGAGCAGGATCAGTCTGTTTGCTGATGATACCAAGGTTGGCGGTGGTGGATGACCTAGGGGGATGGCAGGGGTTGCAGGATGATCTGGCAAAGCTTGAAACCTGGTCAGACACCTGGCAACTGGCTTTAATGCCAAAAGTGCAAGGTGATGCATTTTGGGATGAAGAACCCAAGGAGGACTTACCAGCTAGGGGGAGTGCAGCTAGCCCAGACAGAGGAGGAGAAGGATCTGGGTGTGCTCATCACAGGGTCAATGAACAACTCGGTACAGGTGTAGGAAGGCAGCTGCAAAGGCCAACAAAATGCTGGGTTGTATTGCAAGGGGTATATCCTCGAGGAGGGAGGAGGTGATTCTGCCACTGTATAGGTCATTAGACCACACCTGGAGTACTGCGTGCAGTTCTGGCGTCCATATCTGAAGAGGGACATTAAGTTACTGGAGGGAGTGCAGCGCAGGGCGACAAAGATGATCAAGGGTCTGGGGGACTTATCATATGAGAGGAGGTTGAAGGAGTTGAACATGTACTCACTGGAGGAGAGGAGAGACAGGGGGGACATGATTGAAACCTTTAAATACATGAAAGGAATAAACAAGACAGGTACAGAGGGGCTGTTCAAAGTAAGGGAGGGGAGGGCCATGATATGAGACTGGAGCGAGGAAGGTTCATAAGGAGATGAGGAGACACTTTTTTACAGAGAGGGTGGTGGCTGGGTGGAATGCGTTACCTGCAGAAGTGGTATGCAGTAGAACAGTGGACTGCTTCAAACGAGGATGGGACAGGACAAGGGGGAGGGTTAATGAAGGGAAAGGGTGGAAGGGAGGGGCAGCTGCAGAATAAAGGGTGCTAGCTGCACATTCGAGCAGACTTGATAGACCTCTAGGCCTTTATCTGCTGGCAAAGTTCATATGTTCGTATGTTCGTACAGAGAGCAGTGGTGTGTGGAAAGTGGAAGGCCAGTAATGAACCTGATAGCTCTGTGGTAGAGGGTGTCCAACTTAGCCAGTGCAGTGGTTGTAGAGCAGGTCCACATAATCTATTAAAGATAGAAAGGTGGCTTGAACCAGTTGAATCTTGGCCTCCTTTGTGAGCAGGTGGTTAATTCTGTAGAATAGCCCTAATCTTTGCCTTAGTTTCTTCTGTAGTTCTTCGAGGTGATCGGCGAAGGAAAGTTTATGATCGAGCCAAACTCCTAGATATTTGAATTTAGCTACATACTCTAGTGTTTCTCCAAGAACAGTGGTAATTTGTGGGATAGCCCCCCCCAAGCAGTATTTTGCCGCATGCTAGGAGGGGGAGAAGAGCATGGCTTTTGTCTTTTTCGCATTGAGCAAAAACTTTTTTGTTTATGAGCTGATATTGTAGAAGGCTAAATTCAGCTTGGAGTTCTTCACAGTACAGTGTCATCCGCGAATAAGTGGATGTTGGCTTTTTTGATGGGGTCATTGATGTTGTTAATGTAGACTGCAAAGAGGAGGGGACAAAGGGTAGAGCCCTGGGGCATGCCCCTCAGCATAGATTTTAATGGAGAAAGATCACCTTCAGCTTTAACCTGCTGTTTCTGTTCTTCGAGGCAGTCCGCAAACCAGCACATAGATTTATGGTCAGAGCCTAAGGTGCTTAAGGAGGAAAGAAGCAGGCTGTGATCGACTATGTCGAATGCCTTACTAAGATCCAAGAAAACAGCACAGACATGCTTCTTGTTGTCAAGGTCTAGGAGCCAATCATTGGTCACCTTAGCTAGGGCTGTTATGGTGCTGTGCTTTGCTCTGAATCCAGACTGAACTGGGTTTAATAGGCTTCTGGATTCTAAGTATACCCCTAGTGGGCCACACACTATTTTTTCTAGTAATTTAGACAGGATGGAGAGGAGGGAGATCAGTCTGTAATTATTTAGATTGCAGGAGTCACCTGCTTTCAATAGGGAGATGACGTGGGCTATTTTCCATTGAGGGGGGAGGCTACCCTGGGAGAGTGACATGTTGAATAGGTGGGTGATTGGCACCGCAAGCACATGGTAGGCACATTTCAGATAGTATGGCTCTATGAAGTCGGAGCCTGCTCCCTTCCTGGTGTCCAGTTGCAGCAGTAGGTCTTCCACCTCTTTTAGAGAAACAGGCAGGAGGGAGAAGGCCTCCTCGGTAGAGGGGGACTCGTGGGTTGGTGGGCCCTGAGCTGTGCGGAGGTCATTGCCAGGAGAAGTAACAAATGCTAGCCCTGCCGTTGCAAAATGGTTATTGAGGGCTTCCAATATCTCTGATCGGTTAGCGATAACGCTGCCACTGGACTTAATTTTTGCTGGAATGGAATTACCAGGTGCGTGTCCAGACATGTCTTTTAATGTTTTCCAGAGCTTTGAAGGATTTCTTGAGGCAGAGGCTAGCTCCGAACGATAGTAGGCAGCCCTGGCTGCTCTGACCAACCTGGTACACTTGTTATGTGCTGTCTTAAAAAGACACCAATCCAAGTTGTTCTTGCTTCTTCGGGCTTTTTTCCATAAAATATCCCTTTCTAACAGGGAAGCTTTGAGCTCAGGCGAGAACCAATGGCAGGTGCTGCTCCTGACCCGCACCTTAACCAAGGGTGCATGCTTATTTAAAGCCTCACTTAAAATATCGTAAAAAATAGTATATGCCCTGTTAACCTTTTTGGCGAGGAAGAATTCCTGCCATCGCAGAATTGAAGGCCTAATTGTCTGTTAAATTCAGATTACAAGATTCTGTCCAAAATCTTAAATTCCAGATTATTGACAATAGCTTATTTATTAATTCACCCAGCACAATCATGTTCTATTCCTGGCAGAAATGTTAGAACAAACCTGTGCAAAATTAGAGATGTCTTTGCACACCACATCCCACTTGGTAAATGGCTACCTATTATCCTTAGATCAGTCCAAGGCATTTGATCATGATTGGCATGATTTTCTCATCTGTATCTTCTTACAGTATGGTATTCCGAACGTGTTTGTTGGTTGGATTAATAGATTGTGTAATTCAGCTTTGCAGTGTCAGTGGCTCAGTAGGTAGCACACTCTCCTCCTGGCCGGGAGATCAGAGGGCTGTGGGTTCAGTTCCCACATCTGGCACTTGGGTTAATATTCCAATACTGACACTGTAGTGCAGCGTGAGGGGGGTGCTGCACTTCTGAGGTGCCGTCTTTCAGATGAGACGTTAAACTGAGGTCCCATCTGCCTGAATTGGTGGTAGTTCAGGTGGATGCTAAAGATCCCATGGCATTTATGGAAAAAGAGTAAGGGAATTTCCCCAGTGTCCTGGCCAAATTTTCCCCATTCACTAAAAATACCACCAACGACCTAATCTGGTTCAATTTCAGTTGCCTACCATCTGTATTCCCCCCCCCCCCGGTCGCCCCTGACAAAGGAACTTCTAGGCCCAGTGGGTTTACTGGGTCAACAAAATTCAATAAATAAACAAATAAATAATTTACTCGCTACTTACAATAAGGGCATAATTGGTTCTGATATAAATATTAAGGTCAGAGTAAGACAAGGATGCCATCTGAGTTCCCTTATCTATGTATTTTCTTTGGACCCCTTAATCAGGAAACTCATTGAAACTACAGATATTTGTGGACTCCCTGGTCCAAGAAGAAATTCTGCTATAAACATTTTGGCATATGCCGATGATATTTGCATATTCTGCAATAAGTATGATAATGTAAATTCTCTATTATGTGTTTTTAAGGAATATGCCTCAACTTCCGGTGCATCCCTAAACCTCAACAAAAGTAAAGGAATATCCTTGCATACAGACAACAATGTTCTGAACAATATTGGTGGAATTCTGATTTTACTAGGCCCTATAACTATTTTAGGTATAAAATTTGATAAGATACTAGTTTTTTGAACTGGATGGAAAACTGGGAATTTGTGTGTCAAAGGTGCAGAAATGGAAAAATTATAATTTCTCCACACTTGAGTATAGATCATTAAACAATTTATTGTACCCATTTTGTTATGTTAGCTACATTTTCCTTATTCCTGCACAAGTGGAAACTACTGTATACAGTATATTTTTTCAAATGTTTTGGGGCAGCTGTCTCAGTCCTATAAAATGTGATTTTTCTGTATCTATTTAGAAATAAGGGAGGGGTAGCTGTGCCCCATCCAATAGCCTTCTTTTATTCACTGGCCTGGATATTCAAAGAGGTTGCGCTGGTGCAATCCCACATTGTGCCCTGGTGGGATATTGAAAGGGCTGCCCGGTGCAGCGCAAATCCCGACTCGCCAGGGCGCAATGTAATTGTATGCGGCGCAGATGCGAGGTGTGCCCATGCATATACGACACATCCCGACATTCCAGCCCCAGGATGTGCAGCGCATAATGCTGGCACAACCCTGCATTACTGACGCACAGGAAGCTCAAAGTTGAGCCCGTGCAGAGTAAGAAACAACTTCTGGCCTAACAGAGGTGGGCTGCTGTATTGGTAGGGCGCAACACAGCAGTTTGCCATGGTGGCCACCCGCCCACCCCTAACACCATCTGCAAGCACACACATAACACTGGTGGCCAAGTGGACCCCCGTTACCACGATTGCTGTGAAAAACCATGCAAATAATACCTGGAAGTCTACTGGTACCCCCCCAATGTCCGCGATCGCGGTATATGCATAACGGTAAATCTCTGGTAGTCCAGTGGACCCCGCAGACCCGATTCCCTGATCACTGGAATAAAAGCCCTTCCTGGTAGTCTAGTGGTCTCCCCACCCACCTGATTCCCAGATTCCTGAGATATGTAATAAAGACCATCCTGGTGGTCTAGTGGAACCCCACCCCACCCGTTTCATGATCGACGTTACAGCCCTATCAAATAAATTCCTGGTGATCCAGTGGCACCCCACCCTCCCACCCACTCCAAACCCTTGCCTACCCTGCTCCCTCCATCATCAGTGGGTGGCTGCAACCCGCGATACCGTCTGGCTGCTCGAATGACAGGTACAGTATGGTTATAAGCCCATTGTCCCCAGTGTGAACCAATGGGCTTGCGGGGCATACTGTACTAGACAGTCCCAAATATGTGAATGAAGTCATTCACATATTTGGTACTGTCTAGTACAACTGCACTTGCGCTGGCGCATCCCCGTGCTCCCTATCTGTGGCTTGCACCGGCGCAGTGCCACTGCGCCATGTGCAGTATGTGCCATATTCAACGGTGATGCACCATGGTGCATAACCATTGAATATCACCTGGCACTGGCCCCGATGCATCCCAGTTGCGCTGCGCCCAGGCTTGCGCCACTGCCTGGCTCAGTCTGAATATCCGGGCCACTATTTTTTTCTACCAATTTAAAGTTTGCACTTTAGGATCAAGACACAACAACTAACATGTGGTTAAAAGAGCTTATGAGCAGTTATCTTTACAAATGGTAAGTTTCCCCTCCTAAATTTACTAAACATTTACAGATTCCTAGCTTTTCAAAACCTTCTCTGCAAAAAATTGTATCTTGGCAACTGAATAAATCACAGTTGCTATCTTTAAATAGAAAACAACTTTACTCGGCAATTTTGGAGACGATTAATATTACAGACTTGGAATTTAAGTTTTGTCAACCTGGGGAAATATCTCTGGTTATAGAACAACTACAGGATCCATGTATCCCACAAAGAATGTGGGATCTGTTATGGCTTTGTGCTTATGGAAGGCTGAATGTTCGATGGACCCATAAAATTAAAGCCATGTCTGAATGATCTTGCCCCTTTCCTGAATGCTCAGCAGACTTAGAATCTATGGAATATTTAATTTTAGAATGTCCTTCTAGTATGATATTTTGGTCTTATGCTGCAAAATATTGGAACTTCCTTGGTTGGAGAGACTCACTTATGAATGCCTTATATTGGGTGATTTCTCACCTTCCTTACGGGAGTATAATAAAAGCACATTACAAGTTTTTCTAGCTTGCCTGAAGTACTACCTTTAGCAGGCTAGATGTAAACTGGTGCTACAACAGCTCAGAATGTCACCTCTTTCAATAATTCTTTTGGTTAATTCATCGCTTACTGAAATTTTTCAACTTGATTACAGAAACAGGTCTACAACACAGTTACGCAATTTATGGGCTAATTTTTTGGGGGTTTATAAACCGCCTTGAGGAATAGAACGTGATTCCCCTGTTAAAGCAAACGCTTTTCTTTCATTATTGTATTAGTTGATTTGGAAGATTTTCATTTTTTTCATATTTTTCCTTGTCTTTGTTATACTCTTAGAGACAACTGATGATTTCACTTCTTACCTATCCCTTTTCTTTTTTGTACCCCCCCTTTTTTATTTCAAGTTTTATTTATTCTGGTTTTACTGTATTTAATTCTTTTTTTTTTTTTTCTGTATTCCTTTTGTTTCTTTTAAATAAATTTTCCCCTACGCTTATTGAGAAGTGTCATGGGATCTTTCATGTCCACCTGAACAGGCAGACGGGACCTCAGTTTAAAGTCTCATCTGAAAGATGGCACCTCAGGAGTGCAGCACCACCCTCTTGATTCACTACAGTGTCAGTATTGGGATTTATCCCACATTCCTGGTGTGGGGCTAGAACCCATCATCTTCTGATCTTCCAGCCTCAGAGGCGAGTGTGCTACCTGCTGTGCCATTGACACTGGAATGGGAATAAACAGTGTAACTAGATCCTGTTATCTAGGCCTCACACACACCTGAAAACTAATTGGTTATTTTTATGTAGGTATTGTATATCATTAATGTTATAAGAATACATTTGTGTTTCTTATGTATGCAAGTCATTATGACATTTTTTCCAGTTGGACAGCAGCTTTGATGGTTTTTGATGACATCACAGAAGTCTTACTGCTGTCAAAGCTTGCAGCTGCTGAACTCTGGCAGAAGTGATTTACTCATCATTGCATCAGAGAACTGATTTGAAAAACTATACCTTCAAAAATGTTGTTTGTTAAAACTTACATAAACAGCAGGCATGAAGGGGATGCAGGAAGAGAAGGCAGCCTACTTGACTGAGGTTATACAGTGAGGGATAAAGAAGGTTCTGGACTCTGAGGACCTAAGGGAGTCGGAGGAGGGGTGAATACAGGTGGTAGGAGGGAGGGGAAAGAACTGAACCAGAATTAGGAAATTAGGTCAGCACTGTGGGATAGGCACCTACCTGTCTTTGAGTGAGTGAAGGGGACAGGTTGGCAGAATGGGAGCAGGGGTGAGTGTGGGAGGACAGCATATATCAAAGTGGCAGAAAGATGAAGAGGAGCTTGGCAGGGGTGAACTTGAAGGTGGCATTGTAAACCATATCCTTGTAGTCAATCACTGGGATTACATTAAAAGGATGATTATACAGCAGAACAGGAGGGAGAGGCAACATGTTTTGCAATACAGTGCACAGAGTATGAGGGGGTACTTTCTGTGAATGATGTTGATGTGGCTAGAGAAGTCAAAGTGGCTATCCAGCCACATATTAAGGTATTTGAAAGACTGGACTTCATCAAAAGGGGAGCCATCCAGAGTGTTGAAGACTGGGCAGTTTGAACACTGACAAGTCTCTGCTGTCAAAGGTCATGTGTTTTTTTTTTTTTTTTTTTTTAAATTAAGGATTGAGAGAGCTGGTCGAAGCAGATGGATGTTATCAGAATTGCTTGGAAATGCATAAACGTGCTGTGAATCAAGGGATTACTCATTTTTATTTTATTTCACCAGGAATGACTCTGTTGAGCAGGCTCATTCACAAAGAGGTCCTGGAAGGACACAGAGATTTATATGCTTACAGGTCACATGTTTACAATACAGTGTACGTACAGGCAGACAAGGATCCCAGTGGAGCAACAAATAGTACAGAGCAATAGGAGAATACAGAGGACGATCTGGATAGTCATGATATCTGTATAACAGAGACTGTAAACAACAAAAAAAACTGCTTGCAAGTGCTATTCAGGCATAAATACCCAGATAACTGGCACCTGGAAGAGGCCCGTGGCAAGTTGGGAAGGATTCAAAAGGGGCGGATAGCAGGTTAAAGGTAGCATAAACAATTCTCTTGGGTATTGAGGTCTACTAGAGATTTGAAAGTCTGCAGACAGATAATGGTAGTAAGTTTTAAAGAGCATTGGAAGTTATTCCACAAGGCAGGGAGGGCGTGACTAATAGCAGATTCACCATAACGAGAAGCTACCCTAGGTACATCTAGAAATATATAAGAACATCTCCTCAATGAATAGTTGCAGGGTATGCACTTAAAGAGGTCTGTGATATATAAGGGTAGTTTGTTCAGAATGGCTCTATAGGACCAGAGTAAAGCATTTTTTATGCTTCTATTGGATAGCGAGGGCCAGGCAAGTTGAGCATATATTTATTATTTATTATAACATCAGTTTAAAAACCTTTGAGCCAGAGGCTCATTTACAAAGGTACCTCGTCGAAGGCAGACACAACATACATACATGAGGTAATCCAAAATAATGTACAGTAAAAAAGACAAGGCAAGTAAGGCAAGTAGCAGGCAAAGGCGAGACAGTCAGCAACAGAAATTAACAATAGGCAAAATGTCACAATTGCAGGCGAATGAGTACCAAAACACCATTGTCAGTTTAAACGTTTTTTTTTTTTATACGCATATCAAAAAAGGAGGGGGCAGACAGCAAGGGAGGGTCAGGGGCAGTGGCAGGAGTGTGAGACGAGCAAGTGGTTTTTTAGATAGTTTTTGAAGCTGGCGAGTGAGGTGGCGATTGTGATACCAGCAGGTAGGGAGTTGTACAGGGAGGGGGCTGTATAGGAGAACGCCCTTTGGCCCTGGGTGGTCTGTACCCTAGGGATGACTAGTGCAGTTTTGCTGGAGGCACGGGTGTGGACTGTGGGGTTGGAACGACGAATAGAGTTGGCAAGGCTAGGGGGGGATAGAACATGGAGGGCTTTGTAGGTAACTTGGCAAGTTAAGAACAGGAGGTGCTCATCGAGGTTGAGTAGGGAGGCCAAGGAGTACAAATGACAAGTATGGGTGAGTCTAGGGGCACTGGTAATAAGTCTACAAGCTTTGTTAAGCGTAAGATGAACCTTTTGAAGGGCTGTTGGGTCGGCTGCGCCATAAACAGGGAGGCCGTAGTCAACTAGCGAAAGCACAGAGGAGGTGACCGCCAGGCGAAGAGAGTTAGTGGGGAGGCATTTTTTGTGCCGGTAGAGGATACCAAGCCGAGCATTGGAGGCTGAGGTCAGTGCAGAGATATGGTTATGAAAGGAGAGAGCAGAGTCGAAGATTAAGCCAAGGTATTTATAAGAGTGCACAAGTTCCAAGGGGTGAACCTGTGCGGAGAGAACAGAGAGAGGGAAGTTGCTGGACTTATTTTGGGGGTGGGCAAAAAGCATTGATTTAGTTTTCTTCAGGTTGATGACAAGACGGTGATCAGAGAACCAGTTTTCAGCTGAGGTGAAGGCACGCTGTAGGGAGTTTTGGAGTAAGACGGGGTTACTGTCAGGGCAAAAGAGCACAAGCGTCTGCGTGAAAGGATTTTACCAGGCGCAAGCATTGGGCGGGAGTTGAGAAAGAGAAGAGTAAAGGCCCAAGAATAGAGCCCTGGGGAACACCAGAGCGAATTTGGCAGGTAGGGGATAGGGTACCACCAACCTGCACACATTGGGAGCGGTTGTACAAATAGCTTGCGCACCAGGAGACAGGACCAGAGGCAAAGCCCACACTGGCAAGGGTGGCTAATAGTAGAGGGTGAGAGACGGTATCAAAGGCTTTCGATAGATCTATAAATACCGCACCAGCGAGGGCGCCGGCATCAAGTGACTTATGAAGGAAGTTAGCAAACTCCAGGAGAGCAGTATTGGTGCTATGGCCAGTTCTGAAACCATGCTGTTCAGGACAGAGGACCTCATATTTTGTAAGGTAACGGGAGATTTGACTGGCAACTATTTTCTCCAAGGCTTTAGAGAAGGGGAGGATAGAGATTGGTCGGTAGTTACCTGCGTGTGATCTGTCACCACCTTTGTGAAGAGGGGTAACAGTGGCGACCCTCAGATGGTAGAATTGCCCAAGGCAGAGGATTTATTAAAGAGAGCAAGTAATGGGTGAGATGACCTGATCCAGGACCTGGCGTAGGAGACAGGGATCAAGGGAGTCATTGCCGATTGAGTTGCACT
This sequence comes from Neoceratodus forsteri, assembly GCA_016271365.2. Classification (NCBI taxonomy): domain Eukaryota; kingdom Metazoa; phylum Chordata; order Ceratodontiformes; family Ceratodontidae; genus Neoceratodus; species Neoceratodus forsteri. The sequence goes on along the minus strand of CM057452.1, from coordinate 1,009,630,264 downwards.
TTAGGGCTTTTTGTAAATAGGGCCTAACCTCATGGGTGGACACAGTACGAAGGTAGAAAGGGGGGTTGGGGATGGGAGGAGCAGACATGGGGGAAGGGGATTGAAGAAGTTGCACGGGAGCACTGCACTAAGGTCAGTGAAGGCATTGTTGAGGTGAGTAGCAATGAGTGCAGGGTCAGTGCAGGAAGACCCATCAATGTTAAGATGTGCAGGGGGGAGTGAGCGTGTGCCACCATTAGCTGCTTGATATTATCCCAGAAGGATCTAGGGTTGCCCCAGGAGGAGGTAAGAGTAGAGTTGTAATAAACTGACTTAGCTGCGGACAGCCACGTACATTTATTCCAGGCAGCTACGTAGGCCAGTCTGTCAGCAGAGCGGCCAGTTTCAATGGCCAGGTGCCACAGGTTGTCACGCTGCTTGAGAAGTGAGCGAGGGTAGAAGTAATCAGGTGTGCCTTAATTTAGATCTAAGTGGGGTGAGCAGGTATGTGTCACAGGCAAGGTTAAAGGTGTGGACAAAGAAGGCTAGCGCCTTGTCAATATCAGGGGTATTTAGAAGCGGGGACCAATCAGTGCCAGCTAGGTGGTGTTTTAAGTCTTTTAGCCCACCGGGTCTAAACCGACGATGGCGGGTGGTGAGAACAGAGGGCTTGGGAAGGGAGGTTGCCCAGAAGAAGAGAACTGGGGAGTGGTCACTAAGGCAGTCTGGGAGGATTTGAATGTTGTGGACGCGGTTGGGCCTGTTAGTGAGAACCACATCCAGAAGAGTGCTTGTTCCCGTGCTAGGATTTAACCTGGTGGGTTGTGAGACTAGTTGAGTCAGGTCAGTGGCAGCGAATGCCTCACGGGAGGTAGACTCCTTAGGAGATAGCCAGTTGATATTTAGATCACCTACCAGGATTTGGTCAGAGGGGTTGGAAGGAGAGGAGATGTAGTCAACAAGGGGCCCAGTGCATGGGCTTGATTTTCAGGTATGTGGCGATGATCAGGAAGATTGGACTACTTGCAGGTCAGGAGACAACTTTAGGGTTAGGGCCTGGGCATTGTAATCAAGGGTAGGGGGGGAAGGGCAAGACTATGAAGTGGGTCTTTAACATAGATGGCACAGCCACCATCCCTCTTACCGATTCTGTCAAGCCGATGGAGGGAGTAGCCTGGGAGAGAGACCTGGGCATCTGGGGTGGAGCTGGACAGCCAGGTTTCAACTAAGGCAATCACATCGGGATTATGATCTGCCAACCAGCAATGTAGGGAGTCCAGTTTTTTTTAGAAGGCTACAGATGTTAATAGATGCGATGCGCAGACCAGAGGATTTACAAGGGGAGACATTGGGGACCTGCCCAGGATTAGGATGGATATTGCCAGAGAGGAGCAGAAGGAGGAGAGCCGCCCTAGGAAGAAGGTAGTGGTGGAGAAATTTATGCCGGCCTGGGGAGGGGGTAAGGGGGGTGAGCCAGTACAAGGGGTAGGCAGGGAACTGTAGATGTAGATATAGGGCACAATGGTGGGTTCTGAAGAGGACGTTAGTTATGAACCTTAAGGCTCTGTGATAGAGTACATCCAATTTGTTAAGGGCTGATTTGGAGCAATAGCTATAGATCAAGTCAGCATAATCGATGAAGGGGAGGAAGGTGGTCTGGACCAGCCTCTTCTTAGCTTCATAGGTGAGATGATGCTTAGTTCTAAAGAAGAAGTCTTGTCTCTTTTTTAACTTCTTGGAGAGTTCCTCAAGGTGTATGGCAAATGAAAGCTGGTAATCTAGCCAAAAGACCAGACATGTGAATTTGTCCATCACCTCAAGCGATTCATCCAGAATAACAAACTTTACCGACACTATGATTGATGGAATGAAAACAATTAGTGAACAAGCCATTGCACTTCAGACTGACACAGATAGAATTTCATTGTGGGCAGAAAGATGGGTAATGTGTTTTAATAGTGAAAAATGTGAACTCCTACATCATCTTCTAAAAATGAACAAACTAAATAACTTCAATATGAATGGTATCACACGTAAGAAAACGCCTGGGGGAAGGGATCTGGGTGTTATAATAAAGGCATAATGTGTGTCATGCTAGGATATTGTCATGCCTCAGGTGGTTGGGCACGAGGTTGCAGGTCGAGTGTGTCCAACACCTGAGAAGTGATGTTATCCTAGCATGACACACACTCTGGAGTGTATTATGCCAATTATACAATGACTTATCTTTAAACAAAATAAAAAAATACACAACAACAAAAAATGTTTAAATAGCTCTTTACTTGATTTTTCTGGGTGGAAGTACACTTACATAAAAATAAGATCCTTTCTTGTGTTTAGCCAGTAGGTGGAGCTGCCTGTGCTTTGTTGTTATCTGTTGCACCCCCCTCCCAATTGCTGCATTGTTGTGGTTTGCCAGGTATGGTTTTTTGGTCCCTGCTATGGCCTCGTTTTAATCACACTCCGCCCCTACACCTCACACACACACACACACACACACACACACACACACACACACTGTGTGCTGGTCGCAATTCTCTCGGTACTGTGAAATTATAATAAATGGAATTGCAAGTGAGCAGTGTTTGGAGGTCTCACCCATTTGCTGCTGTTACCACCCACTGCCACCACTTTCATTTTAAGGACTTGCGAAGAAGAAAGGAGGTATGGAGGTGATAGGGAGAATGTAGGTTTTCGTATCTGCCGATTGCTGCTGACTGAAAGGCATGACGAGAGGGATCAGAGGATGCGAGGTTGCCGTATTGGTTAACTGGAGGAGTCAGTTTTATTTTATGTTTTTACGAAACTGGCACCTAAAAAAACACATACACAGAAACAAAAAAGTGGTGTTTCTTTTTGGGATGGGTTTAATACAAACCACCGCTGCAAGCGGCTTTCAAGTGAAATGGGCAGCTGTAGTATTGTGAAACGCTGTTTATATTAAAACTTGCCGTTGGATTGTGGGTGGTTGGAATTTTTTAAATATGCCCAGGACTTTGAAAAATGTGATTCAATGTGCTGAAACTATGGTATCCAGACGTTAAGCTGGACAGGAAGTGACTGGATGTGCTTGTGTTTAAAAGTGAAGGTGACTGGGCTGGCAGCATGTACTGGGCAGTGATTTCTTTTTGTAATTTGGTCATATGTGTGCTGGGACTAGATCCGTGATGTTATGCTGGGATAACATCATGGGTCCAGTCTAAATCTGACAAATCAGGGACCAGCATTCTTTCTTGCCATGGTGTAATAATGAATAATCTGAAGATAAAAGTTCACTCTGAGGCAGCAGTAGGTAGAGTAAATATCTATTAACATAATTCAGGTGTCATTGTGAGTAGATTTAGAAAGGTGATTCTCCCCCCTGTATGAGTCCATGGTCCATGTCCTCACAGTCACTGTTCACAGTTCTGGAGCCCATACTTGAACGGAGACACAGCTGGGGTCAAAGTGTAGAAGAGGGTGGCAAAAAGTGACATGTGATTTGTATGCGTAAACATGAACAGACTTGCTAGCTTAGCTGTACATGTACAGTGGAGCCAGCCACGATGCAGTGCAGTAACTTGCAGTAAATAACGTCACAAAATATTGCATGACAAAAGAGCTTAATTGCCATTAAATTATACTGTTCCCTGCAGAATTATTTTTTTCTGTTTATTCTCCCCGGAGCCTGGCAGGTTCATCCTCTGTCCCCAGTCATGCCGACCCCCTGGTATTTCCCCTGTGGCTTACCCCCCCCCACGGTGGGGCCAGGGAGGAGAGCGCTGGCTTTCTCTCCCCCCTGGAGCACAATCCAGAAGCCGGGGAGGGGGCACAGGGACACAGGCCGTCGTGGTGCCTGCCAGCTCCCTTTTTCCTCCTTTTCTTCCATCCCCCATCCCCACTGATGTAGTGATGCCAGTACATGCCCACCGACTGCTACTGCCCTCCAGTTACCCCCAGAGGACAGTCAACAAGCAGGATGACAAGCCTTCCTCCCCGAGAGAGGAAAGCAATCCTCCGGACACTCAATCCTTCCTCGCCGCTGCTGACCCCCGGTGGTCTGGGCTCATTTCCAAACCCAGATCACCGGCATGGCACGAGGTGTAGCAACCAGCACGTCAACCTCCAGCACCACCAGGCTGGCCTCCTCGCAGAATTTTATGATATAGTACATTGCATCCTGACTGGCACTACTGTACTCTTGAAAGACATAAAAATAAGGGGTGAGCTACTCCCACTAACCAACATTTGTAAAAATGATGAAGCAATGACAAATCTGGGCTTCACTATTGTAGAAGATAATAGTCGCACCAGAAGTGATGCTTTACAATTAAGGTAGACCGTATCACACAGAAAATAGGAAATAATTTAATCACAGTGTGTCTTGGGCCTATGAAACATGCTACTAATAAGTTCATTGGAGGCCTTTAAAAAAGGGCCTAGATCGATGGCAGTGCTCCAGTAGTTCAAAATAGTATTAACACTGACAAAGTGAAAGGATGTTCTTGATGGGTCCTGTAGCCTGCTTTCATCCTTATACCACAGTATGCAACCATAAGTGCTGCTTCCAACTCAGTTACCAAGGATCTGGAAGCAAAGAGTACAGTGTAATCTGCATACATGTGGATGTGTCAGCAGAGACAGATGGTGGGGCGGAGGGGGTCATTTAAGAAGCTGGATAACATGATAGGATCCAGGATAAAACCTTGGGAGCACCTGGTCTAATCAGTAGAGGGAAATGGATAGGAGCCACCTACCACGTGTGACTGGTGCTGGTCAGACAGGAGAGAGCATACCATCTGATCAAGTGTTATAATAGGCCAGCCTTTTTGAGTTTTTACAAGTAGGATAAGTTAGGCAACTATGTCAGTAGCCTTAGCAAGGTTGGAAAAGATACCTGATATATATACAAGCCTTCATTCACATGCTTCAGAGCAGTAGCACTAAAGTGTAGAAGTGAGTCAACAGTGGAATGGGACTTATGCATGTCACACTGGAAGGCGTAAAGATACTGTAGGAGGAAGAGTCCAGAAAGAGGAGAGTTGGGTAAGTACTAGATCTTACTTAGAAGAAGACTCTTGCAACAGGTCCCACTGGTAGGACTAAGCCCCCAAGCATTAGTACCACACAGAAAACTTCTAGCTAGCAGTCTACCACAGGAGACAGCCCCCCCACCGACATCAGTCAGCTGATGTCAGCACAGTCTATATAGGAGGGTGAGCCCCCACACCACCTCACTTCTTTTCCTGCTGTCAATCCGCACACGTTGGACCTCAGCTGATGCTGCAGATGCAGTCGACCGCCATTTCCTGTACTTACCACACTTTTTATTTTTGCTCTTCTTGGTGTAAAACATCACATCTTTGTGTTTTTTTGGCAAGTTTGTCTTTTCCACCAGCCTTGTTTTCCGACTGCTCCACTAAGTGTGCTTGCGGCAAACAGATTCCTGAAAAGGACAGCTATTCTGTGTGTCTGATCTGCCTAGATCCTAGCCACGACACCGAAGCCTGCCAGCATTCCCAGAAATTCAATCAGGCCACTTGGAGGTGTCTTTTTTGAAAACCCTAGAGAGCCATCTTTTAAAACAGACGCTGGTCACCAAGGAAAAGGAGCTGCAGGCCAGGAGCTCTTCAGCCTCGCCATTACAGTCCTCCGAGACTCTTCTTCTTATAAAGAGAAGTCTGGGAAACACAAGCACTGGGACAAACTTTGCAGCTTCTTGGTCACAATCACCCCACAAGCCTTCGACCATGACAGGGCCATCCTCCCATGGGGGGTCGGCCCCACCTGTCCTCAACTCAATCTCTGGTGGTGGCTCCTCAGGGCAGGGGACTTCATCTCCCACCCCCCAGCCCCTGACACTCAGGCCCTTATCCTCCACAGGATCTCAGCCAGGTGGCTCAGCCGGCCTTAATTCTTTGGGTTGCAGCTCTTCTACTGTGTCCCACCGGCCCTGCTGTTGCCTTCGTTGGTACCCATCCTGGGGCCACTGCCAGTCCAGCTAGGCAACGCCCACTGCAGACCGACTCCATGTCTTCCACTACGGTATCACCTCTGCCTCCTTCTAGGGGTTTTCCTTCACCCCAGGCACTGGCTTGTTTTGTACGGCCGGCAACAGTGGACCCATCACCAGGCAGCATTAGGCTGGCATCCACTGGACCAGTGCCAGTCTTGCCGCAACCCTAGCCTGTGGGTCTAGCACCGACATCGCCACTGCCGCTGCCTACACCACAGCCGACACCCATTGGCCCATCACTGGATCACTACCTCGCACCAGGTGGGCCAACAACGGGGTACCTTTTGCAGGCTCCTTAGCCAGTGTTCCACAACCTACCATCTCTTCCATTCCTGTTGTTGTACAACACAGCACCCCAGGTGGACTCACAACATCCTCTTTTTGGCGTAGTGGGCTTTCATGCAGAAGCATATCCCCGCCCCTCAGGGCTTGCTTCTGGCATCTCTCCACCACCCTCCACAGGACCCACAGCCCAGGTATTCTGACCAGCCTGGTCATAGTGAACCCCAGATGTTGGGGTCTTCAGGAGCATGACCTTATGTCAGTTCAGGTTCCAGAAGGGATGATCGCCAGCCTCTGATACCTATCTAGGACAGTAAGACTACAGAGGATGACTCTGAATCTTTGGGGTCTTCCTCTTCTCTGGGTGAGTCTTTGGAGAGGGAGGATTATGCTAAGGAAGTGCCCAAGTCCCCCCTGATGACCCATCTTTCATGCACATTATGCATCACATCCAGTCTGTAATAGGCTGGGAGACCAAAGAACAGGACCCGGAGAGATGCCGCTTGGCTATCTGCCTCAGGCAATGGGATGCCCTCCCTTTGGTGGTGCCCCCTATGGATTGACTCTTATGAGGATGTCACCAAGGCAGCCTGGGCTCACCCCACTACTACCCGCCTCTCCCAAAAAAGGCAGATCGCCTTTAGCATGCCCCAGCGGGTAGGCCCTTTCTGCGCAGTCACCCTAAGGCAGATTCCGTGGTGATTAATGTGGTGCACGATCATACTAAGAAGCCCAAGCACCTCAGTGCTCTCCCCCCAGATCAGGAATCTAGGCAGCTGGATCATATTAGCCAGCATGTTTTTGCATCCACTATATTGGCCATTAGGGTTATCAACTATTTGGCACATATGGTCCAATATCAAAATGTAGTCTAGGACCAAGCTAGAATTTGGTACGGACATTGCCCAAAGATGTCAGTAAGATGCAGGTTGCCCAGCTTCTAAAGTTGGGCTCGGATGTATGCAGTCATGTCTTTCAGGCCCTTAAAACATAGAAACATAGAATTTAACAGCAGATAAGGACCGCTTGGCCCACCTAGTCTGCCCGTTTCCCTACCTAACAGATAAGCTGCAGATTGTAGTTAACCAACAGCCTACTTCCTCCTACCCCCCACTAGAATGTCCTTATGTCTGTCCCATGCATTCTTGAATTCCCCCACTGTTTTTGACTGTATGACCTCCCCAGGAAGGCTGTTCCATGTATCTACAACCCTCTCTGTGAAGAAATACTTCCTCACGTTACCTCTGAGCTGTCCCCCTCTATCTTCAAATTGTGCCCCCTTGTTCTTGCACATCTCTTTTTCTGAAAGATGCTACCCTCTTGGACTTTGTTGATTCTCTTGAGGTATTTGAAAGTTTCTATCATGTCCTCCCCCCTTTCCTCAAGGCTATACATATTAAGCTCCTTTAGTCTTTCTTCATATGTCTTCTGGTGTAGACCCTGCACCATTTTGGTTGCCCTCCTCTGGACAGCATCCACCCTGTCTATGTCTTTGTGAAGATGGAGTCTCCAGGACTGTACACAGTACTCCAGATGTGGTCTTACCAACTGTCTGTACAGAGGGCCAACAACTTCATGTTTTTTACTGGTGATGCCTCTCCCTATGCATCCCAGTATCCCCCCCAGCCCTCCTTACTGCCTTCTCACATTGCTGGCCCACCTTTAGGTTGTCTGATATGACCACCCCAGGTCCCTTTCCATTTTGTTGTTGTCAGTATCTCACCCTCCATTGTGTACTCTTGCCCTGGGTTTTTGTTTCCCAGATGCATTAGTTTGCACTTCTTTGCATTGAACCTAAGCTGCCATACATTTGACCATTCCTCCAACCTTGTCAAATCCCTTTTCTTCCTTTCCATCCCACCTTGTGTATCAACCCTGTTGCAAATCTTTGTGTCATCTGCAGAGAGACATACCTTCCCCTCCAGTCCCTCCACAATGTCACTTATAAAGACATTAAAAAGGACTGGCCCCAGTACTGAACCCTGTGGTACCCCACTAGTTACCCTCCTTTCTTCACTGTGGACTCCATTTATTATTACCCGCTGTGTCCTGTTGTCCAGCCAGTGTTTTACCCAGGCTACCACCCTGGGACCCACTCTCAGGCTGGCTGATTTGTTTATTAATCTTTTGTGTGGGATTGTACCAAATGCCTTGCTAAAGTCTAGGTAGGCCATGTCCACAGCCCCTCCCCCTTCCTGGTCTACTACTTTGGTCACCCAGTCAAAGAAATCAATTAGATTTGTTTGACATGACCTTCCCACTGTGAATCCATGCTGCCTTGGGTCCTGTGCCCCACTGGCCTCTAGGTACTCAACAATTCTTTCCTTCAGAAGTGATTCCATCATTTTCCCTACCACTGAGGTCAAACTGACAGGTCTGTAGTTATCTGCCTCTGTCTTGCTCCCACTTTTGTGAAGGGGAATCACATCCCCCCTTCTCCAGTCCTTGGGTACCACACCATCCTCCCATGATTTATTAAAAAAGGTAGTCCATGGTGTTACTAGTTCTTCCCTTAATTCTTTTAGAATTCTGGGGTGAATCCCATCAGGCCCCATTGCTTTATCCACCTTCAGTTTTAAGAGTTCTTTCAGAACCCTTTCTTCTGTGAAAGGACTAATATCAACTCCCCCATACAGAGTGCTTCTATTGACTGGATTAGGTCTCTCCCCCTGCTTTTCTATTGTGAATACTGAGCAGAAATATTCGTTCAGTATCCCTGCTTTTTCACTGTCGCTCTCTGCCCAACCACCTTCCTCTTTATTCAGCCTCAGTATCACTGCCTTTGTCTTTCTTCGTTCCTTAAGGTACCTATAAAAGGTTTTATCCCCCTTCTTAACCGAGTTGGCTATCTCTTTTCCTCAGTTTGGACCTTTGCTATTCTGACTGCCTTTCCCGCTTCCTTCTGTTTGACTGGTACAGTTCTCTGTCCTGCTCCTTCTGTGTTTCCTTATACTTCCTGAATGCTATCTTTTTCTCCCTTACCTTCCCTGCCAGTTCTTTTGAGAACCATAGTGTGTTTTTTTTTCATTTTGATTTGTTTATTTGCTTCACACAAAGGCTTGTTGCCTCTGTGATGGCAGTTTTGATGTTTCCCCATTGTTGCTCCATCCCACCTTCTTGCCTGTTTGCTAGTGTTTTTCTGAGGCACTCTCCCATTTTGGCAAAATCAGCCCTCCTGAAGTACAATACCTTCACTTTTGTGTGGCTTGACTCTATAGCTGAGTTTATTGTGAACCACACTGTTTGGTGATCGCTTGTTCCCAAATGGCTACCCACTTCAAGATCAGAGATCCTCTCTCCTTTCCCATTTGAGAGTACCAGGTCTAAGATTGCTCCCTCCTGAGCGGGTTCCAAAATTAGCTGTCTAAGGCATTTCTCCTGTAGGGCATCAAGAATGGCCCTGTTCTTGGATGTGGCTGCAGCAAAGGTGCTCCAGTTACCATCTGGCATATTCAGGTTCCCCATCAGCAATATCTCACCTTGCTCTGCCATCCCAAGGATGCCTTCTATCATTTCTGTGTCCATTTCCTCCCCCTGAGATGGGGGTCTGTTTACAACCCCTGTGAGGATTGTGAAGCCATTTCCAGTCTCCAGGGTGACCCACAGTGCCTCCTGTCCTCCCTGTTTACCCATTAGTTCTGTTACTTTGATCCCTTCCCTTACGTAGAGAGGTACTTCCTCCTCCTTTTCTTCCCTCCCTGTCCCTCCTGTAGATTGTGTACCATGGTATGTTGACATCCCAGTCATGTTTCTCTGTGTACCATGTTTCTGTGACTTCCACAATATCCAGTCATCCCTCTTCCATCAAGGCCACCATTTCAGGGAGCTTTTTACCTAGACTACAGGCATTGTTACTCATTACCCTCCATTTTTTTCTGGCTTTATTTCTTTTTGCCCCATCCCTGTCCTTACTGCCTTTGTCTTTTTCTCTATTTGCCTCTACCCTTATCCCTATAGACTGCTCTGTCTTGGTATTTACCTCACTAACTACCCTGATTTTTTTTGGGGGGGGCTAGGATTTCCCTTCTCCTTTTCAGTGCCTCCCCCCTTGGCTAGTTTAAATGCTAGCCAATGAAGCATTTAAACCAATCACTTTCTGGCCATCTGTGCACCGGCGGCAGTGCACTCCTTATTAGTGTGCCACATTGTGGAATTCGCCACCCCCCTCCTTAAGGTCTGCTCCCCCGAGTTAGAATATTTAGAAAGGGGGGGGCATGAGTGGTGCAGGGGGAAAAGCCCCCTACAAAAAGAGGGGATGGCGACAGCAGGATGTGGTGCCCTAATGACCAGGCAGACTGCCGCCGGCACGCCGTATAGGTGGAACCTCTCTGGGTGGCTTATGATGCTGTCAACACCTCTAAGTGTGGGGCGGCTGCTGGAGTTTGCCTCTGTTGACATTCCTAGCTCTACATGTCTGGTTTTATCCCGGATGTGCAGGCTACTATTTTGGATGCCCCCTTCCATGGGGCAGTCCCTTTTGGGGTGATATCCAGGGCATTATTTCAACTTTGCAGGAGTCTGGGCAGACCCTTATGTTGGTCCATTCACTCTATCACACTCATCCTAGAGTGGGTCAACGTCAGTCCTTTCATTGGCCCTCCCACAAGCAAACTTGGGGTCAGACAGCCAAGGGCTAGCAGAAGCGTAAGGCCTCAGCAGTCTCTGCTGCAGCTAGAGCTCCCACACCCCACCCAGCTCCCACCTCCTGACTCCTTACCTGATCCCCCTCCCTCCAACCAAGGATCTAAGGGAGGGAGCTGTTTTCCCTCTACTTGGATGGGTGGAGAGAAGTGACCACAGACAATTGGGTGCTCCAGATCATATCTCACTGTCACACTCTGGAATTCCTGAAGTGGCCACCCGAAAATCCTCCTGTCCACTCTTTTTGCCCTCCAGCACACCTGTCTGTGGTTTGGGAGGAAATTCAGGTTGCTCTTCAAAAAAGAGTCATAGAACCTGTCCATCAGGCTTAGTGGGGAAGGGGGTTTTATTCCCACTTCTTCCTCATCCCCCAAAAAGACATTGGATCTTCAGCCCATCCTGGATCTGAGCCATCTGAATCTGTAAATCGAGTACAAGCACTTCAGGATGGTCACCCTTCAGAGACTATTACCCCTGTTGCACCAGGGGGATTTGCTCTGTTATCTGGAAATGCAGGATAGTCACCTGCATTTCCGGGTCTTTCCTGCCCATCATTGCTTCCTCTGCTTTCACTTTCAGGGAGCCCATTATCAGTTTTGGGCCCTCCCTTTTGGCCTTTCCTTGGCCCCCTGAGTATTTAACAAATGCCTGGGAGTAGTGGCTGCTGCATTGAGGAGGCAGGGCTCCTATGTCTTCCCCTATGTGAACGACTGACTACTTGCAACTGACTCTGGAATCAACCGTCTGTCTTTTCCAGGCCTTGGGGATCACCGTAAATCTGACGAAGTCCTGCCTGTCTCCTTGCCAGTGCCTCCAGTACATTGGGATGGTCCAGGACACCAGTCAGGGCAAGGCCTTTCTGCCTGAGGACAGAGAGAAGTGACTGATGGCACAGTTCCAACTGGTTTCTTCCAGTTGGCAGGTACCTAGCCAGGGACTTTCTTCACCTTCTGGGCCACATGGTGGTGGCAGACGCCATGGTCCCTTTGGCCTGGTTGTACATGCAAGTCCCTCAGTGGACCTTTAGGATATGGTGGGATCGGCAGACTGTGAGATCAGTGTACCAATGATCTGGTCCATAGTATTCTGTCATGGAGGCTGAACCCAGCCAACCTCCAGAGAGTCTCCTTTCAGCTTGCTATCCCCCGACAAGTTCTTAAGACAGATGGATCCAGCCTGGGCTGGGGCACTCATTTGGCCAAATATCAAACCCAGGATACCTGGTCCCCAGTGGAACAGGATCTCCACGTCAGTGTCCTGGAAATATAGGTGGTCCTTTATGCCCTGCAAGCCATTCAGACTCATCTGCTTCCTGGTCCACTGCCAGTACAGCCAGACAATAGTTGTATAGTGTACTACATCAACAAGAAGGGGGACCCATTCTTACCCCCTGTGTCGGAAAGTGATGAGAGTGTGGTTCTGGGCCATTGAGCACAACCTGGAGCTCTCAGCAATTCATGTTCCAGGCATCCAAAACATATTGGTTTACAGTTTTAGCTGCTCCAGGTCTTAGGCTCACAATTGGGAACTTCTAACCTCACTGGTCAAAGACCTCTTCACCAGGTGGGGTCACCCAGAGTTGGACCTCTTTGCATCCCCACTCAATGCAAAACTGCTACTTTTTTGCTCCCAGGCCTGAAGTTTTCTGGCAAGATACATTGTCTCTCTCTCTTGGAATGGGAGGTTTCTGTACACATTGTCTCCCTTCCCACTCCTGCACTAGGTTCTGTTCAAACTTCAGTTGGAAGTAGCAGGGATGATTCTCATCGCTCCCTTCTGGCCATGCTGGATTGGGTTTCTCTGGTGCAACAGCTAGCTGTGGAACCTCTGGTGTGGTGCCCTTACCCCTGTGCACAGGCTTGCACTCCCAGAACTAGGGCACCCTGGTCCATCCGGACCTCAAGTCCCTGGATTTCCATGCGTGGCTCCTGTGGACCTAGCTATCACCCGCTTTGAGGTGTCCTCTCAGGTCACTGACATCCTGGTGGTGGCCAGGAAGCCCTCCACCAGGGCCACTTATGCTATGAAATGTAAGTGCTTCTCCATTTGAGACACTGCTCACCATTTGGATCCTTTCACCTGCCCAGTGAATCAGGTGTTGGAGTACCTCCTTTCCCTTTTGGATTCAGGTCTGGGGTACTCATCCCTTAAGGTGCACATTTCTGCCATCTCTGTGTACCATGCACCTATTGAGGGCAAAGCTGTCGCCCAGCTTGATGTGTCCCGCACATTACTGTGGGGCATTTTGCATCTGAAACCTCCCATTCAGGACCTGGTCCCTCCATGGGACCTCAACTTTATGTTGGAGAAACTCACTTTAACTCCCTTTGAACCAGTCACGAGCTGCACTTTCTGTCATGGAAAGCACTCTTTTTAGTTGCTATTACTTCTGCTCGATGGATGTCCGAGCTGCAGACTCTGATGTATAAAAAGCCTTATTTGGTTTTTTCCAAAGGGTGTCTTTGCGTACTAATCCTAAGTTTTTACCTAAGGTGGTGAGTTTACTTTAAATCCATCCATCCATCCACTTTCCAGTTTATTTTCCTGAGTATTCCAATTGGGGAGAGGCATTGCTCCATACTTTGGATGTTCTTAGAATGTTGCGGTATTATACAAAACGGCACAAAATCTTTGAGGAAAGCTGACCAGTTTGTTTCATTCACCCACAAGAGAGAAGGCGCTCCTGTTCCCAAGTAGTGTTTGTCTAAGTGGTTAGCTAATTGCATTGTTTATTGCTACCACAAGTACAACAAGCCCCTTCTAGGGGTGGTCAGGGGCCATTCCACCAGGGGTATGGCTGCCTCTACAGCTTGCTTCAGAAATGTGTCTGCTGCTGACATCTGTGCAGCTGCCACCTGGAGTTCTGTCCACACTTTCATCAAGCATTACAGTCTGGACATCACTTATAGGCATAAAGCCAACTTCAGCCTGGCAGTTTGTCAGGGCCTTCTGTCATGAACCCTTGACTGCTGTCTGGTCCTCCTCCCACTGATATTGTCCTGGTGATAATGGGGACTGCTTGGGACCCAACGGTGTGGCCTGCTGCAAGACCCTTCCTCAAAGTAAGGTAGTACAGTTACATAAGAACTTACCATAACAGTAGATCTTCGAGCAGGCCCTGCTTCCTCCTGCTGTCTTCTCTGTGCACCTTCTTCTACTTGTTGTTTCTTTCTCAGGAAACCTCCTTGGTTCTCCTTCAGCTGCCCATACAGGGTCTCTGGTGGGAGAACTGAGGTGGTGTGGGGGACCACCCTCCTATGTAGGCAGTGCTGACATCAGTTGATGGGCATTGGGTGGTCCCCCATGGTGGACTGCTACCTAGGAGTTTTCTGTGTGTTTCTAGCACCTAGTGGCTTAGTCCTACCACTATGGCCTGCTGCAAGAGCTTCTTTCAAAGATCTACTGTTACTGTAAGTTCTTATGTAACTGTTCTTTTTTCTTGCACTTTAGCCAGAGCATGGAAAAGGTTGATTGGGGGGGAAGTTTCCTGGGCTGGAAGGGTGACCCTTTTGATGTAGTAGGTGACTATGGCAATCTTACAAGCCTTAGATTGCACACTAACAGACAGAGAGGAATGCCATAAAAAACATATGTCTAGTGACTGGCACTCATTGAGAGTGTAACTCTGCAAATAAAGAACCAACAGGTAGCTTGATGGAGCACCTGTTTTAATTATTACACATGAGAGAAAAAACTGATAATTAATCTACAGGACCACCCTCATGACAAAGCCTGTGTTGGGCTGTTTAGGAAATGAGGCCATTCTACTATAATAAAAGCTGTATTAAAAGAACATTGGCAGTGTGTGGGCATCATTTGTTTCTTAGAGCATTAATTTAAATTGGAAATGGGCAAGGACATTATCTGTGTCAGTGGACATGAATATGGGTTACTAGTCGGTGTGATTTAGATTATCTAGCAAGGAGACCAGGTCAAGAGACCTGCATGAACTACCTCATATATATTTGGGGGAAGGGTTTTGGGGCTTCTGATCTTACTTATTCAGTAGACCATACTGTGGTCACTGAGTGCATCAGGAAGGGCACCTGCTTCCAAAATGTAGTGGTGGGGAGATCCCATTCAGTGAGGGAGTGGTTGAATCGAGCATAGTTGTGGTGGGTGGGTTCAGAAATAAGTTGAGTGAAGTGAACAGATGTAATTTGTTGTATGGGCTTTTTTGGAGGATGTGTCAAGTCCATTGGTGTTAAAACAGTCACCAAATAGCAGGAGTTCACCAGAGAAGACAAGAAGAGAGGAAGAGAATAGAAAGTCCAGGAAGAGTCAGGCTTGGTACCAGTGACACATTAGGCACTGCCTATAAATACAGGGAGAGAAGATTAAAAGTAGAGCTTGCATGGGATTCATTGTGCAAGGAGGGAACACTGGACCAATGTAGGTTGTGTCAGTTGAGTCTGAGACTGGCATATTTACTGAGAGAGTGGTTGAGTTGTGAAAAAGCCTACCAGCACAGCTGTTGGGCACTAAATCCATTAATGGGTTCAAGTAAGGCTGGGACCAAGTAAAATGCTTAATTGTTACGGGGAGGGAGAAGAGTTTCATTAAGGGAGGGAATGGGAGGAGAAGAAGGTGAAAACCTTATCTGGAACAGTAGCTCATGAGTAGAGTAGGGTGGAACTGGGTAGACTGGATGGACCAGTGGTCTGGTTCTGCCAACATTGTCTGTGTTTCTATATATACACATTATGTTTCGAGCTACCCCACTGCTTGTCCTTATTTGTAGATATAATTCAGTTGTATATATTTTTTTGTGTAATTCTACGTATATGTACATGCCACAAAATGCCAGTGCTAATTCAAAGGGACATAGAGAAAGATTGGATTTTTTTTAAAAAGGGTTCAGACCTTCCTTTGACCTGGAAGGCCAGCTTGCTTGCCAGGAATCTGACAAGTTCTTGTCAAAAAGCTTGTGGAAAACTGATCAAAGGGTATCTCCCAAAGTTAATTGACCAAGGGAAACTGAGGTGAATAAAATGTTCAGGAGTTAGCCCTTTTCACTTCAAAAAGCAAGATGGTGTGATCCAAGGTAATTGCTTTTGATGAGATAAAAAAAAAATCCTTCTCATAGACCTGTATGAGTTTGTAATTTTAGGTGTCATAAATGTAGGCTGGGAGACATCACCAGGTGGCCAGAAAATTGTGTTGGGGTAGCACTACAGTGACATCTCCTGGCCAAATGCAGTAGTTGCTCTGAACTGGGAATTGATGACATTGTGAGATACAGACAGGTATATAAAGCCCAGCTCAAGGCATTTACACACACTTTCATCTGGACTCCACCTGACACACAGGAAGCCAAACTGCTGAGACACAGTGGCTGCCAGCAAGCACTTCTCCTCTGGACATTCTCTTGACCACAAGCACAGAGACTAAGAACCAGAGACTGTACCTACTTTTTATGGACTTCAAAATATAAGGTAGACTTTTAGCTAACAGTTTTAGTATGTTTACATGTGTGTGTATATATATATATATATATATATATATATCTTTCCATTTTATTTCTGTATAACTGTAAACCCAAATTAGTATGTTCTCTTGTTAGTTGTAACTATTTTAGTAAAAACATTTGTTTTTCTAAAGAATATCTGCCTGAGTGATATTTATCTATATTTGTGTAGGAAGGGTTCATATTTGGCCACAAGACTCAAGACTGGTATTGTGCCCTCATCCAAAGTCAGAGGGATGCCCTGGGTCCTCATGGTGGAGGTGCAGTTGTGACCTCTGTGAGCATTCAGAAAGAGACAAGGAGGTTATCCCTGATTTCCCCCCCCCAATCAGGTGTTGCACTTAAGGGTGGATACTGTGAGCTCAGTGGACCTGACTCCTAGGAGTGGGTTCATTACAGATCTGGTGCACAGCATTGGGATTCAAGAGATTTGATTGCATAGTGTTGTGATTTGAGAGATATTGGTGGCACAGGCATAACAGCTGGATTCAAGCCCAGTGTATCAGACTGAAAACAGTCCACGCACAATCAAGGCAGAGATTTAATAAAAAAAATATATATATAATTTGGTTACAGTATAAAGTTCCCTACCTGGTTTCTTTTTTTTTTTCAGTGTAAGCTAGTGTAGCAATAGGGAAGAAGATGGCTTTCAACTATAACACATACACTGTAGACTACCTAAGGCAGTTGTGTCAGGACAGAGGGGTCCAGTACAAGGGTCTAACCAAAAAGAACCTCATGGAGGCTCTTCTGGCAGCTGAGGAGCTAGCAGTTGACCAGGACCTCGAGTTACTACCAGTGACTGAGCACGGGGGTGCCAGGGTCCATCGCAGTGTCCAGTCCCAGGGAGGAGGTCAGCAAGACCAAAGGGAACCCAGAGCCACGGCAGCAGGGGAAGGTCACCACAAAGCTGGAGCCAGAAGGCATCAGGCTGCAGCTGGAGTTGAGGAAATTGGAGTTGGAATTTGAGCAGAAAAGATCTGAAGTCCAGCAGCAGAGGGAATTCGAGCAGAGGAAGCTCAAACCAGCATCTGAGAGAAGCCAAGGAAAAGGAAAAACTGCTACAGAGAGAGGCTGAAAGAGAGAGAGAAAAAAGAGTGCCAAAGGGAATTTGAATTGGAGAAACTAAGACTCCCAATGACCAGCACCAGAGGAGGTAAGTGGCAGGTGTGAACCTGTAACTCCAGGCCTGGGGTACAAGTTAAATTCTAAATTAATAGCTGAATTTAAAGAGAGGGAGGATATAGGTGCATTTTTGAATTCTTTGGAAAAGTTCTGTATCCAGGCTAAAATACCCAGGAAGTCCTGGAGATTCCAGCTATCCCTGCTGCTTACTGGTAAGGGGCATGAAGCACTAGGCCAAGTGGATAATCAGGACAATAGTAATTATGAGAAACTTAAAGCTGCATTGCTTAAAAAGCATGAACTAGCCAACCTGGTGGTGCTCATGGTTGAGGCGCTGGACGCCACACCTCATGTCACGTTGGTGACCCGGGTTCAGACGTGAGCCCGGGTTGGCAGGGGGAGATAGAATCGAGCATCCAGAGGACTGCTTTCCTATCCCAGGGAGGGCTGTGGGTTTCCACCACTCTGCAGTGACCCCCGGTGATGATTGGGGACACTGCTAGAGTCGGTGAAGCATAGGGCTGGAGTGCAGCGGACATCGGCATGTTGTGCCTCTGACGTCATTGCACATCTGCACTCTGAATGGGGTACAAATGGAGGAAAAAGGCAGCACTACCGTGGCAGCTTGATGGCCGCTACTTCTGATCCCGGCGGCGCTGCAGACCACATCACATGCCGGTACTGGATCCCGGCCTGGCATGGGGACTAAGGGGGAGTACCTTTAGAAGGTAAGGCATCATATGCCAGCTGGTGTGTTGGAGTGCCTCCAGGTCACTTAGGGAAGTGGAGCAGTGGCTGGATTACAGCAGGTTAGTGGCTGCAGGAGGATAAATAAGAGTAATAACAAAAAAAGTATGAACTAACTCCTGAAGCATACAGGGTTAAGTTCCATAAGCTCCAGAGAAACCCTGACATGAGCTATGAGGAACTCACCACAAAGCAATGCCAGTTTTTAAGATGTTGGTGGGAGGGAGTAGAAGCAAATTCTGTGGAAAAATTTGAGGTTATGTTGCTTGAACAGTTCTTTTGGGCTTGCCCAGCGAAGTCAGAAACCTCGCTAGAGGACCAAGATCCAAAAACGGTGCAGCAGGCTAGTGAGCTCTCAGATCGCTATGCCAGGGGCAGGTCTGCTCTGACAGGGAGTGGGGTGGGTGTGGCAGGGCAAAAAAAGGAAAAGCATGCCTTCAGAGCAGCTAAAACCCTCACTGCCTCCACAGAAAGGGGGAAGCTCCAGGTTACAAAAAAAGGATTTATCAGATAAAAGAAATGATGATTGTTAGTTTTGAAAACAGCCAGGGCATCTCACTAGACAGTGTCCTAAAAAGGCACAGAGTGGGCAAAGTGGTGCTCAGATAGAGTTGTGTGCACTGTGTATCCCTCAAAGCTTACCTATAAACATGAGGGAGTACATACACCTGGTTACTGTAAATGGAGTGCACATCCATGGGTTAAGGGACATGGGGATGTCTCTTACCTTACTAAAAGGGGATTTGGTTGGGCCTCAACAGCTTATACCTAATCAGTTTGTAATGGTGAGGGGATTCACTGGGAGGAGAAAACTCTGCCACTTGCTAGTGTTCTCCTGGACTGGGGTGAGACAGGAGAGAGGGTACAAAAAGTGGCCGTGGCAGACAACCTTGCACTGGATGTGATTTATAAGGAAGAATCTCAAGAAGGGGTAGTGTTTGCGGTTATCCACAGTCAGACGGCAAAGGCCAATTGTAGTTCCCTGGACCCCATAGAAGCCCCTGTGGAAAACAGTAGGCTGGTTCCCCAGCCTCTGTCTCCTGAAATGGAGAGTAGTGAAAGGAAGGTAGGACTTCCCCAAGTAGCAGTTCATAAAACAGCTACAGAAGGTTACTCTGAGGAGGGAAGGGTAACCAGTGGTCAGAAGGTTTGGGATGGCAGTAACCATGAATGCCCTGATGCTAGAGCTATGGACCCCACTTGAGGGACTGAAGTGGACATGTCCCATGCCTTGGGAAAGTGTGAAGAATTTGCAGCTGCTCAGAGGACTAATCCTAGCTTGGAGAGGCCAGGGGCTTGTGCAGAATCTGACGGGACACAGGGAGGGGACGTGAGACATAGGGTATTTTGGGACAATGGACTGTTGTATACACAGGACGTAAGGACTGAGAGAGGGGTGATGGGTAGGCAGCTTGTTGTTCCCCAGGGGTACTGTGAACGGTTCCTCAAGATCGCTCATGAAATCCCGATATCCAGACATCTGGGAATCACTCACCATGCAGCGATTGGCCCAGAATTTCTATTGGCCCAACTTCACCCAGCAGGTGAAGGAATATTGCAGGTCTTGTTACTGGTGCCAACCAATAGGGAAGTCAGGTAATAAAACCAAGACCTCCCTAATTCCCTTGCCCATTGTGGATGAGCCATTCCAGAGGGTAGGAATGCATATTGTGGGACCTGTTGAGTACCCCCAGCTCCTCTGGGAAGAGGTTTATCCTGACAGTGGTAGATTATACCACCTGAGACCCAGAGGCAGTCTCCCTTCCCTCACTTAGAACAAAGTGGCAGACTCCTTGCTAGGGATTTTATCCCATGTCAGGTTTCCGAGGGAGGTTATCACTGATCGAGGGGGTAACTTCATGTCAGAACTGATGAAGTGTTTATGGGAAATTTGTGGGGTGGTGCAGAGATGCATGATACCATATCACCCACAAGCCAGTGGGCTTGTGGAAAGGTTTAATGGTACCTTAAAATCGATGCTCCAAGCATTTGCTGAACAGCATGGGAGGGACTGGGAGAAATACCTTCCCCACCTGTTCGCATACAGGAAGATGCCCCAAGAGTCAACAGGGTTTTTCCCCCTTCAAACAGTTACAGTATATAGACGTAGAGTGCGTGGGCCCCTAGACTTGATCCGGGGAGACTGGGAAGGCAAGCATACCACCCAGGGAACTCCCATACTGGAGTATGTCCTTAAGTTTAGGGAAAGCTGAAGGAGCTTATGGGAGCAGCCCAGGGCAACCTGTGAGCCACCCAGCAGAAGCAAAAGGTCTGGTACGACCACAGAGCCAGAGCTCACTCATACAGCATAGGTCAGGAAGTCATGGTCCTAATCCCGGTCCAGAAAGACAAGCTGCAGGCTGAGTGGGTGGGACCATACAAGGTAATCCAACAGGTTAATGACATGAACTATATTATAGAACTGCCTGACAGGAGACATACCTATAGAATGTACCATGCCAACATGATGAAGCCATATACAAATAGGGCAGACATGGTATTTGCAGTGTGTAGTCCTGGGGAGGGAACAGATGAAGAAGACCCCTTACTGGACTTGCTGGAGGAAAGCAAGTGGGAGTCCTCTGTGGAGGAAATCAAACTGTTGCTCCAATTGACCTTGGAACAGTCCCAGGAAGTTAGGGAGGTTTTACCAGATTTTGCCCCTTTGTTTACGGCCAAGCCTGGACTAACCCACTTAGCGACACATGATGTAGACACAGGGATGCAAGTGCCCATATAGCTGACAGCCTACTGGGTGTCTGAGACTGTCCTAAAGGACATTAGGATGTAGGTGGAGGAAATGCTGAATTTATGGGTAATCCAGAAATCCCACAGCCCTTGGCCTCTCCCGTAGTCCTTGTTCCCAAGACGGATGGCTGTATTCACTTTTGTGTGTACTATCATGGACTCAGTGCAGTCACAAAGTCTGACACCCACCCAGTGCCACAGACTGATGAACTACTGGACAAGTTGGGAGGGGCGCATACCCTATCACAATTGACTTGATAAAAAGGTATTGGCAGGTGGAGTTAACTGCCAGAGCTAAGGAGAGATTGGCCTTCATCACTACAGTAGGATTATTCTAGTTCAAGGTAATGCCTTTTGAAATAAAGAATGCTTCTGCCACCTTCCAAAGGTTGGTCAGCCAGGTATTACATAGTACTGAAGAGTACGCAATGGCATATCTGGATGATGGTGCCAGTTGTAAGGAACACCTATCCCACCTGAAGGAAGTGTTGTGCAGGACACAGAGGGCAGGGCTCACTGTCAAGGCTGAAAAGTGCCAGGTGGCCATGGCAGAGGTTGTATACCTAGGACATGTAGTAGGGTGGGGGCAACTCCATCCCAGTCAAGCCAAGATTGAGGTGATACAGGTATGGCCCAGGCCTGAAACCCAGTAGCAGGTTCAGAGTTTCCTAGGGACTGCCAGGTACTATCAAAGGTTTGTACCAAATTACAGTACCCTGACAGCTCCTATCTCTGGCCTACTAAAGAAAAAAATGCCCAAAAAGTAAAATGGGAACCAGCCTGTGAATAAGCCTTTGTACGGCTAAAGGAGGCACTGTGCAGTGCCCCCGTGTTGGCCAGTCCAGATTACAGTAAGCCATTTGTAGTCTGGACAGATTTTATTTATTTATTTTTTTATCTATTGAAATCTAGGATTACAACCTTTGAGCGACAAGTTCATTTACAAAGGTTCAACAGCAGGCATACAGGAAATCAACATGTATAGTGCAAATTACAGATGCGAAATGGAGACAGCTATAGGGAAATAATTACATAGACTTGAACAATTGTTTCAGCTGCTGTACTAAAACTGAAATGATACAATAATTTATACTAGAGGAAGGAAGGTTAATTAGGCAGCACAGTAGGCCTTGAATAGGAGGAGAGGGGAATAGGTAGAGGTAGTGGAGTGGGGTGGCGGTAACCTCAGGCTAGGGGTCACTTTGTCGAATGGGGGTAGAGGGGAAGGAGATGAGGCAGAAGGTGAGGAGGAGTTAGTTGGGTGGGTTGAGGAACATGTGAAATGGAAAGGGGCAGGCGTGGCAGGGGAGTTGGGGGATGGGAAAAAGGGCGGGTGAGTTACAGGTAGGCGGTAAAGAAGTGCTAGGGTTTGGGGTATTCAGTATCAACAACAGGGAGTGGAGATTAGGGGAAGCAGGAGCATACCTGTTGGCTAGACAGGTGAGATTTGAGCAATGGTTTAAAAAGGCTGATTTTACTGAGAGTGGTTAGCTCAGGTGGGAGCAAGCTAAGCCAGAGTGGGGCTCTGTATTCAAAGGGTCTCTGTCCTTGAGAGGTGTGCTGGAAGGGGACCTTGGTGAAGAGATTGTTTGATGCCCTGGTAGTCCTTGTAGGCTCAATCTGGTGGCAGCAGGCCTAGGATTGCTTTTTTGGCTAGAAGACCGACTTGGTAGTGGGTTCTTGCGGCCGTATTTAGCCATCCCGTTTGCTGGTAGAGATTACAGGTATGGGTTAGGCGCGGAGCTGCTAGTGCAAGCCTACAGGCTTTATTCAGTGTAATGGCAAGTCGTGTGAGGGTGCTGTCAGGTGCTGCACTGTAAATGGTAAGACCATAGTCAATAGTTGAGAAGATTGAGCTGGTGATGGCGAGCTAGAGGGCTTTATCAGATGCCTCCAATGTGGGGATTGGAGCAGTCCTCAGTCAGACCTCTAACCAAGGGAAAGATCACTCTATAATGTACCTTAGCAAAATGTTGCTTCCCCGGGAGCAGGCATATTCCACAGTTGAAAAGGAATGTCTTGCGCTGGTATGGGCCCTGAAGAAATTAGAGCCATACTTCTACGGGAGGCATTTTGAGTTACAGACTGATCATAATGCCCTGCTGTGGCTGACTCAGATGGGAAAAATTAATGGTCATCTCTTAAGGTGAAGGATTGCCTTACAGGGCTACAATATGACCATTACCCAGGGCTGGATCGGCCAGTGCTAACGTAGATGGGCTGTCTTGCCAGTAAGAGCAGCGAACAGAATTTGTGAAAGTCATATCATGCCTAGGGATGGATTCCCACAAATTCAGTCTAGGAGGGAGGGATATTGCGACCTACCCCACTACTAGTCCTTATTTGTAGACATAATTTGGTTGTATATATGTTTTTTTATATGTAATTCTATGTATATGTAAATGCCACAAAATGCCAATGTTAATTCAAGGGGACATAGAGAAAGACAGGATTTTTAAAAAAGGGTTTTGACCTTCCTTTGACCTAGAAGGCCAACTTGCTTGCCAGGAATCTGACAAGTTCTTATCAAAAAGCTTGTGGATAACTGATCAAAGGGTATCTCCCAAAGTTAACTGACCAAGGGAAACAGAGATGAATAAAATGTTCAGAAGATGGCCCTTTTCACTTCAAAAAGCAGGATGCTGTGATCCAAGGTATTGAGTTTAATGAGATGAAAGAAAAGAAACAGGAAACATCCTTCTCACAGACCTGTGAGAGTCCATAATTTCAGGTGTCATAAATGTAGACTGGGAGACATCACCAGGTGGCCTGAGAATTGTGTTGGGGTAACGCAACAACGACATCTCCTGGCCAATGGAGTAGTTACTCTGAAATGGGAATTGATGACACTACAAGATACAGACAGGTATATAAAACCCCAGCTCAGGGTATTTACACACACTTTCATCTGGACTTCACCTGACACACAGGAAGTCAAACTGCTGAGACACAGTGGCATGCCTGCACACTCCTGTGCTCTGGACATTCTCTTGACCACAAGTACAGAGACTAAGAACCAGAGACTATGCCTACTTTTTATGGACTTCAAAATATAAGGTAGACTTTTAGCTAACAGTTTTAGTGTGTTTACATGTATGTACCTTTCCATTTTATTTCTGTATACTGTAACACAAATTAGTATATTCTCTTGTGAGTTGTAACTGCATTTATTTAAGTATTTTAGTAAAAACATTTGTTTTCCTAAAGAATATCTGCCTGAGTGATAGTTATCTATATTTGTGTGTGAAGTGTGGAACAGTATTAATAATCTATGACAACTGTTAATTGCTTAGAGGTGTCACCATAAGCAACCAAATTGAATAAAAGGGTCTGTAAGGGATATGGAAGGATAGGGAGAATACCAGAGTTTGCAGGGGATTTTGAACCAGACTTTTGCATGTCCTGTAGGGAGAAGGCTAAATCAGGCTTACACTGCTACCCCAAAGAGGGTGTGGTGCCTGGGTCTTCCTCCTTTGTGTAATAGCCAAGGAAGGGTTCATATTTGGCCACAAGACTCAAGACTGATATTGTGCTCTTATCTAAAGTTAGAGGGACACCCTGGGTCCTTGTGGCAGAGGTGCAGTCGTGACCTCGGTGAGCATTCAAAGAGGGTATCCCCAATTTCCCCCATCATGAATTGCACTTAAGGGTGGGTACTGTGAGCTCAGTGGACCTGACCCCTAGGAGTGTGTTCATGACACATTATACTGCTATTATATCCACTTCATTCTTCACTTCTGTAGTGTGAACAGCGCAGCTGTTCCAACTTTTCCTCGTGGTTCAGATCCTCTAATTCATGACCAGTCAAGGTGGGGCATAACTGTAGAGTAGTTCGTGAATGGCCCAAGCTTTTACTCCTTACTGGGCAGAAGTGGTGGTGGGTGGGATGTGTGATGGAGTTGTAAGAGTTTGTGGTGGGATCAGGGGAGTAATGGGGTGGGAATAAAATAAAGAGGAGATGTTTAAGAAGCTGGTAATCATATATACGCTATGGGAGTGTGTGAGTTAACAGCATTTCACATATTTGATTCTTGGTACATTTTATTGTTCATTTAATAAGACAGGAAGCATGGGGCTTGAGCCTGGGTACCCACATGGAAGGTGGATGCAGTTTTCGTTAGGCGCTGAATTAGTAGTGCTTTTTTATTTAGCTGCCTGGTGCCGGAACAGTGACAGTATGTACTTTTTTATTTTAAAGTTTAGTAGTTTTTTTTATTAATAAGAACTTAAAAGACAATGTCCAACATGAAATGCATTACAAAAACAAAACATTATACCCCCTTTTCAGTATATAATATTTAACATCACTTAAAATTGAAAACAGACATGAAGAGCTCCTCTTTTTTTTTTTTTTAACAAACAGGCATAAGCCAATAATATCAAAACCTCTGAAATCATAATGAAATGAAAGTAATGGGGGGGGAGACACATTAAGGATCCTTAAAAAAAATTGATACTAAAAAGGAAAATGGGAGAGAAGGAAAAGAAAAAAAAAAAACAGTCCAGGAAAGAAATCAAGCATATTCCAAATGTGCATGATCATTAAAATAAAAAAATGCGTGAAACATACCATTCAGCTTTTAGCCAAGAAACTAACTTATCCCCCCATAATTCCTTGAGGAGGTCTTATAAAATGTAAATGCTGCCAGTCTTGCAAGAAAAAAAAAATTTTTGAAGAGCATTTTTAATCCACACCACCACCTCCCCAGTGGAATTTTTTTTGATATGAAGAACGTTGCGAGAAACCCAAATGAAATTAGTCAGTAGGAGATTTTCCCTGGTGTCCTGTCCATTGTTCCCCCATCAATAAAATAGATCTCTGTAACCCACCCCCAACAAAATGAGCTGCCACTGCTCAGTGTGCCTTTCCTGGCCAAAACATACTGCAAATAAGTGATTTGCTTGTTTTCAGTGAGGCCCTGCTTTTAACCCGATAGTAGATCTGGGAGGACTGACACACAGGATGAACAAGTGACTTGCACAAGGACACACAAGGAGTTGATGATGGCTTTAGTGGGAATCAAACCAGAGATCTTCTGCCTCCCAGTTCTTTTACTTTAACCACCAGACAGCACTGCAGCACATAAATGCAACTTGATGTGAGATATTTTGTATACACAAAAACAGTCTTTTGCATTAAAACACACCTTTACTACGCTTCTGGGAATTACAGTGCTGTATTGCACACACATCTCCTGTTGCAAGCAATAATTATAACAACTGTTTTGGAGGAGTGTGCCAGTCAGAGCACCCCGCAGTCCTCAGTGGGCCTCTCTTTCTGTCTCAGGCCTTTGCCATTGAGATTGTCTGGACCAAATTCACTGCAGTCAGGTCCCCTCCTTAACAAGAGCACAGAACCCAGTGCTCTGATGACCCTTTTTCCATCAGACTCTTCATAGTGAGGGTCTCTGTTCTGGTAAGACACACTCCACTCTTTCTCAAAGACGTCTACTGTGCAGAATTGCACACCTTATCCAGGTGCCCTTTCTTCAGAGATGGCAGACACAAACAACCAGTTTCTCCAGTCTTAGACAAAGCTAATTTATTACTAAAAATGGTTAACCAAATACAGCAGTGATACACAGATATTTACACATTCAGAAAAAACATATAATTTTTCATTTGCAGCCTGTGGACCTCCACTTGAACAATAGCTATTTGTAGCTCAATCCAGAAATGCTTCACAAAACACAGTTTAGCTAGTGGCATCTTATACACTGTTCTCTTCAGTGGCCAAGCAATCATTTCCTTTTTTTTCTAGTCCTGGCCATGCGTGTGATAGAGAAAAAATAAAATGGCATAGAACTTTAATACTTTCCCCTCCTGAAGCTGCCAATAAAAAGGCTTCTGGTTCTCAAAGGCAATAACAGCAACAATGATCACCTCAGAGAGGCTCAGCATTTCGATAAGAAATGGCTAATATTGTCACCTAAGGGGTTGCTGTATTGAGTCTCTGAACCCTTTTGGGTATAGACATGACAAAAAGACCCCTGAGAGAGGAGGGATGTCTGTTTTAAAGCTAGTGCTGCAATGTGGCACGGTGTAGCACAGTCTTCAAAGAGCATGTAGCTACTAAAGAATAACAAACCAATATGTTTTGAGAGCAAGACCTCTAAAAACACCATCGTACAGTCACTCCTTATGACAACAAATAATATGCAAACTGCAGTGCAAACTCTACTTTAGTGTGCTGATACAGTGTTGCCTGATACCACAGTCAAGACATAGAACATAAAAGTAACAGCAGTTTGTTAACCATGACTTAAACAGTGTGACATCACACACTTCACGAAAAAGCCATATTCAGTTCACTATTGCACTTGAAAAAAGCTGTCTTCTTAGCTTTTGTTACCTGGCTGTTTTCATAGAACTTTGAATTAAATGTTCCTGTCTTGATTCAACTTGGACTTGCAGCCAAGAGGGGTTCGCCACACACATGTGATGAGCTTGTGTATTGCTGACCACTTGGCCTCTTCAGAGCTACAGTCACATACCAGATGGACCAACTTTTAAGCTCAGGAGAGGCTGTGCTCAAAGTACCATTCAGTGCTCATTGGCTACTCACCACTATTTGATGTATCCTGTGGCTGGGGGGGGGGCTGGGGTTTGAGCACCTTATTTATGTTTTAAGGCTCCTGTCTCTCAAACAATGGAATATATCCAACAAATCAATCCACGCATAGGGGCACTGAATATAGAGAACTCTACTCACTAATAGAATGCTGTACCATAAAACAAATATTGCATGACGGGATGATCAAACGCATAAAATATAATTTCATGGGTGCATGGCAGCACCTCCCACACTCAACAGTACAGTTATAAATACATACAGCACCCCATTAAACAAAAGTTAAACTCACACAAATATATGATGAATACAAATATATAAAAATATTATCAAGTATTATACCCCCACATACCACATCTGTATGAAACAAAAACTCAAAACCCATTTCACACAGTTAAGTACTGCAACCTGTGAATAAAATCCTGTGGACAAAAATACTGCCACCAGAAAAAGAAAGTGAAAGGAAAATGGTAATTAGTTCACTGAATGTACAACAATTATGATGTTTCCATTAGTAGAAAAAAATAGCTGCACTTGAGTGACAAACCAATACTTGTAGCAGTACCAGATCAAAGAAAGCGTGACAGAACCATTTCATAATTAAGTCGTTATGGTTTAACCTTCTGAAGTTCGTTGATCCAAAAAACATTCATGCTGCAGACAACGTTTTTATAGGTCACCACCTCTCTGTGGCACAGTGACCTTTTCAATGGCCACAAACCTAAAATCCACTACCGAACCATGACTGATGTCTTCAAAATGTCTGACCATGGCATGGTTTCTGTTTTAGGTCTTAATGGTGGATTTGTGTTCCCCATTTCTTGTCAAGGGGTCTCTTTGTCTGCCCCCCCACATAACACATCCCACAAGGCAGGTCAGTAAGTGAATAACCCCTGTGGTATTGCACATAATAAAATATTTGATGATGTACTTCTTTCCAGACCTTGGATGTTTAAAACTAGATGTTTTCTTTGTGTTACTGCAGTGTGGGCAGTTGCCACATCTATAGTTAACTTTGGGTTGTGGTCCTTACCATGTAGAGAGAATTTTGTTTCCTGTGTATAGCCTGTGGACCAATCTAACTCTTACATTCTAGGGACATGGATATGTTGTTCAATCCACACTTCATGGCAGGTTCCTTGCCGCTTTAAATCTTGCCGGAAGGTCTTCAAGCTGGCTCCTCCCACCCACCCGGGTGGGAAAACTCTCTGCTTCACCCCATGATGCCAGATCTTCCTTACCGCTTGGAAGCTGAGGTTCCCTCCTTAGCGCTCTGCATTTTATGCCTGGATCCAAACTCGTTAGTTAAACCAAAACTTATTCTTAAAATTTCTAGGCTTCAGTCTGTTTACTCCTTCGTGGCTGCGATGGATAAGTCGACTCCCGGATTTTGGCGGTGCCCATGCGGGCAGAATATGTCTCGGTCCAATCCGCACTCCACGTGCGTTTATTGCCTCGAGCTTGATCACGATCCGCAGGCCTGCGATTTGTGCAAGTCCTTCTCGGGCAAAGTCCTCGAAGACCATGCTGCCAGACTTCAACTTGGGCGCCCCGAGAGACGTATTCCTCCGGTGAAGTCAAAGGAGGCCTGTTGGACGGTGTCCGCGGTGGCGGGCTTGGCTGAGCAACTTGAGCAGATGATCGCCCTAGTGGAGGAGGCGGCCCAGGCCACATCTTCGAAAAACTCCTAATAGCAGACAGAGGGAAGGACACACTAGGACTTGACATACATATCAAAACACTCTACATAACATATGTTTTTGCACATTCTGGATGGACTTCTCCTTTAAAGTACTTTATTTTAGCCATTTTAACCATGTAATTACATTTGTTTCTTTTGGTCTTATATCTGTGAAGCAACCTTTCATTCCCAGTGGCCGTCCAAGCTTCCCAGTCTCTATAAAGAAGCTGGTCAGTTATTCATTTGTTCTGTTTGGCACTCACTGTTAATTTATGAACAGGAGCTACCTCATTACTTATGTTGTTCAATTCACAAAACCTCAGAAGCCCTATTATTGTCTTATTATTATTATTATAATATTATTATATAATAATATTATTGTATTATTGTCTGGTATTGCATTTCCACGCATAACACTACTAATCGTTTTTTTTTTTCAGCTTATTTAATACCTTAGGTAACCCAAACAAACAGAAGAGAGAAAGAAATAAGTGCCTTAGTTGGGATTTTTAAATTATTAGGAAAAGAAAATCCTACTGTCATGCATGTGTAGAACTTTATTTTCCAGTGTTCTAGTCATAAGGTGTTTTTCACGCAACATCAGCGTTAATTTGAGTGACTTACAATCCTTATATGTGAGCCATTTCTGTGACTCACAGGTCACAAATATGGCCCCCACTATCCATAGCTTGTGGTGGGTGCCCAACCCTGCCACTGGTACCGCCCTTCTTTCCGTCCACCCAGTCTTTGAGTGGACACTGGTGGTGTGTGCCCAGCCCTGTCACTGTTTCCCCTCCCAACCAACCAATGAATAGACACTAGTGGTAAGTGTCCAACCTTGCTGCCAGATACCCCTTCCTGTCTGATGTCTGAATGAAAACCGGGGGCAGGTGTCAAACTCTGCCATTGGTACCTCCCTTTTGCGCCCCCCATGTGATCTATTACTAGAGACCGGAAGTGAGTGCCTAATTCTGCCACCAGTACCCCCCCTTCCTCCTTGACCCATCTGTTAAGATACTGGTGGTTGGTACTCTACCCCACTGCCAGCACCCTCCTGCCACCCACCATGAGCTAAAAAAAAATCCTCACCCACTGTCTAATAACCCCCCCGATGCCCACTTGGCCCCATGTAGCTAATCCTGAATGTCCCAAGATGCGCGCCTCTACTTGAAGGTATAAGAAAAAAAGCTGGAAGGCCAGTCTGGTGGTGTTGAGAAGCGCTGGATGCCATGCCTCACACGACGCCAGTGACTCGGGTTCAGGAACAAGCCGGGGTCATCGGGGGTCTGCCAGAGAGAAGGCTGAAGTTGAATTGAGCAGCCACAAGGCAGCTCTCCTGTTCTGGGGAGGGATCTCACAGCTCCTGCCATACGGCTGCCCCCAGGTGGCAGTCTGAGGGTAGCCCAGGTCGGGAGCGACACAAGAACAGGTGGGTGCTGTGGGACTGTGGCATGCGCATGCCACCGTGGCAAGGATGGGGAGAAAAAACTGAGCTGGGAGGCTCTATGATGATGCCGGCAGATGGCCAGAACCAAATGTGACCCCACCCTGATGAAGGGGGCAGAGCCACCTGTCAGTTCCCCAGAAGAGAAATGGGGAGAAAAATCTAAATGAAAAAAAAAAGAAGAAAAAAGCTGGAAGAAAACTAAGTCCTGAAATGTGCATATTGTGCATGCATGTGGATTTAGATTTTTTACCAGGTTTTTCTTTGGTCATAACTTGGTAATTTTGGGCCCAAATTGTCAGGATGGCTGTCGCCTCAGGACCATCAGTGATACCTTGTAAATCTGATGCAAAATGTGTTTTCAGTGGTTGCCCCCCAAAAAAAAACACATTATAGGTCAGATTGCAAAGTACCAGTTATGTGGCCATGAGGTTGGGTGGCGAGTTGGCCACCCTAAAGATCTGGGCCCAAAATAGCCACACAGCCTATTTATTTTGTTACCCAAGTTGGCACACTGAGCCAGAGGCCCTTTATCAGGAGCATCCCAGAACTGATAAGGACAGCTAAAAGATGACATTCATAATAAAATCAGAAACATCACTTGCAACATGCAGCTATAAATAGTACTGAATCATTTTCAAATTCACTTTGCAATGTAAAACACATCTTACAGTATAAAACATAAGTTAACATTTACACACCAACTTAACAAGAAAGTGCTGTTTCAACCCAGATTTTAAAATTGCATTAGTATTGGCAGCTCAGATAGTATTAGGACAATCATTCAAGTGTTTGGAGGCAGAGAAAGAGAATGCTTGCTGACCTATTAGTGTGTTAACCTTGGGTATTGACAGCAGTTTGTTTTCATCAGATTTCTAATGTTTTGTTTGAAATTCAGTAAAAACAGTAAAGGAGAGCAGAGCTGGGTGGAATCTGTGAATTCTGAAGTCATGGAAATTTTGCATCATTTTCACAAATTTCACAGAATTGTCTGAAATTCTGAGTTTGGCGAAATCTGTTTGGTGAATTTTTGCCCCATTCTGTTAACTTTTCTCACTGAATTGCAGGATAATACACATGAACTGCAGAATGACAGTTCTGAGGCATTTCATTCCACAGTTTAATACATCAGTCCACAATACGTGACAGGGATTTATTTAACTCCAAAAATTGATTAGCGTTTTGCTCATAAAAGTGCTAAAACATTCTGAAAATGCATAGCACTTGCCTCACTGTGTTTAACAAACATAACACTTCTAGAGAACCTATATAAATACTTTCTGTACAGCTAGCATTGTCCCAAGAAAAAAACTGCTAATCAATTATTTAAAACCCTGCATGTAATCATTACATAGTTCAGTGATCAGTTCTGATCGAAACATTCAAACACCTTAAGGGCATTAACAAGGTGAAAGAGTGTAACATGTTTAAATATATGAAAAATAGCAGGACAAGACGACACAGCATGAGACTAGAGGGAGGCTGATTAAGGGGGAATGTGAGGAAATTCTTTTTCACAGAATGGCATGGAATGGCCTACTTTAGGAAGTGGTGGCTATGAATACAGTGCAGTGCTTCAAACAGGCATGGGATAGGCATAAGGGAGCAATACAGATGAGTATGAATAGATAGGCCACTGACAGAGCAAAGGCCGATGGCACATTTATAAGGTAGAAAAAGAAATGGGCAGACTGGATGGGCCTTGCGGTCCTTATCTGCCATCAACTTCTATGTTTCCATGTTTCTGCAAAATTTCTTTCCACAGTATAAAACATTATTCCACCATTGTAAGTCAAAATTTCCACAGAAGTTGCCAAACTGCATTCTGAAATTTTGTGGAAGTGAAATTCTGACTTTCGCGGTAATTACACTGGCAACATTTTATTTTGGCACAGCATGAAAGGAAAGTCATAGTGCAGTCTTAGTCTTGTGAATTAGACCACAATATGAATATTGTCTCTGCTGTTCAGGACTCATCCAGACAAGTAAGTTATAAAGTTTGCAGGGATGTGTTCTATGAGAAACATTTGACATACAATGATAAAATTTTAAGTACAGTTTAGGTGTCAAATTCAGTCTGTGAAATATTTGAAAAAACAGATGAATTGTAAGTCAAAGTAGGCAACAAAACACCAATTCTTATTCTTTTCCATGCAGAAGGAAATCATTTTTGAGTCTATATAGGATACCCGATTTTTGGTTAACCTGTTTATAAATGCTATTTACATGATGTGAAAAAGTCAAGTTGTAGTGTAGAAAAATACCCAGGTATTTTAAAAAAAATTCAACTTGCTCCAAATGTGCACAACTACGGTCAAAAATCTGATGTCCCAACATGCATTTCACTGTTTTATTTATTGAACCAAGAAGCATTCACTTGTTTTTTTTTTTTTTTTTTTTTTACAGTTCAACAATAAACAAAAAAGCCAAATATAAAGGTTTGCAAAATTCAAATTTAGCCTAGTATTTATATCAGAAGGAGATGAGGAGCTAGTATTTTATTTATTTTTTATTTGAAAGAGTTTCACCAGGAAAGTCGTACTGAGCTGTGAGAGCTCATTTCCAGATGTGTCTTGGGGAAGGGGTTGCATAGGAGATGGGAATGCAAGGAATATAACAACAGGGAGTACACACAAGTATGCAGTACATGCTATCCAGCTAAGAAACAGGTAGTAGTATACTGCTGACATAATTAAACAATTAATTATGCACAGTGCAAACTAAGCAATTTCTGAATACAGTTAAGGAACTAAGCTAGCACTTAATACATTAGTAACATGTTAGTTAGTATGTTGGAGTATAACCTCAAGGAAGGGGAGGTGATTCTATCACTGTATAGATCACTGGTCAGACTGTACCTGGAGTACTGCATGCAGTATTGGTGCCCATACCTAAAAAGGGACATTAGATTACTGGAAGGGGTACAATGCAGAGCAACAGAGATGATCCAGGGTCTGGGGGAATTACCATATGGAAGTAGTCTAAGAGAGCTAAATATGTACTCACTGGAGGAGAAGAGGGACAAGGGGGATATGACTGAGACCTTCAAGTACATGAGAAGAATATACAGGACAGGTATAGAGGGGCTGTTCAAGGGGAGGGTGGGGAGAGACACTCAAGGTCATGATATGAGATTAGAGGGTGGAAGGTTTTGGAAGGAATTGAGAAGGCACTTTTTTACAGAGAGGGTGGCGGCAGAGTGGAATGCACTACCAGCGGAGGTGGTGGCCTGTAAGCAGAGGGATGCTTTAAGAGGAGCTGGGACAGGGCAAAAGGGAGAGTCAAGGGAGTGGGGTGCAGGGAAGGGGGGCAACTGCAGAATAGGGTTGCTAGCTGTATAATCGATCAGACTCAATAGACCAAATGGCCTTTTTCTGCTGGCAGTTTTCAGCATAGAAGCTTAAAACACAATACATTGGAAGTTCTGTAGCACTCATCTCAGGATGGAGACCTAGCTGGGAAAGTGCTAGTGCCAACAAGTTAAACACAGTGTGTACATTCAAAAAGGGAAGTAGTGGGGAGTTATTTGGCTGAGGGTGAGAGAGAGAGAAGGATAGCCCCGGTCTTCACCCCTTCAGGATGCAAAAAAATCCACAAGAGGATTGGCAGGGACTTGGCAAGAAGGTTAGCAAGTGGAGAGAGTCAGTTGGCTTAAAAGGAGGAAGAGCGATAAGGCTGCCAAAACATGCACCCCTTCGGGATGCAGAAACCCCATAAGGGGTGGACAAAGTTGGCAAAGGGGGAGGATTAGCCAGATTGGATGAGCACAAAAGATGAGTGAGAGTAGAGCTGGGGGAGTTAGGTACAGCTGCAGAAGGGAGCTATATATGCCTGAGAAGGAAGGATAGGGATCGATGGGACTGAGTGGAGTGGATATCTAATGGGAGGGAGTTCTAGATACTTGGGAAGAGGTAAGAGAAGGCAGCTCTCCCTGAAGTGATGTGCCAAGGGGGGAGGACGAGAGCCCTATGGGTGGGGTTACAGAGGGAGTAGAGAGGGATGGGTGGGACAGAGATGAGGGAGTGAAGGTAGGGAGGTAGAGAGCCTAGTCAAAACTTCCCAATAAGGGAGGTGCTATGGGCAAGGCATCTGGCACTGAGGGAAGGGAAGGAGACTGAGGTATAGAAGTCACAGTGGTGAGTACGTGGCGGACAGCTGAGAGTGAATTGGCAGAAGGAGTTGGAGAGTGTCCAGTCTAGATAGGGTGGCTATAGAGGCAGAATTGTAGACTACATCACCGAAGTCAAAGACAGGAAGAATCGTTTTATGAACGAGCTCTCTCTGGGCTTGCAGTGGAAGGCAGCTGCAAGCTAAATGATATTGTCTGCTTATAAAATCAAACTAATAAATTGAAGGTAGTTGAAGTAAAATTTACAGATAGAACAACAGGGGTCCAAGAATGGACCCCGCAGTACTCCATCAGCTAGTATTTGCTCACTAGATGCAAAACCCTGTTGTCTCAAAACAAGAGGACAAGTATTCAAGTAGCTCTGAAACCAAATGCATGAAGAGTTTGAAAGGCCCAACTCTCCAAGACTAGTAACAAAGTATGGTCTGCATGGTCAAAGGCCTTGATCAAGTCCACAAAAATAATGCCACTAAGCTCTTTTTTGTCCATCGCTGGACTGACCTGGTCAGAGAACCTGACCAAGGCCGTTTTGTACTGTGATGTTGTCTAAAACCATGTTGTTCTACAGCTTGAAGGTTGTATGTTTGGAGATAAGCAGTGATCTGATAATTAACCAACTTTTCCAGCATCTTGCTGAGTAGGGATACTAACAGAAATTGGCCAATAATTATAATGGGTGATCCAGAAATCAATATAGGAATAAGCACTGTGTCTTTCCACAGTTGTGGAAACTCCCCTGTAGTCAGTGGTAAGTTAAAGATAGCTGTTACGGGATAAAAAAAATACCATACACTGTCAGTTTCAAAAATGTGTGTCTAATCCATCAGCACTTGTTCTTTTGTCAGTAGACAGAAGTCTCAATATTTGTATGAAACCTGCTTAGGCTTGATAAGATGAAAATAAAAAGGGGGAACAGTATTGGGTAAAGAAAGAACATCATTTTGAAGACAATTTATATTAGAGTCATCAAAACAGCCTTATATTTGGTCATGTCTGAAAATTTGTCGACAGATATCTCACAGATTTATACCATCAGTACGCTTCTTTTGAACTATAGTCAACTGTTCCCTAACAGTCCCAACATTTTGTAGAATTACTCAGGTTTTCATTTTACTTGCTTAAAAAGTAATTTGATTGTGTCTTTTTTTTTTGTCTTACAATGATTTCTAAGATTTCTGTATTTATTCCATAGATCCACACAAACAGATGATTTGATACCTTTTATTGGACCAACAGAGTTGTTGCAAAAGAAAACCAATCAGACATATTGTTGTTTTTTCAGCACTTCCAGCAGTCTTTCCTTTGTCTCATCAAAAGAGAGAGCTCCCTGGAAATCGTCATTCTTCCTACTCATTTACTTTTCAATAGAAAAAAAATTTGTTTTGAATCTTTGTTAGAGTGCTAACAAAAAATCAACTGTAGCGTCTACTGAGAGTATAGCATCTATAGACCAGTCAATTTTGTTAACTTTTCTCATCGGTTCCTCATGATTAACATCCCTAAAAGTTCTGAATGATCCCTAGCATGCTTACTGCTCCAAGTGCAAAAAATAGGTATGTGATCACTAATGGGTCAACAAAAGTGCCATGGTTTCGAACCTTACTTATCTTGTTAGTAAAAATCCAGTCTAAAGTGACATGATTATTACACTGCTAATTCATATGTGTAAAGGTGGAAACAAGTTGAAATAGCCCAATACTAATTGGTCGTAGTTTATCTCATGATCAGAACCTCAGTTCAGATTCAAATCACCCATTACCAATAATCACCTTCAGGTTTGCTAGTTGCAAAAAACAAACAAAAAAACCCCCATATATATTAATCTTTCTATACTTGCCTTTGGTGGATTATAAACTGTACAAAAGTGAAGGTCTTACGTCGGGGGAGTCTCTTGCAGCAGGCCATCAGAGGTAGGACTCCGCCGTCGGACACTAGGATCACACAGAAACTTTTCTAGCTACAGTCTACCAACAGGGGCTGCCCACCTCTGATGTCACGCACTGACAGCAGCCACTCTGTATCAGTGGGTGGTCTCCACATCCTCTCCAGTTCTTTTCTGCCATTGACCTAGTCACATTGGCTCTGCAAGGAAACCATCGCTGCTTCAGTTGCCATTTTCACGCCATTGGCTGTTTTATTTCTCACCTTAGTTTTTCACCCATTTTTGATGGTTTTTCTTTATGTTTATGTCATCTCCCTCATCTTCGATGGAGCATTGCAACAAGTGTGCCTGCGGCCAACAAATTCCTCAGAAGGATGACCACTCAGCTTGCATTTGCTGCCTTGGCCTGGACCACGATGTAGAGTCTTGTGAATTCTGCCAAAGATTCAGTGCCATCACCCATTGCCACCACCAGCGGACCCTCAAAGGGCACTTGCTAAAGCTGAAGGCTACCTCAATGGAGCAGGAGCTGCAGGCACACTGTTCTTAGGCCTCCCAGGCCCAACCTCAGGCTGCCCAGGCAAAATCTTTGGCCTCCCAGGCCCAGTCCTCTGGTTTGAGTATGGCACAGCCCCGGGACAAATCTTCAGGGAAGCACAAGCACCGGGACAAGGAAAAACATAGCTCCCAGTCCTCGTCTTCCCACTCGTGGTTGCTGCACTCTGGCTCAACCATGTCTGGATCCTCCTCCTCCTCCTGGTGGTAGGCCCCACATCCCACCAATGCCCCCCCTTCCACAGGGCAAATAGTGGTCCCTCCTTCTGCCACCATTGCTGTTTCTGGCGGAGGAGAAGTGGGCCAGGGATCTTCCCAGCCCACTGAGCCCCTGCTGCTGAGGCCTGTTTGTTCATTGGGGTATACAGCAGTGTGGCCTTGTCAGCAGTCCTACTGACCACGTGGGTGTAATGGATGCATGGATCCGTTTGTCACCCATCTCATCACCTGCCTCCATGGTGTTGGATACCTCCCGTAGGCCTGCGCCCCTGGTGGAGATAGGCTTTTTGCCAGCTCTAAGCCATCACTCTACCCCACGTAGTGCCTACCCATAACCATCACCTGCTCCACTGCAGGACCCCCTCCATGCCCTGCGCCGGATGGTCCATACTATCCTTACCCAGTGCCTCACCTTGGTTACCCTATGCCAATGCCAGAAGCTCCACTGGGCCACCCCTGTTCAC
Organism: Neoceratodus forsteri; assembly: GCA_016271365.2. Lineage (NCBI taxonomy): Eukaryota > Metazoa > Chordata > Ceratodontiformes > Ceratodontidae > Neoceratodus > Neoceratodus forsteri. The sequence goes on along the minus strand of CM057452.1, from coordinate 1,009,592,335 downwards.
TGTCATTGGGCCCTACACCAGTCGTGGTGGACATTCAAGGATTGGTATCCCCCCTTTGGGAGGTGGTCCATTCGCAAGTACCAGTGCTGGCCCCTCCATCGTCTCCCAGGGACCTGCCACAGGGGCCTACGTCACTCACCCCTAGTGTCTGTCCCAAACACCTAGAAGGGCTTTCTCCCCTTTTCTCCCACCCAAAGAAGCGGATGAATACCACCTTGATCTAGTCCTTCCAGATTCAGGGGATGAGGGTGCCCCAGATGAAGGGGAAGGAGATTCTGGCTCCCTCTCTCTCTCTTCAGGATTGTCTGAAGGGGCTTCTGCCTCAAGGATGTTCTTCAGTCCCATCCAGATAACCCTTCTTTTTTGATGGTCATGAGCTGCATTCAGGCGGCGATGGGCTACGGTTTTGATGGAACAGGACCCTGAGCGTAGGTGGCTCACTGTATACCTGCGCAAGCCTGATGCCCGACCACAGGTGGTCCCCCACTAATTGACGCATAAGAGGAAGTTACCATGGTGGCTTGGTGTCGGCCCCATCTCCTCCTCTCCATGTCTCTCAAGGCAGACAGACTTTATCATGTCCCAGAAGGCAGGCATTTTTTTGGGGGGAGCAGGCACAGGCAGATTCCGTGGTCATTAATGCCGCCCATGACCATTCCAAGTGACCTAAACATCTTGGCTCCTTGCCCCCAGACAGGGAATCTTGCCATTTGGATTTGTTTGGCAAGATGATGTTTTCTTCCTCCACTTTGGCCATCCATACCCTTAATAACCTGGGTCACATGCTGCAATACCAGAATTACCCATGGAATAAAATCCAAGAGGTCGTCCTCTCTCCCCCAGAGGGGGCTTCTAAATGGAAGTTGCAGGATCACCGCAAGGTAGTCTCTAATGTGGGTGACCACCTCTTTTGTACCATGTATGATGCTGTAGATGTGTCAGCTAAGGCAGCAGCAACCTGCGTCTGCCTTCGCCGCTATTCCTAGCTCAGGGTATCAGGGTTTGTGCAAGATGTGCAGCAATCTATCCTTAATGCCCCTTTCTGAGGCCCTCTGTTGTTTGGGGGGCAATGTGGAGGATATTCTTACCAAGCTCCAGGCCTCAAGGAGGGCCTGTTGGTCAGTCCACTCCCTTAATCATACACAGTCTAGACCTGCATAGAATCGGCCCTTTTATCGCCAACCTCCCTGGCAGCAAGGGAGAACCCAGGGCAAACGCAAGCCCACTGCCCTTGCCCTGCCCACCCCAGCCGCCTGTGCAGCAAAACCCAGACTGGGACCTGCGGCCTCTTCTGACTCCATTCCCCCCCTCCTTGGCTTCTTGCCTGGTCCCTTCCCTCGGGTAAAGCAAGAGGTGGTGGTAGGGGGTCGTTTCTCCCTCCACCTGCCCAAGTGGAGGGAGATCACAACTGACAGCTGGGTGCTTTAAATAATCGAGCAGGGCCACTCCCTGGAGTTTCTGGAATGACCTCCAGACAACCCTCCGTCTCTATCCCACTATCCTCCACATCATGTTCCTCTGATACGGGAGGAAATCCGTGCTCTCCTGTGAAAGCGGGCCATGGATCCAGTACCGGTATCTCAACAAGTGACAGAGTACTACTCTCATTGGTTTTATGTGATAATTGTGAGTAGTTTATCTCGACGACCAAAATGACCAAGACAAAAACCGCCTGACATCAAAAGGATGACTAAAATAACATTAACCATCACAAATAGCGATGGTGGCTTCCTCTGTAAGCAAAACAGCCAAAATAAGTATTTTTTATATGGGGCTGCACCCACCCTTTGTGAGGGCAAGTTCCATACCCCCAAACTAAATATAATCAACTCTATGGGGGGTGTGGACTTAGGGGAAAAGAACAAAAAGAAAAAGACAAAAATATTTTCACCTAGAACCCAGGTCTGCTGGCTTTGAGAGCGGTGGCTGATGCTACTACGCTAAATGGCCAGCTTGGCAGGACTTGGCCAAACAACATCTTATATCCTGCTTTAGTGAGTGTAGCTCCCTGCTGCACTTGCTCTACAGGATATAGTGACCTTTTTCAGCACTCGCTGTAATTATGAGTGGTATCACTGAGTCGCTCGTATTGAGCGACTCAATAATACTGGCTCACATCACTGTACAACCTCTCATTTCTTCCTAGTCCCAAAGCACACAGGAGACCTAAGGCCCATCTTGGACCTCAGCAGCCTAAACCTTTCCATTCAGTGCAAGAAATTCATAATGGTTATGCTGCAGGGGCTTCTCACCCTGTTACATCAGGGGGATTGAATTTGTTCCCTGGATATACAAGATGTGTACCTTCACATCAAAATATGCACTTCTCACAGGTGCTATCCACGCTTCCATTTCTAGGGAGCCCACTTCCAGTTTCCGGCACTCCCCTTTGGTTTGTCTTCAGCCCCCAGGGTCTTTACCAAGTGCCTAGCAGTGGTAGCAGCTGCCCTCTGGGACCAGGGAGTTTGTCTTTCCCTACCTGGATGATTGGCTCCTGGCAGCCTTGTCCCAGGAGTGCCTTTTGCTAACACTCAAACATACCTGCAATCTTTTTCAGGACCTGGGAGTGACTATCAATTAGGCCAGTTCTTCCTGTCACCCTCCCAGCAGCTGCAATACATCGGCGCAGTTTTGGACATGGCCCAGGGCATGCCCCCAGGCAGAGTAGACTCACTGATGGAGCTGGCTTGACTTCTGTACTGTTTTCACAAATGCCCAGTGGGAGAATACAATATAATGGTAATATAAACATAAGTACAGCAAATACAGATTGACAATTACATGGGTCACAATGTAATCTAATACAAAAAGGCAAAGCAACATATACTCAAGGTTCAGAATAAAGTACAGAACATTCGGCAAAACAGTTCAGATGGAGATCACAAGATTAACCTAGAATTTGTAAGCATCATATTTTGAAAGAGGAAGGAGAGAAACAGAATGGGCAGTACCCATAAGTGTAGAATGTGGGGAAAGTGCAAGTCTACCAAGGTTGGTAGAATTCAGGGAATCCTTGAGTTGATGTAGGGGGCCGAGCTGGGAGAAGCAGGTGGGGACTATATGAGGAAAGGGTGGTGGAGTGATAGGTGAGGAGGGCTGAGGAGTCGCTGTTCAGAAGGTGGTGGTGGAGAGGGAAGGGGGAGAGGGAGTCAAAGGGTGGTGGGGATGGGAACGGGGGGGAGACGTCGGTGTATACAAGAGGCGAAGGGGGGAGAAAGTAGGGCTGAGGACGAGGAACGGGGAGAGGGATGGATGAGTTTACAAGTAGACCGACCGGGGCAACTACAGTTGGACAAATTTAGGAGGTAGGCCTTGAGGGAGGAGTTGAAGGAGTGGATGGACTTACAGGCCTGGATTACACGGGGCACTTTGTTGTACAACTTTGTCCCATATTAGGAGATGGGAGTTCTGGGCCTGCTTTGTCTAGTTAAATGGGGGTGCCAAACACCATAGTGGCAGCACCTCTAGTCGACCGTCCTGGTGCTGAGAGTGAGAAAAGGGAGTTGATGCTGGGTGGCAGCAGTTTGAGGTGAATTTTGTGAAGAAAGGAAAGCATTTTTAGGTGGCTCCTCCCTTCGAGGGTGGGCCACTTGATGGAGGAGTAGAGGGTGCAGTGGTGAGTTTTCCAGGGGAGACCGATGATGAAAAGAGCTATACTGTTGTAAGTGACTCTTGGTTTGGAGTAGAGAAGCGAAGGTGTAGGAGGTGAGTAGACAATGGAATCATAGTCAATAAGGGGCAGGAGCAGAGAGGTAGCCAGGCGTAGCCTGGAAGCGGAAGCAGGAACTTTCTGATCCTGTAGAGAAGACAAAGCCTAACGTGAATCTTTTTCATAAGGTTGTTTATATGAAGATTGTAGAATAGGTGGGGGTCCAGGTGGAGACCAAGTTATTTGACTTCATTCACCTGTTCGATGAGGTTACCAAAGTTGTCAAGTAGGGTAAGGCCAGTTACAGGGCTTTTCTAGGGCCAGAGAAAAATCATGAATTAAAGAGGGCTCTGCTGTGCTGGCTGAAGCCCAGCAACCTCCTCCGGGCATCCCTTTCTTTATTCCCCCTCCTCAATAGACCCTGACCATGAACGTGTCCAACTCAGGATGGGGAGCCCACCTGGGGGCTCACCAGTCCCAAGGGTTGTAGTCAGCGGCCGAGGGGCATCTGCATATAAATGTTCTGGATATGTAAGCCATTCTATATACCCTTCAGGCCTTTCAGACTCACCTCTCCCTGGGCTCACTGCTAGTTCATACAGACAATACCAGTGTAGTCCACTATGTCAACAAGCAGGGGGGACACACTTGTATCCCCTGTGTCAGGAGGCAATGTGGGTTTGGTATTGGGCCTTGATTTGTCAGCCATGCATGTTCCAGGTGCGCAAAATGTCTTAGCGGACAGCTTAAGTTGATCTCAGTCTCAGGCACACGGGAGCTTCTGCCCTCCGTGACAGAAGATCTGTTCAACCGCTGGGGTTGCCCAGAGTTGGACCTTTTTGCAACCCCACTCAACACAAAACTGTCACTTTTCTGCTCACTTGCTCCAGGGCCTGGCATTTTCTGGTGAGACGCGTTGTCCCTCCCTTGGAAGGGGAAGTTTCTGTATGCCTTTTCTCCCTTCCCTCTTCTGCAGCGAGTTTTCATCAAACTGCAGATGGAGGGGGTGACCATGATTCTCATCACCCCATTTTGGTCTCACCAGATTTGGATGCCTGTGCTTCAGCAACTGTCAGTGGCACCTCCAATCCCTCTCCCACTGTGCACCGGCTTGCTGTCCCAGGAATAGGGCACCCTGGTCCATCCAGACCTCGGGTCACTCCACCTTCATGCGTGGCTCCTGAAGACGTAGCCATTTCTCACTTTGGGGTTCCCCCAAGGTGCCAGAGGTCTTGGTGGCGGCTCGTAAGCCTTCCACTAGAGCCACTTACTCCATGAAGTGAAAGTGTTTTTCCCTTTGTGCTGTTTCACACCACCTAACATGCTAACATACTAATTGCCAGCAGATTAGGCCTTACGGTCTATCGAGTCTGCTTGAACCTCAGATCCCTAGTTGGGTACCGAGGCCCCCTTGTGTTCCAGAAACCCTATCATCCATCCCCAACCCCCTGGGCCAGGCCATCATCTGATACATCCGCTTTCTGTGTCTGTCCCACCCTCTCTTGAAGCCCTCCACTGTGGATCTCTGAACCAGCTCGCCAGGCAGCACGTTCCAAGGATCCACCACCCTCTCAGTTAAAACCTCCTCCTCTTCCCCTCACCCTTCCACCTTCCAACTTCAAGCCATGCCCTCTGGTGATACTGCCCTGCTTTAGTCTAAAGATCCCCTCTGTGTTTACCCTATTTATTCCCTTGAGGTACTTGAAGACCTCAATCATGTCCCCCCTGTCTCTCCTATCCTCCAATGAAAACAGGCAGAGCTCCTCAAGTCTGTCCTCGTACATCAAATCCCCTAGTCCTTGTATCATCTTAGTTGCCCTCCTCTGTACCCTCTCCAGGAGCTGCATGTCCCTCTTCAAGTGTGGTCTCCAGTACTGTACACAGTACTCAAGGTGTGGTCTAACCAATCCATTGTACAGCGGCAGAATCACTTCCCTGCTCCTAGAGGTGATCCCCCTTACGATGCATCCCAACATCCTGTTTGCTTTGCTAGTCACTCTCCTGCACTGCTCGGAGTCATTCATACATGCATCCACCATGACCCCTAGGTCTTTTTCCCCTGTTGAGGCCTCCAGCGCCTCCCCTTCCAGGGTGTACCTGTGTTTAGGGTTTCCCCGCCCAAGATGTAACACCTTGCACTTGGTGATACTGAAATTTAATTTCCATGTGTGAACCCACCTTTCCATGGTGTTCAGGTCCCATTGCAGGGCCAACCTCCCCTCTTCCCCCTCAACTACTGCTCCCATCTTGGAGTCGTCAGCAAAGAGACTCATTTCACACCCTATACCCTCCCTGATGTCCGAAATGTATGCATTAAACAGGATTGGACCCAGGACCGAGCCCTGCGGTACCCCAATACTGACATCTGTAGGGTTCGAGAGCTCCCCACTGACCACCACTCTCTGAGTGCATCCAGCTAGCCAGTTTTCAATCCATCTGACCATCAAAGGGCCTACTCCCAACCTGATCAGTTTCTCCACCAGACCATTGTGGGGGACAGAGTCGAACGCCTTTCTGAAGTCCAAGAATAATACATCCACAGGCTTTCCCCTGTCCAGTTCTGATGTTACCCATTCGTAGAACTCCACAAGATTGGTTTGACATGATCTACCTGGCACAAACCCATGCTGCCAACTATCCAGACCTCCCACCTCCTTCAAGTACACCCCCAATCATTCCTTTAGTATACACTCCATTAATTGTCCCATCACCAAGGTCAAACTGATGGGTCTATAGTTACTTGGTACTTCCCTCAACCCCCTTTATAGATTGGCACCACATGTGCCTCTCGCCAATCCCTGGGTACCCTCCCTGTCTCAAGCGACCTGTTGAAGAGCTCCGCCAGGGGTGCAGCCAGTATGTCCGCCAATTCCCATAGTACTCTCGGATGAATGTCGTCTGGCCCAGGAGATTTATCTTTCTTTGGGCCCTTAAGGGATAACCACACCTTTTCGGTGGAGATAGCATCATCCGTCCCCTCCACCTTACTGGCCTTTTTATCCTTATCCTGATATGACACCCCTGGGGTACCTCTCCCTCCCTCTTGCACCATTTCTCCTGCTCTCCTGATCCCACTCACTACCGCTTCTGTCCCCATCATGCCTTGCTTTGTAGATATCCCATCCCTCTCCCTAGTGAACACAGAGGCGAAGTACTCGTTTAATACCTCTGCCTGGTTCCTCGCCTCTTCCACCCACCCTCCTTCTGATCTCAACCTGCCGAGATGGCCCTTAGTTTTTCTCCGCTCCCCAATGTACCAGAAGAACCCCCTTTTCCCCTCCCCATATCCCCTTTGCCAGCCGCTGCTCTTTACTGGACTTTGCCCCCCGCACCATCCGGGTGACTTTTCTAGATGCAAGATGGTACATTGCCTTTTCCTTATCCCCTCTCGTTGTTTCATATTTTTTGTAGGCAGCCTTCTTTCCTCTGACCACTACCTGAACCTCACTGGACCACCAGCATGGTTTATGTGACCTTGCTCCCTTACACTTCACCTTAGTGCAGGTCCTGACTGCCTCGTGAAGTCCCCGGTTTATGATCTCCCATCTCTTTTCCACATTTGTCGTTGTTGTAATTCCCTTCAAGTGATCCTTGAGAATATTTCCCATACCCACAAAGTCTGCCCCCCTGAAGTCCACTGCCAGTGTCCTAGATCTCTCCCCCCCTTCCCCATGCTTATTTGAAACCAGACAGTATTGTGGTCACTCCCAGTCTGGGGATCCTCTACAACCAGGTCTCTTACCAGATCCCCATCCGCCAGAACCACATCCAGGACATGTCCCTCCCTTGTGGGCTCCATCATGTGCTGTGGTAAGAACACATCCTGGAAGCCGTCCAGCAGTCTCTGCTCCTTGGCCACCTTAGAGGACATGGTTCCCCAGTTTGTACCTGGCATATTAAGGTCCCCCATCAACACCACTCCCTCCCCTTTTGGTCCACACTGGGCAATGGTGTTGTCCAAGAAACCATCCTCCAGAACATCACCCATCCCGGGGGGCCTATATACTACACCCAGCTTGACCTTGCCTCCTGCTGGGGTTCGTAAGGTGACCCATAAGGCCTCCATGTTTCCCTCTGCCTCTTCTACCCTAGCAATTTCTATGTCATCTCTAATGAACATAGTCACTCCACCCACTCTGCCCTCCTTTCTATCCTTCCTAAGCATAGTGTATCCCCGCACGTTTAGGTCCCAGTCATGGTTTTTGTTGGCCCACATTTCCGTGATCACCGCCACATCCACCCACCTGGATCCCTTCACATGCCCAGTCAGATAGATTCTGGAGTATGTGCTCTTGTCCCTCTCAGATGCAGGCTTCAAATACTCATCCATTAAGGTACATTTGTCTGCCATCTCTGAGTACCATGTTCTGGTTAATGGGCAAGTGGTGGACCAGTTGGATGTGGCCTGTACCTTTTTAAGAGTTATTCTGCATCTGAAACCCCCTATCCATAATCATGTCCAAATTTGGGATCTCAGCTATGTGTTGGAGAAGCTCACCCTGCCTCCCTTTGAACTGGCCGCGAGTTGCAAGTTTCTTGGAAAGCATTATTTTTAGTTGCTGCTACTTCTGCTCGGAGGATTTCTGAGCTTCAGGCCCTTATGTGTAAGGAGCCTTATCTGGTTTTTCACGAAGGCAGGGTGTCTTTACATACTAATCCTCAGTTCCTCCCTGAAGTGGTTTCTGAGTTTACTTTGAACCAGTCTATTCATCTCCCTGTGTATTTTCCAGAGCATGTCAATCCAGGGGAAGCATTGCTCCATACGTTGGATGTGTATAGACTTTTGCACTACTGTACACGTAGGATTAAGGAGGTCAGGAAGTCCTTTCAGTTGTTTCGTTCACCCCAGGTAAAGAGGGCACACCTGTTTTTAAGCAGTGTCTGTGCAAATGGTTGTCCTACTGCATTATTTTCTGTTAACGGAAGTACTTTAAGGAGCTTCCTGGTGTCGTCCATGGCCATTCCACCACGGGGATGGCTGCCTTGGTAACCTGTTTCCATAATGTGTCTGCTGCAGAAATCTGCGCCACAGCTACTTGGAGTTCAGTTCACACTTTCACTAAGCACTACAGCTTGGATATTGCCTCTAGTCGTCGAGTAAATTTCAGTCTGCTGTCTTGCAGGGCCTTGTTTCATAGACCTTATCACCTTTGCCCATTTACGTAATGCTGTCAGTTTTGGGAACTGCTTGCTACTTGTCCTACCTGTGATGGCCTGCTGCAAGAGATTCCCCCGAGTAAGATAGTACAGTTAAATAAGTACTTCCCCTAACAGTAGATCATTGTGGCAGTCTCTTTCAGCAGGCCTTGCTTTTCCCTTCCTTCTTCCCCCTGGGCATTTGTTTACACTGCATAAGCTTCTTCTCCAAGAGAAGACCTTCAGCCTTCCCTTTTTCCTTCTTTTTCCCTGGAACCTTGGGTTCCTCCTCACTTCCCTCAGCCAGATGTTCTGGGGTCTCTGGCGGGAGAACTGGGGAGGACGTTAAAGGTTGCCCACCTATATAGAGTGGCTGATGTCGGTGTGTGATGTCAAATGTGGGTGGCCCCTGTTGCTAGACTGCTAGCTAGAAAAGTTTCTGTGTGGTCCTAGTGCCTGACAGTGGAGGCCTACCTGTGATGGCCTACTGCAAGAGATCCCCTTGAAGATCTGTTACAGTAAGTTCTTACGTAACTGTACTTTTGTAGACTCCCCCCCCAATTCAAGCTCCAGAGAAGCCACTCAGACTGTTTTTTGGTACAAAGCTAGTTGCTAGTTTAGTGAGGTGGATACCATTTTTATAAAAAAACGATAATACCACCTCCTCTTTTACTACCATTCCTGTCACTATGAAAAAAATTATAGCCATTTATTTGACTATCCAGATTTTTGGGGCTTAGCCAAGATTCTGTAAGACTCAAAATGTCAGGTTGATACATGGAAATACAGGCTTTTAGCAGTGATTTTTTTTTTAATACCGGAACATTTCAATGAGTAAATCTTAAACTTTCTGACTTTCAATGGAATTTTAAATATTGTTTTTCTTGATAACATGGGCCAGGGTTTGTTTCAATGTCTCCAGACAACATCAGAAGAAATGAAGAGGAATTAAAAAAGTAAAAATGTATGTATATGTTACTGAGGACTGGTTTCATGCAGAAGCCAGCATCCCCGACTGCTTGCGTTCTGAGGCATTCCAAACACATTAGGTCAGAATTGTTTGATGTAATAACAAGTGGGAAAAGGTAAAATCATTACCAGAAATCTCATTCAGAATGTATTGCTGGGATAAAGCCAAGAAACCCATACCCCCAGTCATACAAGAGAAATGCAACAGCTGTAATAGCTAACATAAGCAAAAACTTAAGCATTGTTCAAAATGTCAACTGTTCAAAAAGAAGAATGAAAAATTAAAACAAAAGCACATATACCTGTAACCACCTCCTCACTACTTTACACAGTTAGCTACCCCTGGTACCCTTGACTGGGCACGCAATTAGAAATTGATATCATCCCTAGCGTTGGGAAATGTGTACCAGGCTCATTACTTCTAGAGGACAAAAGGGGTGGGGGTGTACAAAAGCAAAACTTATGACCTATAAAGGTTTTTGTGAAACGACCCAGGTCCTAAGGAGAGAACTTTTTGCTAGGGCTATGCAAGATCTATACTTCTGGAGGGGTACCCAGTAAATCCACACTCACAGGAAGCAAATACGTAAATGTCCAAACCAGAGTTGGGGTTCTAGAGTGTGACTTTATTCCAAAAGATGGTTCTCTAAAGCAAGGGTGGACCCCCAAGGTTTACAGAGCGTGGCACGAGGAATTGCAGAACAACAAAACGACTGTATCTGATAGAAACTCTACATATTCACATTTTTCATAGGATGTTAAACTCTCGTCAGTGGCACTGGCCACAGCATGAACATTTATTTTAGTGGCACTGACCACAACTGAGCACACATCTCCCATATAGCATAGGACTTTAAAACTTCGACAAATGGCAACTGGCCACAACTGAGCACACAGGGGCTCTTTACTAGTACAGCCCACTCCAGGGTGTAAACAGCCAGTTGTGGCTTATGCTGCTGCTGCGAGAGTTCTAAATGACCTCATCCCTCTCATCTCGGCTGAGACCAAGTAAGTAAGAGAGTGAGTAGGTAAAAACTCATTTAACTAGTTATTCATCAGCTGCCTTCCCTACCTAGCACTGACACTGCTGGGATTCTAATAACCCCAGGTGACTGGGTGGTTACATACCATATACAATGTATGTATGTAACCATTATGATAGCTACCAATCAGAAATCACTCGTCAGGAGGCAGAATTCCTGTCCAGAGAGATTTCTGCTGCAAAGAATCGACCGGCTCAGCTTTTCCGAACTGTGGACAGACTGTGCAATCCAGTCTGTCTTCAGCCTAGAGAAGCCTTTTCTCAGCTTAGATGCGAGGAGTTCGCTCACTTCTTTGCAGATAAGGTTGCCAGCATCAGGTCCGGCATCGGTCCGACCTCTCCCACGGGATTGTGTGACCACTGGTGGTGTCTTACCCTCGGTCTGTCTGGCTGACTTTCACCGCCCAGAATTCGTGGACATTGTGAAGATCATCCAAACAATGCGACCAACTAGTTGTAGTTTGGATCCGGGTCCTACACGCTGTTAGTAGGTTGTGTAGAAATTATCTACCCAATCCTTGCTGACATTATCTGGAAATCCTTGAGAGGGGGTTTCCTGACTCCTTAAAGAGGCAGTAGTTCACCACTCCTAAAAAATCCTCCTGACCCAGACTGTCTAGCTAACTACCGCCTATCTCTAACCTGCCATTTGTTGGTAAGGTTATTGAAAAGGCAGTTGCGTTGCAATTGGATGATCATCTTACTTCTCATAATGTCTATGATACTCTCCAGTCTGGTTTCAGGAAAAGGCATAGTACTAAGACTGCTCTTGTTCGGGTATTGAGCGACCTCCTAATGGCCAGAGATCGAAAGGCTTGTACCATTCTGGTCCTTCTTGATCTATCTGCCGCATTTGACACTGTAGACCACGGGGTGCTATTGGAGCGACTGCGGGCTTTTGTGGGCTGTCTGGTACAGTCCACAAGTGGTTTTGTTCTTACCTCACTGGCAGGTCTCAGAGAGTTGTCACCGGAATTTATTCCTCTGACGCCTTCTCCCTGCCTTGTGGGGTACCACAGGGCTCCATTTTAGCTCCCATGTTGTTTGCAGTGTATATGCTGCCATTGGAAGAAATCATCAGGCGATACAGTTTGAGTTTTCACTGCTATGCAGATGATACTCAGCTGTATCTGTCCTTTCTCCCCAATCAGAGTGATGCACTCTCTGTGCTTAATAACTGCCTGGATGAGATCAGAATTTGGATGAGTTCGAGTTGGTTGAGACTCAATCCGGATAAGACTGAGGTATTGGTCGTGGATCCAGGTCGTCCTGGGGTGGGTCTGGGTGCTGGACAGCTATCAGGTTTAGTACTTGGTGGCGTTCCGCTCTCTACCTCTCGACAGGTGCGAAATCTGGGCGTTATTTTTGATGATGGTCTGACCCTGAAATTTCAGGTGTCAGCTGTTGTCAAATCCTCTTTCTATCATCTGAGGAATATCGCCCGGGTGAAACATCTGATTCCCCAGGAGGACCTTCCAACTTTGGTCCACGCCTTTGTCACTACCCATCTGGACTACTGCAATTCCCTCTACCTAGGGCTACCGGGGGTTGATATCCGCCACCTTCAGCTGGTGCAGAACGCTGCAGCCAGGCTTTTGACTGGGACTCTTAGAACCAGTCATATTACGCCTGTGCTCCGCGAACTGCACTGGCTGCCTGTTCGGTGGCGGATCACCTCTAAGGTTGGTTTACTAACCTTTAAAGCCCTACATGACCAGGGACCCGGTTACCTGAAAGATCTTCTGATTCCCTATTGCCCCCTCCGTCCCCTCAGCGAGGGATTGCTAGAGATTCCCAGGGTTCGTCTTAAGTTATCGGGATCTCATGCCTTTGCCTTTTTGGCTCCAACCCTGTGGAATTCTCTACCTCGCTGGTTAAGAGAATGCCCAACCGTTGATACTTTTAAAAATGCTTTAAAGACATATCTTTTTACCCTGGCTTATTTGTCTTAGTTTTGGTCATTTTAATGTTTGGATTTTATTGTTTTATTTATTTCTGTACAGCGCCTTGATTTTGAAAGGCGCTTTATAAATAAAAAACGACTTGACTTGACTTAAAGAAAACCAAAATACATAATTAAAACTATAATGTAATATATTTTCCAAAAGGTGAATCATTAATAAAGAAATGAAATTAAAGCCTCCCAGCTTTAACCTCCTGCTGGCAGACTCAAGCTGGGTGACTCACACCACTCACGTGTTACAGCTGTTCCGTGGGCAGCTGCTGGAGCGGCTGCTATTTTATGCGATCTCCACCGGCCCTGCCTTTGGTCCTCATAGCCCTTCTGCTTACCAGGAGCCAGGATTGCTGTTAGATAAGCAGGATCAGGTGTCAGGTGTACTTGGGAAGGAGGTCAGGACCCCAGCAGTAGACGAGATATGACAGTCTTAAGCAGGACTGGGTAAGAGCAGCAGAAGAAAGCAGCAGTCTCAGGATATGTTAACAGCAGCAGTTCAGGTGGAATTTTCTGAGACAACATGCAAGTGTATGGCTTGTTCTTGCAGGCAGGTGGTAAAAGCCATAGTATGTCAGACAGAACAGCTGCTATTTATTCAGTTGATGCCTGTCGTTTCCCTCCCCCCCGTGTCACTGGCCCCACCATCGGTCCTGGTAACCTCCCTGCTTACTGGGAACAAGTATTGCTGTTAGATGAGCAGGACCGGGCATCAGACACAGTCAGGAGTGAGGTTGACACCCCAACAATAGACAAAATATGGCAGTCTTTAGCAGGACAAGCTAACAGCAGCAGAAAGCGGCAGGCTCAAACAGAATAAGTTAACAACAGCAGTTCAGGTGTTTTCTGAGACAGCGTGCAAGTTGATGGCTTGTACTTGCAGACAGGTGTTAAAGGCCAAGTTACAACAAAATGAAACAAGCATTTGTCTATGCCGAACGTTCTCTTGCAGGTATTTGCAGTGGTGTTTGGCATGTATGGTGCTTTACCCTAATGCCCTGTGCGATTGCTGGTATTTGCACAATAAATTGTCAGCATGACCTTTTTGTTACTCCCATTGTGCGCTACATAGGCAGAAACACGTTTTGGGCAGGATGTGAAAAATGACAGCTGTACTGCTCATAAGGAAGTGTGGTAAAATGCCAATGTTGAAAATCTGGAGTGGAAATATTGAAAATTCACAAACCTATGAGCGTGAGTGGAAACTGTGCAACGCACGCTCGTAAAACAGTCATTTTTAGGAATTTTTTCACCAAATTTTCAACATTGCCATTTTAAAATCTCTGCTAATGAACAGTGTCACTGTGATTTTCTTACTGTGTCCCATACATTGATTTTGCACACTGACTGTGCCATTGTGCGCTACATGGGTGGAAACACGTTTTGGGCAAGATATGAAAAATGACAGCTGCAGTGCTCATAAGGAGGTGTGGTAAAATGGCAATGTTGAAAATCTGGAGTGAAAATATTGAAATTCACAAACTTGAAGCGTGCATGAGGAACTACTTGTAAACCTGCGGTGGTAAACAGTCATTTAGGAATTTTTTCACCAAATTTTCAACTTAGCCATTTAAGACCTCTGCTCATGAACAGTGTCACTGTGATTTTGTTAATGTGTTCCATACATTGATTTCGCACACTGACTGCACCATTGTGCGCTACATGGGCGGAAACACGTTTTGGGTGAGATGTTAAAATGACAGCTGTACAGCTCATAAGAAGGTGTGATAAAATGGCAATGTTGAAAATCTGGAGTGAAAATATTCAAAATTTGCGAACTTACGAGCCTGCGTAGGAACTGCGCAACACACGCTCGTAAAACAGTCATTTTTTGGAATTTTTGCACCAAATTTTCAACATGGGGTTTTTGGGACCCCTTCTCATGAATGATGTCACTGTCATGGCGTTATTCAGGGCCGAAGGGTGATTTCGCGCAGTGACTGCGCAGTGCCTGCAAAATCATCCTGCAGGCCCGAATAACACCATGACAGTGACGACATTCATGAGAAGGAGTCCCATAAACCCCATGTTGAAAATTTGGTGCCAAAATTCCAAAAAATGACTGAGATATGCAATAATGTTGAAACCCCCCTATCTAGCCCATTATACAGCTTACCGGCATTTCCTCAGATCGTGGTCACCTTTGAAGAGTGCAGACGTGTTCCCGGTCCACCGAAGATTGTCGCGCCGGAGTCCGGAGGAAGTATGGGGTGGGAGGCTGGGTGCGAGTGGTGGGTGCGGTTGTGGAGGGGGGCTGGGAGATGCGCCACGGACCGTTTTGTTTTACAGGTTTAACAAAAAAGATGATGTGGGATGTTTGCCACGCTGGGGTGGGCTCCCAGCGTGGCAGGAGATGGCTGGGGCTGAGGAGCCGGGGGATTGGGCACCCCGTTGGCAAACGAAACTGACCGCTTGCCACGCTGGGTGGCTCCCTCAGCGTGGCAGCAGGATGGCTTGGGGGGCGGAGCCGACGGGGATTGGGCACCCCATCGGCAACATTTGCCACGCTTGGGTGGGCTCCCAGCGTGGCACCAAAGCTTTGGGGGCAGCGTGATTTCGGGGCAGCATGGCAGCGGTGCTTTCTTTTGAACCAGAGGAACACCGCTGTCATACTGAGCTTCTGCACCCATTGGTGCAGGACCACCACGCCTGCTCAAGGGAGCAGTGCATTGGATGGGAGAGGCACACCTCCAAGTGTGCTACTCTCCCAAAACATTCCTTGTGCATGCGCGCAAGAAAACTTAAAAAGGAAAACCTTAGGGGTGGAGGGTAAGTCTTCAGAGTCCCCACGATAGTGCGATGTGCATATTTCAGGATTTAGATTTTTTCCTTTTTTTTTTTTTTCTTTTGCTCATAACTTGGCCAATTTTGGCATATGTTTTCAAGATGCCCAAGTTGCCATATCCCTTCACAACCACCTAAGTGGCACCTTGTAAAGCTGACACAGAATGTGTTTTTTTTTTTTTTTAGGTGGGGGGGTGACCCCTAAAAACGCATTTCAGGTCACATTTACAAGTTACAACTTATGTGATCCTGAGGTGGGATGCCAACTTGGGCACCCTGCATATTTGGACTCCAAATGGCCAAGTTATGAGCAAAACAAAAGAAAGTAACCGAAGTCTAGACACATGTGCTGTTAGCATATTTCGTGATTTAAGTTTTTTCCCATTTTTATTTACTTTAGCCTACAGTGACCGGCCGTTGTGGAGGGAGGGTTGTGCCTGTTGCCCAGCATTGGAATTTACTCAAAAGGTGAGTCCGGGGAGTGATGGTTGGTACAGGTACTGTACCTCCCTCCACCATCTCCCCCCTCCCCCCACCCCTTCTCTGCACTAGTCTTTCCCCGCCCTCCCTTCACCCTCTTCTCCTCCCTTTCTCTCCCTCCCCATCTCACTCCTCCACTCCTAGCCCCTCCTACTCTCCCCGTATTCACCCTCCCTCTACCCTACCCTGAGTAGTCTCCCGCCTCCCTCTGATTACTCTTGTACTACCCCCCCCTCCGCATAACAAGTCTCCCACCTCCCTCTGGGTTTATGGGACTCTGCTTCGCACTTCTTCCCCTGGTAGCACTGTCCTACCAGCAGTCTATTCTTTGTAGCACTTCAGACAATAGAACTGTTGCCCTAACATGTTCTGGCTGCCTACAGTATATAGGAGTCCACCTATTTACTAAATAGTTAACCAGATGCTTACCATGCTCCCTGAAACATTCTACCTTGGTAACTGTTGTATTTTCATAACTGTGCCTAGTAACCTAGATCCTGTATGCTATTGAGTGATATCTGCACCCCAATGCAACTGTTTATATCTGTATAATTGTATAACTGTACCAAATGAACCTGATTGTGTATTTTGTTTTTGTATTTTATAAGCATTCTTTGTGTGATATCTTTATGCTGTATGTAACATGGCTCCATTATTGTAATTGTACCACAGCAGATTGTTATGACGTGGAACCTCTGTAAATGAGCCTTTGGCTCAAAGGTACTTTCCTAGAAAATAAATAAATAAGGGGGATGCGGGTATTTTTTTTTTTTTTTTTTACTTGCATGGGGAGGGAGGGTGGCATGGCTGTTAATGGTTGGGGAGGTTGGTTTTTGTATGATTGTCTGACACCAGGATTGGTCGGCAATTGTTGGTAAACTCAAAACATGGAGGGGGGCATTGCCTCAGGTCACTTGTGGTCTGGTGCACTGCGTTTCACTCTGCAGCTGCTTCATGAGTGGCCCACAGGGTCACTCGCAACACGCTCTTCAGGTCTGGCGCAGTGCACGTCAACAAGCAGTGAGGTAGTTATGACTGACCTCCTACATGAACCAGATGCTAAGATACTGTGGCTGTCTGTCTTAAGAAAACATGTGATTCGTTGAAAGAAAAAGCTACATTAATGCACAGCTTAGGTGTTTGAAAGTAACAAAAGTAAGGAAATGCGATGATAAAGCTTTTTTAAACCCTAACTCCGCCCTCCCTGTGCACCACCCCTATGAACTCCATCAAATTGAATGCCAAAGCACAGTCCAGATTTCAAACATATGCTTTAACTTCATCAATGGATAACATAGTACAAGGAATATACAGTAGGTGCATCCCATGATGAACACTGCACTTACTGCAACCACCTGCAAAGTCTGCTACAGGTCTGGTGCAGTTTGCATGACCATGTAGCTGCTTGCTGATTTGTGAGTGGCCTGCTATAGGTATGGTGTACTTCATGTGATGGTGTAGGTGCTTTGTGACTGACACACTCACACTCTCTGACTCAGTATTATATCCCGCAGCCTTGTGTCTCACAACATATCAGTGCACTGTTTGTCATGGGTATCATGTTTTCAGGCATGATCGGATCTAAGGCATAAAGATGTCAAGCAGTATTTGTCAGCAGAAAGGACTGTCTGGCCCACCTAGTCCACCCACTTTTCCCTGCCTGTACTGACACTGTAGACCCAACCTGATCTCCACAAGCTCCCCTCACTTCTCTACCAAGATTCCCATGTGTCTGTCCCATGCATGCTTGAAGCCTACCACTGTTTTCATCGCCAAGACAGTTCCAGGCATCCGCCACTCTTTCAGTGAAGAAATACTTCCTCACATCCCTCCTAAATATTCCCCATTCCAACTTCGCTGCATGCCCTCTTGTTCTTGTACATCTTCTCCTCTGAAAAAATACTCCCCTCCTGTAACATACTCATCCATGTGAAATAATTATGTCTCTATTATGTCCACCCTCTCCCTTCTCTCTTACAGGGTGTACATATTGAGATCCCTCGGTCTCTCCTCATAGGGCTTCTGATGCAGCCCCTGCACCATTTTGGTTGCCCTCTTCTGGACAGCCTCTACCCTGTCTGTGTCCTTCATGAGATGATCTATCCAGAACTGGACACGGTACTCGAGATGCAGCCTCACCAACAATCTACACAGTGATAACACCACCTCCCTCTTTCTAATGGTGATGACCCTCCCTGTGCACACCCAGCATCCCATTGGCCTTATCTACTACCTTGCCACCTTGAGGTCATCCACTATGACTATTCCAAGGTCTCTTTCCTGTTTTGTGACTATCAGTTTCTTTTTCCCCATTTTATACTTCATCTCCGGGTTTCTGTGCCCTAGGTGCATGATTTTGCACTCTTTTGCATTGAAACCCAACCGTTGTACCTTAGACCACTCCTCGAGTTTTCTTAAGTCTCTGCTCATTCTCTTCACCTCCTCAGGAGTGTCCACCCTAGTGCAGATTTTGGTGTCAGCTGCAAAGCGGCATACCTTACCTTCCGGCTCTTCTGCAATGTCACTTATAAACTGGTCCCAGTACTGAGCCCTGAGTTACCCCTCTAGTCACCCTTCCCTCCCCTAAGTTAGTGCCATTACCCTGTTACCTATTCCTCAGCCATTTTCATACCCAGTTTACCACCTTAGGACCCACTCCCAAACTGCTCAGTTTATTTATGAGCCTCCTGTGTGGTACGGTGTCAGTGGTGTTATTGAAGTCTAAGTAGGCCATGACCACTGCCCCATCCTGATTTATTTCTGTGGTTACCCAGTGGAAGAAATCTATCAAGTTCATCTGACATAACCCCCACCCCAATGAATCTGTGCTGCCTCGGGTCTTGTAACCCGCTGGATTGAAGATGCTGTACACACCTGTCCTTTAAAAGCATCTCCATTAGCTTCCCCACCACTGACATAAAACTGACTGGCCTATAGCTGCCAGCCTTTCCCCTGCTGCCACTTTTATGAAGCAGGATTACATCTGCTGTCCTCCAGTCTCCCAGCATCACTCTTGTTTCCAGGGAGTTGTTGAATAGGGCTATTGGAGGTGCAGCCAGTACCTCCCTGAGCTCTCTACACCCTTGGGTGTACCCCCATCTAGCCCCATAGCTTTGTCCACTTTTGGATTCGCAAGTTCCTTTAAGATTCTCTCCTCTGAATGGATTGTGTCTGCCTCCCTTCCCCCCAGTAAAGTAATTGAAAAAACATAGAAACACACAGGACAGAATGTACTGTATATGGTCAGAATTACATAAATTGGTGACAGTGGAGAGAGATTTATAGTAGGCAAACAAATACTAAAAGCGATATACATGCAGTAGTTACAGTAGATTGATCCTGTCTACTGTAAAGAAAAAACACTGAGACACACTAAAATGTGCATTTCACATTTTGTTTGTTAAACAAATCGCACAAAAAGTTAAACATTGTGAGTGCTTGCCTTATCTCATGTGTACTGTCCCACTGGAGGGGCCAACTGATGCACAGATACACAGTTTATCATCGCTTGTGAGGGGGCCAGACTTTTCTAACTTGCCTTTAGCTTTTCCACTTGTGACTCAGTCATGATCCCCAACACTTTGTGATAAATTGCATATTTTTTTATTTTTTTTAATTTTATTTATTTATTGAAATCTCGGATGACACCTGTGAGCGGATGCTCATTGAGAAGTTCCACGTCAGATACTTTTGAGTTAGGCCATTGTTTACCCCCTAGTTATGGTTAAATATATAGATTTATACAGTAGGGGTGACTGATAAATGATTGTGATAAAAACATGCATTCTCACTGCAGTGTGATATCTCACTGTGGTGACATCACCACAGTAAGATATCTCACTGCTACTTGCAACTAACTCAATTAACATTACAAAGGACACTCACCTGTGTCCCATAGTGTTTCTAAGACTCCCAGCCCATTACTGTGCTGATCTCATCTTGACTACAGCCTGCATTCTAATGACACTGCTTCACAAAACAGTTTGCTTCTCATTGCTACCTACAACTAACTCAATTATCATTGCAAAATACACTTGACTGTTTCCCACAGTGTTTCTGACACTCCCAGCCCATTCAGAAAAACTCACACACAGAAAGAGCAAACAGAACACAGAAACAGGAAAAGAACTCAGGAAAACATAACAATACTTTTGAAGCTCCTACCCCTATTGTGTATATATAGCACACGATGTGCAAATCGTGTGCTATGGAAAATATTCTCACTCTTGCAGAGTGAGCTCTGGATTCTCTCACTCGTGCCTTCAGCACTCGTGAGTATCCAGTGCTTACTCTGCAAGAGTGAGAATATTTTCCATATCACACTTCTACCATCATGTATCGTCTATATATCTTTGTAGACAGATTCGGGGAATAGTAAAATCTTCTTTGAGGATATCTCTTGAAGCAGGCTGCACCTTAGGAACTACAGCCATCAGGCAAAAGGACCATATGGAAACATTTTTGCTAGCAATCTAGCTGGGGCCACCCACTGCAACGTCACCACATTGGCGGCCCCCTATATAGCCGTGGGCGGCCCCACTCTCCCTCCTCAGTTCTTTTCCTGCCATCAATCATCTCACTTTGGTCTCCACAGAGCACTGTCACTTCAGTCAACTGCCATTTTTCTCGAACTTTCCACCTTTTATTTCTCAACCTAGTTTTCAATTACTTTATTCCCTAAAGTGATTCCCCGTTTTTCTTTTTGTTTATGCCCACGTCTGATAATCTTTTCCATTGCTACAGATACAAACAGAAGATCTACGATAAAGATTTCCATGAGGCCTGTGTCTGCTGCCCCAGTGCAGACCATGACATCCAGGCCTGCGAGATCTGCCATGGCTTCAATCAAGCTACCTGGCAATGGTGCCAGACCGAGCAAAAATCTTTCCTCATAGAACAGGTCTCCACCTTGGTGAAGGAGCTTCAGACTCTGAGCTCCTCCACTTCCCTGGCCCTGTCCTCAGGCTCTCATTCAGTGAAGTCCCAGGACAAGTCATTGGGGAAGCATCGTCACCAGGAGAAGGACCTGTCCTTCCAGGAGCATTCCTAGCTGCCGCACACAGCGCTAACCATTTCAGAGTCATCAGCAAGACTGGTGACAACCTCCACTGCCTGCCACACCCTCATGCTACAGGATTGGCCTTGGCAGCCCCTCTGCTGGAACTCCTTAGCCCGGCAGTGGTTCACCTTTGGTGGGCCTTTCTTTCTCCAGTCAATGATTCTCACTGCCTTCCTAACCCTATTCACTACAGGGGGAACTTTGGCAGTGCGGCCTGTCTGCTCTGTTGGTGCTGGCCCTTCATCGCTGGGGTTTCCTTCTTTAACCCCCACTGGATGTGCCCACCCCTGCTGAACATTCCTCCCTCACCTCTTCAGTGGCTGCAGTCAGGGAGCGATGCCGGCCTGCTGGTGGCCAGAGACAGTTGTATGTCGTTGGGTATAAGGCCTGTTTGAGTCAACACCTATGAGCGTCCCTGCAATGTTGGGGATATAGGTCCCTCAGCTGGTTTGCATCCTGCCTCCATCCCGTCACTGCTTCAGCCCTCCCTCCTGACACTGGGGCCTCAGTAACACCCCACCCCTGTCACTGCTGCAGGTCACTGTGCTGACAATGGCGACCATTGACGTTTAGGCTCTCTTCTCCTCCTTCTTCCTGGACCTTGTGCAGAAGGTTGTCCTACCTCAGGGTCTGTCACTGGTGGGACCTTTTAGGCCTTTGCCACCATTGCATCAGGCATCGTGGAGACCTGCCCCCTCTTGCTCATTGATGTTCTCGATGCCCCACTCTGAGCCAGGGAACAATGATGATCCTTACCCTGACTTCCTCCTTCTGGATGAGGAGGATGAGGAAGATGAGGATGCTGGGGCCTGGACTCCCTCTAGCACCTCCACAGTCTCCTCAGCTGTGGAGGACTCCTCCAACAACAGCCCGCGGTCCCCCCGAATGACCCCTCCTTCATCACTGTGATGTGGCAACTGCAGGCCACCAAGGGGTTTAATGCCACAGAGGTTACCAGGTGGAATCTGGCTCATTACCTAGGCCTGCCAGATTCCCCTCCTCTTATTATCGCTCCTGTGATTGTGGCATATGAGTCTGCCACCATAGCCACCTGGTACAGGCCTAATCTGATCCCCACCCCCATGCCCTGGAAAGCAGACAAGCTATACCAGGCTCCCTCAGGGAAGCCCGTTTTCACGGGGCCCCCTAATGCAGATTCAGTGGTTATCAACGTGGCCTATGATTGGTCCAGGAGACTCCAACACCTCAGCTCCCTCCTTCCGGACAAGGAGTCCAGGAGGATGGGCCTTATAGGCAAGAGGGTATTTTCTTCTTCCACTCTAGCAATAAGGGTCCTTAAATTATGTGGGCCATATGTTTAAGTACCAGAACAACCTATGGGAAATGGCCAGGTCTATTGTCTACTGATGCCCAACAGTCCATCCTGAATGCTCACTTCAGGGGCTACAGGCTCTTTGTGGGAGACTTGCAGGACATTCATAATGACCTGCAGGCCTCGGGGAGAAAGAACCCTGTGGTCTGTTCACTCCTTCTACCACACCCGCCAGAACAGTGGACAGAGGGTGCTATTTCGACGTGCCACCTATAGACCTGGGTCTGGCACCAAGCAGACCAACGTGCGCAAAGCTGCCATGGCCCTGTCTACCCCCACTTCCACCACCGGGGAGTCCTCATGGGGTGGCGGAGCAGGCCTAACAGCGAGCTCAGCCTCAGCCTGACTCCTTGCCCGACCCCCCACCTCCAATCCCCCAGGATGCGGTGGTAGTGATGGGGTCGCTTCTCCCTCCATCTGGATGGGTGGCAAAAAAAATCACAACAGATGCCTGGGTGCTTCAGCTCATAGAACAAGGACATGCTCTAGAGTTTGTAGAAATGCTTCCAGATCTTCCCCCAAGACCTTCAGCTTACCCTCCAGACCATGTGCCTGTGCTACTGGAGGAGGTCCACACCTTGCTGCAAAAAAGGGCCATAAAACCTGTCCCTGATAACCAATGGAACCTGTGGTTCTACTCCCACTTGTTCCTTGTCCCCAAGTCTACAGGGGACTTGAGGCCCATCCTGGACTTACAAAACCTAAACTACTATATCCAATGCAAAAAGTTGAGGATGGTCACCCTCCTGGGCCTACTACCATTGCTTTGGAAGGGAGACTGGATCTATTCCCTGGATGTGCAGGACGCATACCTGCACATCAAGGCCCGCCTTCCCCACAGGAAGTACTTCAGGTTCCTGTTTTTGTTTTTGGTGGGGGGGAGCACTACCAGTTCAGGGTCCTTCCCTTTGGCTTGTCTTTGGTTTCACGGGTTTTTCACCAAATACCTAGCTGTGGTGGCAATGGCCCTCAGAATGAAGGTCCTTATGTTTTACCCTACCTGGATGGTTGGTTACTCAAAGTCCAGTCCGTGGAGCAGCTGTCTTTGACCTTGGCACGTACCTTGCAATTCTTCAACAGTTTCGGGATCATGGTCAACATCTCCCAAGCCGTTGTTGACT
Organism: Neoceratodus forsteri; assembly: GCA_016271365.2. Lineage (NCBI taxonomy): Eukaryota > Metazoa > Chordata > Ceratodontiformes > Ceratodontidae > Neoceratodus > Neoceratodus forsteri. The sequence continues at coordinate 1,009,568,808 of CM057452.1, read as the reverse complement.
TTCAGGCAGCGTCCCCAGTACATAGGAGCAATACTGGACATGGCCCAGTGCTTCACCTTGTTGCCCCCAGACAGGGCAGAGTGCCTGATAGCACAGGCCCAGGTGCTCTACAACAGCCAATAAGTCACAACCAGGATATATCTCCGGCTGCTGGGCCTAATGGCAGCAGCCATAGCCATGGTTCCTGTGGCCCGGGTGCAAATGTGCATCTTTCAATGGACCTAGAGGATACGATGAAATGAGAGAACTGATGATTTAAAGCAGAGTGTTGTGGTCTCGTCGCTGGTAAAGAAGGTTCTCCTGTGGTGGATGGAACCCTGCCATTTGCTCAAGGGGGTTCCCTTCCTCATCCACTCCCCTCATCAGATTCTCACAACAGATGCCTCGGGAACAGGCTGGGGCATGCATCTAGGTCCTTACCAGACTCAAGGAACATGGACTCCATTCAAAACTTCTCTCTGTATTGGTGTCCTTGAGATGAGAGCGGTCTTGTATGGCCTGCAGGCCTTCCAGTGCCACCTGTCCATGGGCCATCAGCTAGTGCAGACTGACAACATTGGTGTGGTACAGTACGTCATCAAGCAGGGGAGAGGGAGCCCACTCTTATCCTCTGAGCAGGGAGGTGATGAGAGTTTGGTACTGGGCTCCGGACCACCAACTACAACTGTCAGCCGTCCATGTTCCAGGTGTCCAAAACGCCTTAGCAGACAGGCTTGGCACAGATGGCAGTCCTGAATGCACGAGTTGGAACTGCTGACCTTGGTCATAGAAAACTTGTTCAACATGTGGGGGTGTCCAGAGTTGGATCTTTTTGCATCCCCACACAACGCAAAACTACCGCTTTTCTGCTGGCTCGCTCCAGGGCCTGGAGTTTTCTGGCAAGACGCATTGTCCTTCTCTTGGAAAGAGAGGTTCCTCTATGCTCCCCCTTTCTTCTGATTCAGAAAGTGGTAATCAAGCCCCAGATGGAGGGCACCACTTTGATTCTGGTGGCTCCCTCTTGGCCTTGTCAGATTTGGTTTCCAGTGTTACAGCAGTTAACAGTGGATCCTCCGGTACCCCTTCCTGTGCCTGGGCTTACTGTCGCAGTAACAGGGAACCCTCATATATCTGAACCTTCGGTCCCTCCACCTGCACACCTGGCTTCTGAAAACATAGCCATTACCAGGTTTGGGGTCTCCCCTAAAGTGGCTGATGTCCTGGTAGCCACCAGAAAACCCTCCATCAGGGTAATGTATTCCATGAAGTGGAACTGCTTTGCTTTGTAGGCAGCTTTCCATCACCTGGACCCCTTCACTTGCCCAGTGAACCAGATTCTAGAGTACTTAATCTCCTGGTCTGATGCTGGAGTGAAATACTCTTCTCTAAAAGTGCACTTGTCCACCATGTCTGCCTTCCACATGCCCACTGAGGGCCATATGGTGGCCCAGTTGTATGTAGCCCATACTTTTCTGAGAGGTATGCTGCACTTGAAGCCTCCGATCCATAACCCTGTCCTGGTGTGGGACTGAAATTTTGTTTTTGGAAAACTTACTTTGGCTCCTTTTGAGCCAGCTTTGATGTGCAAACTGCATTGTCTATCAGGAAAAGCATTCTTATTAGTTGCTGTTACTTCTGCTCGAAGGATTTCTGAGCTCCAGGCACTCCTGTGTGAGCAGCCTTATTTAATTTTTCACAAAGACAAGGTGTCTTTGTGTACTAATCCTAAGTTTTTACTGAAGGTGGTGTCTGAGTTCACCCTGAATCAAGCCATCCACCTGCCTGCCTATTACCTGGAGCATGTCAATCCAGGGGAAGCATTGCTACATACTTTAGATGTACATAGAATTCTTGGATATTATGTTCACCGCACAAGAGACTGCAGGAAGTCCTCACTGCTGTTTCTTTCTTTCACCCTTGGGAAAGAGGGCGTACTAGTTTCTAAACAGTGTCTGCCCCAAATGGTTGGCCAACTGTATTATTTTTTGTTATAGGATGTATGGCAAGGAACTTCCTGGGGCTGTGAAGGGCCACTCTGCCAGAGGTGTGGCCACTTCTGTTGCCTGTTTTGGGGAGGGTTCCACAGTGGAGCTCTGTGCTGTTGCCACCTGGAATACTGCCCATGCTTTCACAAAGGCACTACAGTCTGGACATTGTTTTTAGGAGGTGGGCAAATTTCAGCTTACCTGTGTTACAGGGCCTCCTTTCTTAGATTCCTGTTTTCCAGCCTCCCAAACTGGTCTCGTCTGCAGTACTGCTTGGGACTCGTTTCTAAGATGTGACCTGTTGCAGGAGATATCCTCAAAGATGAAAGATCAGTTACATAAGAACTTACTGTAACAGTAGATCTTTGAGAGAATCTCTTGCAGCAAATCATGACTTCCCTTCCTTCTTCCCCCTTGGCTCCGAGTTTCTCCTTTCCTGCTTCTCCTTTCCTGCTTCTCCTTTCCAGGATGGTAAACCTTCTGTTTCCCATACTCCTTCTGGTGGGCTTTTTGGCTCTTGCTCAGTTCTCTTGGGAGCATGTCCTTGCTGGATGGTCTCCGGTGGAGAACTGAGGAGGGCAGCTCATGGCTTTATTGAGGGGATGCTGACATGGTGACGTCATCATGGGCGGCCCCAGATAGACTGCTTGCAAAGATTTTTCCATATGGTCCTGGTGCCTGACAGCTGTAGTTCCTAAGATATGACCTGATGCAAGAGATTTTCTCAAAGATCTACTGTTACAGCAAGTTCTTACATAACTGTTCTATCTGTACTAATTTACAGCTGCTTGTAATATTGCTATTTTCAGAAATAATATTTATACCTCTGAATTAACCATATTTCACTGTACCTAAAGGCAAGCTGTTGTTTAAAAAAAAAAATGAAAATAAAAAACATGTGTTTTTTATTTTCTCTTTATGGACAACACTCCGAACAGTTCTCTTTATGGAACCAGGAATTTGTTTACACTCATGCTGAGTTTTGGCTCTGTTACAGCTGCTGTGTGTGGAATGGAGAACTTTAGCTATTTTAATGTATCCATCCTGGAGCTGTGGAGTGTTCCAGATAACCAGCACCCCCCAACCATGTTTTATTGTCTCCCAACCCTGCTAGAGCATCACTGCAGGTGATGGGTTGCATCTGTACAGGGACTGAAAAGTTCTGTGCTGTGGCTGGCCTGCCGGCGCAGTGGTAGCACTACTTCTTGTGACCCGGATTAAGGAACAAGCCTGGGTCATTGGAAGGCCACCGGGGGGCCAGGAGGATTTAGCGGCCCATGTTCCACTCTCCTCTTGGGGGGAGAGCGTTGTGGCATCCGGTGCACACCTGACCCCTAGCAGAGGCTGGGGAATCTGTGCCTGACCACACACAATGGGCAAGGGAGGACCATGGCAGATGCCTGGTGTACAATGCATGGAAGCCTGCATGGCACCACCATTGGCATCATTGCATGTTGTGCCTTCCCAGTCAGGGATGGAAACATGAGGTGGAGACAAAAAAGGGGGAAACTCTGGCCTTCAGGATGACCTTGGGAATGCCGCAGGCCCTGCATCGAACTAGCTGGGCAGACCCATCATCCTGAAGCACTGCAGGAGCAGAGGATGGCAGAGGGTATGGTAAGACCTAGCGGAGGCAGGGATGACAGGGCTGGGGGTCCCTGGGGGATGGAGGCCAGGACCAGGTGAAGGAGTAAAAATAGATTAAAAAAAAAAATAAATAAAAAGTTCTGCACTGTTTCAGCTTCCCAACACTGTAGCATCTCTCAAGAGCTGAAACCGATTGTCTCACAATACTTACAGATGTGTCTACACTTACCCTCTGACAGCCCAAATTCCTGTTGCCCTGAAGAGAAGTCTGCAGAATGAGGCATATTAATGGAAAACAATATAAAAATATAGTTTTTCACTTCAGCTTTTATTCAGGTAAACTTACATATGAATCCTTTTGCTGCATAAATATTCCTGAAAAGTAGGAACTCTGCAAACAACTTCAGTGTCTTTCAAACTTCCCATCCCCTTTAATAATCCAAGCAATCCCTTACAATAAATGTTTCCTCCAGTACTGGATGCCATTGCTGATGAGACTTGTACACAGCTTGTTTTCCAGGAAATAAAAAAAAAAAAAAAAGATATGACAAGTAGTCTACATAGTTAAACTAAAATCCAGCAATCGGAAAAACCAGAACCAGACTTCAGTTTTCAACAGTTGCCTCTTTTTGTAGCAATCATGTGAGACTGAGATTGATTGGGTGATTTCTTTTCTGCCTTTGAACTAGTGGGTATTAGCCGAGAGGTTTCATGGCTGTAGTAGCATTGTGTCTGCCAGTGTCACAAGCAGCTGTGGTAGTGAATGCTTCTGATGTCTGAAGCTTGCCTGAGCTGCCCTTTGTTCAGCATACTTACTGGTGGGAGGCGTGGGCAGGGGGTGTGTAAAGGAAGAGGAGACTCCCTGGGAGTCATTCAGAGGTTGGGAGAGGACTGACAAAAGCAACTGGAGGGTCAGCACAAGCTGTCACCATCATACTGACTTCAGAGACACTAAAGTACCCTACCAGGCACTCTTTGTCCCTTTAACTCAGTGTGTGTCAGCAGTACTAAGTCTTCCTAACATCATCTCTAGAGACGGGTTTCATCTTTCTCAGACACTGAGTTGCACAGAGGCACTGCCTTTCTAATGGCAAGGGAAGAGAATTTAAATTAGTCACTGAAACAGAAAAAGAATGAGCTAAAATCTTTTTCCTCAGGAAATGCCTAGCAACGGTGTTAGAAACATAGGCTGTTCTCACTTCTCCACCAGCCCCCAGACAGTGTGTGGTAACATAGTAATTTAAGGTCATTGTGTCTGCCTCTGCTGCTTCACAAGCAGGAATAAGTAAATACACTGTGCAAACACGTACCAATTTGTAGGGATTTCCCCAATCCACTCTACTACTAGTCAGGGTAGTCTGATTCTCTGGGTAAGCAGGAATGTTTCCAGGCTTACTTTGAAGGCCTGCACTGACTTTCATATCCACTGTCTCCATTCGTAGGGTGTTCCATAGGTTCCCCTTCCTCAGGGGGACGCAGTACCTTCTAACATTAATTACCCTCTGAATTTACCAGCTCTAAGCTCAAGGGAGTGTCCCCTCATCATGGTGAAGGACACTGAATCAAGCATCTGTTTTAGGGTGTGTGAATACCTTATCCCGAATATTCAGTCCAGTATTTTATTCAGCGGACCCAAGTATTTGGGTCTTCGGTATTCGTATTTGTTACGCAGTGGTGATTTTTTTTTTTGAAAAGCTAAAGAAATGGCCCCTCCATGCTCCTCTGCAGCCCACATCCTTTAAAACAAACAAGCCCCCATCCCCCCACCCTCAGAACCCTAAGCCCAACCTACCCACCAGCACCCACACTTTGATAAAAAGTACACTTTTATGAAACAAAACTCCAATGAGGGGTGACTGGCACAACCCAGCCTTCTTCAGTATCAGTCACTGCCCTTTAGTGCTTGTTTTAAGGAAATAAATGTGTCCCCGACTCCCCCACCCTGGCTGCAGCAGTCGTCCCCCTTCCCTACACCCAATGTTGTGAGCTAGAAAGAATGAAGGCGCCGACCAAGTCAGCCTGTTCTCCTCCACAGCCGTCTGTCTTCGTCCATCACCAGAGGTTTTTTTCACAAAGAAATATACTTTTTATAAAATTGTGTGTACTGGGTGGGAGGTTGCACCTGGGTTTCTAACTGAGGATGGTGGCGGATAGTATTTCTTAAATAGGAATAGGGGACGAATCGTTCCACTATTTGTTTTTTGGATCCGAATGACAAATGGCGCATTATTCGGGAAATACTATTCATTACTCGCACACCCCTAATACATCTATTCAGTCTTGTGGATGAGATCATGTCCCCTTTCAGCCTTCTTTTCTCCAGAGCGAGCATGTTAAGGGCCATAGTCCTGTCCTCATAGCTGTTCGTAAAGCCCTGATAATTTTGGTTGCTCTACACTGCACCCTCTCAACCACCTCAGTGTACTTCTGTATTGAGAGGAACCCAGAATTGCACACAGTACTCCATGTGGGATTCTGACCAGGGCCTTGTAAAGTGGCAAGGATAATTTTCCTGCCCTACTGGTCTCCCCCATTTTAATGTGCTGCAGCATTCTGTCAGCCCTCTTGACAGTCTGCCGCACACTGCTTTAAAATGCTTCAGTCCCATATCTGTTATGACTTCTAGGTCCTTTTCTCCTCCACTAAATCAATGAGAGCTCCACATAGTGTGTAAGTCCTACCCAGCATAGTACTTCACATTTTGCTACATTAAGTGTGTGACTGCAGGAGTTTGACCTGAAGGATGATGCTTAGTACCTCTGTCATTAAGTGTGCAACCCCAGTAGTCCAACCCGAGGGATGATGCTTAGTACTCCTGTCCATGTGGAGTGATCCCACCCCCCACCATAGCCCTCTGTTTCCTGCCCCCAAGCCAGATAGCAATCCATCTTTGTATACCGTGCTGCTGCACTTTGTCCAGAAGCTTGGCATGTGCCACAGTGTCAGTGCCCTTGCGTAAGTCCAGATAGGCAATGTCTATGGCTCTGCCCCTGTCCAGCTGCCTGGTCACCTCCTCAAACAAGTAACATTAAGAGACACTTTTTTCCTCTGAGGGTAGTGAACCCGTGAAACAAGTTCAAGTAGGAGGCCATGCAGTGTTCAATCAAGGTGCCACTAGAATAATCAATGACTATAGTACTTACATACGAGCCAGGTACTTGTATATCTCAGGATGAAGGCACTGCCCATGAAACTTCTGTGCAGTATCCTTTATTAATTGATAAATATCACTGTTAAAGTGCAAAAATAGCACAGTGCGGGACTCCACCACCAGCAACATTTCACGCCTACGGACAGGTGTGTTCTCAAGGTACAGTGTCACATACTAGTGGATGCTATAAATAGCAACCTCTTAAAGAGATAGAGAATCACTTATTTGACATGGCACACAAAAATTATACTACAAACTTAATACGTGCAAGTAAAAGTATCTATGCATAGTGAACATTTTAAGTAATAGCTGTGCAAAATAAATACATAACTATTGAATATAATAATTAACGTAATACCCCCTAAAACAAAAAAGGAACAGCATCCTTTCAACTCTCGTGAATATGGATGGCATCCTTTAGAGCGGGGGTGTCCAACCTGTAGCTCTTGAGCCACGTGTTGCTCATGAAGCAGTTTGATGTGGCTCGCGAGAGCCCACTGAAGACATGGGCTAAATTAGTAATTTATCAATTACACGTCACAGTCTCCAGAGCATTTGATGTTCATCCGGCTGTGCATTTGATGTTCGTTTGACGCATTTGAAGTTTGTGGTGCCTATCAAGGTTATTACATTTCTGTGCTGCTTGCTTGCTTAAACAAGCTCCCCTTGCACCCCTGCTTTTTGTGTTGAAATGCTAATGCATTCAGCAACATGTTTTTGCCCCACTGTTTTCTCTCTGTTTCTGCTGAACCTTTATCCCATCCCAACCAGATTCTCCCTCCCAGCTGCCTCAGTTATAGCTAGGGCATATGAAAAATGTTTATCGCCAGCAGATGCAGCTTAACGTCATTGCCACAGCAGGTTCTGCTACAGTTTTATAGTGGTACTTACAAGGTCATGGGCAGCAACTCAATGCATATGTTTTTTTTTGTGCTGTGTGAGCCTGTTTCTCAAACAAAAAACACATTTCTTTTGTTCTGGTGTGATACACTTACACCAGTCATTCCTCTTCTCATGTACCAGACATCACCAGTAAGTAACTCAGGTGCATGAGCTGCTCTGAATAACTGTTTTAAAAATGCAATAAATTAATAAATACAATTATTTACTACTGACTATTGACTATGTTATTATTTTAACTACTAAATATGGGTATGGTACAGGAATGGTACTGGCCTCACGTTGTTGTGGCTCACATCTTAGTCAGAAATTTAAAAGTGGCTCATGTCCATGAAAAGGTTGGACACCCCTGCTTTAGAGGAATACGTAGTTTGCACTTGAACGACCCCATTGAATTTCATTTGATTGTCTCCTGGGGCAATCTACCTCACAGGCCTACTTTCCTAAGAGAAGTAATGCTTCCTTAAGTATGTTTAAAGCCTGCCTACCACCCCCTAGCTTCAATCCGTGTCCCTCTCTTTTCTTGCCTTCATGAGTCTGAGGATTCTGGGAGGATAAGGAGCCTAGGTGGATTTGGATTTCTTTGGAAGTGAGATGTGCATCATCAGCCCATCAGGTGAGCATAACCCATAAGTAAGGATTGTGAAGTGCCATAGAGATATACACACTGCAATCTTGTGCCACTAGCATCAGTTCCTTATCTCTTATGACCAATGCATTTGTTATGAAAACAGGCCAGAATGGATTGTTCAGCAGAATTCAGGACTGCAGAACTGGGGGCGGGGGGCACAAGTTAGGTTAAGAGGGAGACAGTCAGGAGCCATGTACAGAAACATTTTTCACCTAGAGAGTAATGATTGTGGGACAGATTACCAGGGAAGGAGGTAAATGCAGATAGTGTTCAGTGTCAAGACTAGGCTCTGTTTCTGCCTGAAGGGAATATACAGTTCAGGTTAGGGTTATTCATTTACAAATTGATCAGTGGGATAGGCACGCTGAGCCAAAGCTTACTTCCTGGTGCAACTGGGGGGGTTCACAGTTAATTGTGATAATGGTTGGGGGTTGTTGTGATAACAGGGAAATGAATCAGCTGGACCACGTGGTCTTATTTCTTATTGCCAAGCCTACAGTACATACTAAGTTTCTGAAGAAAAAAGATAATACCACAACTCTCTCTCTCTCTTTCAAGGAGTTACTATGACAATTGCAAGTTGCAGTAGATTTTTTTTAATGAAACCGTGCTGTTAACAGGAACAAATGTTAAAAAGCTGGCTATTCATTAAGTGATAATTTGCCACAAGGAGGGAATTATCATCCCATGATGACTGCAGTTGAGTTAATTTGTCTCAGGCGAAGCAGGGCACACACACAGCAGCAACTGTTGGATAGTAATTCCCCTGTAAGCCAAGGGAATTATTGCTATTAGGTTTTTATTAGATTTTTAAATATAAAATACATTCCCTCACCCCCCCCATTAAAATTCAAAAGGTTTGGTTATCTTTAGGGCCGTAGGTGCATTTATTTTTTTCTCCCTACAGCTCCTTTACTCAAGATAGATGGGCCAAGATACAGTGGGCACTATTCACGAAAATATCTTCAGAGTAAATGCCACTTTAGTTTCTGTTTCCTAACCGGATTCAGCAACCCTCCCATGTTCGCTCACACACTGCTGAACTAGGGTTATAAGGTCAAAGCAAAGTGGGTGCTGGCGCTGGAATTATGAATATAGGGCAATATCTCCTTGACAGTAGGGTCCTGTTTCAGCATGTTTTACAGCTGGGTGCACTGGAACACGTGGGGGGGGGGGCATATTTTGTTTTTGTTGACTGGGAAAGGAGGACTAGACAATACTGCCTATTTTCAACCTCGTCACAGGGGTTGGGGGTGGAGGCATACAGATGCAAACCATCTGAAATTGAAGCAGGTTTAAGCTGTTGGTTGTATTTTACTGAATGTGGGAACCTTGGCCAGAACACTGGGGGAAATCCCTCTTCTCTTCTTGAGAAGTACCATGGGATCTTTAACATCCCCCTGAACAACCACCAGAAAAGACAATCTGGACATCGGTTTAACATCTCATCCAAAGGATGGTACAGACCGACAGTACAGCATTCCCTAATACTGTACTTGGGTTCCAGCATTTTTGTATGATAAGAGCCTGGTGCAGGACTAGGGATATATATACACCATAGATACTTCAGTGTTTATGGCCAGAGAAGAACAAATACCCTTCTACAGTAGTCTGCATCCCTACCTAGTTACTTATTTAGTCCCTGCACCATCTCTGCATTTTCACTGCTCTTATAGTTTCCGTTTGTTCCCAACTACCCCTTTGTATCAATCCCATTCAGGATTGAAGTCTGAGATCATATAATCATGAGATATTATGAGACATAAGGAAATCTTCGTGAAAAGAGATGGAGGGGACGGGGAAGGAGAAAAATGGAGATCAGATAGGGTCTATGGAGACACTGTAGGTAGGGAAAAATGGGCAGACTAGGTGGGCCAAGCAAGTGGTCCTTATCTGCTGACAAATTCTATGTTTCTATAGTGCCAGCATTTACCACCTCTCTGGGTGGTCCATTTCACTGGTCTGCCACTCTCTCCACGGAGGCAGTATTTCTCCACAGAGAGAGTGATCCACCACTCTCTCCGTTCTCCGTGGAGAGAGAGTGGTGGATCACTCTCTGTGGAGAAGTACTTCCTCACATACTTTCTAAACATTCCTCCAGCAAGCCTGAGGTTGTGACTGCTGGTGCCGGCCAGTTCTTTTAGTTTGAATAGCACATAGGTATCTACCTTATTATATCCCCCATCTAACTGCAAAGGAGATCTGTCTCTGGGAGCTGCCCCAATGGATTAGCAGTAATGGGTTGTTGTGCTACAATATGTGCAGCTGTTGGTTGGGAGCAATCAGTCACGTGTCCCTGCATCGCACTGCCACTGATGATGGGACTTCCTGGCTGCCAGAGAAGGGAGATGTTCTGGTTTGGCTCCTGCAGCAACTCCGCTGGTGGGTCACTGCAGATGTTAGTCTAATGCGGTGGCACTGGCAGGGTTGAGAGTGAAAGAAAACAAACATGGGCTGAACCCCCCAAACTATTAGAATGATCAGTGGCAGCACTACCGGCCACCAGGTCATTTTCATAGCTATGAAGTGGCTGTCATGGCTGGAAGGTCAGCAGGTGGGGCCCAGTGGGAAGACGGGTTAGGGGGGACCCATATGGAAAAAAAGGAAGCCTGTTTAGTTCTGCCCTTTCCCAGTCCCATGTCCCACCTTCCCATCCCTGACCACCTTTCTGCCTGTGTTTTTTTTTTTTTTTTTTTTTAGCTTTCATTCATCCCACCCCATTTAGTCCCCTCACCTTGATACTCTACCCTGGTGCTGTTCGCCCCTTGTCTTGCAGCATGCTCATTTCTGACCCTCATAAATACTACCATTCCCTTATTAGCTGCAATTTATTTTGCTTCATTTTGCACTTCCTTGCTACTTTGAAGTATGCAGAAGTCTTGTTTTGTTTTGTTTGCCTCGTATTTAAGATTACTGTTCTCTGCAGTAACGTTTCTGTATTATCTTATCCCAGTGTTACCTCTCCTCATGGGTTGCACTTGGAAATGGGCCCCTTCCTGATCGGTGTTCCTTTCCCGGTCACCAAATTATAAATAAATCAATAAATAAAAAACCTACAAGTCTGTTTTCTGGGGAAGCTGTGTTTCAATCTATTGTTTCTTCACCTGATCTACCAAGCAGCCCCTATCTGACCAGCCTACCAGCCCCAACACCTGCCATCCCCAGGTACTTACCCCTGCCTCCAGGTTTCCCCATCCCTTGCCCCTCTCCCCCATCATGGTGGACTCTCCGGGGAGCATGCTTTTTTCAGCTGGAACAGGATCCATTTGAAAGGTGGATGCTGAGTAGACAGTGCAGGCCTAGTGAGGGGCCAGTTGCCACCCTGCCTCCACAGTTATTTTCCACCCAGTTTTCTCTCCATGGACTACCATCATGAATGCTGCAGCATGCACATGTGCAGTGGTGCGCAAGCACACAACGGCATCTGCAGCAGTTCCCAGCCCCTGAATTAGTCTCTGCATATGCTGCTGCCTAGCCTAGCCCCCACTTAGTTGCAGTCAAGCAACAGAAGACAGAAACTCCCCTTCCCCCATGAAGAAGCAGAACTGTCCACAAGGATGCTCATTGCTCCTTTCTCTGGCTGTTCCCCTTCATCCTGAGTTAGGGTCAGCAGAGTGGCAAGCCAGATGCCTTGCTGCTGTGCTCCCTGTCTGTCAGCAGTGTTTCAATTACTGGTTTACACTCTGGTATTGTACCATAATTTTAGAACTGTATGCTGTAGTTTAGGTCCTTGTTAATCTTCTTTATTGTTGTCACAGTGCATGCATGTTCTACTAAAGAACCCTAGAGTTAAAAGGGACATAAACAACGTCATACTGTTCTGAAAAGGTACTCACCCCAACTGTGTAAGTCAGAACCCTCTACTGAGTTTACTAAGAGGTTAAAGCAACCCCTTCCCACAAGGATTTGGGAAACTTTGGCTAAGTCCTGGCACACATGTATATCTAAGAGTCATCACTTCCCTTTCCATCAAGAGACCAGTAGATCCTGCAAACCCTCAGGCTTCACAGGATCTGGGAGCACATTTCATTTCTGGGACCCTGTACTTTTTTTTTTTTTATTTTTTTATTTATGGATTATAAACCTACAATAGACTTCGTGCTGAATATTCAAACAACATGGGTCTCATACAACATGAATTGCTACCAAGCAAAGGGTACAGACTATAATGCAGCTGAGAATATCCATTCAACATCAGAATTACAGATATTTTAACAGAAAATAAAATCCAGCACTCACCCAGTCCATGACAGAAAGGTATGTGCACCATTTTCCCTGCCCCTCGCAGGTAATAAAAGTTAATGATGGGAGGGCTGATAGTCCCAGAGAAAAGGCTCCAAAATTGGAAGACTGCCTGGTCTCAATTAAGTTGCATCACCCCTGCCATCATGGCATTCCACCTTGCCTTGCATGGAAGCAGGCCATTGTAAAATACAGTTGTAAAGTTCACAAACTGAGTGGTTGCTAAACAAGACACCAAAATGCAAGAATGCCTAACTCTCTGGCACTAATATAGGATATTCTCCCACCTCACTTCTTTGACCCTACCACCCACCCACCCACCCCTACGTCACCTCGCCACCAACATCCCTGCCCCTTTAGGCTAAGAGTCATCTCTTGTAATGAGGCTCAGTGATATCTCACCAAAGCTCTGGCGAACTCTCGTTATAGCAGTGATTCCCTGGACCTCAAACTCATTTGGCTTTCACTGGATGTGACACTACCACATCTCACAAAAATCCTCCACCTGTCCTTATGCCTCAGCCAATTCCCCTCGGCCTGGAAGAGAGCAGTAATCACGCCCATCCTGAAGAGTGGTGACCCCACAGTCGCAAGCAATTATAGGCCAATACCAATCCTGCCACCCCTCTCTAAGGCCCTTGAAAAAATAGTATCAGATCAGCTAACCGACTACCTACCCTAACACGACCTGCTCTGCCATGAACAACATGGTTTCCGGAGGGGCCACAGCACCTCCACAGCATTCGTTGAACTCACTACTTTTATCCATGAGGCCCTAGAACAAGGCTCTGTGGCTGGAGCGATCTATGTTGATTTGGCCAAAGCATTTGATACCGTCAGTCACGAGCTCCTACTCCATACCCTTCCATCCCCTTAACTTTGCACCAGAGGTATCCACCTGGTTCAAAGACTACCTCTCTAATCGGACACAACAAGTCAAAATAAATACTATCTCCACATACAAACCGGTTCACACTGGTGTCCCGCAGGGGTCTATACTTGGCCCCCTACTCTTCACCCTCTTCCTTAACTCCCTCCCTAAATCCTGCAGTGGTCACATGCCGCTGTATGCTGATGATGCGGTAATTTTTTGAAAACTTCCTCATCCTAATTCTCTTCAATCAGTTCTGCAGGGCTACTTTAGGGAGATAGAAACCTGGTTCTCTGAACACCGTCTTATAATCAACTACAAGAAAACAAAGACAATGATCTTTGCACACCGCCAAAGCCCCCATTGTCACACGCCCCAGTGATAAAAAAAACACCATGACTCCACTCTTGAGCAGGTCCCATGTTTCAAATATCTTGGAGTCACCTTAGACACCTCCCTCTCCTACCACTCTCACGTCCAACAGGTCTCTTCCTCTATTAACACTAGATTAGGGATCATTTACAGGCATTAGCACTGCCTACTCCCCAGACCATGCATCTCGCTGTGTCCTCATCTGTACTATCCTTGGTGGACTACGGAATTATCATATATGGATCAGCTGATCAAACTGCCCTACGCAGCATCGACCTCACCCTTAATAAAGCTTGCCATCTAGTCTCGGGATGTGACAGGTTAACACACACATGTCAGCTTTATAATCAGACAGACTGGCTAAATTTCCAAGGCAGACTTAAGTACTTTACCTGCCTCCTTGCCAAAAAGATACAACTTAAGCAAGCCCCCGTCAGCCTCCACCTGCTCATCCGCACAGCTCCCCCATAGACGGACCCTAAGGCACTTAGCAAACTCTACCCTGCTAGTACCCCACTGTAGAACTTCACTTGGACAAAGATCTTTCTGCTATCAGGCCCCTCTATGGCTGAACAGTCTACCGTCCTCCGTCTCCTTGACCCATAGTCTCAGCCTATTTGTCAGGTCTCAAAACCCTGTTCCTTGACTCAGCAACCTGTGACTGTAATTAATCCCACACACATACCGTTGCAACCTCCTCACCATGATTACAGAGACAATTGTTACACAGGAGCTACTCTATCCCTGTAAATTATCCTGTAGCAAATGGTTAGTCTGATGCCCCCCCCATGTCCTCCACTGTCCAGCTATTGCAACTCTGGCTCCTTCAAGATCCTACAAAACCGTATCCTGTATTAGCTCTGACCAGGGAACTTCTGTATGCTCCCAGTTGATGTAATCCACAATATAAGCTAAAACCAGGACTATCGGTCCTTGCATTATTACAATATAATTGTATATTTGTGATACCTGTATATATCTTATTCTTGTATTTTTACTCTCTATTTTTACTTTTATTGACGTGGAGCCTTTGCAAATGAGTCTATGACTCAAAGGATTGTAATTCTGATTCTATTCAATAAACAATAAACAATATAAACAGGTACTGTTAAGAGAACAAATCCCAATTGTGCAGCTTTACAAACATTCTAGAGTGCCATCTAAAGAGCACTGTGAAAATTCGGTGGATATCAATGGATAGAATAAAATAAGACAGGATCCCTGAATTGAACTGCAGTACTATAAATACCAGTTTTTCAGAAAATACGATACTACACTCAGGTCCGATCTCAGGTGTCCTCAGATAGTTCAGGGTCCTCCTCTGTGCTTTGAGAGACAAGCTTACTAGTGAAGGCAGTGGCTGCTGTTGGGTTTGTAAATATGTGGACATATTTTTGATCCGAACTTGCAGATGGGCCGGAAACAACATCTGCACCCAAATATCCTGTGCCAGCAGTTCCTTCTGTATTAATTGTACAGTTCCTTTTTATGGGTCTGAGTTTGTGCTGATACGTCTGGAGAGAAGGTGATTTTGCCACCTTCCCAGGTAATATCTCCCCCAGTTCGAGCAGCTTGTAGGAGTGGAATATGAGCTTCCATGCTGGAAAGGGTTATGATGGCTGTGAATGGCTGAGATGAGTGTTCGCCATGTGGTCTCATGTGCATGAGGATCATGAAGGCCCTCAAGATTTTAACTCTAGAGTCCACCGGCAGGAGTTGCAGGTCTGTAAACACGAGTCATTCTATGGTATTTAAAAAATTGGTTTTGTTTGGAAATCAGGGTGGGAAGCCCTCAATTCTGACGTTCACCTGCCACTGGAAATTTTCCAGGTTTTTGAGCTTTGCCTTAAACTTATGTAGATCTCTCACCATCATGGCATTTACGTCCCTCTGTTGTTCCACTTCTTGTGACAAGTCTGTAATGGCAGAGGCATTGTCTTGAATCCATTTCTCAAAATCACCGAGTTATGCCTCTACAGCAGCGAGACGTTTATCCATTTCCTCACCAGTGGTCTGTAGTTTTGTGAGCATTGCAAGAAGTTGTGAGGCAAGGAGGTCCTCAACAGGTGCTGCACACTGCTGTGTAGGGCCAGGTCCCTTTGTGTGAGCTGTCGCTGAAAGATAGGCATCCAGACCCTGTGCCACTTTTTTTCCCCCATATTGTATGGTATTTTACCTCCTTGGCTGGGAGGGGGTTGTACCTATGGTTTCCCCTTTCTAGCCAGCTCTCATGGTCCCCTGACCCGGCCACAGCCAGAGCTTGAACCCCCTTACCCCTAGCCCTATCAGGCTACTTCACAGTGGGTACTCCCCCCCCGCGGAGACCTGGAGGCCGGGCTTAGGGGGAGCTGTCTTGGGTGCATCCATGGTGGCGGCAGCGAGGCTGTCCTTCATGCGTGCTGGAGGATTATAGAGTCGTGAGTTTCCCCCTCAGTGCAAGCATGCAATGACGTCAGGGACACTGCTGCGCATGCTACCACATGCTGAACTTCCAATGTCACCTGCGCTGCCCCACTCTTTGACCCCAAACATGCACCATCCCCTGGCCACCACCAGGAGACAGTGCCTTAGCAGTCATCCCCACCCACCATCCCTGGAGGAGGAGATCAGTCCATAGGATGCTTGATCATTCTCCTCCCAGCCGACCCTCCGACTCCCGAGGCTGCACCCAGTCCCAGGCCATTGGCATGGCTAGAGGTAAGGCACCAGCGCCCAGCCTTGTACACCCTCAGGCTGGCCTGTGCCACTTGTTTTTGATTTTTTTTTTTCAGCCCCATTCTGTTCTCAACTGCTGTTTGAGGCAGTTTAGCTAAAGAAGTTGCAGAATTAACAGTGCAGAGCAGATAAAATTACATAGAAAAAATGCACACTGACCAGAGCTCTAAATAAAAGCTGCCACCATGTTGGTTGCTCCAGAGGACCCCCCGAGACCCTGTACTTAGTACAACTTATATACACCCTTACAGGGAAACAGCTGTATTAAAGCAGCTCCAGATGGACTACCTTTTTTTGCAGGCAGTCTCTAGCCCAATACCTCCTGACCTTCCTGGTTCACATACTCATCTCCCAGGCATCTGACCCATGATCTTACATCTCAACCCTTCAGTTCACCAAGCAGGCAAACTGTAGCTGGGGATCTCTCAAGCAGGACATCAGTTTAACCATCCGGGTGAACCGCTTGAGGGGAAACCCCCACATTGGGCCTGTCACAGTACTTCATGGAGCTCTCTTCTCCTTGAATTGCCCACTACAGACCAGACCTGACAAGAGTGTGGAGACCAGTACCACACCCCAGACTCTGGACCCGTAATGCCATCCCCCCAAGTGTAATAAAGTTATAGCAACTTCAGAATTGGAACTTGTATTTGAAAAACAGCTTTGATGGGATAAAATGGCTAGCAGGTTCAACACAGTTCTCTTTTAAGTGACTTGCTCAGGACCATGCAGAGTCACTGTGGTGCTATGCTCTAATCACTAGGCTACCTTGCCTTGTCATTTGCAAGAGAGAGGGGCAGACATAGGTCCTAAGGCACCCTACAGACATTGGAAATACCCTATGCTGGTTGTGTGTTTATAGTGTTATTAGATTAAACTAACATCCTCCACCCAACAAGGGTGTTGGGGATAGTGACCAACTGTTAAGTGAGACTGATGTTGAAGGGTTAGGAGAAACATATTTAATGGCTAAAAAGACAATCGTAGCACAAAAAGCACAGAGGCAGGGGTTGCTCAGAAAGGGCACTGGAAACAAAATCAGGTTTCCAAGAAATACAAAATCACACATACACCCATAATGCAAATCACCATGAAGATTTAGGCTGGTTCTGCTTTAAACAGGAATGCATGGTGCCAAAGGACCTCTCATACATTTATGATGTGCAAAATGTGTGAACAGAAGGCACAAACACATGTTTCGGCCTACATAGAAATCATCAGTGTGCTTTGTCTGTATCTCACCCCAGCTGAAAATGAGCCAGCCCTAATGTGGTCTTACTGGTTTGGGTCATGGAGAGCCCAAAATGAGAAGCAAGCTAAAAAGACAAAGAACTACAGCACAAATGCACTGAGGCAAGGACTACCCAAATGGTCAGATTTCCAAGAAATACAAAATCACACATACCCAACATAATGCAAAGCACCATGGGATATATATGCAGATTACCATGCCTAAGCAGAACAAGCCTAAATTTTCATGGTGATTTGCATTATGAGGTTATGTGTGATCATATTTAATAGGCCACGTTATACTACAGTTGGTCTAAGCTCATACCCCTTGACTTTGTATGTGTATGGCAGAGGGCTGCAAAACAACCCCCCAGAGTTGGACACTGATAGGGGGAATATAAAGTACATTATCGTTGGCAGGAAACTGGGAATTACATGCAGTTAACAAGGATTTAAAACACTACCCTAGTATTCAAGAAAACATTCTAAACTCCAATATTCCGGCATAGTTCAATTCTGTATTCATATCCCCATAATCTTTATTACTGGGGAAGTTCATATAAGAACAGGATATTTGTTCCCCAGACATCATTTTCTCCTCCTACTTCTTGCCCTGCTGAAGTTGTGGTACTCTGACCATGGGGGAGCAGTTGATGTTGCCTACATTGACTTTAGCAAAGCTTTTGACACTGTTCCACACAGAAGATTGATAAATAAGCTGGGTAGGCTCGGGGTGGGTCAGAAGTTGGTCAACTGGGTGGCAAACTGGTTGATGGGCAGAAAACAGAGAGTGGTGGTAAATGGTATACAGTCAGAAGAGATGCAAGTCACAAGTGGGTACCTCAGGGGATCAGTCCTGGGGCCAGTCCTCTTCAACATCTTCATTAGTGACCTTGCAGATGGACTAGAGGGTAAGGCTTGTCTGTTTGCAGATGACACCAAGATCTGCAACAGAGTAGATGATCCAGATGGGGTGGGAAGAATGAGAAGAGATCTGGATAAACTAGCAAAATGGTCAGAAGAGTGGCAACTGGGATTTAATGCAAAGGCGTGCAAGATCATGCACATAGGGAAGAGAAACCCTGAAGCCACCTATAGGCTGGGAGGAGTTGCTAGCAGTCACAAAGGAAGAAAGAGACTTGGGCATCATCATCACTGATGACCTGAAATCATCCAAGCAGACCTCTAAAGCAGTAGGTAAGGCTAGGGGGGTGTTAGGGTGTATTAGTAAGGTATCACAAGTCGTAAGAGGGAGGTAATAATCCCTCTTTACAAGACACTGGTTAGGCCCCATCTGGAGTACTGCGTGCAGTATTGGAGGCCACACCTTCACAAGGACATTAACCAAATTGAGGCAGTCCAGAGAAGGGCAACCAAAATGGTGCAGGGACTGCATCAGAAGACATGTGAGGACAGATTAACAGAGCTCAATATGTATAACCTTGAGCAAAGGAGGGAGAGAGGTGATATGATCGAGGCATTCAAACACCTTAAGGGCATTAACAAGGTGAAAGAGTCTAACATGTTTAAATATAAGAAAAATAGCAGGACAAGAGGACACAGCATGAGATTAGAGGGGGCGATTAAGGGGGAATGTGAGAATTCTTTTTCACAGAAAGGGTGGTGGATGCATGGAATGGCCTACCTCAAGAAGTGGTGGCTATGAATACAGTGCAGGGCTTCAAAAAGGCATGGGATAGGCATAAGGGAGCAATACAAATGAGTATGAATAGATAGGCCACTGACAGAGCAAAGGCCGATGGCACATTTATAAGGTAGAAAAAGAAATGGGCAGACTGGATGGGCCTTGCGGTCCTTATCTGCCGTCAACTTCTATGTTTCTATGTTTCTACATCACAATCTGTTGCTGTGGAAATTACTGTTGGTCGACAAACAGTGAGTTATGAATCCAGCAGAGGGAAGAAGCAGGACAATGAGATGATGTCTGAGACCCAATGGTCCAGTTTTCATACCGATGTTTTCCATAATAAGGAATGAGTAGAGACGAGTGAATGAAATATAAGCTAATTGTGTATGAATATTGTTTTAAAAAGGTTTTCTGATGGTGGAAAATCCTTTCAAGAATATAAATCGCCTTTGCTTCCACCAGCTAGTGCATAAAATTCACATTGTGTACCTGCCCTGGTTCAACCCCATACTAGTCCATAGTTGAATGTGTACCATCATGAGATTTGTTTCTTATCCTTTCCACCTCTGAGCCATTTACATTATATGCTGTTGCAGAACACTGTTTCATACTCATGCCAGTGGACCATGCCGATTGCACAAGTGTAGCACATCATGCCGTCATGCAGGTGACCTGGGCTCAAGAGTGAGCCCTGATCTCTGCTTGTATATTTAACTTCTCTTCTGTAGCTGTTAAACCCAAGCTCCAGTTTGAGCCAGTGAGAAGTAACATTATATACGGGGCTGCTCAAATCAAAAAGTTTAGGACTTGTCCAACCATGACTGTAGCTGAATTTGCATTCGCCCCTCATTCTTTACAATGAAATCGGCTCTCTTTTTGTACTTGTAGATTTATAAAATGGTTAAGGAAATTGTACTCTGCCATTTTGATGACCACGGAATGTACTCCCAAAAAAGTACACCTGCACATTTTTCATGTGCTTTTTTTCTCCCCTATGGATTCATTTTGTACCAATTTTATAAGTGCGGTAACATACTTCAAGGTGTGCAGTTGCCATCTGATATGCAACAATGCCACTGTAACAGGATAATTTTGTAAACAGCTTCTAGCCCCATCAGTTACATCCTGTATGAAAATAAAGGTCTTTACTAATGCAACTACTATAACACTCACTTTTTGGGTGATCGAAGGCACTTGATTTTACTTCATGCTTCACAACACACCTGAGGCATGCATCTGTCAGAGCATGACCACACAGCCTGTTGTTTATCTGTTACTTAAACAACAGGTCTGGGGTAAAAATAACAAGATAAAAGAAATATTTTGCTTGATGAAAACACTTACAGCAAGATACCAAACATATGTTTTTGCAAGTGTTGCCATAATTGATACCTTGAAGGTTAGTATTCCTCACAGTGGAATACTGAACCAGTCAGAGAGCAGTTTTCACAGGACTGATGACATCACAGTTTCCTAGTGCAACACTGAAGCCAGCAATTGAAATCAAAGAGAAACAGTTAAATCTTCAAACAGCAGATAGGATCCATATGAAATCCCGACATATATAATCCCGAAATCTAAAATCCCATCACCAAAATCCCGAAAAGACATGTTCCTGACTTCATTTTTTCCCATCCGAGAAAATCCCGACATGAGTTGTGAAAGGTGTTAAAACCATGACATGGAGACACTAACTAATACAGGGCAAAAGATGCAGGGCGCTGTAACTAAGCTCGCTAGTTAAAAGTAAACTGAATGTAAAACAGGTGCCACGAGTACCATTGCAGGGCTGGGTGCTGTAACTAAACTGGACAAAAACTACCTTAAAAGTAAACCGAACTTTAGAAAAAAAATGATCTGTATGTTTTCCTTTCACTGGCCAGATCATGTACAGTTATTGTGCCTGAAAGTGCTTTGCCAGCTTTACCCTATTGCTTTAGTAGCTGTGAAGACATGGATACACTAATTAACACAAGGCAAAAGGCAAGCAGTAAACACTCACAAAAACAGGTGCCACGAATACCAGTGAAGGGTTGGGTGCTGTAACTAAGCTCGCTAGTACGATCCATTTAATTCATCCTAAAAACTGGACAAAAACTACCTTAAAAGTAAACCAAACTTTTGAAAAAAATGTATCTGTATGTTTTCCATTCACTGGCCAGATCATGTACAGTGGTTGTGCCTGAAAGTGCTTTACCGGTAAAAAAAACATTTTAAAATGTTTACCATTTACTGCTATAGTTACCTTTACTAGCTATGAATTTAATTGATTAATTGATTAATTAGATACACCAGGCCGGCCAGTTCCCCGGTAGCACGGATATAAGTTTGTTGGTCTGCAGACCCCTACAGCAGTTGCAATGGCCGAAACATGTGTGGCTAGCTGGAGTATATGGCAGTGACTCTGAGTTCAGCCTAAAAAACGAGACACTTGGCTGCTCTTGCCTTCCTGCCGCACGATGAAATTAAATCCGCTTTTTTGGAGTTAAAGAGAAACATGCCTCCTGAAAGTTGTGCAGTGCTGGAGTGGTTTGAGGAGAATTACATCTTGGGGTGCATTAGAAGGCAGATGCAAAATAAGGCAACCATACGTACTCCACCGCTATTCCCTCCAACATTTTGGTCTATGCATGATCATCTTGAACTTGGAATACCGAGGACTCAAAATAATGTAGAAGCCTGGCACAGGTGCCTGGGTGCGCTGATCGGTTCATCACATGTTGGTTTCAACAGATTTATTTTGGAGCTTCACAGGGAACAGATGGCGACAGAGACAACAATCGAGAAATTAAATTGTGGACTACCGAAATCACCAATTAAAAAACGGTATGTGTTACAGGAGGAGAAAATAAATATTGTGGCCAGCAAGAGGTCGCAGATGTCTGATGTGGAGTTCCTGAGACGTATAGCCCACAATATGGCACTGTGAACAGTGGATTTTAACACTTCGGTTTCTGGATTTTAATAGTTGGAACATTTGAATAAAGTATTTATTGGATTTTAACAGTTCGCTTTTAAATGAAGACACCAGCAGCGCTGTCTAATGCTCATGATGGTAAGTGGCAATATTTAATCCTTTGATGCTCAGTAATGTCACATCTGCAGGCATGGTTGTCAGTTATTGTTTTAAAAGTTCGGTATGTACTGAAGTCAGTGTCTCCATGTCTTTCCAGCTAATAAAGTAAATGGGCAATATCAGTCATAATAAATGTAAATGGAAAACATTTTTGAAAGTTTTGCCTTGTATTAGTGTCTCCATGTCTCCGTTAATAGCTGTACATAATCAGGCCAGTGAATGGTAAACCTAAAGATAAATTTGCATTGTTTACTTCTTACCTTTTGCATTTGCTTTGTATCACAACTACTGTCAGAATTTTATCAACCGGGAAAAAATGCAGTCGGGAACATGTCTATTCGGGATTTTTGTGACGGGATTATACTAGTCGGGATTGCGTACCTAATCCGATTAAAAAAGTATAACTAGTAAACTAGTGTTGTTATATAAATTGAATATGCAGTGGCTGAATCAGAATATGCAGTTTATCATCACTTGTGAGGAGAGTAGGACTTTCATAACTCAGACTTGAAAATAAATTGCATATTTTTAAGTAGTTATTTGCAAATCCCCTGTATATCTAGATGTACAGTATCACTGGAAATCTGATGCAACTTTTCACTGGCCACTGCTGTAAGTATTACCCTTTATGATTCATTTTACAGATAGGGTAAGGGACACAATAGTTACACCGCAACTCAAAGGTACAGTGATACAGTTAGAGGACTCTATTGAGGCCATTGCGCATGACATTAGCGGGGGGTGGTCAACGTTGCATGTGCAGGAAGCTAATGTCACTTAATGCTTGAAGAAGCAAGAAAGGCAACACCCAAGTATAGCTGCTTTAGAATAAATCATAATAATTCATATCGCCATTACTAATTATATATTTGTCTAAGTTTCTTTTAAACATCTCTCTGTTTTCTCTTATGATAATGTATTCTGGAAGCTTGTTCCATAAATTTGCAGCCCTTTGTGTTTAGAAGTATTTATTTTTATGAGTCCTGAAACAATTTATTTTAACTTGTGGTGGATGCCCCTGGTTACCAGGCCCATATTTTTGTATTCTGTATTTAATTTTGTCATAAGGTTTGGATCATTCATGATGTTTTAATAAAACAGCACATCTCCTCTTTACTTCTGGTTTCTAGACTATGTAGGCCTAGATATTCTAATCTGGATGTGTATGGTATGTCTGTGGCATGTTAATGGCTGCAGTCGTTAAATCTCACTGAATTCTAGAGCTGTGCTTTTAGTTTGGAAATTGGATTTTGGAAACAGGGTTTAGCTTGTTTAGAAATCCTTTAAGTTAGTGGTAAAAGCCCATTTACATTGTCTCCAACAGTTTTAGGTACAGTTAGTTTATTTCTGTATTTTATTTATTTAAGTCTTTTGATTACCGGGTAAGCACACAGATCTGAGGAACTGTTTTCAGGCACGAACCGGGCCACAAATATGGCACTACTGAGTTACATACAAAATCATCGGAAATACAGCAACACAATAAATACAGTACAGTTTAGAATATGTTGGAGGAATTCAGAAAGAAAAACAACACACACACAGTTTACAGTTTAGTTCACAGCTAAATGAGGCAAAACAAGTTATAAGAGCAGAGTTAGCAGTTAAGATGGGTGGGAAAGGTACCATGTTGTTGATTACCCTGGTGAGCACAGGCATTTAGCCTCTTTCAGGGACCAGGCTTTGAGTCGGTGTTTGAAAGAGCTATGGGTATCAGCGGACAGGAGTGAAGTAGGGATCCTGTTCCAGAGAGAGGGAGCAGCCATAGACAGTGCTCTGCCACCCATTCCAGTGGAAACCGTAGGGATTTCCATAGGGGGGACCGAGGACACGCATAAGCATCTGGGAAGAGCTCTGGCCTTCAGAAAGGCAGCATAAGGTGATGCATTGCTATTTCTAAGGGTGTTGTCAAGGATACAACCTAGTGCATAGGCATAACGACTGGAGAGTGGGAACCACCCTAGCGTTTGGTAGAGGTCACGGTGGTGAATGGAGTAGGGTACCAGGTGTGCAAAACGACATATGTTATTGAATACCAAGTTTAGATGCAAGATCAATGCAGAAGACACGTGGAAATATATGGGGGAACAGTAGGCAATGATAGGGAGCATGTTGCCTTGGGCAATAGCTAAGTGGGCCTCACTGGTCAGGAATTGTTTTAACCCATATGCAGCCCCAAGCCTTTGGATAACCCAAGGAACAATTGAAGTTGACATGATCCATATAGGAGAGGGAGGGGTCAAGAGTTATGCCCAAGTATTTAAAATCACGAACATTCTGCAGTGCGGGGCCATCGGGTGAAAGTACCGAGAGGGAGATGCTGGCCTTGGCTGTGCTGGCCAGGTATGGTTTGGAACCTAGAAGCATTGCCTTAGTTATGTTTTTCATTGACCAGTAGACTATGTGACTGGAACCAGTTATAGGCCAGGCCATAGTTGATGGACAGGGTAGAAGATATGTTTGTCAGGGACTTATCACTGTAGAAGAGGACAAGATCATCCGCATACAGGAGGGCATCATAGGAGAGGCAGTTAGAGGGAGGACGTTTATAAAGATAGAGAACAATAGGAGGCCAAGAATAGATCCCTGAGGAACACCCGTAGAGATAGAAAGGTCAGGGGAGACGACAGTACCAATACACACATACTAGGATCGGCCAGAAAGATAGCTCTTGAACCACTGCAAGGTCTCCATGGAGCAGCCAAGTTGGAGCAGAGTAGAATGTAGTAGAGGTGGCTGACAGGTAAGAGGCCTTGGCCAGATCCACAAATACAGCACCCGTGACTTTCCTGTGGTCCATGTTCCTGTGGATACGATTGGCAAATTGGGCCAGGGCAGATGTGGTGCTGTAGAACTTGTGGAAGTCGTGTTGCTGGCTGCACAGCAGGTTATATTTCTCAATGTAGTCAGATAGCTGGTGGTGGACAATCTTCTTCAGAAGTTTGTTCAGACGAGGGAGCAGGGGGATATGGCCTATAATTATCCAAGGATAGGGGATCACCTGCTTTGAAAATAGGCACCACCTTGGCATGCTTCCAGGAGTCTGGCATGGTAGAGGTGGTCAGAGCCAGATTAAAAATGATGGTGATGGGCTTGGAGATGGCAGGGGAAATCAGCTTAAGCATAGCAGGGAAAAGGCCATCACTACTAGGGGTGCCTCGGTTAGGGAGACCCTTAAGGAGCTTGGTGGTGTCCTTGATGGAGATGGCCCTAAAGTAGAAAGGAGGGGAGACGGGTATGTGCCAGTAGGCAAGGAGGAGGAGAGAATGACTGGTCACTAGGGCCAGGTACAGGACAGATGGGTAGCTGGGTAGGTAGTTTACTTAGGTTGGCAGAAAGATCTGTAAACTTTTTGTTGAAAGCTTGGGTGACCTCTATAGGATCAGTCAGAGTGCCAGAGGGGGAGTTTAGATGGATGGTGGAGATGCGAGTACAAGGGTTAAGCAGGGAACCTAAAGCAACCCAGAAGTGGTGAGGGTTATCCCTCTGCTGACTGCAGAGGAAGTTACACTTCAGGACCTGGGCAGTTTGCCTACACCTGTTTCTTAGATGCCTATATTCATTCCAGAGAGCAGGGGAGGGGGCCTTTTTGAAGGCAGACCACTTTTTGTCTATCCTTTATCATGGCCAGAAGTTCTTTCAAGACCCATCGAGTACAACCAATCCTCACTCGCTAGGTACTGAGAAGGAAGCATTGATCTTGGATTCAAAAGAGGACATTTGTGAAGTAGCCCACTGCAGCAGTCACGTCCGAATGGGAGTAAAGAGCCGACCAGTTTACAGCCCTTACATCATCAAGGAGTGTGGATGTGTCAGGACAGTTACAATTTCAGAAGTATATGTGTTTTTTTTGGGGGGTTGCTTTTGATGGACCAGATGACATACATGGGGGAGTGATCCCTGATGGAGTCGGACAGTGTCCCTGCCTGGAGTACCTTTTCCTCTCTGTTAGTGATCACCCAGTCTAGAAGAGAGTGGTTTTGAGTGCAGAGTTGAGCTTGGTCGGGACAGAGATGACTTGAACCAAATTGTGCTGTTTTAATAGGTTTAAGTAATCGGTTTCTAGGGCACTTAATCAATTAAGATTAAAATCTTCAAGGAGAATAGTATCCGGGGGTCCCAGACCTGCCCGGTAGTTACTAAGACCTGGAGTGCCCCCTGCTGGGGAGTTGTAGCAGCAGCCCACATAGATTCTTTTTGCAGAGCCCAGGATCAAGCTCAGCTATGAACCATTCACTGAAGGATGTAGCTAGCATACTGCTTGAAATTAATATCAGGGGTCGAAATTAAGTTTTGCAGCTAATGGCCAGCAGGGCTAATGACAGAAAATCCACTAACCCCGCAGACTTTTCCAGTGGTCCAGCTGGTGTACTTTTTGAAATGTTACCTTTCCACTACAACCCCACAGGGCTAGTGTAAGGAAAAACCTATTAGCCCAATACAAAATTGACCAGCATTTGGATAGTGGGCCAGTGCCAGTTTCAACCCCTGAATACTAATTTTCAAAGGTAGTGAAATATTGCTTCTTATATCTGTGGTATTATTATTTGCAAGGCATAAATTAGTGTCGGAGAGTTGATTAGCAGCCTTTGCTAATCAAAATGAAAAATGATTAGCAATCAACTGATTTTGATTAGCAGTTTTCTAAAATGGGTATTTTTATTTTAAACCATATAATTATTACTTATTATTGTATATATTGATAAAATAGACATTGTTTACATAGTTTTGAGGCAGAATTTGCTATTTTGACCAAATTCTTGTCAGCATAGCCTTCCTTTTACCCCACCTCATGTACTTGGTGCAGAAAATTTTCCAATCCCTTCCAAAGCGTAATCCTGTGCAACTGCAATGCCATCCCATGCCACAGCTACAAAATTACATTTTGGCCAGGATTTGAAAAATGACAGCTGTGACGTACATGAGGTGGGGTAATAAGAAGGCTATGCTGAAAATCTGGGTCAAAATATTTAAAAATTACAAAGTTACGAGGGTGCATAGTAAAATTGCAACAAATATTCATAAATTTGCCATTTTTTCATATTTTGAACCCAAATTTCCAAAATATCTTTCTTATGACCCCACCTCATAAACAATATGATTGTCATTACACAAATCCAAAGGTAAATTTGCCAAGTGACTTCAAAATCACCTTTCAGGAGGGAGTTGCATAATGACAGTTACATTTTCTAGAGGTGGGGTTCCCAAAAGGCCATGTTGAAAATTTGGGGTCAATATGTCAAAAAATGACCGAGTTATGCACCAAAGTTGAAACCCCCATTGAACTGCATTGTACCGCATTTTCCTTAGTTCTCATACTGCAGTTGAAGGTTCCAGCAGCAAGACGTGTCTTCAATCAGGAGAGCGGATCTCGAACCTGGGTTCTGTTCAGGTGAGTGATGGTCTGTGTGGGTGTACTGGGGGGTGTGGGGAGGTGGACGCACAGTGGGTGGTCAGGTGGGGGTGCGGAAGTGATCGGCAATGAACTTTTTTTTTTTTTGCAGGTTTAAAAAAAAATAATTGAGGGACAAAACAGGGACAGCGATTGGATGGGGGGAGGCCACTATACACCATGAGTAACAGGGACAGCAATCGGATGGTGTGGGTGCCACTAGACACCAGGAAATGACAAAATAATGGGGACAGTGATTGGATGGTGGGGGGATGCCACTAGACACCACTAGTAACAGGGAAAGTAATCAGATGGTGGGGGATGCCACTAGACACCAGGGAATGACAAAATAATGGGAACAGTGATTGGATGGGGCGAGGTGACACTAAGCACCAGGGATAAAGTATTAAGGGGATGGCAATTGGTGGGGGCCACTAGACACCAGAGAAACAAATCAAGGGCTGGCAGTCAGAGGATGGGGGGGCACCACTAAACACCAGGGAAAAAAAAAAAAAAATTACAGGGGACGGCCAGCTTATGTAATTAGCAATCATTGCTAATCAAACTGGCAATTGACTTGCATTTCCTGATTCTTGGGTCACAAATTGTGATGTGAACCCACTTAATTTATCCCTTAGTTTGTTATAAAGGGACACAGTCTTTGATGAGATTGTTTACAGCCCAGTTTCACTTGTAGATCCAATTCAGTTATCATCAGTGGCTTTTAGAGAGAGAGAGAGAGAGAACAGAGAGAACAAAAGAGAGATAGAGAGAGAGAGAGAGAGAGAGAATGAGAACTGAATGAGTGACTCAGGCAGGGGAGACAGCAGCAGGTAGTGGATTTGAGTGAGGGATGCCATCTTGATGTCAGGGGAGGAGTGGGATGGTAATTATGATGTTGAGGGTACCGGCTGCTAGACTACTATGGAACAAAATCATGAAAAAAAAAGCTTGTGCTTGATGTTGGAACCGGTGCCATGTAGACAATGAACATGTACCGATTTAGAGGGCATTAGTTCTTGACCTGTTGCCTATTGCTATGACTGTTGCCCATTGCAGAAGGGAGGTATGGCAACAGTGCCAAGTATTTCTGGTTAATTGACCAGGTTTTTGCCAATCACAGGCCAGCATTTTTGACCCAGGGTTTAATAATATATAAATATTTACTAGAGTCAAGGGATATAGTGGGAAAATATTGACCCCGAGGAATGAAATATTGTATGACAATTGTTATATTTGGCTTTGGGCAATATGACTGTTGGTAGACAGTAGCTCACCCCGATGGGATCAGTGTTTTCCCACTATATCCTGATACAACTCTGGTGAGTATCCCTTTTATTAAATCTTGCTCAACTTACGCTGCCCCCACCCCCCGCACAGTATGTTTTACAATTGTCCTTGTGATGTCTATGCCTTCTTCTGCCCACAATAATGCCGCAAATCTATTTTTCACATAAAAGGATTCCTCCTCTTCATATTTAGGTCCCACTAAAATTACCATCACTTGACAGTACCATAAATTTTTATTGATGATTTCCCAACACATAATTTGAAACAAAGTTGGGTTTTTCAATGACCACCCCTCCCCTCAAGCCGCCTGCACCTGTCCCCCATGTTAATCTACTTAGATATGGTACTTACTTAGAGGGGCACAGTCTGTGATGAGATTGTTTACCACCCGTTTCCACTTACAGATCCAAGTCAATTGTCAAAGAAGACTTTGTGGAGAGGGAGAGAGAGTGAACTGAACGAGTGAGTCAGGCAAGGAGACAGCAGCTGGTAGCGGAGGAGAGCTGGGAGGAGGTAAAAAATGGCTGACATCTTGAGGTTAGTGGAGGAGGGTGGTAATTATTATGATGGGGGGGGACTGCTAGACGACCATGGAACAAAACAATTAAAATAACAAAAAAAAGAAGCTAGTGATTGGAGTTGGAACTGGTGCCATGATTAAAAAAAAAAAAAAAAAAAAAAATGAAACAAAACGACAGTGCCCATGTACTGATTTAGACAGCAATAATGTTTGAACCATTGACCATTGCTAGGACAATTGCCCATTACCAAGGGAAGTCAGAGCAGTAGTGCCAGCTATTTTTTTCTGGTCATGGGACCAGTTTCTGGCTAGTCACAGGCCACCATTTTGACCCAGGTTTTAATATTTAGTTCTGTTCCTCCTCAATGTCACCAGCCATATGACCTCACTGTCTGTGACATCACGGCTGACCAAGAAGAGCCAAACATCTGTCTGCTTCAAGACTGGTCACTTGTGATGTCACAGAAAGTGAGATTACAATGCTGATGAGGTGTGAAGAGGAATACAACTACTCTAAATAAATCTGTCTCCAGCTAAAGTATTGCTTCTTACACCACTCCTAATACTGTTGGTTAGAAAACCTTCTACTGAGCAAAAAGGAAAAGAAAACTGCTTCAGAAATAAAAAGTAACTACTATTTTTAAAAATAACATCTTCTGCATGCTACTTTTGGTGCCACTAGCACTTTAACTTCTCTACGTCTCATTATTTTTTGCTGTGGAGCATGCAGTACTGTTTCCTTCAATAGAGGTGCCTGGCAAGCTTCACAGCTCGTCATTTGACAGTGCTGGCAGAATAACAAGCATGAGGGCGATGCATGCAAACCACACTTCAGTTCCCAGAATGTGTATTACTTGTGTTACTATTGTGTGTTTATAGGGTAGGGTGGTGTTGCTCAGCTGACATCTAAAGTCTGAATAGCAGTAAAAGTATTCCATGCTCAGGTTGTTAACGGTAGCCCATGTTGCTATAAGGAATGAGTAGAATAATTGTTTCAGCTCGAGCTTCTTGCAAAACAGAAACATCTGGGGAGCTCAAAAGATGGGGGTGAGTAATTTAAAAGCTGTAATACAATACTAATGTCTCTGTCCACAGGGGTAATTAATTACTACAGTTTACTGATCAGTTGCGTCTTAACTGGATACAGGTCCCACTGTAGGATACAGGCATCTCAAAAAATGGGTGTCACTTTAATTCTTTGCTCTGTTACTTTGGTTTATTGGACCACTAATCAGAGCTCTTACTCTGATCAGTATTAATCTGATGGTCAGTAATCTCCTGACAGTAGGATGATGAGATTAAAGAGCTGCAGTCCCTGTAGTGCTTAGGCTAGTTATTCTCTGACTTCTCATTTATCTGTATAATGGAATTTGTGGTGGTGGTGTTTTTTTTTTGTTCCCAATTCAGCAACTGGCATTTTATTTGCTCTGAAGTTTATTAGGCAGGCAAGCTCTTCTGCACTTGTGACCATGATTTAACATGGATAACCATAGATCTTCATTGAGGACATCTCCACCTATAGAGCCACACATTTACTGTAGGCCACCAGCGTCGCAACCACTTGGAAGCTTTCCCTTAGCTGGGACTGCCCACGATGACATACATTGTTGTGTTTGTATAGCATGGGCAGCCCCATACATCCGCTGTGTTCTTTCTATCACCATTGACCACGCTTATTGGACTAACTAGATGCCTTTGTCGATTTTGATTGCTGAAGTTTTCTTTGTAGTTTTTTCCTTTTAACAATGTTTTATGCTGTCACCAGTGCTATTAAAGAAGCAGCTGCTTTTTCACATTTGTCAGTGCAACATAAAGATTTTTCTTGACTGGGCTTGTAAATCACGTATTCACTGCCTAGGCCTTTCAGATTTATTTATTTATTGAATTTTGGTAACCGGGTAGGTCCATTGAGACCAGATGGTCCCTTTTTCAGGGGCGACCCGGGGTTAATTACATAGATACATAAAGTGGTGTGATTTATACATTATACATTTAGAAAGCAACAATAAACACATCATACAGAGGAGTA
The DNA here is from genome assembly GCA_016271365.2 of Neoceratodus forsteri. Classification (NCBI taxonomy): domain Eukaryota; kingdom Metazoa; phylum Chordata; order Ceratodontiformes; family Ceratodontidae; genus Neoceratodus; species Neoceratodus forsteri. The sequence goes on along the minus strand of CM057452.1, from coordinate 1,009,537,190 downwards.
CAGCATTATTAGTCAACGTAGTTCATAAACAATTCTTATCAAGATGGGGACAATAACCATCAGTTTATTAGGAATGCTTTGTCTGTACAAGAATATTTACCAAAAGGGGGGAGGGGAGAGGAAGCATCACAGAACAGCACAGTACAATAGGGGATAAGTATGCATTCAGGACATCATATAATTTCAGAGTGGGGATAAATCTCTAATTTGTGCAATTCATAATCACCTAAATTAGGCCAATGTCATTTATAGCAGGAACAGTGTTCCTGGCCTGTCTGCCAAGGTTTCAACCAGGCCATGATAAGAAGTCAACACAAATCTTTACTCTTTTCTGAAAAAAAAAAAACACCAGAAGTGTTGTTTCTGGTTCTGCATGTTCTAAGGAGTGAGCTCGGTCAGAGAGCCATGGCTTCCCTTGTCATTCAACAACACTCTCGCCTCTGTGGGAGCAGCATTCTTCATTGAAAGAAAAGAAGTATAAAAAGACTGACAGAACGTGACACCATGCTGCTCTCTCCAGATGCTGGTCTCCTTTGATGTCTCAGGAGGGTAAGTCGAAGGCCACGTCATCAACCCCCAACACCAGCCCAGCCATCACTGAGATGCCAAGATCAGATGCAGGCTCAAGTTCAGGTGCTACATAGACACTGCAGCTTTCAGGTGGCATGTCATCGATGGACATTGCCCCACTGATGCTGCCATTGTCACCCCAGTGCTACCAAAGTCACCACCTACTAGCATTGTCAACACTAATATCACTGTGCGGGCTACATTCTCTGAATCAATTCAGCCACTGCTTCCTTCCTTGCTGTCCTTGATATTATATTCGGTGCCACCCTTGTCTTTGCTGCTGTTGTCATAGCCTGGGTCTGCTGGTACTTCTTTATCTGTTTCACCTCCACAACTACCTGCCCAAAGAATAAGGCTTCTGTGGTGCCTCTGCACCCTCTTTCATCTAACGAGCAGAAAAGTGATGAAGATAATCAAGACTTGCTGGATGATGATAATGAGAAGGAGGAGGAAGCACCCCTGTACCATAGCTATGATTTCAGTTCCACTGTCTCCTGTGGTTTACACTCTTAGTTTGTCACCTGGGGATGCCTCCTTTCAAACCTTCTATGCCTCATGCAGCAGACATTCCAGTTCTGTAATGAGGAAGAGGACTTCACTAAAAATAATTTATATAAATGTTTGGATGTCTCTGCTGCAGTATCTGTTGTCATTTCTCCAGTATTTACTACCTTAGAGGATGCTACCATCACAGCCTGGCATGGACTCTACATCCTACCAGCAGTTCCCAGGAAGGTGGAGAAGTACTATCCTGTCCCTTCTGCCAAACCTTTTTATACCTGCCAGTCAGAAACAGATTCTTTGGTGATTATAGCTGCTCATGATCTGTCTAAGGCACCTTGTCATGTGAGCACTACGCTTCCTGACAAAGAATCCAGGAAATTAGACACACGGGGCAAGCAGACTTTCACCTCTGCCACTTTAGACCTCTGCATTGCCAATTATCAGGCATACATGATAAAATATCAAAACTGCCTGTGGAAGACTGTGTCCACAAAGATGGACAGACAACATGCCTGAGGGCAGCTCTATAACAGAAGCTCCTTGTTGCACTGATCATGTCTTGGAGACTGCCAAGCATTTTTTGAGTTCTGCTTTATAATGCCTCCAATGCTTCTGTCATGGCACTGCCTGTAGTATCTGGTGTCTGAATTTACCCTGAGTCATACCATTCACCTCCTTGTTTCTTTCCCTTCTTCACAGAGTGCTGGAGACATTATCTTGCATTTTCTGAATGTTCATAGATCGTTACATTTCTAGCTGGATCACATATAGGACTGCAGAGTCCTTGCAACTTTGTTTCATTCTCCCCAAGGATGGTGGGCACTCCTGTTTCTAAGCAATGCCTTTCCAAATGGCTGGCATCTTGTAATTCTTTTTTCACCAGATACATGAAGAACAGCTTCCTATTCTCTAGGTGGACAAACCACTTGATGTATAGCTGCTTCTGGGGCTTGCTTCCGTCAGTTTCAGCAGCTGACATATGTTTTGCTGCCACTTGAAGTCAGATCTATACATTCACTAAGCAGTACAGTTTGAATCTGGTCTCCATAGACAGGCTGGCTTCTGCTTTGTTGTCTTCCAGGGCCTCCTGTTGTAGGGAGCTGAGTATACTGTCTGCCTGGCCTTCCTCCTGCAGTGTAGCGTGTAACTGCTTGGGAACTATGGCTCCATCAAGAAAGATGTCCTCAAAGAATATAGTTCAATTACTTGCCAGTAACAGTTGAGCTTCAAGAGGGTCTCCTACAGAGAGTCACAGCTTACCTTCTAACCTACCCTCTTCTGCACGTTGGGTAGAATACCATTGTAGACCTGCTTGCTGCTGCACATTTGGCTCCTTTCTTTATCCCTCAGTAGCATCTCTACCAACCCTCCTCCCCATTCCTAATGGCCTGGTCAGTACTACAACATGTGTGTCTCCGGTGAAAAACTGAGGGCATAGGTGATCACCCATGTTAAATAGGAGTGGACAGCCGGCCAGGTGGTGTGGAGGGCTAAGGCATCATGCCTTACCTCCTGCCACACCAATGACCCATGTTGTAGTGCAAGGGGGTTGCCCGGGGTCAGCTGGAGAGGAGGATGATTGAGCGTCCTAAGAACAGCTCTCCTCTCCTCTTCTTGGGGGGTCAGCGATCGGTGTTTGCCTCTCCTGAAACTTGGAGCACTCAATCAGAACCAGTCATGTCTCTCCCTTCCTATGGGCTGTGAGATTATTATAAAGATGATCCTCCCAATGTTTTGATTATGAGGATGTGGTATATAGTGCCCCCACTAAATCTACCCTGGCCAGACTGGATCCCCTCTTCCATGCTTTCTCTCACTTTGCTCTACACTGCCCCTTCCCCCTGTGTACCCACCACTACTTTTCCCTATCCTTCCCCCTTGAGTGCAGGTGTCTCTTTCAGTGTCTCCCTTAACTCCAAGTACTGGACTGGCTCTCTTCTCAGTTATCTCCATGCTCTCCTCAACTGTCTTCTTCCTTCTCGTTGAGGAAATCTGATGAGCTTTTTCACTGTACCTTGCCTCATGCCCTCTAATGGGCAGACTGCCATCTCTTACAGGCTCCCTTGGCTCTGGTTCAGCCTCCCACACCCTTTCACTGCCCATCCCCCTCTGCGCTTAGTGAACACACCACAAATGTTTGCACCTGCTTAGCCCATCCTTTTGTCTCCTGCCCTCTCCTTTTTGCTTATCTCAGTGTATTGTCTCACCCTCTTCTTGTCTCAAACCCCTGAAGCCTTCTCCATCCCCCTCTTCATCACCTCTTATCCTGGTCAACCCTGTAGGTCCCCCGTCCCTGCTTGATATCAACACTGTATGATTTTGGTTGTCAGTGAATGGCAAAGTTACTGGGCTTTACTTCACAATTTAATTGAACCTTTTTTTCATAGGAGTTTTTCTTCCTTGGCTACAACATTGTCAGGGATATACCCTGTTCATGCCTGGTGTTTTCCTATCCCCTCAGTCCAGCTGCCACCTGATGAGTCCCACTGCTTCCCCTCCATGGTAGGGGCTCCATGGGAAGAGACATCTCTCTCCACCCAGGTAGTCCACCAGGTGGACAGGATCCCATGTCAGACGAACTAGGACCCAGAAGAGCCAGGAACATCAGCAACCATTTAGACAGTTTTGTGAGTTTTATCCCTTTCCTTTCCTGCCTTCCCTCCTCTACAGGAATGGGCAGAGCCAACTGATGACCTCAGACATACACATTGATGTATGTGGAGGGAGCAAGCCCTACTGGCCCACAACAGATGTCTCTGTGGCACTCAGTGCCCAACACCTTGGACCCTAACCACACTATATTGCCGAGTACCATCTGCTGTGGCCAGGCCTGCCTCTCAATGCAATGACTAAAGTTTGCTCCCAAACCTGGGTTTTCTGAATGGTAGTGCGACATGCTGTCACTGGGCCATCATTATGTTAAAGTAATTCTGTATGTATTGTGCACATATAGTTATGTAATGTATGTATCCTTGCTTATTTTTGTATGTTATCTTGCTCGTCTGTATATTCTAATCCTAGAAACATAGAATATGTCGAAGAAATGGACTGCTTGACCCACCCAGTCTGCCCAGATTTTTCCTGCCTAATCTGTCTCTGCAGACCTTATCTAGCCTCTGGCAATCCTTCCGCCTCCCTGCCTCTTTTCTGATATGCCTCTGTCTATGCCACATATACTTGAAGCCCCCAGCTGTTTTACCTTCCACTACTTCCACTGGCAGTCTGTTCCAGGTGTCTACCCCCTTTTAGTGAAGAAATATTTCCTCACATCTTTCTGAAACTTCTCCACTCCACTTTGCATGTACCCTTGTCCTGGTGATCTTTCTTAATTGAAAGAGACTCCCCTCCTGCACCCTGTTCATCCCACCCCTTGAGGTTCTTGTAGGTCTCTATCATCTCACCTCTCTCACTCTCTCCTCCCTTCTCTTCCAGGGAGTATATGTTAAGATTCCTCAGTCTCTCCTCATAGTGCTTTTCATACAGTCCCTGCACCATTTTAATTACTCTCCTCTGGACTGCCTCCACTAGGTCTATATCCTTTTTGAGGTGCGGTCTCCAAAACTGGATACAGTACTCCAGGTTGGGTCTCACCAGTGAGTGATACAGTGGCAACAACCCTTCTCTCCTCCTGCTGGAGATGCCCCTTCCTATGTATCTCAGCATCTCACTAGCCCTACCCCCTGCTTTGTCATGCTGCCCTGCCACCTTGAGGTCCTCACATGTGAAAACTCTCAAGGTCCATGCCTGTTTAATGACTGTCAGTACCTCCCTCCATCCTGTACTCAGCTCCTGGGTTTCTATGACCTAGGTACATGATTTGACACTTTTTGGCATTGAAAGCCAACTGCCATGTCTTGCCCATTCCTAAAGCTTCCCAGAATCCCTTCACATTCTTTCCACCCCCTCCTGCACATCCACCCTATTGCAGAGTTTGGTATCATCTGACAAAAGGCATACCTTCCCTGCCAGTTCTTCATCAATTCACCTTTGAAGACATATAAGAAGATTGGTCCCAGTACTGAGTCCTGTGGTACACTGCTGATCACTTTACCCTCATTGGAGTGAGTACTGTTTACCACCACCCTCTGTCTCCTATCTGTTGACCAGTTTCTTACCCACCACTTTTGATCTCACCCCCTAGGCTGCTCAGTTCCTTTATCAGTCTCCAGTGTAGCACAGTGTTGAACGCCTTACTGAAGACCAGATAGTCCGTGTCTACTGCTCCCCTGGTCTATTTCCCTGGTTCCCCATGTTGAAGAAATCTACCCTAATTATCCCCTTCCCCAGGACATACCTGGAAACCAGCTGATCTTCATCTAGGATAGCTCCTCCATTAGGCCACACCTTTGGAACTCTAAGCCATCAACATCATGACAACTGCTGTGGGCTACCCACAGTAATGTATAATGTCAGCCTGAATATAATGTGGGCAACCCCATCACTCCTCAATTCTTTCCTTCTTCTGTAATTGCTCATCCTCATCGGACCTGCTGAAGGAGACATCATCATCCAATCTGTTTTGCTGTTTTACTTTTATGTAGTGCACGGTCATCATCTGTATGCTGCTGAAGCTGAAAGAGCCTTTGTTTCGATATTGTGAGTGCGGATATAAAATTTACAAGGAAGACACAAACATGGTTTGTATGTGCTGTTTGGGCCTGTCTCACAATGTAAGTACTTGAGAGATTTGCCAGAGCTTCAACCAGGCTACAAGGTGATGCTGTAAGAAAGCTCTAGAAAATGTTCTTTCATTAAAGGTGTTGAAAGCCATGGAGAATGAAAAGGGCTCAAAATCAGTTTCTCCATCAACGTCTACCAAAAAACGGTCATCAAAATCTAAGGATAAGGACAAGGATCGGCCATCCTCTCAGGCTTCCTCATCTTTCAGCCATAAGCACAAACACAGAGACAAGGACATGTCCACTTTATTGGCGAGGTCCTGGTCACCATTGAGAAAAGGTAGTCCTTACCAACGCCTGCTGTGGTGGTGTCGACTACCCCCCCCCAGACTGTCAAGACACCAAGGTCGGGGCTCTGTTTGGGCACTTACCTACTGTGGAAGGTATGATAACATTGTCATCAGGCCAAAGCCCATCGATGCAGGTAGTCCCAGCCCCTTTTCAGAGTACTGTCAACGTCCAGGCTGTACTGGTATAGTTCTCTGAAATGATTCAAGCGCATTCTGCCAGGATTGCCATTGCAGGCAGTTGTTCCGCTGATGGGGCCTTCTGATGTTTGGCCCCAACTGATGGATTCTGCTAGCACACCACAGAGACTTGCCTGTTAGCTGTCACTGGCATCGCTGTCTGTTCGCCTGCTTACATCATTGCTTCTGCCTTGTCACCAGAAGCAGCCACCACCGAGTGGAACAGGGGGACACAGAATGCTAAATGGGAAGTGCTTTTTTGTTGATCATTTCTCTGTTGGGGGTTGGTTTGACTTAAATCCAGGGAAATGCTGTGCTCATTTGTGCAAGAGGGACTTTTGTGAGACGCAGGGAGGTGGGAGGAAGCCAATAGAGGGAAGGTGAGGGAGGAACATGTAGCCAGACCCCATTAACACGTGCTATAAGCCAGCCAATAGGGTGGTTGTAGTTTCCTGAGTTAAAAGGCATCATTTACTGTGGTCCAGTACCAGAAGCAGCCATCAAGTGGGTGCAGGAGAATGCAGAATACTAAACAGGAAGTGATTTTGTTGTTGTCGTTATTGTTGTTGTTGATCGTTTCTCTGTTGGTGATTGGTTTGACTTGAATCTAGGAAACTGCTGGGCTGATTTGTGCTGGTAGAAAAGGTGAGGGAGGGATGCACAACCAGATTCCATTAACACGTGCCAAAAGCCAGCCAGTAGGGCGGCTGTAGTTTCTTGAGTTAAAAAGCACTGTGTTTTGTAGTCCAATACCAGAAGCAGCTGCTGCCAAGCGGAGCAGGAGGATGTGGAATACTAAATGGGACGTGCTTTTTTGTTTGTTTGTTTGATCTTTTTTCTGTTAGGGAATGGTTTGACTTAAATCCAGGAAAATGCTGGACTGATTTGTGCTGGGAGACTTGTGTGAGATGTAGGGAGGAGGAGGAGGCCACTACAGGGAGGGTGAGGGTGGGACATGCAGTTTGATGCCATCTTTAATGTCTTTATAATGACATTGCAGAGAGACTGGAAGGAAAAGTATGTCTCTTTGCAGATGACACAAAGATCTGCAACAGGGTCGATATAGAAGGTGGGGAGGAAAGGATGAGAAGGGACTTAGCAAGGTTGGAGGAATGGTCAGATGTATGGCAGCTTAGATTCAACGCAAAGAAGTGCAAAGTAATGCACACCTGGGAAACAAAAACCCAGGGGAAGAGTACACAATACATAGATACATAGACAGTGTCGGCAGATAAGGGCCTATGGCCCACCTAGTCTGCCCATTTGAGCTTGTAAGTTCAGTTTGTTTTCCTAGAAGTCTGTTTCCCCTTAACCCTGCCCTCTAGAATTCCTTTATGTCTATCCCATGCATTCTTAAATCCCATGATTGTTTCAGCCCCCACCACTTCCTCTGGCAGGGTGTTCCACTTGTCCACCACCCGTTCTGTGAAGAAATTCTTTCTCATGTTTCCTCTGAATCGTCCTCCCTCCAGCTTCATCCCATGCCCTCTAGTCCTGAAACATCTTTTTCGCTTAAAAATAGTGTTTTCCTGCACCCTGTTCCTCCCTGTAAGATACTTGTATGTCTCTATCATATCCCTCTCCCTCCTCTCCTCCAGGAGTACATGTTCAGTTCCTTCAACCTGTCTTCATAGGACTTGTGATGCAACCCATGCACCATCTTTGTTGCCCTCCTCTGAACCTTCTCTACCCTGTCTATGTCCTTACGTAGGTATGGTCTCCAGAACTGTACACTGTACTCCAGGTGGGGCCTCACTAGTGTCTTGTATAGTGGAATTATGACCTCCCTTTTCCTGCTGGTGATGCCCCTGCCTATACATCCCAGCATCCTATTTGCTTTACCTGATGCCTTGTCACACTGTTTCCCTACCTTGAGGTCATCAGAGATGACAACCCCAGGATCCCTTTCCTGCTTGGTGCATGCTATATCCTCACCCCCCAACTGATATATTGTGCCAGAGTTTTTGTGCCCCATATGTATTATCTTGCACTTCTTTGCATTGAATTTCAACTGCCAAACCCTTGACCATTCTTCAAGTTTCTGCAGGTCCCTTCTCATTCTGTCTACACCCTCTGGTGTGTCTACTCTGTTACAGAGCTTTGTGTCATCAGCAAACAGGGAAATTCTGCCTTCTAGATCCTGTGCAATGTCACTGATGAAGATGTTGAATAGGACCGGTCCCAGCACTGATCCCTGTGGTACCCACTGGTCACTCTTCCCTCTGTGGAGTGACAGCCATTTACCACCACCCTCTGTGTCCTGCCACCCAGCCAGTTACCTACCCACCACACTACTGTCCTGCCCACACCCATATTCCCCAGTTTGTGTAATAGTCTTTTATGTGGCACAGTGTCAAAGGCCTTGCTGAAGTCCAGATAGGCCATGTCCACTGCCCTCCCTGATCCACCTCCCTAGTCACCCAGTCAAAAAATTCAATGAGGTTGGTCTGACATGACCTCCCCCTGGTGAAACCATGCTGCCTTGGGTCCTGTAGTCCATTGACAACCAGATGTTCCACCAATCTCTCTTATTCAGTGCTTCCATGATCTTTCCCACTACCGAGGTGAGGCTGACTGGTCTGTAGTTCCCTGCTTCCTCTTTGTTCCCACTTTTGTATAAGGGGACTACATCTGCTGTCCTCCAGTCTTTGGGTACCTCCCCTGTTTCCAGTGATTGGCTGAACAGGATAGCCAGAGGTTCACAATGGGGGGTGAGATACTAATAACAACAAAAATGGAAAGGGACCTGGGGGTAGTCATATCAGATGATCTAAAGGTGGGCAAGCAATGTGAGAGGGCAGCAAGGAGGGCTGGGGGGATACTGGGATGCATAGGGAGAGGCATCACCATTAGAAAACAGGAAGTTGTTATCTCTTTATACAGGCAGTTGGCGAGACCCCATCTGGAATACTGCATGCAGTCTGAAGACCCCATCTCCACAAGGACATAGACAGGAGGGAGGCTATCCAGGGGAGGGCAACTAAAATTGTGCAGGGTCTGCACCGGAAGACATACGAAGAGAGATTAAAGGAGCTTAATATGTATACCCTTGAGGAAACGAGGGAGAGAGGGGTCATGATAGTAACTTTCAAGTACTTCAAGGGAATCAACAAAGTCCAAGAGGAGAGTATCTTTCAGAAAAAGAGATGTGCAAGAACAAGGGGGTACAATTTGAAGATAGAGGAGGGATGGCTCAGAGGTAATGTGAGGAAGTATTTTTTCATGGAGAGGGTTGTGGATACATGGAACGACCTTCTGAGGAGGTAGTGGAGTCAAAAACAGTGGGGAAATTCAAGAATGCATGGGACAGACATAAGGCAATTCTAATGGGAGTAGGAGGAAGTAGGCTGTTGGTTAATTAGGATCTGCAGCTTCTACATTTGGTAAGGAAATGGGCAGACTAGGTGGGCCTAGTGGTCCTTATCTGCCGTCAAAGTCTATGTAACACATGCTGCAAGCTAGCCAGTAGGGTGGCTGTAGTTCCTATATAATTCCCAGAGGCCCAAGCGACTACCCGCGTGAGCCTCCTTGAAGCATGAGTGTCACAAAGCAGGAGTGTGGTATCTAAGTGGCATTTGGGGGTGTTGGTAGGGTGTCCTCAAGGAGTACTGCAGGCTATGGTGGTCAGCTGAGAGTAGATAAGTGTAAAGGGAAGACAGAAAATTGCACTGTCAGGTGTTGGTTGGGGTTTGCAGCTGATCCCTATCTAGGTTCAACTTGTAAATATATAACAGATTAGGGAAGTGCTAGAAGAGGGCAGCTGACTGCTGTCTGGGACAAGCCCACAAGGGTAACACAGGCAGGGGAGTGCAGCTGGTCCCTATCTAGGGTTGGCTTACATTTGTATTGAGTTTCAAGGATGAGGAAGGGGGTAGGAAGATTGAGGGTCAGCTGTCTAGAATAATGAGGATTTGGGGACTTTTGTAGACATCGCCAACTGGACTGTATACAGAGGTGTCTCCCTGGAGGGTGACTGGACTAGGGGTCAGAAGGATGTGGGAGAATAGGAACATGTACAGGCATCAGAATAGTAGGAAGAGGGTGGTGTGCTGTAATAGTTGTGGGGCAGCAGTATTCCTGGGGACAGTGTGGTTAATGGGGCTGTCAATGTGCAGAAGCCTGAAGCATCTAAGAGCAGAAGTAAGGAAGCTCAGATGGGAGCTGGGGAGGATGGCGTGGAATGTAGGAGGAGGAGCAGGGCAGGGGAGAGAAAGACAGATGGGGATGCCCAGGGGATTGAGGTCAGCAGACAGGGGATCACCCTAGCTCCTGGGGTACTCCTACCACAGAGGGCAGGGAAGATCAGGGAGGGGGACTGACAAGTGGTGGGGGAAGGCGTGGAACTGCAAAAGACACAGCAGGAGTGGAAACATTCAAATGGGTGCCTTTAAGGAATAGATTTCAACCAGTGTCTGAAAGTGAGGAGGGGAAACAGGAGGTGGGGATAGAGGTCAGTTAAGGCAATGAGGTTGGAGGCAGTAGGACAGGAAAATGGGGAGTAGGACAGTACAAAGTAACGATGTATAAGAAAGAGAACATGGATAGTGGAGTAGAAGGTGGGGGTAAGGTGAGGGGGTGTGGGGGTGGTTAGAAAGGAAGGAACATGGAGGCAGGTGGGAAGATAGATGGAGGCATGAGTAGAGGTGTTGGGGTGTCAAGCAAGCAGGGCTTGTTGGAATAAGGGTGAAATGGTAACCAGAACAGAGGGGAAGCAGTTAGGTGGGGGAGAAGCATGTACAGAATTGAAAGAAGGAAAGGAGGGAGGCAGTAATGGAGGGGATGGAAAGGTGGTAATTCTAGGGGACTTCATAATTAAGGGTATGCACTTGGGAAAGAAGAGGTGCCCAAATGCAGGTAGGAAGGTGGTTTGCATGCTGGGGATAACAGTGGAGAGGGTGTGCTCAAAAATGGGGCAGCTGGTGAGGGGAGTTTGGGGGGGGGACAATCGTAGTTATACACCTAGGTACCAGTGACCTAGCTGGGAGGAGGTGAGGGTAGTACAGGAAAGATTCAGTGTGGTAGGGAGGACCCATCAGAGAGTAGCCAGATTGCTGACATTCTTGGAGGTGTAGTCAGTACTGACAGCCATCAGAGTCAGGAAGAATATGACAGAAGATTTCAAAGACTGGCTGAGGGAGTGGTGCAAGGAGGAAGGGTACAACTGTATTGGGGGCTGGGGGGAGACCTGGTCGATAAAATACTCTTTGCACCAGATAGACTGCACCTCAATAGTGGGGGGTTGAGGGCCCTCAGGGACAAGTTGGGGGTACATAAACCTAAACTTAAACTACTGTGGTGGGGGGCAAGTGGTCCTGCAGGCCCTGAGACTCTAGGGGGAGAAGGTCAGCAGACCTCCTTCCCATACCACTGGAGGGTACTGGAGAGTGGAGGTGGAGGGTGAGTAAAGGGTTTAGCGGTGGGGGGGGACACAGGTAATGTGGAAAAAATGAGAAAGTCAGACGGGGGCAGGGAGGGAAGGAGGCCAAGACTGTAGTTGGAAAGTTGTATCCCTGAACGTACAAAGTCTTGGAAACAAGATGGATGACCTGCAGGCATTGCTGGCAGAGAGTGAAATGGACACTGTGTTGATCACAGACATGGACCACATCTAACCATGACTAGGACCTCTCAGTCCCTGGGTATTAATTATACAGGAGGGACAGAGAGGTAGGAAAGGGGAGATGGCAGTTTACATCAGGGAAGGTATAGCTTGTATAAGGGAGGAGTCAGAAAAGGGGAGGGTGGAAGCAATATGGATCCAATTACTGTCTAATAGAGGGAGGAAGGTGAGGTTGGGTTTGGTTTACAGACCACCCAACCAGGAGGAGGAAAGTGACAGGGAATTGAACTCACAAATATTGACTGCTGCAGGGAATTGAGAGGCGGTAAGAGTGGGAGACTTCAACCTGTCCAAGGTGAATTGGAGGGTACCAATCATGACCTGTGCCATGAGTCAGGTGATCCTAGATGCATTGCAAGGTGGGTTCCTGACTCAGGTGTCACAGAACCCACCAGGGAGGGGGTAATATTTGATCTAGTGCTGATGAATGGGAACACATTTGGGACATGAAGGTCGAGGAGCCCCTGGGAGGAAGTGACCATCGCACAGTGTGGTTCCAGTTGGACATGGGCAGGGAAAAGGCCCCCACTAATACCAAAATCCTGAATTTTGGAAAGGTGGACTTCAGAGAGATGGGTAAACTGCTAAGTAGTCATCTAACAAGCATCTGAATGGATATTTTACTTGTGATTTTAAAGTACAATGAATAGTATTTGTTTTAATGTTGATTGTTAAGGTGCCCTGAGCTTTGGAAGGGCACCTGATACAAATAAAGTTTTACTTACTTACTTACATAATGGGGGTGGCCCAAAAGTGATCCATCATCAAAGAGGGAATAATGGTTGCCACAAGGGAGTGCGTTAGGCTCAAAGGGAAAAACTCGATTGCCAAAGCACCCAGCTGGTTTAGCACTGAGGTCACCCAAAACAGTAAGGAATAAAGAGGTCAGCTGCAAAAAATTCAGGAGGACCCAGAGGGATGAAGACAGGGAGGACTACCTGAAGATGGCTAGCATAGTAGGTAAGGTAGTCCAATGGGTTAAAACTTAGAAGGAAACTGCAGCTAGTTGAAGGAATTAAAAAATAGGAAAAGGCCCTTTTTCACTATATTAGTGAGAAAAGGGACAAGAAAGATGGATCGTTAAGCTCAAGAAATGGGACGGGTGGGTGGAGGAGAATGGGGGCAAAGAAGAGGTACTGAACAAATACTTCTGTTCCATCTTCACCAGGGAGAGACATGGACCAGTGCCACTTGGGGAAAAGAGAGAGAAGAGGGGGCAGGAGGCACATATGTTTTGATAGAGGTGGATAGGATGAGGACAGGGTTGCTGTCTTTGAGATTAGATAAATCCCCAGGCCCAGATGGCATACACTCAAGGGTGCTGAGGGAGCTGGTGGCGGAACTTGCAGATCCCTTGGCTGGCCTGTTCAGTAGTTCACTGGATTCAGGTGTGGCACCGCAGGATGGAAGAATGGCACATGTAGTGCCCCCTTCATAAGAGCAGTCACAAGGATGACACAGGGAGTTACAGACCAGTCAGTCTAACCTCAATCATGTGCAAGATCATGGAGACCATACTTAATGAAAGGTTAGTAGAGCATCTGGATGAGAATGGTCTCCAGGATGAGAGAAAACACAGGTTTATGGGAGGGTGTCAGACAAATCTGACTGACTTCTCTGACTGGGTCACCAAAACAGTGGACAGGGGCCAAGCAGTAGACACCCTTTACCTGGACTTAAGCAAGGCCTTTGACACTGTGCCCCACGAGAGGTTGATCATGAAGCTCATGGCTCTAGAGGTTGGCAAGAAGTTGACCAAGTGGGTTGAAAACTGACTGAGGGGCAGGACTCAGAGCTTGGTGGTGGGAGGTGAACCATCCAGCATCAGGAAGGCCACCAGTGGGGTTCCACAGGGTTCAGTGTTCGGATCAGTGCTGTTCAGTGTCCTCATCAGTGATATTGGGGATGGCATTAAGGGCAAAATTTGTTTGTGGATGACACCAAGCTCTTTGGGAGGATGGACACAGCAGAAGGGATACAAGACCTAAAGGAGGATCTGGAAAAGCTAGCGAGGTGGTCAGGAATTTGGCAGCTTGGCTTTAGTGCAAAGAAATGCAAAGTTATGCACACTGGAGCCAGGAACCCGAGGACTGAGTACAGTCTGGGAGGGGTCAGGTATCTGCATCAAAGGGGGATAAGGACCTGGGAGTGATGATCACTAGTGACCTGAAATACTCCATGCAGTCTAGGAAAGCAGCAGCAGTGGCAAACAAAATGTTGGGCTGCATTGTCAAAGGGATCAGCAGCTGGCGAGAGGAGGTAATACTGCCCTTGTACAAGTCATTAGTGAGTCTGCATCTGGAGTGCAGTACTGGTGCACATACCTTATAAAGGACATAAACCTGCTGGAGATGGTCCAAAGAAAGGCACTGAGGGTGATCATGGGCCAGCAGGGTAGGATGTACAAGGAGAGGTTGGAGGCCCTGAACACGTACTCCCAGGAGGAGAGGAGGGAGAGAGGGGACATGATCGAGACCTTCAAGTATTTGAAAGGAATAAACAGGGTGGACAAGGAGGGCCTTTCTAAGCTTAGTGGAAACCGAAACATGAGGAAACACAATCTCAAGTTGGAGGGGGAGGTTTAGGAGAGAGGCTAGGAGGCAGTTCTTAACAGAGAGGGTGGTGGCAAGTTAGAATGTGCTTCCAGAGGAAATGGTTTTGTTGAAAATGGTGGGGCACTTCAAGAGAGGCTGGAATAGAATTAAGGGAAAAATAAGGGTCAAGGGAGGGGTACACCGAGTGGAAGTGTGGATGGGGAGCGGCAAGGTCAGTAGCTTATGCTGAGGACCGTGCTATAGGAGCAGACTAGATAGACCTAATGGCCTTGTTCTTCTGTCTTCATCTTATGTTTGTATGTTCATGCTGACAGTGACAAAATGGAATAGATTCCTGACCTCATGGACTAGTCTGATTTAGAGGAGGAATATGAGGATGAAGAACAATTTGTGGAGGACCCCCTTGCTCCACTTCTACCCTCTCATCCTGTAGTGAGGACATGGTGGTATATACCCTGTGGTCTTCTCCTGAGGATCCATCTTTTCGAGCCATGATGCAGCAGATGCAGTCTGCCATGGACTTTGATGTGGAACAGGAAGATTCCACTAAACAGAATCTCATGGAATTTTTGGAGGTGCCCTGCTCCTTCTCCATTATCATTCCACCTATATATCCTGCATTAGAGGATGTCATTTTTAGTGCACAATGAAAACCAAACTCACTGCCTGCAGTCCCTAGAAAGGCTGGCAAGCAGTATCTTGCACCATCTGCTAAGCCTTATTATGCTAACTAGCTTAAAACTGACTCTGTGGTCATCATAGCTGCTCTCAATATGTCTAGTTCTCCTAGACACACGAGTACTTTGCCTCCTGATAAGGAATCTAGGAGGCTGCATGTGATGGGCAAGAGCACTTATGCCTGTGCATCACTCGGCCTTAGGATCGCAAACTACCAGGTTCACATGGTCAAATATCAGAACAGTCTCTGGAAAGCTGTTTGCACTGTGGCTTAGGCTTTGCATGATGCTCTGCCAAGACTGATTTGCTTAAAACATTGTCCTCTGATGCTGAAGTTGCCAAACATTTGCTGCACTCCGCTTATGATGTCTCTGATGCTTCTGCCAGGGCTGCAGCTTCTGGCATTTGCATGAGAAGATATTCTTTTCTCAGAGTTGTTGGCTTTGCCAATGATGTGTTGCAGGCAGTTTTGAATTCTCCCTTTAAGGGGTCAGAATTGTTTGGCTATAACGTTAGAGGCCAGGCTATGGTGTGTAGCTTTCAGACTTCTAAAATGACTTTAAAGTCTGTGAAGTCCCTGTATCTCACTCCTGCTAGGGGTTGTGGCCAGGGCTCCTATCGTTAATTTGCTACTCAAGGTAGACATGCCTGCTGTCAGCAAGGCCATGGTGGAGGCGGAGGTGGTGGTCCCCTTCTGGGTCCCCTTCCCTCTGGTACCCATGCAAAAGCACGCACAGAATTCAGTTTCAGTGATCCTGCCACCCCCTGGTTCCACCTGACTCTCTTCTGTCTCTCCCCCTTTCTCAGTTACCTCTAGAGATGAGAGTGTGTGTGTGTGTTGTGGAGGGGGTGGATCTCCCTGCATCTGAAACAGTGGCAGGAGATCAGTATTGATGAGCGGGTTCTGGAGATAATTGTGAAGGGGCATGTACTGGATCTGTTACAAATCCCTTCACATCATCTTCTACCTCCTTCCTTTCATCCTGAGTTATTTGTCCCTTCTGAAGGAAGAAGTTCAGACTTTGTTTCAAAAACATGCCATAGAACTGGTTTATCTTCAGGAGAGAAACAAAGGGTTCTATTCCAGATACTTTGTAGTCCCAAAGTGGACAGGGGATCTGCATCCTTTGTTAGATCCTAGTTATTTCAACCAATACATCAAATACAAAAAGCTTTGAATGATATCCCTGCAGGTTTTGATTCCCCTACTGCACATGTATTGACACGAGCCCCCACCCCCTCACATCCGTTATACTTCCGGGTCGCAGGCTTTTCAGAGTTAAAATAAAGTACCTTGCGGCATGAGAAAAACACCCCGTGTACTTTACAAAGCTAAACCGGAGGATAAGCCTTGCCGGGCCGGGAGACTGGGATTTGTACCGTTTTCCTTTAAATTGTGTTCAAAAATGCTGTCAGGGTGTTGTACATCATGGACAGAGAGAGAGAGAGAGAGAGAGAGAGAGAGCAAGAGAGGAGCAGAGTGTAACTGATCTTTCTGTAAAGAACTGTAAACAAAAAGAACACATTTTTGTACACCTCTCTGTGGGTAAAAAGCCTTGCTTTGAAGTAAATCATCTGCTGAGACTGAGAGACAACATGCTAGCAGACACAACAAAAATAAGAATAGTATTGTGGCTGGAATGCAGCATGAACATAGGGGACATGGGTGGCCGAAACTGCTTATGAAGAAAACAAATTGCTCTCCAACTCATTTTCCTTTGCTACATATTCCCAGATTGTAATTCTTGTGAATAGAGGACCAGACCTCTCTCTGTCTCTCTTTACTTCTGACTTTGGTACCTTTTTTTCTTCCTCTTCATCAGTTACAGCCTTCCACTTTATTCTGAAGTTACTTGGATGGACTTCAGAAGTTGCAGTCTTAGAGCCTTCACTGGAACAGCAGTCACCTTTAGAATGGACTTTTTTAGGACAGTTTAATGGGATTTTCTGTTATACCCACTTTTCTTTGGCGGTAAACAGTTTCCTATAATTAATATGCACTGATTTGCAACCTTGTTTTTCACAAGTTCTTGCCATGGAAGTGTACAGAAGAAAAAATCCTTTTTTCATTTTGTGTAATACCTATTTCTTTAGTCATTTATGTGAAAATAATAGAAATTGTCGGCAGATAAGGACCGCCGGGCCCATCTAGTCTACCCCAACCCTACAACAGATTGTGCCCTTTGACTTTCAGTGGTCAGTTATGTTTGACTGTATGCTTATTTACAAGAAGGTCCTGGTTAGGAAAGGAAATAATAGAGGAGTCAATAGTAACAGATACAGCAAATAAAAAAAAAACAGGAAAGATGATGATGATAACATGAAGGATCTGGTTCTGCTATAGTCAGTTAAAAGCAAATTACACAACAATGAAAAGAGCATACAAAGCACTAGGATGAGTGCCTTAATATGTGGTTATCTCATTTTCCTAGTGGTTTCAAAGTGCCATTCTTAATAGGAAACTAGAAAATTGTATGTAGCCGCATTGGTCCTTGTGCAAAAAGATGCACAAATTGATATCTTTCAGTAAGGCTACACAAAGCCCTTCTTTAGGTGTGGCAGTTTCTACAAAAAGCACGCTTTTATTTACTGGACTGTATTATCCACTGAATAAAAGCTTGCTTTCTGTAGAAATTGCCACACCTGAAGAAGGACTCTGTGTAGCCTGAAAGCTTATTTTCTGAAAATTTCTTGGTGGCCCAATATGAGGTATCAAATCACCCACTTCGTTCAACTAATAGAAAACTGTTTATAATGATAGTTTTGAAACACATCTGTCAGTTTCTTCACTGGAAACATGAAGTATAACATTTTCCCTCTAAATCTGTCAATCAGTGTAGTATTCACAGTGTGAGTAAGCACACCTGACATTTAGAACCGCAACTGAAATACGTTTTACCTCAGAGCATCTTCAAGCTTCTTTTCTTGCTGCTCTCCAACAAAGGCCGAGTTTACCCCCTCCCAGTTTATCATTGAATAGTGTAATACTACTCTGCAAAATTAAGTCACCCACGTTAATACAAATTATGCACTGGACAAAAAGAATCTCGAAAGGTGATTGTTCAGCTGCATTCCAGAGCAGTACTTCTATTCCCTAACAACAGAACAGCTAAAACCAAGAGCCCTCACCAGTCTCAGTTTATCAATTTAAGATTGAGTTAAAAACATATTTATTTAACTTGGCCTTCCCTAATGATTAAAGTATTTTGTCTTCCTGTTTTAATATTATATTTGTATTTGGTTTTATGTGCAGCGCTTTGGTTTTTGAAAGGTGCTATAAAAATAAAGTTTGATTTGATTTGATCTCGACGAATATCTCTACGCCTCCCAAAAGCCGTGCTCACAGCAAACCGTTACTGGTACAATTGCTATGAATGCCCAGAACATGTAAAAATACATTCTCATACATTTTAAGCCATACTCACGACTAGCTTTAGCACAACTTTTGTCTCATAAACTGCAACCACCAAAGCATCTGTAGATTGGGAAGCTGTCTCTATAAATTCGTGGACCGAAATCCTAAACTGCTGACCGTCTGTTTTTGTATATCTAAACATCACAAAAACAAAGATCGTATTCTAAAACTATGTTTAATTCTAAACTCAAAGAAGTCTGCAGCAACTGAAAACGTGCACTCCAAAATCATTAAAGCCACATCCGAAAGAAACCCAACGGCGATCCCGAGCATGTGCATCTGCGCTCCCAGTGATGCGCAGGCTCAGGATCTCGACTTTGTGTTTTCAGACACAGTTTTAATACTTTTCGAGTGCGCGTTTTGAGCTCACACATTCATGTATGAGTTTAGAAGGAAACAGTCATGGAATATGATCTTAGTTTATGTCACCTTTAAACACACAAAAACCGCCGTACACCAGTTCAAGATTTGGATCCGTTGCATTGCAGAGACACATTCACGATGTAGACATGCTTTCAGTGACTGAACTTTGTCAAGCAGAACTCATCCTGAAATAGCTAAAATGGCTCACAAAACATTAAAATGTATTTCTCTATGTAATGTACTGGGGCATTTATAAAATTTTTTTAAATCCTCTTACTATAAGGAAACTGCTCTTCATGTTACAGTAACCTGACCACTTCTAATGCATTACTTCTAATCAGTCACTCCAGCATTGGACTGCTTTATGTACTAATGTACTTCCACAGTTTAAAGTAGTAAAACAATTATTAGACCTGTTTTTCTGCCTCTTTTTTTTCTTTACAGTGTGGGTCCAGTGCATAATCGCAATAGTGCACTCCAGGGTGTGCTTTATCATAGGATATTGGCACTTCTCGGGTGCGTAAGGCACTCGACTTCACCTTGTGACTCACAGTGCACCCAAGGCATGCTGATATCATATAATAAAGCACACCCTGTCATGTTATTACTTAATTATAAAATGGGTAAGAGCATTACTGTACTGTGATTGGTGGAATCCAGTCACATGACCATACTGTTATCCCAGCACAACAGCACAGTTCAGAAATACTTAACTTTCCGAACCTCATTACTTGTTCCTAAAATTAAAAAAAATCAGGGAAACCATTTTATAATCGCAGTAATGCATTCCAGGGTGTGTGTAATTGAGGGATAACGGCACTTCTCAGGTACGTAAAGCCCTCTGCCTCAACTCGGGCTTCACTTCCTGAGGTATGCCGTTATCCAACAATAATGCACACCCTGTCATGCCTTACTGCTTTAATAACAACCCTCCAAATTTTAAGAATAGTCTGTTTCTTTCATGTGATGCATTCTACAACATCTTCACTCAAGTTCACATGATGTGACAGCCCACTCAGTGTTAAGAATATGCCTGTTACTAACGCTTAGGGTTTCATTTAAGCAATAATGCACAACAGGGTGTGGGTTATGCTGGGATAACCTCACGCCTGGGGTGGGTGGGCATGAGGCTGGAGGCTGAGTGCTTTCAACACCCCCCAGAAGTGAGGTTATCCCAGCACAGCCCAAGTTCTGGAGTGCATTATTGCTATTATACAATGGTTCTTATTTATTAATATCATGGGGACACAAATACTAACATACCAGCAGAATAGGCCTAACGGTCTTTTCGTGCGTGCCTGCTCGTTTGGTCAGCCCCCACCCTGGAGCTGACCCTTGTTGCCCCCTTGCCCTCTCTGGCTTCTCCCTTCCCAGTCCCAGATATTCCCACTGCACAGGACTTTGCATCCAGAACCCTTTCCCTGTACCTGTCCCACCCCCTCTTGAACCCCTCCACCGTCTCTGCCTCCACCAGCCCCCTGGGCAGTGCATTCCATGGTTCCACCACCCTCTCAGTGAAGTAGCACCTCCTCCTTTCTCTCCTGAATCTCCCCATCTCCAGCTTCCACCCATGCCCTCTTTTTGCCCCCCTTTCCTTCTGGAGCACCTTGACTGCTTCTTCCCTATTTAACCCCTTCATGTACTTGAAGACCTCTATCATGTCTCCCCGGTCCCTTCTCTCTTCCAATGTGTACATATTTAGCTCTTCGAGCCTCTCCCCAAGGTCCTGTCCCCCAAGCCCCAGATCATTTTGGTTGCCCTCCTCTGGACCCTCTCCAGGAGTTCAATGACCCTCTTTAAGTGTGGCCTCCAAAACTGCATGCAGTACTCGAGGTGCGGCCTCACCAAGCAGTTATTCAGGGGGAGTATCACTTCCCTCCTTCTGGAGGTGATCCCCCTAGCGATGCATCCCAGCATCCTGTTGGCCTTGGCCTCTGCCCTCCTGAAGTCTCTGAGTTGTTCATCTTGACATCCACCACCACCCCCAGGTCCCTCTCAGCCATTGAGACTTGTAGCATTCTCTCACCCCACCCCCAGGGTGTACTCTTGGCCAGGGTTTCTGGCTCCCAGATGCAGTACCTTGCATTTCCTTGCATTAAACCTCAGCTTCCACTTTATAGACCACCTTTCCAGAGCCTCCAGGTCCCCCTGTAGGGCCACCCTTCCCCCCTCCCCATCCACCACCGTCCCCAGTTTTGAGTCATCTGCAAAGAGACTCGTCTCACTCCTGATTCCCTTCCTTATGTCAGAGATGTAGGCACTAAACAGGAGGGACCCAAGGACTGATCCCTGAGGGACCCCACTAATGACCTTCCTTGGGGATGAGAATATCCCACCAACCACGACCCTCTGGGTCCGGTCCTGGAGCCAGTTGCCTATCCATCTGATCATCTGGTTCCCCAACCCCATTTCTCCCAGCTTATTCAACAGGCCCCTGTGAGGAATGGAGTCAATCGCCTTGCTGAAGTCAAGATAGAGGATGTCCACTGGTCTACCCAGGTCCAAGGCTCTCGTCACCCAGTCATAAAACTCCACAAGGTTTGTCTGACACGATTTCCCTGTGACGAATCCATGCCGTCTATCGTCCAGGCTCCCCGACTTTTCCAGGTCCCCCCTAGCCTTTCCTTGACAATGCCCTCCATCACCTTGCCCACCACCGATGTCAGGCTGACGGACCTGTAGTTCCCTGCCACCTACCTTGATTCCCCCCTTGTGGATAGGCACTATATGTACCACCTTCCAGTCCTGGGGCACCCACCCTGTTCTCAGAGAGATGCTGAAAAGCTCCGCCAGGGGTTTCCCGAGGACATCCGCCAGTTCCTTCAGCACTCTGGGATGTAATTTATGTGGCCCCGGTGCTTTCTCCATCTTAAGGGACCTGAGGGCCTCCCTCACTCTCTCTGCCCTTGATTTCCACCTCTGCTACCTCGCCCCCCCGCCTTGCCTTCCCCCTCCTGCCAGTGATGGCCCATCCTTTCCCCAGACCCGATGATCGGCAAGGGTCCTCTCCCCCTCAGTTTCACCATCTCCTCCCATGTATGATGCAGCCTCCCCATTTTCCTTGGTGAAAACTGAGGCGAAGTACTCATTTAGTACCTCGGCCTGCTTCCCCGGATCTTGTGCCCATCCCTCCCCTGTTTTAATCCTGCTAATCTGCCCCTTCACCCTTCATTTTGCACCAGTGTATCTAAAGAACCCCTTATTCCCTCTCCTAATTTCCCTGGCCAGGTTCTGCTCCTTCCTTGCCTTAGCCGCCCTCACCATCCTAGTGGCCCTTCTGGCCATCAGCTCGTACTCCCCTCGATCCCTTTCACTCCTTGAGCACTTGAAATGCCTATAAGCCGCCTTCTTTCCCCTCACCATCTCCTGAACCTCCCTGGTCCACCAGCAGGGTTTACAGGCTCTACCACATTTTCGTCTTACTCTTGCACAGGTGCTGGTAGCATTCTGCACCCCCCTCCTGTAGCTATTGTGCCACCCACACAATATAAGTAAATAAGGTTTTTATATGAAACTAAGCTGTGTAGATGGCTATTAGGCAAAGAACAAGTGTTGGAACATCCCTTTTATGCGTAGGGACATCTATTTTATTGCATCAGTTGTACAGTTTTATTTTTTAATTTAATTACATTTTTTTTGAGGAATCGCTCCCCATGTGAAAGCACTGCATCGTGGGTATGCAAATAATTGTTTACCTGGTATCACTGTAGTGTGTTATGCAATACCAGACAATTGGGTATTTGCATACCCATGATGCAGTGCATTCATATATGGTGTTTCCTCAAAAAAATAATACTGTAAAACTTATACTATAAAATAGATGTTCTGACACTTGTTCTTTGCCCAGCTATGACATGTTTTAGCCATGACAAAACTTTTTGGCCCTGCCCCACAATATAAGTAAATAAGGTTTTTATATGAAACTAAGCTAGTGCTTTTATATTACAGTTGCAAGGCATCAAACTCTCTTGGTTATGGAGGCTGTGGTTTGTTATTCAGTCTGGTGTGTAGTCATTTTTGTGTTTAGACTTGTTACTGTGAGGTTGTGCTCAGATAAATTCACTGCAACAAGCACACGTTGGTCAATTAGAGTCTAGGAAATGTTCTTGCTATTGTATAAGTAAGCAGTAAGCCACGAGAAGGTGTGGGTTATGGGGGGATTTACCACGGCTAGTGTGGTTTGCCCATGAGGCGCAGCAGAGTGGGTAAATCCCTCCATAACTCACACACTAGAGTGGCTTATCGCGATTATACCCTGGGTCCCTTTAAAAAAAATTATTTTAACAAATGTATTTTTTTTTTTATAAAAAATAATGTTTTTATGGAAATAATCTTGCACTTAAACAAAATAGTCCCTTATGTAAGATGTATTGATAGCAAAATATGCATACAGAATTAAATGCCCAGTCCAGAAAAATGTTTATAGCCCACCGTAGTTGCTTCTGGGAGGTTTCCTGTTGTCGCTGTAGCTCAAGCTGCAGCATTTCCTTATTGGTAATTTGCTCATGATGGTGTGTTTTGCTCCCGACAGGATTGGATGGCCGAGTTGTTGTCAGGAGGCCTGCGGAGTTTGATTTGGTAGCTGCAGGAAAAGGTGATGCTGTGGCTGAGTGAGGGTCTGTTGCGGCAGGTGGAGAAAATGGAGGGGTTGGAGCTAGAGGAGCAGGTTGTATGTGCTAAGTGTGCTGGGGTTTCAGCAGTGTGTTCCGGTTAATTTTTTTGAAGAGAGTAGAGCATTTCTTTGATTTCGACCATGTTTGTGACATACAAAGACCTATGTATTGTTTTTATTCAGGTTGTTTGACGATCGTATCGGAGGTTTGTGGTGATAAATATGGCATCTGTGTGGACATGAAGAGGAGGTCCGATGGATTTTTTTAACAGATTGGCATGGCTGGCACCTCTTGCAGTGATTACTATAGGATTTACAACGGAGGCAAGGTGCCAGCCTGATGATTTGATTGGCTGTTGTTTTAAGTACATGGTATAATATTCTATTTACAGTATAAACACTTCATTATAGTACTCCTTTGCAACCCCTGACCTTGATCTCTGCAGTTCATTTTTGTTTCCAAATCCATTTGTGTGGCATTTTGTTTAATTTTGTGTTGACATTGTTAGAACCTATGCAATGTGGCCAGGAGTTAGCTCTGATGTTGCCAGTGTTCCACAAGGTCAGGGAGCAGTATACTGCATGCTAGTTCACCTTATCTACAAGAAAAGTGATGTGAAACTAAGTGTGTTTGACTATAGCTGAGGATATTGTTGAAAACTTTGAAGCAGTCCCATTTATTGATGTTCACCTTTATTGGAGATCTAAAAAAATCCTAATACAGACACAAAATTAGGGAACAGGGCTTCTTATAAAATGGGGGATAGAGTGCTCTAAAATAGAAGAAAAACATGTAGGTACAACTTTTTCATCTTAATAAGTACTGCTGCTTTAAAGCAGCGTCTAGTTTATAAATTCAGTTATGAATGTGCCGGCGAATAAAGGCCTTATGGTCTAACTAGTCTGCTCAAAATTCACTTATTTAGTGATGCAAGCATCCCTTTATCAATTATATATGTTTGTCATCAGTCCAGCTATAAACATCTGCAAACTTTTTATAGCATATGGGTATATATCATGATGTATGGAAATCCAAACATTGGAAAAAGTGGTTTCGCTGTACTAGTGACATGTCTACTGCAGCATAACAAGTTTTCATTGTGCTGCATTGGTTACATCATTTAACAAAGGGTAGAATCAGTTGTTCTAGGGACGTGGATATGTTGTTCATCCACACTTCTTGGCATGTCCGCTTCCACTTTAAGTCTGCCAGAAGTCTTCATGCTGGCTCCTCCCACCCACGCGGGTGGTATATACTTCGGCTTCGCCCCGTGAAGCCAGATCTTCCTTTCCGCTGGAAGATTCAGGTTGCCTCCCTTGTGCTCACGCACTTTGTAGGCCCTGGCTCTAAACCCTTTGGTAATTCCGAAAATCTGTCTTATTCACATTAGTGATCGCGAATTTGCTTCTTTGAGTATGGAAGACAAGTCTTCCCATGGATTTCTTCTGTGCCCTTGCGGCCAGAAGATGTCATGTACCAATCCCCACACCACGTGCGTATATTGACTCGGTGTCGACCATGACACCTCAAAATGCGATTTGTGTCTCGCTTTCCATCCTAACATCCTCGATGACCATCTTGCACACCTGAAGTTGGGGAGGCCAGAGAAACAGAACCCTCCAGTGAAAACCAAGGAGGCTCGGTGGGTGGCTTCTGCAACTGCAGGATCTGCTGAGCAATTGGAATGAATGCAGGCATTCGAAGAGGAAGCGGCTCGGGCTACAGAAACTTCTCAGAGCTTCTTCGTTCCACTCAACCTGGGCTCCACTTTCTTGGGTTCCTTCCGAGAGTTGTGCCAGTCCAAGGGAGAGGGTCCTGTGGGCGTGCACTCCTCTCGATCCTGTAAGTGGGAGAAGGATCCAGGATCGTCTTCGTCTCGACAGAGATGCTCTTGGGAGTGGGAAAGATCTCTGTCCCAGGAACATGCGGTCTCAACCTCAGTCGAGATTGCTTCTTCTGCCGCTAGCTTTTCAGTTTTGCTGTCTGGTCAGTCGACCAATGATGTAGAAATCATCACCGACCAAATAGATCCTTTATTGCTGACTCTGGTCGACGATTCCCTCGATCGAACTCCTATTCTGAATTTCCCAGACGAGGAGCCTGCTGGGTCTTCTATCGAGGAAGTGGTCCTCGACCCTGGGAAATCACCGGTCCCACTGGTGTCTCCCGAGTGACTGAATCAGCCTGTCTGATCTCGATCGAGGTCTCGGACCCCCTTGACCGAAAGGCTGAGGAAGAGCCATAAGCACTCTAAAAAGAGGCTGTGCCATCAGTCATCTTACTCCTCCTCAGACGAGGAGGGGCTCCGGCGGAAACTCTGGTGGTGCTGCTAGAACCTCATGTGGCAGCAGCTGATTTTGACTGGGCATAAGCAGACTCCAGCTTCCACCCCAGCCATTACTTGGCTTTCGCCTCCTAGGCCGAAGCCGACTCCTTCGGAGTTGATCAAGTCAGTACCCCCGCCCGCGGAGCCCGGTAATACCCCCAGCTCAGCCTAAAACGGTCTCTCCACCGATTGTGGTGTAACCACCTCTCAAGCAGCCTGTGGGAGAGGCTCCTTCCAGGGAAGATAGGCTGGACACCGGGCTTTCCTGGCGTTTGTCGGTCACAGTCTCCCTGGACCGCCCTTGGTGGGTCGAAGGTCACCTGGACAGTTGACCGTTATATCTGGATTCCTTAGATTCGGATGTCACCAGCCTGCATTCTCATCCCAGGTATGATGAATCAGCCATTGGATTAGAGATGGAGGAAGGTCCCTTGTCTTTTCATGGCATTATCTGCCTCATCTCTGAGTCCACAAGGATGCCCCTGGAGCCAAACCAGAAAAAGGCTGAGTACCCACTCACGGACATCCCCAAGAGAGGGGATACCCTGATGGAGGTCTTTCCTGTGGCTGAGGCCATTATGGACCCAGCCTTAGAACTCTGGCAGTGCCCTGCCTCTTGTCCAGCTTCGTCTGCCCACATGGCCCACAAGTATGTGGTGCCCCTTGGGTCCCTTGTGGGGTTCACAAAGCACCCCTCGGTCGAGAGTCTGGTGACCGCCTCTGTGTTCAGGCATACTGGCAGTTCTGCTGATACTGACCGACCTCCTGATAAAGAGTTCAAGGTTTGGACCATTCAGCCAGGAAGGTCTATGCGACTTCTTCTTTAGGCCTTCATCAGGCAAGTTCGACCGTCATCATGGCACAGTTCTCCCACGCCCTTCTATGGTCCTTGGATGAAGTCCTCACACATCTCCCCACAGACATGCAGACCACGGTCAGGCAGGTCCGGGATCAGAGCTGAGCTGTTGCCAAATAGCAGCTTCAGACAGCCATGGACATTGGGGATTCTTGTGCCCGTTCGATGGCAGCCACAGTTGCCTTGCGTCACAGGGCTTGGCTGAGGCTCTCCTTCCCAGCGGATACCCAGCACAAACTAGCTGATGTGCCCTTTCTAGGGACTGGCCTGTTCGGCCCAGGAGTGTCTGGTCACCTTCAGCGCATTGAGCAGTCCAGTGCCACCTTGGATGCTACTTCTGCCAAGGGTTCTTTGGGCAAGAACCAGCAGAAGAAAAAGAAGAAGCCTTTTAAGTATTCTTCCCCTGCAGCTCAGCAGTCCTCTTTTCAAGGGGGGACAGCAGCATCAGCAACAGCAGCAGGCTCAAGTTTGGCCCCTCCGGCCCAAGCCCGGGCCCTCTCAGGCCCCCATAAAGGAGGCCAAGGTTCTGGTCCTGGATCCTTCTCCTCCAAGCCTGCTCGGTGATAGGGTGGGGGCTGCTAACCCCTCTCCTGTCACCCCAGCTCTGGGTCCTCCCTTGGGGGGCCGGCTCTGCCATATCCTTTCCGCCTGTTCCACTGTCACGTCGGACAGGTGGGGTCTCGAAGTGGTCAGTCAGGGACTGCCTCTGGAATTCAAGCAGTACCCTCCAAGTCGAGCCCGCGTCCCCAGGAGGAAAGAGTGTCCGCTCAGACTCAGTCGGCTCTCTGAGACGACATCACTTAGCTCCTCCTCAAGAAGGCGGTAGCTTCAGTGGCGGATCCTCTAGCAGACCCAGGCTTTGTCTCCAAGTACTTCCTGGTGCCCAAGTGGATGGGGGGGCTGGTGCCCCATTCTAGATCTGCACGACCTGAATCAATATCTCAGGTCCTGCACCTTTTGAATGGTCACTCTGTCCCAGATCATACCATTCTTGGAGTGAAACATGTGGTTCTGTTCACTGGATCTGCAGGACATGTTCTTTCACGTCCCAATCCGTTCATCCCATCAGCGGTTCCTCCACTTCAGGGTCGAAGGAACCCTGTATGAGTTCTGAGCCATGCTGTTTGGCCTGTCATCGGCCCCATGGGTCTTCACCAAATGCATTGCAGTGGTGGCGGCCTATCTCAGGCATCGGGGGGGGGGGTGTCAGTATTTATCCTTACTTTTACGATTGGCTCTTAGCTGGTTCCACCCAACAGGAGGTGGAGAGGTCCAGGGACATGTCCCTCCAGACCTGCTCCCATCTCAGCCTCCTGATCAACGAAGCCAAGTCAGAACTCGTGCCTTCTCAGGTGATGGGCTTCATCAGGGCAGAGCTCAACTCTCATCAAGCCAGAGCTTGGCTTCCAGTGGACAGGGCAGAGGTTCTCTCCTCCTTTGCCAAATAATTTCTGGTTGGGCAATTGCAGCCTGCCCAGGACTTTCTGTGCCTTCTGGGTTATATGGTGGCATGCACCTCAGTGGTCTGTTGGGCCCGGTTGCACATGCACCCCTTCCAATGGGAGCTGGCCACCCAGTGGACTCAGCACCATGGTCATTTTGACCAGCTGATCACTGTAACCCAGAAGATGTGGGACACTTTCCACTGGTGGACCGCCTCAGACCGGTTGCAGGAAGGGATCCCGCTCATCCACCCCCAGCAGACGGTCATCCTTATGACCGATGCCTCTCTCATGGGCTGGGGAGCCCACATGGAGACAAAAGGACCCATGGGCTCTGGACCCCTGAGGAGTCCCGATGCCACATCAACCTGTTGGAGCTCAGAGCAGTCAGACTGGCACTGTCAGCTTTTGCTCCTCAGCTCCGGGGTGAAGCAGTTCAAGTCCAGACGGACAATACCGTGACCATGTACTACCTCAGCAAACAGTAGCACGCACTACCATCTGCTGTTCAGGGAGGCGCTCCGCATCTGGACCCTCGTGAGCCAATTAGAGGCAGATCTTCTAGCCATCCATGTTGCAAGAGCCTCAAACCATCTAGCGGATGCTCTCAGCCGCTTAGGCCAGACATCCCATGAGTGATCTCTCTATCCAGAGGTAGCTTACAGACTGTTCTCCCACTGGGACAAACCAATGGCGGACTTGTTTGCCTCCAGGGACAACACCAAGCTGGGGCTGTTCCATGGCCACCCCCCTCAGCAGGGCTCACTGTAGGGAGATGCCTTCTTGAGGCCATGGACCCCAGGCCTTCTGTATGCCTTCCCTCCATTTCCCTTGTTCCACAAGGTGCTCTCAAGGTAAGAAGGGAGAAGGTGAAGGTGATCCTGGTAGCCCCAGACTGGCCACGCCAGTTCTGGTATCCAGATCTCCTCAGCCTCAGCTGCAGGCCCCCGGAGCGGCTTTGAACATGCCCAGACCTGATATCTCTCAATCGGGGGAAAGTATTCCATCCAGACCTTCAATCCCTACACCTCACAGCCTGGTACCTGAGCGGCTAGAGTTCCAGGCTTTGGGTCTTTCCAACGATGTCTACACTGTGGTGGAGGCATCTAGAAAGGAATTGACTTGGAGATGTTATGCCTTCAAATGGAAAAGGTTTTCCATTTGGTGTCAGGGCAAGGGCCTGGATCCTTTGTCCTGTCCAGTGGCTAACATTCTCAACTACCTTTAGTCTCTCTCCAAAAGGGGTCTATGGTCATCGACCCATAGGGTGCACCTGGCAGCCATCTCTACTTCCTGGGCGTGGGCCAGTCAGCTGACGTTGGTGCAGGAGACAGTGGTTGGGTGCTTTTCCAAAGGCCTTGATCACATGTCCCCTCCGGTGCATGAACCCCCACCTCCGTGGTATCTTCTGCTGGTACTGGCAAAGCTCATGGGCAAGCCATTCGAACCAATGCACGAGTGTGCCTTGTCACACTTGTCATGGAAGATGGCCTTCCTGGTGGCTATCACATCTGCCAGAAGGACAGAGGAGCTCCGGGCACTTTCGGTGGACTCCCCTTATCTGGTCTTCCACAGGGACAAGGTTGTCCTACGCCCCCACCCAAAATTCCTTCCGAAGGTGGTGTCAGAGTTTCACCTTAACCAGATGTTAACTCTGCCGGTCTACTACACCAGCTACACCTCAGATGCCAAGTACAGGTTCCATACTTTGGACCTGAGACATGCTCTTTCCTATTACAAGGAGAGGACGGCGGAATTGGAGAGGTTCGACAGCTGGTTGTCAGCTATGCTGAAGCCACTTCTGGCAGACCTGCAGCAAAGCGGACTATTGTAAAATGGATTACATTATGCATAGGTCTGAGTTATGAGTTGGCGGGCAAGGAGCCTACCAGAGGGATAAGAGCTTATTCTGTCTTCCATACCACTGCATCGGTGGCTGCTTCCAGGGACATCCCTATCCAGGAAATCTGCCGGGCTGCTACCTGGAAGTCAGAAAACACCTTCATTACCCATTACAACATCGACCTTGAGTCACACTGGGATGCTGGTTTTGGGGCCTCAGTTCTCCAATCTCTGTTTACTAAGTAGGGGGTGTGCACCTTGCCTCCCTCCTCCCAGAGAACTACTAGGAGTCTGCCAAGAAGTGTGGATGAACAACATATCCATGTCCGTAGAAAAACAGGTTACTCACCTGTAGCAGTAGTTCTAGGAGTGGTATATGTTGTTCATCCACATGGACCCATCCGACCTCCCCGGCTGTGAACGCACAACACCTGGCCTCCAGCGGGCTAAGATCTGGCATCATGGGGTGGAGCCGAGGTATATACTACCTGGGTGGGTGGGAAGAGCCATCTTGAAGACTTCCGGCAAATTTAAAGTGTAAGGGGACATGCCAAGAAGTGTGGATGAACAACATATACCATTCCTAGAACTACTGTTACAAGTGAGTAACCTGTTTTTTTCTCATGCAGCAGCTGCTCATGCTTTCAGTCAAGTGTGTGTGATCTGTAGAGCATACATCCCTGAAATCGGTTACTATCCCAGTAGCCTATGGTATAGCCCACCAGGTAAAGATTCGGTGGGAGTGGGCATTCCATTAGAAGGGTTTTTTCTTTCCATGGGAGATGATTTATTTGGAAAACCTCACAAGTGGTAATAGTAACAACATAGTTTGGGACTTACAGGCTAACATGCATATAGCTCAGCTGTTCAGTGCCTTAGGAACTAAACTGAGACAAGCCAGTAAGAACCTTATACTAATCAAATATGTTCCATGGCTTCATTTAAATGTTTGGAATAGTAAGGGTATTTGGCAAGATGGGGGAAGGGAAGCTGTGCATAAGCTGAATAAGACACAGATTCAGAAATGGGTCCAAGTATTAGTGGATAAGTTCCGTTCTTTTGATAAGTTTAAGAGCTTATTTTCAGGGGTAACAGGGTTAATTTTTGACCTACTTAACGGTTAAAAACAAATTTAACATATTGCTAAAAGGTGCTAATCAGATGTTAAACCAAAATTTGGAAAAAGAGGCCCAGGAGCTAGAGGCTATTATGGAGCTAGGTTCTAGTAAATTGCTACAAAGAATCTACATGAGGCTTGTAGCCAAAAATAAGCACCCATGGAAGAAAACAAAAAATGGAACGTAGATGCTCAGGTACCGTTCACAGCACAGCAGTGGACAAATCTGTGAATAAATATAAATAGAGATCATCGTTTTGCGAAAAATAAGGCCATCCAGAAAAAGATCATAGATAGGGTATGTTATACCCCCACAAGTACTGGGTACATTTTTTTAATATGGGGAATCAGAATTGTTAGCATTTATGTAGAGATGTTGGGAACTTATCCCACTGTTTATGGGGATGCAAAAAATTAGACCTTGGTGGACTCAAACTAGTAATCTCTTACTTTTCTGGAGACCCAATCTCTGCAAAGACATAGACAGGATGGCAGTTGTCCAGAAGAGGGCAACTAAAATGGTTCAGGGTCTGCACCGGAAGACACATGAAGAGAGACTTAAGGAGCTTAATATGTATAGCCTCGAGGAAAGGAGGGAGAGGGGGGACATGATAGAAACTTTCAAGCACCTCAAGGGAATCAACAAAGTCCAAGAGGGTAGCATCTTTCAAAAAAAGAGGTGTGCAAGAACAAGGGGCACAATTTGAAGATGGGGGCGGCTCAGAGGTAATTTAAAGTATTTTTTCACAGAGAGGTTGTGGATGCATGGAGCGGCCTTTCAGAGGAGGTTGTGGAGTCAAAAACAGTGGTGGAATTCAAGCATGCATGGGACAGTCATAAGGCAATTCTAGGGGGTGGGGGTAGGAAGAAGTAGGCTGCTGGTTAACTAGGATCTGCAGCTTATCCATCAGGTAGGGAAATGGGCAGACTGGGTGGGCCAAGCGGTCCTTATCTGCCGTCAAATTCTATGTTTCTATGTAAGATTTTGAGGATACAAATCCCATCTATATTTCCTGTTTTTGTATTGAATGACGCAGAATGGCTGAGGTTAAATAAAATGCAGTAAAAAGTGATGTGCATAGGAACTATGATTGCCAAAAGGTTTATCCTTTAAAAATGGAATGCCCCTGTAATAGATCAGTTCACAACTAAAAGATGGTGGTACTTGGTGAGGGAAGCCATGTTATTCGAGAAACTATGGGATGATGTAAACAGTGAGGTTGCAACGGATGAACCACTGTGGAAAGAGATAGAAGCCATCTAAGCGCCATTGCAGGTATATTAAGTGTGTTAAACAGTGGTCTCCATCGTACTAGGGAGGGTGATTCCCTTTCAGAAATTTATAGTATGGTGCATTATAGGATAAAATTACTCGTATATAGTGAACTTATGTATTTGTGTATTTAAATATTAGTCTGATATTATTTTTCCTTTTTCTTTTCTGTAAAGTGGTGTCCTTCTCATTTGATGTATTTGTCATGTATGACAAATAAAATGTATTTTAAAAAAAGGTTACTGTGCAGAAAGAGCCGCTCTGTATCATACAGGAAGTGTGTGTGGTAATGCAGATAATCTGGTCACATAAACCAACCACAGGTGTGCATGTTCATTGAAATGTGAGTTGGTTGATTGATAGAGGAAGAGGGGGCTCTAGTAGCTGTGGTGGTGGGGGATCTTGTAGCAACACTGGCTAGGCGAGTGGTCGATCACTGGGGGGGCAGACAAACTGGCAGATGGGTGAATAAAGGGCTTCCTGGAGCACCATAAAGTAAATGCCTGTTTCCAGTCATCACAGCCAGTTTTATATTGCTGCCCATACACTATACAAAACAAGGTATGGGCAGGCATACACTCCAAGGCTGTCTTTCCATATTGGGGTTGTCTTGTTGACAGGAACCTCTCAAGATTCCCCTCTCAAGGTGCCTCTGTTATCATGACAAGACCTTGCTGGAAACATAGCCTTGTTGTATATGGTTGCTCATACATGATTCTATATTTTATATGTAATGAGTAAGCACAACAGAGTGTGTGTGTTATATACAGAATAAATGATAGGGAACTATGTCATGAGGGAATAAGTCAAGGGGTTAATGAAACATAATAAACCATGAGAGCAAAGCTCAAGTGGTTTATATGACCCATAAACCTCATGACTGAATTATTTCCTTTGTGATTCATACTTTGATCATCTTTTATTTTATATACTGTATCATATGAGAAATCTGCTAAAAATGCAAGCTTATAGTATTTTATCCCTCTGAGGTGAGGGGGTGCACTGCTGTGGCAGCTACTGCTTTTACTGTTATAATCTGGAAGTCATAGGTTGCCAGAGAGGATTTCTTGGTTGCTTTTTGTAGTTGGCAATAAAGATATTTGTCTCCTTGGGATATTAAGAAATAGCCATTAGAGCATTAGTCTTATTGGTGGCTTATGTGGTGGTGGTGGTGGGGGGGGGGTCATTGATGCCCTCTTACTTTTACCCAATCCCGGGTCTAAATACAATGCCACCTTGGGACTTTGAGAAATCAATGCAGGACCTATAATTGTTTGAGTTTTGTTTTGGAGACTGACAACAATGCAGATCATGAGGTTAGTGCACAAGGTTTCAGTCACATATTGACAGGTAGATTTCATAATTCACAGCAAGTCATGAATTGTTAGATTTACTGTAAATTACATGGGGGCTGGCAGTATAGCCTGTGACAGTGGTGTGGGCAAGTTGCTGCACCATCATGAGTGCTGCAGGTGTTTTTAGCCTTTATTTCAAGTGCAGACACCTTCTGCATTTCTATAAAGACATGCATGTTGCCAATCTGTAGGATGGGGGCAAAGGCATTGTAGTACTCACCCTTGATATCATGTGGCACCCCAAATCTCCCCTAGGCAGTACCCTAGCAGTGCAACCTCTTCCATCCTCCCCAAGAGCCTGAGAGCAGTGGCTTCACATCGCACTAATGACATCAGTGGCCTTGAATGAGTGAGCAGGTAAGCAAGCACCAACATGGGAGCCTGATGCACTACGTTACTGCCACTGAGCTGGACAGTAGAACAGTTTGTATTTTAGGTGTCGTTAGAGGACTTGGGACCAGTGTTAATTGCATACATTATTTTCATTAATTAGGGCTAGCTGGAATGGTTCTTTTGTTTTTGGTTTTTTAATTGAGGCTGGGCTGTCCCTCTCCTCCTCCCCCCCCAGTTTTATTTAATGGGCTGTATATGGAGTGTAATCCCCCAACGTGTTTTTTATATTTTTTAACCTACTATTTCTGCCCCCCTACACACCAACTCTCCATGACTCAGGACCACAGGGTACTCCCTCCATGGAGCCTTTGCTTCACTGCCAGGTAGAGTTGGATTGCGGGGGTACCTCTGGACATCTAGTTGCATCAGGTGCGGCTCATGCTGGTAAAGTGGGAGACCTGGATGTACATAAGCTGTCTTTGTCAAGGAGGTGCTGGGATCGCATTTTTTTCCCATGTTGCTGTTCCTGTGGATGTCATGTGCAGAACTAAAGTTGTGCATGTGCACACTTTGCATGCATCTGCACACCGGCGTCAGCCGCGTTCTCGCCCCAACCATGTCCATCTCCAGCTGAACTGCCACCTGTGGTCACCCTGGTGGCAGTATCGCAGCGGAAAATGCAATCCTCCCTCCCAGGAGGAGAGCATCCTATGGGACGCTCAGTCCTTCTCTCCCCCGGCCACCCCCCAATGACTCGGGCTCATATCCGAGCCTGGGTCACTAGCATTGTGAGCAGTAGCACTACTGCTGTGCCGATGGACCAGCCTTAACCCCCCAACTAAAATGCATTAAAATAAAAACCATACCGGTTAACCCTAACACAACAAATTCTAGCCAGAGCCGATATGGCTGCAGTAAGCTTGTTCGGGTGCTGGATAAAGAGCACCATGGAATGCCATCAGTAAGATAGAGGTGGCAACGGACCTTCGCATGCACGGCATTTACGCATGCACTGTTTGCTGAATGGCAAAATGCCATTCTGAAGATAGTGGTGCTGGTGGAACTGCACTGACCGAGGCTTATGCATGCGCAGTTCCTTTGCAATGCGGAAGTGGCGGACAGCACAACAAATAGTGTGGTCCTGCCAAATGCATTACGATTGGCATCGTGGACTGTTTCCATTGTTTTGGAGTGTCGGAAGGCTACATTTCCAACACTCCAAAATGGAAGGTGCCATGGTCAGCTGTTTTTGAGCCACCAATGACGGAACAGCTGCAGGCTATGTCCACACAGCTGTAAAAAAGCATAGCTTACCACTATGCCACACGATTCATGCTGGTGTGAAGTCTTCCACCAAAGTCTGTTTTTATTTATATAAATGCCAAATTTCCAGTTGCGTGAAAGGCATCTTATTCAAATGTTTGCTAAACTAAGTCATTGTAAGAACCTAGCTCCCCTTTGTTTAATAATTTTTCTTTTCCATCAAAATATCGGTATCAGACTGGACTTCATTCGCGTGTATCAACCGATATTGAAATAGCCACACATATTGTAGCCTGTAGTTAACCACCACATGGGGCATGGATTAAAGTCTAATACCTAGTCTGAAAAGGGGTCTGGAAGCTTCAAAAGCCATCTTCTTTTGGCTCAAAAATGTCTTTAAACTGAATATTTTGTTTCAGAATGTATTTTCTCCATCGATAGAAAAGTGTCTTCCAACCCCACCAGAGCTGAATTGCAGATAGAAACATATTAATGTAGAGCAACTTAACTGATGGTACTGTAGAACATTAATTGAGCTAGTGTGAAGCAAAGTGGTGCTGTTACAAGAGCTGTAAATAACAGTAAAAGCTCAGGGTTAGCTGCAGTGGACATGCACACAGGTGGGAGCGTGAGGTCATCACAGTTTTTGGTAATAAAATCCCTGCGCTGACACACACTAAGTAACTTGGGGTGATAAATCTCTGGGGCACAACACTGGGCCAGTAAAGATACAGGAATAACAATATGACACCGCCAGGCTCCCCAGCTTACGCTGAAATAAGCAGTGCTAAAGCTGGGTGTCTAAAACCTTAAAGCATATTGGCTGATGTTCTCTCACCATTTTAGCCAAATAACAAAATTCTTAACCAAACCCAACAAAATCATTGAATTCTCATGTGCAGCCTGTAAGTAGGCTATTTGAACAGTTATTTATAGCTAAAATTGAAATTCCTAGCAAAACACAATTTGGCTAGTAGCAGCTTAAACACTGAGTTCGGAACCTTGTGTCCATGCATAGTTCATGAATCAGCGTTCTCTCTTCCTCTCCATTGTGAGGCCCAAACTCTTGTCTGATATGGGCAAGCAGTTTATCAGCCTTATATGGGTCACCAAAGAATTGCATTTTCATGAGTAAGTTATCTAGTTAGTCCATGAGAGACTCAATTTTTTGAGCACCACCCGGATACTACCAGAAACCTGCCTGCATTTTCAAGTGGTGTAGCTGAGGTCCAGATAACTCCAGCTTCCCTCATCTCCGTGATGCTTCCAACACCTCTTCCCATTATCTGGGGGGTCACTCACATTGCTGCTCCCCAACAATTGACCAGAAGAATTGTGCAGTGAGTGAGTGAGAATGTTCTGGGGTATTTGGGTGTCGTGCATAGGCCTGAAGGCTTATTGGCAGGAGATCCAGAGCCAGTAAATCTGCAAAAAGGATAGTTGCAAAAGAAAAAACAAACATGGATTCCCACTATTATAGTTCTCTGATATCCCCAACAGCTACAGATTTGGAGCTTAAGTCAGATTCTCCAAGTGTTCCAGTAAGAGCAGTATGTTTATTTTAGTTAGGCCCAGTGCAGTGTGCAGCATTCTAGCTGCCATGTCAAATGCCACATTTGATTTTTTTATAGCTGTCTTCACCTGTGCTTTCCAAATTGACAACTGTGACTGAAGGTTGACCAGTTTTTGGTCCAGCGCCTGTACTGCAGCAAGTATGGTCCCAACATTTTTTTTTTTTTTTTCCCTATTTAGCTTTTTCTCCCTTCAAGCCCTGGCAGGGGCTTCGGCCCTCCAGAGGAGGACTTTCTCTCGCAGGTCCTGCCACTCCCGCACTTTGCCGACCCTGATGATCCCCCCCCCCCAGTGGCGGGGCCAGGGAGGTGGCACTCCTTCCCCAGAGACCCAATCCAGAGGTCGGGGTCGGCCCTTGGGTGCGGCGGACCATCATGGAGCCCTGCCAGTCTCCTTTTTCTCCTTCTGTGATGTCCCCCTCCCTACCGACATGTTTATGTCAGAGGGTGCCCCCGACCCATATCGCTCTCCAGCCACTACCAGAGGGTGATCAGCGGGTGGGATGACATGGCACCATCCCCATGAGAGAGGAGAGCAGTCCTCTGGATGCTCAATCCTTTCTCCCCCTGCCGACCCCCCCGGGGCCCGAGCTCGTTCCCGAACCCGAGTCATCAGCGTGGTGCGAGGTGTAGCAAGCAGCTCCTCAACCTCCAGCACCACTGGGCCGGCTTCCAATATTTTGTTCTAAGTCTCTGATGCCCTCTGTGGTAGATAGGCCTACCTTTGTTCCATCACAGCCTGCCTTGGCCAGCTGCCCACACTGTCAACTGTTGTTGGCTCGGTTGTCATTTTGTAGGATTCCTCATCATTAAACAGAATCCAGGCACCTCCGGTGAGAAGAAATCTCTGAGGCAATGGCAATTCACTGATTTCTGTAAAAATGTTCTAAGTCTGCTGGGATTAAGTCCTGTCAAAGTTTTACTGCTGATACCGAGAACAGTTGAAAATCGTATCTATTGGCACTGGTTTGAGATTGTACCCACTGAATTAGAGCGCCTGTTTTTAGCGTTCTGTATGTGCCCCTTCTAGTACCCAGCACCTGCTTCCCTCAGGATCACCCAAGGCCTGCTCCAGTCTCCTGTACTCCTGCCCATAAGTGTGACCCATCACAGAGCTGTAGTTTGCGCCCCCCGATGTGGGTATGGGGCGAGGGGAGAATTTAGCCCGACCCCTGAGTCTCTTGTTTTGTCATGAGGCGCTGCCAGTGGTGGTGTGGGGCTCAGATGTTCGGGGATGCTTTGTGTCTGTGTTTCTCTTAGTCCCGTAGGATTGTCAGTATGCAAGAGGTGTGGTGTGGGGGCACACATAATGGTGCACCGACCGCACACTGGGCTGACCTTCTCCATCCCACTCTGCCTTATGCTACGCTACCACTCGTGGCCCCCCGGTGGCAACACTGCAACAAGGGCAGTGACCCTCCCCAGAGGAGAGAGTTCTCTGGGATGCCCAGTTCTCCTCCTCTCACTGGTCCTCCGATGTCCCGAGTTTGTACCTGAACCCGAATCACTGGTGCCATATGCGGTAGCCCTGCCACTGTGCCAACAGGCTGGCATTAGAGGTTTTCATTTTCTCACTCAGGTTCAAGTGTGACAAGAAGTGTTGTTCTGTACTGGATACAGGGAAAGGGGACTCATCTGTACTGGGTACTCTAACCTGGGAGTGTAATAAGTTCAAAATACAGGTTCCCACAGTGTGGGGTAGGTTAGCACTCCTGGAATTAAAACCAGGTACGACCACCTTAAACGATGTAAAAATTGCATGGTTTATTTAAGCATAGACAGCACAATTAAACTAAAGGTGAAGCACCAATAGTAACATCAAAGTACCTACAGACAAAACTATCCTGTAAGTCAAATGCATATATGGGTCCAAAGCTCACCAATAGGTCTGTGATGTAGTCGCACTGATATTTCTGGGCCAGCAAGTGGATAGCAAGGTGATAAATCCTTAGCTCCTTAGTTCGCAAGTTCATAGAGGTAAGAACCTTAGGGATTCCCTAGTTCTCCCTCTAGTTCTACCTATGCGAAAACTGAACACCTGGCTGCCAAAACCCCCAAAAGGCAATTTCAGGTGCGGCCATTGCACCCATTGCTCCAACACTATTAACACTTAACAGTTTCACCCACCCACATTCTGGCAAGACATACAACATTAAACAGTTCATAAACTGTAGTACATATGGAATGATATACTTCCTTACATGTCCTTGTAGACTGGGATATGTGGGACAGACTAAATGTGCACTAAAACTAAGAACTGGGGAGCACAAAGCAGCCATTAGAAACAACAACACGGAATATGCCATGGCGAGATATTATCAGGAGGCACGACATAGCTCACCAGCAATTCTTAAATTTGTAGCACTCAAAAAAGTGGAAATTAGTAGACAAGGTGGGAGCTTAAAACAAAAGCTTCTGCAATGAGAATCCTTCTGGATTTTCACATTGGAAACACTCACACCATTGGGCCTGAACGATGAGATACCTTTATACAGCTGTCTCTAATTAATCGTTCTGGTTCAGAGTGAGTAGTAAACAGACATTTCATGCGATGAGAGTATACTTTCTGTTTCCTGTTCTGAATGGTATCACTTGCCAGCTCTGCTATTCAGACGGAAAGCCTTGGCACAACTTGCCGGCTCTGTCAGACTCACTGTAGGCATTAGCATGACTTGCCTGCTCTGCTAGTCCAGCTGAAGGTACTAGCATGACTTGTGTGCTCTGCTAGTCCAGCTGAAGGTACTAGCATGACTTGTGTGTTCTGCTAGTCCTCTGCTTTTTATTGACAAGCTACCTTGCTTTTTGTTACTTAATCTTTTACCTTTCTCCTTGACTAGCATGACTGTTTTGCTCTGCTAGTCATTGGAATATTTTTCTACTACTATTCAATTCTTAATGGTTTCCATCAAGACATTTGCCCAGCTTAGCTTCATTTAGGCTAAAGAATATCTTTCATGGGCTTCTGTAACTATGGACCTGCCTTGCTGAACTATTTTAGCACAGCTACTTGTGACCTTGTGACCTCCGACACTAACATTTTTCGTTCTAGTCCATAGCATAGCATAACATAACATATTATTGTATTGTGCTAGTTCTCAAATACATTCTTAAATGTGTAACTTTACATTTATTGCACAACTTGATTCACTTGTTTAGTCTTGTGCTGTACACTTTCACTGTGTGATGTGTGTGTATGCTTTAAACTGCCATAAGGTCTTAAACACATCTCAGGGAGGGTTCAGCATGCTCTGATGATGATTCAATTCGAAACATAAGTGCATTGCTTCCCTACAACATGGGCCACTGCAGGCTGGATGTTAGAGAACTGCGCAAGACACCTCTTAAAACTTTCTTTTCATGTTTACCTTGTGGTTACTCATTTTCGAGACCTAAAAAGCTCTGTGAGGTGTTCCTCTTGCGAAGTAAGTAACTAAGGATTTATTACCTGGCTATCCACTGGTTGGACCAGAAATATCTGTACAACTGCATCACAGACCTGTTGGTGAGCTTTGGACCTATATGTGCATTTGACTTACAGCATAGTTTTGTCTGTATGTATTTTGTTGTTACTATTGGTGTTTCCCCTTTAGTTTAACTGTGCTGTCTATACTTTAATAAACCATGCAATTGTTGCATTGTTTAAGGTGATAGTACCTTATTTTCCTTCCAGGAGTGCTGACCTACCCCACATTGTGGGATCCTGTATTAAGTGCTACTCGGTCTTTATAAGATTTTGAATCTGCTGATCTAAGAGCTGCTGCTTATGCATAAGCCGTTGAATATGACATCACCAGTGTTCATTTTGTAACAGTTTTGCTTGCATTTTTGATTGTGTAAAGATACAACAGACATAGCACAGTTAGATAGGTTTTTTAAGGGCTTTTTTTTTTTTAGTTTGTCTTCAGTTTTTGTCACTTTGCAATCTTTGGAGGTGGGGGGTTATGTGCTTTAGTCAAATTGTATTTTTTTAATCTGAATTTGGCTTTTACATTACATGCAGTGGAAAGCTACCTTTCTTGTGTCTGTGTGGTGGTGGGGTTGATCTGTGTGTTTTACCATAATGAAGTTATATTTATATGTGAATTTTGGCCATTTTGCATGTAATGGAACATTTTTAACTTGCATTTTTAGTGTGTGTTTGTGTCTGAGATTTATCATGTGGATAATTTTGACATGAATTTCAACTTGAAGAATTATATTTTCTGGTTAATGTACCCTGTAATGACCGGGTTTTGATCTACAGGAGGTAGAATCAGTCACAGATCCCATTCTATAATAATGATTATTATAGCTGTCCCAGCTCCGTCGTGGACACTGTAAGCATATAATTGTTGTTTGGTATTGTGGTGACTGTAACAATTACAAAGCAGGCTGTACCTTCATTTCTGTCATGTATTTTTTTCTCGATGTTCTGAATTTTACAGTAACTGCTGTGAAATGTATACTCTTTTTTTAAATAGTCAACTGTTATTTTTTTATATCTGGGGTTCTTTTTCTTTTCCTTTTGGCCAATTAGAAGATTTTCTGGGTGTGATGTGTGGAAATATCACTTTGCCCGAAGGCTGACAGTTCTTGTTGTTTCTCCTCTACCTTACTGACTGTTACATCACAGCTGCTCAGGAAGGGACTCCGAGACAACGGCTGCCAGATTGGTCACTTGTGATACCATAGTGAGTGAGATCAAACTTTTTTTTTTCAGAACTTACAAAGTCCTTTCCTTCCATCGGGGTACAAGCAATACCACCACCCCTCTCACTTTATTCGTTTGCATTGTCTGCAGAATTCTATGGCCAGCCCACAGTACTGGAACATTTTTGTCTTGTTACTGCAGTTTTTATCAACAAAACTCTCATAAAATGTAGGTGGTCTTTAATCTTTTTTTGCTCCCCCCCCTTTCTCCCACCATACTGATGTTCAGAGTTACCATGGCTTCAGCACTCCCACCAGCCAATAGACACACAGATGGGCAAGGGGCTGCCGTCACTGCCGATACGAAAAAATGACCATAATTGGCCGGTCAAGGTGCATGAATGCCAGGTGCCCATGCCTTGACCTTCCCAGGAGATCAAGTGCTATGACTGTTTTGTCTGCCAAGAAAATGGGGAACTTAACTGCTAACCCCCACCCACCATTTATAGCTACTAAGACCATTTATACCTGGGGTACAAATATGCACAAAACAACAGAAATTTGGGGGGATTTAAGCTGCACTTATGATAAATCGAACCCTCTAGCACTAATGGACTTGTATGATATAGGGGTCAGTTGATTATTTATGCCCAGAAAGCTGAAGTTATCATTCTTTATTGTACATGACATGCAAGGGAGATGACCACTCGCCCAGGCTCTTCTTCCCTGATTAACTGTTTTCAGATGTGTAAAAACATGGCGCCTCTAAAAATGGCCACAGTCTTCTGAAATAGTGAATCACTGAGTGGTGGTACTGGATAATGCAGAGCACACTACAGGATTTTGGTTTATGAAAAAAACACAGGCACTTACCCACTCCACCGCATGCTCTGGTATGGGGATTAATAAGGTATCTCCATGATCAAGTTGAGATATACAAAAGTCCTTTATTAAACAGCCAACATCCAGTAAAAGCAATGAGGCAAACTGAGTGTGTGGTTCTCCCACATCAACGTTTCACATGCCAGTGCCTTTTCTGGATGTTGGATGTTTCATAGTAAAATGTTTGTTCATTTGTACTGGAGTCTGGAGATGCCTTTTTACTCCACGTACCAGAACAAGCCACAGAGGGGGGTAAACGCTCATTTGTTTTTCATGTGCTTGCTTTAATTATCAGTAGCATCCCCCACTGTTCCCCGATGCTGACTTTCTGTGTCCTGGGATAGTGATTTAAAATTAAAAATAATAATAATAAAAAAAAGCTGGAAAACACAGCTGCATTTTGAATCAGCTGGTTCTGTTTTAAATAATCTTTTTGTGTTTTTTTTTTATTATTTAGAAAACAGTTATAATAAAATAAAAATATAGGGAGCTGTGTATACTTGCTTTATTATACATCCTTGGTTTTTCATCAAAAACCTTGGTGTGAATAAAAAAACTCATTACAGAGCTGTCCATATATAATTCTGTATGTATCATAATTTATTAATGCAAGGCTGCTCAGTTATGATATGCAGTATCTCATTTTTAGTGAGGTCTGGCTTTTTAACCAGTTTCTCAGCTGAGATGGCCAAAACACAGGGAGGCCAGTGGACTTGCTCACGATCACGCAGTAAGCCAGTGGCTCTGGTGGTACTTAAACTCCCCTGTTTTCACAGCTTTGATCTGTAACTTCTGAACCCTACTGCCTTCATGGAGGTAGAGATAGGATCCTATTATACAGTTGTGATAAAATATAAGCTTGATCAATTGCTGGCTAAGTGAAAATGTACATCTTGCTATCCAAATATTTTACCTTTAAGAAACAGAAAGAAATTTAATAAAGGATAAAAAAACTTCTGCGTCAGGATGAGTAAGTGCCTTCTGCTAGGAATCTCATCTCCTCACTGAGATGCCGAAGTTAAAGTTCATAACATGAGTAATATAACAAATTCAGATGGAATAAATGTTTAATGACATTGAATATGGAGTGGAGAAATACAGAACGTCTTAGACACATTGCATGTGGGAGGAAAAGAACACACAGGGGTGGGGGTAGGGGGAATGGATCTGGTTTCCTTAAAGAGGCAAGGTCCTTAGCATAGTATAGTCTTGGGTGGGGGGGAGAAGGGGTGGAGTTCACTGGATCTTTTCTTCTTAAATACATTGGGTACCCAGTGTGGTGTAGTTTCAGAGTGTGTGTGTTTTCACTGAATTTTCTTTCCATAAGAGGCAATGTACTGGCACAGCAGACACTCTCCTGGGGGCTGGGGCTGGGGCTGATTTGCTTTTATATGTTTCCTTTGCTTTCCTCAAAGATGCACAGCACACATATTTTTTTGGGGGGGAGGGGACTTGATCTGCTTTCCATAAACAGACACGGTCCTGTGCACAGTGCAGACTGTGGTGATGAAATGGATCTTCTTTTCTTAAAGAGACAAGGTCCTGAAGTGACTTCCACTGATGTCACCGTACTATGGAGATGTGAATCAAGAGAACTTATGCTAGCTTGAATAGAATTTAACTATTTTTCTGCATCGATAAAAGCAACAAACCTGGTCTCATGCAAAATAATAGAGTTAGACAAGATGGTAACTTGGCAAAAAACCAAAATGGCCACCTCAGGGTTGATTAAGCAAGAGAAACTAGTTTTAGTAGAATAGACTCGAAGCAGGAGCTTTTCCTTCACATAGTGGGCCACATGCCGAGACCCAGCCACAGAGAGTGTGATGGAAGAAGAGGAACAGAACTTTTCTATCACCCCCTGCAAACTGTATAACGAGCTCCGAAGACTAGAGGACACCCTGGACCCCGTTAGATGTGAAGTGGCTGCTAATAGTAGGGATATAAAAAAGCAGGTACACAAGACCCAGGAGATGGAAAAGCAGCTCTCAACCCTCACTGACACTACTGACCTGCACAGTGGGGCCATCCTGCAGTTGCATAACCAGGAGCAATGACTCCATTAAAAAACTGAAGATCTGAAAAATAGATCTTGGAGAGTGAATATCTGCATACATGACATTCTGGAAAAAACAGAGACTGAAAGCACGATAGACTTTATGGACAGTTTTATGCACAAAGTCTTGAATTTGGCACCAGAATATCGATCAAACATCATAAGTGCAACCAGAGTCGTTATTTGCCCCACTGGCAGATCCAAAAGCATGATGATTACTGCATTCCAAGGCTATAGAACAAAGGAGGATGTGCTTAAAAAGGCA
This sequence comes from Neoceratodus forsteri, assembly GCA_016271365.2. NCBI lineage: Eukaryota > Metazoa > Chordata > Ceratodontiformes > Ceratodontidae > Neoceratodus > Neoceratodus forsteri. The sequence continues at coordinate 1,009,492,516 of CM057452.1, read as the reverse complement.
TGGGAAAAGAGAGATTTTATTTTATGACTGCAGATTGTTCTTTGAGTATGAGTATGCACCCTTTATGATGGAACACCGAATGCAATGGTTTGGTGTGCTAAAGGACTTGAAAGCTTAAGGAATAAGAGCACACATAGACTATCCAGCAAAGCTGGAAATATATCTTTGAGATGCTGGGGGAAGCTAAAAATGCCTTACAAAACTTGGGGATCAAGTTTGACAACATAATCGGTGCTCAAAAATTGAAAGAGCTGGAGAGAAAGAAATGTACTTTTCCAAAGAGATCCAAAAGTGACAACAAAGAATTGGGAGGGAGCCATTCTGGTGGTAGCCCATGACCAAAGATGGTGGCTGCATGTTCCCAATCTACAGCCACAGCAAGGGAGACCGACTCCCCTACCTGGAACCAGACACCCTTGTTGTCACAGAGAGAAGGCAGAGAAGAAAAGAATGACAAATTAAGTCAACATTGTTGAAAGGACTCTTAAAAAGACACTAGTACTGACAGAAACTGTAATTAAACTGTGTTGAGTGGGGGGCACTTTTATAAGGTAAGGGGATTTTTTTTCTCTTATCATTTAATGGTTCCCACAGGCTCCAAGACATTGGCAAGCCATTATCGATGAATAATTAGTGCCAGAAAGGTTTCCTGGCTACATGAGACTTTATATTTCTAAAACGGTTTAGTTTAAATTACAGTTAGCAGCAGGGGACCAAGGGGACTTTCTCACTTCCCCCTCAACATCGGTGTCTGAATCAGTGTGAAGGATTGCCTGCTTGACTGTACTGTAGACCATAGAGACTCAAGAATGGCAACGGGAGTTAGTGACTGTTATCTTTGTCTAAGATTACAGTCCTATGAATCTGTTAAAGGAGCTTGGTGACGGTTGGGGGGCGGTTGAATGTTGCTGAATGTATTTTATCAACTGTATCTGATAACGGATAGGGCTTAAAAGAGTTACTCACGGGGGAGGGGCCACAATCCGAAACAGTTCTTCTCCTCCTTTTTTGGAGGAGGTGGGGGCAGAGAGCGCTAAATGGTTTCAGAGTGTATGATATTAAAAACTGCCAGTCTTTAGTATTGGGTGGGGGGGAGAACATACCACCAGGTTATCGGTTGTAGGATGGTATGAGGTTGGGTTCTTGGTAGCAGACGGATCCACCCTCTACACATACAAAAGCAACAGTTCAGTATGGTGGGAATGGGATGGATATGTGTACAAATGCCTTTCAGTGTGAGTGATGCAGTAAACATTTTATGAATCAGGCCAAAGGACAAAGTTTATGGTTATCGCAGGGGGGTATTGAGATGCTATAAAAAAGTAAATGATCTTATAACAAATGACAGCAAGTAATACTAAAGCCTAACATGTTTGAGTGTAAGAGGCTCCATTAGTTAAACAGAGGACACAGTACCCACTGCTGGAGGGAGGCCTCCTTAAGTGGAGTGGTGTGGGTTGAAACCCAACACTGCCAGCTACAGAGAAAAAATAGACAGGTAACTGGAAAAGGGTGCCACGAATGGAAGGGGGGGGAAGAGGTAAATAAAAACATTTTATTGTGTGATGAATTAACTACTGCTGCTAAGGTTAAATGACATGAAGTTGTGCTGTTAAACTGTTGTCGCTGCTTATAGATACTGAGATTATGCTATCGGTTACTGATGCATGGTATATAAATGGAGCTTTCATGCAGTAAGAAAGGGGAAGGTCTGAGGGGGCATATCTCCAGAAAAAGAGAAAAAAAGAGAACAGTCATATATGGCTGATCTCACAGTAGTAACATATTATGTTAGAGGCCTAAACAGCGCTATTAAGCGAGCCCGCATCTTACAGGAGCTTAATACCACTGAAGCTGTAGTAACATATTTACAAGAAACCCACCTAACCTCAACAGAGCATGAAAAACTAAGGTGGAGATTGGGAGGGAAGTTATGCCACATCTTAGACAGAACACCCTCATTGTAGAGGTATGACCATACTAATTCAGAAAGATAGCCCAATACAAACTGAGACTGTGGAACAAGACCCAGAGGCAGGTATGTCCTTCTCTTGGGATTTTATAGGGATACAAGGTGTGCCCTCTTAAACATATATGCTCCAAATGATGGAAAGAAAACACAAAAGTTCCTTAATACAGTACTGCAAAAAACAGTCACAAATCCAACTAGGTAATATATAATTGGGGGTTTCAATATTATACTTTCACCAAAGTTAGAAAAGAGTGGAGGGAAGTGATATTTAGGGGGCAGACCTGGGAAAGTGATAAACAGATTAACAGAAGAATTGGGACTTATGGAAGTCTGGAGATTCGTAAATGGCTCCATGCGAGACTATACACATTATTCAAACCAGCACACTCGCTATACCCATATTGACTTATTTCTATTATTCACGGAATGGATGCATACCGTTCAATTATGCTCCATTCTATCTTGAACTCTCTCAGATCACACCCCAGTCACCTTGAAGCTGGAAATTAAACCCACACTGAGAAATTCCAACTGGAGAATGAATATAGGCCACCTAAATAACCCCCAATTCAAGGAGAGGGCTGTAAAAGCAATACAAGACTATTTGATAAATAACCTGGAAGGTTCAGTCACCCATGCTGTAAGATGGAGCACGTTAAAAGCTGTATTATGGGGAGGGGGGAGTATTACAGCATACTCCTCGGAGAAGAAAAGAGAGAGAATAGCTAAACAGAAACAGTTAGAGACCCAGATTCAAGAACTAGAATTTGAACATAGAATCTAACTAAATGAGCATGTTAAGACAGCACTAGATAAAAAATAGACTTACACTCAAACTGGAAGGGAAGTACAGTGAAATTAAGCAAAAATATTATGAAGGGGGAATAGAGCATACAGGTTTTTAGCACAGCAGTTAATGAAACAAGGAAATCTAGCAGTACTGCAGCTGAAGGACACCACAATACCGAAGGGGGTTATTGGACATGCAGGGAGGATCTCACAGATATTTCAGGAATATTATCAAGACTTGTATACTCAGGATGAGATTAACTCTTTTCAAGAAAAAATGGAGGCTTTTATTGTTCAAGATAACACTTCCAACTCTGACTGAAGTAGAAGCAAGAGAACTGGAAATAGGCATAGGAGAGGCAGCCATCAGAAACAGGATCAAAATACTTAAGAATAGGAAGTGGCCTCAATGACCTGCTGTCAGAATTTTATAAGATATTTGCAGAGCAGTTAAGCCCACTTCTAAGAAAAGTTTGCCTAGAGGTAATGGAAGGTGGACAAATACCAGACTCTTGGAGACTGGCACAAATGGCCATCCTGCCAAAACCAGGAAAAGATTTAACTGAGTGTGGGTCTTATAGGCCAGTATCTCTTCTTTATGCAGGCATAAAAATCTTTACTGGAATTTTGGCAGAAAGAATCCAGAAAGTGATCACAAAGGTAGTACATCAAGATCAGATAGGATTTATTACCGGCAGACACCTACAAGATAATATCCATAGACTACTAAACATTATTCCCACACAGGGGGCATAGAGGACATTCCAAATAGCCATCTCCATGGATACTGAAAACGCTTTTGATAGGGTTAATTAACATTTTGTTTTTTTCAAAAACATGGGGATATTGAAATTCGGCCCCAAATTAATAGCTACTATAGCGTCTTTGTACACAAACCCGGAGGCATTGGTGAGAATGAGTGGGATTAACTCAGGATATTTTAAATTAACCCGAGGTACCCGATAAGGATGTCTTCTGTCACACTACTGTTTGCAATATGCCTGAAACCCTTGGCAGCCAGAATAAGACAAGACATTAATATAATAGGCACAACAGCAGGGGGAACAGAGCAAAAAATAAAATATCATTATAGGCTGATGACTCCCTTTTCTTTCTGTGGAATCCCGTGTAATCATTTCCAAAGTTGGTAGACATTCTGCATAATTCAGCATTATCTCAGGATATTAAATAAATTTCTTAAAGTCAGAAGCACTGAAAATTAGTGGATCCTGTCCACGGGTGTTTGCAGAGAAGTTCCCATTTAAAGGAGCCCCACGGAAGAAGATTCATTATCTGGGGGATCCAGGTCATCACAAATCTTTCCAAACTCTTCACACTTAATTAGCAGACACTTTGGGAAACAACACAAGTGGATATGGCAAGGTGGGCTATGTTACCCTCTCCTTAACAAGTAGAACAGATGTGGTGAAAATAAATCTTTTATCCAGATTCCTTTTTTTAGTGTGGTCCTTGCCAGTTCACATTCCTAGCAGGTTTTGGGCCACACTTAACAGGGGTATACAGCGGTTTGTATTGGGGGGGTGACAGACAGATCATTACTCTGGCAAAAGATTGGGGGGGACTAGCTCTACAGGCATATTACTTGGCAGTACAACTAACTGTGATCTGCATTTGAGCAAAACAGAGATGGAGCGCAGGCTAGTATGGGATAGACACAGTGGGTGCAGGGGACAACCTCTTTTTACATTAGCCTTAGCCCCATAACAACAGTCTATAAAAAAGGAGCCACTAGTCGGTGAGACAGGCACAGCTTGGCAATACTACAAAATAAATAAAGAGATGGACAAACACAGACAATACACTGTGCCCCTATCCTTAATAAGATATGAATCAGATTTCTTACCTCATAGATTAGACAGAGGCTATGCAGTATGGGAAGTGCAAGTAGTAACTAAATTTGCACAGCTGATAGAAGAAAGGACATGCATGTCTTTCAACCTGGTTGAAGAGAAATTTGGGTGGACCAACATAGATTTTCATAGATACCTGAAGTCGGTCATTTAATTCAGCAACATGGAAACATACAGAAATTATCAAGACCTTTAGCATTCTGAGAAGATTACTTACATGGGGTAGTCAGTATAGCAGGGCATCAGAGATACATAGCTGGCATATACTGCCTACTACAAGAAGCAAAGGGAATAACCATAGATAGTCAAAACAGCCTGGGAATGGGAAGTTGGAATGGAATTTCAGGAGTGATGGGGAAAAAACAATTGCAAAAAGAATGGAAGGTAACTGCAGCACCCATCTAGAGAGAGCATTTTTTGGAAAATTCTGATTGGGTTTTCAAAACTCCAACAATTTCTAAACACTATAACACAACCAACACATCAGAGTGCTGGAGGCACTGCGGGGAGGAGGGATAACATTGGCACATTTTTTAGGGGTGCACCAAAATACAACCCTTTTGGATTCAGATTCCAAGGGAGGTTTGTAGCAGCACAGGCACTCAGTTGCTGTTAGAATTCACAGAATGGGTTTTAGGGTTCCCAACAGCAGTCAAAACTTCAGGCAGAGAGCCATAAGCTTGTGTTTATACTAATTGCAGCTGCCCTGAAATGTACTGCTGTTAACTGGTTAAAGGAACATCCCCCAACAATTGAGGACTGGATAGGACGAGTAAATGCAACTCAAGAAATGGAAATGATCATGGACAAATTAAATTTGAGAGAGGAGTGACACAATGCCAGATGGCAGGACTAGGTTTACAGGCAGTCTAACTGGGAGCAAAGCTAAGATGAGACTGACAGACAACTGTCACAGGATGGATAAAAAGAGAATAGGAGAGCCCTTGTTTTTGAGCAACACAAATGAAATGAAATGAGGAATGGATCTCTAGAAGACAGGTAAAGAACAGATATTAACAGTATCAAAGCAGTGATTTGGGTTTTTAATGCTTTTCTTGGTATATTCATTTTTTTTTTTTTACAGTTAAACTTTTTATTAATTTTTTCATAAGATATACAGACAAACCTCTTACAGTACAATGTGAGGATTTTTTTAAAGAGAAATTGAGGCAGCATATAATAAGAACATTGCTACAATAATACAAGGAGCTTTTGGTTTAAAATATAGTAAACAATACAGGTCATGTAATTAGCATATATTTGACATCTGTAGTGAACTTAAAGCGGATAGTATGATTAAATTCGGTTTATGTTAAAATGTTACATAATTATATATGATGCTGCAAAAGGGAAAAAAGTACATTCGTAAAAGGGTTGTGGAGTAATAAAGAACGATTGAGAACAGAGAATAGGAAAGAAAAGATATATAAGAAGTTAAGAGAGCGAGGGAGAGGGAAACTATAAAAAAAAAGGGGGGGGAGCGAGACTACAATGATGTATCAGTAAAAGGGGAAAATCTATATATATTAAGTCCATACATTGGTGCTGGAAGATTTAGTTGATTCCAAAAAATTAAAAACGCCCTGCCAACAATTGTTATATAACATGAGTCGGTCAGACAAGATATATGTCATACGGTCCAGAGAGGCGTATTGCAATAGTTCGTTAATGATACCGGGAAGGGTAAAAATTATTTTGGATCTCCAATGCATGAGGATTGTGCGTTTAACTTGGAGGAAGAGTATATTTAACCATCTGCTCTGCGAATATGAAATTTTATAAGAACGGTGATTAAAAATACCAAAAATGCAATGTTTAGGGTCCAGTGTAAAGGTTGACCTACTTTCATTACAAATCTGTGAGTACAGCGCCAAATCTTTTGTATGAGGGGACAGTGCCATAAGATATGCAACAAATCCCCATTGGGGGAATTGCAGCGCCAGCAATTGTTATTGTTCAATAAACCCATTTTTTGTAATACAACTGGAGTTCTGTACCACAAATGAAGGATCTTGGTTTGAATTAGGGAACTGCGTTTATCATTAAAAGATTTGTGACAGGAGAGCCAACATCTGGACCATTGTGCATTGGTGATATTATATTGTAACAAAGTACTCCATCTGTTTTAGCATTGACAGAGTAGTCAGGAAGGATATCACAGATATCTTTGTAAACAGTGCTATTTAAATTGGATGTTGTTTTATCCATTTAGAGATGTGCTTATCATACAGAGAATTGATAGAGAGGGTGTGAGGTAAGAGTTGCCTGTGGTTGAAGCTGTAGATATTTCCAAAAATCCTGGTGGGGAAGATTCCATATGCCTCGTAGGTCGGTGTAAGATTTTAACTTTAATGACTTGGGTTCAAGTATATCCTGCAAAAAGAGAATACCCTTATTTTTCCAGGTACGACAAAAAATAGGATGATTATCAAGAGATATATGGTGGTTACCCCAGAAGGGGTTGTAAGCTAAGGGTTTGGGGTTAGATTTAATATGGTTGTGAATGATTTTCCAATAGAATATAGAGGCAGCTATGGTAGGGTGAGACTTTAAAGAAGAGGTAAGGGTGTTATAAAGGAAAGAAGTTGCCACATTACCAGGACATAAGGATGTTTCCATATTGACCCATAAAGGAGACTGGATGTTGGGTTTGTTAAACCATTTAATTGTTTGAGATGTATGGAAAGCCCATAAGTAGGCCTGGAACCAAGGAAGGTCAAAGCTACCTTTTGACCAATGGGATCTAAGTTTATTATGACTAAATCTAGGTATTTTGCCTTCCCAAATGAAGCTGCTGATAATTTTGTCTATTTTGGTAAGGAAACTAGAGGGAGGTATCAAAGGGATATTGGAAAATAGGTATAATATTTTAGGGGTTATTGACATTTTAATGGCGGAAATTTTACCATTAAAAGAAAGTTTAAGTAGCTTCCATCTATCAAGAGTTGTTTGGATACTGGTTAACAGAGGAGAAAGATTAGCATCCCATAATTTATTCAATGTTGGGGTGATCCGAATGCCAAGATAAGATATGCCTTGAGGGGCCCAACGAAAGCCTAATGAGTTGTTCATGAGGGGACTACAAAGGGTATTCAATGGTAGCATTTTGGATTTGTTAAGGTTTAGAGCTAGTCCGAAGTGGGAGGTGAAGTCATTCAGTAGTTTAACTAAAGGTTGCCCAGAACTTTCAAGGTTTTCAAGCAAAATAAGGAGATCATCTGCATATGAGAGTGAAGTATAGTGAGAGTTACCAATAGTAATGCCTTTAATTGTACCAGATTGATGTAGGGACGCAGAAAGAGGTTCCATGGCAAGTTTAAACAATGAAGGCGATAAGGGGCACCTTGTCTGGTGCCTCTTGCTAAGTAAAAGGAGGGGGACAAAATAGAGTTCGTGAGAACTCGAGCTGGAAGAGGTATACAGTAATTGAATCCAAGCACAAAAATTATGTGAAAGCCAAAATGAGATAGCACCTGATATAGATATTCCCAACTGAGAGAGTCAAATGCTTTCTCAAAGTCAATGGCTATTGCAGCTGCAGGGTTTAAGAGTTTTGCTTTGTGAATTAAATTGAGTAATGAGTGAAGATGATTGGAACTGTTTCTATTTTGATAAATCCTGATTGAGAGGTATGGTGGAGTTTAGTCATTAAAGATTCTAAGCGAGAGTTAATAATTTGGCAAAGATTTTTCCATCAGTATTAAGAAGTGAGATCGGTCTATAGTTTGAGGGAAGAAAGGGTCTTTGTCTTTTTGAAGACTTTATAATGGCTTCAGTCATTGTGCATTGGAGTTTCTTTATTAAGGTTGCTTCTTGGAATACATTGACTAATACAGGACAAAGACTGTCAGATAGGGTTTTATAAAAATCAATGAGACCCATCACTGCCAGGTGCTTTACCGTTTTTAATGATGATAAAGCAATTTGGATTTCCTGTAAAGTGATTGGTTTATCAAGCATAGCTTTGTCCTGAGGGGATAGGTGGGGTAGATTCAATTTTTCCAGAAAATGTTGTATTAGGTTGGGATTTGTAGTATTAGGTTGCGAGTATAGTTGATGGTAAAAGGATTGCATAATACAATTGATTGAAAGGTTGTCTGTGTGTGTCTGGCCTGATGAATCTTTTAGACCTGCTATATGTCTCTGGGTATATTCATCTTTAAGTTAGGTTGTACCAGCCAAACTCCTGTTGAGTCAACGAATAGTTATTATTCATTACATCACTAATTTTCATAGTAACATAGTAGTTGTTGTCAGAAGAGGACCCCCTGGTAATCTAGTCTGCCCTAAAATTTTTTTTTTTTTTTTTTACCTAGTATATCACTACAGATCCTCCTTGATCTGCGGCCTTACCCCCTGGCCCTATTTCTAAGATCCCCCTGTGTCTATACCATGCGTGTTTAAATTCTACTACTGTGTTGGTACATACCACCTCTACTGGTAGTCTGTTCCAGGCATCTGTCACCCTTTCCATGAAGAAATACTTCCTGTCAGATGGATAATGATTGGGTTTAGATAAAGACAAAAGAGTGTATGGATAGTTTTTTATTACTACTTGAAGGAAATAAATAAGACAGCACAAGTTGGGGGGGGGGCAGAAACTGTGGATGGTGGTGAATGAAAGAACATTTGTGATGGTGTTACTCCCTGGGCCACACCAGAAGGAAGACAATGTGTGGATGAGTGTATAGTATGAGATTCACACTTTGGCTGTATGCTATACCTGATGTATAGCTAACAGCTGGTTGAAGAAAGCAGAGTTGGAAAAAAAGAGACAAGGTCCTGTGCACAGTGCAGACACATAGACTGATTTCACATCCTTCTCCTCCCCTAGGGCCACCCCACCCCTCCTTCTTGCCCTTCTACCTGTCCCCCTGAAAATGGTGCAGCCCAGGACAGCAAGTTCCCAGTCATTGTTATCAATCTCCCGGGTTTCGTTTTTGGCAAGTCCGTCTGGCTTGGCCTCTGCATCACTGCCTGTGGCTCCCCCATTTTGCTGCCGAGGCTCCTGGTGTTCAGGCAGACTGCTTTCTAGGACTCTTATTTTTTACACCAATCTCTTTTTTTTTTTTATCTGGACCTCTTTTTGTGCTTGACAACTGGTCTTGTCTCTGTCCTCCCACTGGTATTGTGCCCCGTTTCCTACTTCTGCTTGCTTTTCTCTCCCATTCTTTATATGTCCAATCCATCTACTATCCTTTCCTGCTGCTGTGTTCTTCCCACTTGCCCTCCCTCCCTCCCTTCATGTCTAGTTTTACACTTCTCGTTTCCTCTTGCTGTTTTCATTAATATGTACCAGCCAGGGAGTACCAGTTTGGTATCCCTCCTTCAAGGTGAATCCCACTGCGTTCTAGGCACTAGCCTCCCCCTGATCCAGCAGCGCATTCAAGCAGAGAGAAAGAGAGAGGATGCTGCCAGGAAAAAAAGCACAATACTGGAAAAACAACAAAAGCCAGCATACACAGACTCAGAGATATGGCTGAAGAAATTTGTCTTATGATACATGAATGGGTGATAGCTGCTAAATCCGCGGTGCTTCGAAGCACTCTGCCATTTCATCAGGGGGTGTGTGTCTACTAGGTTAGTGCAGATGTGAGTTTAAATAGCAAGTTTCGTGATACTCATTGGTTTGGTAAATGTTGTTTACATTAAGTATGGATCAGCCTATTAAAATGCGATCTACTTAAGATGTCTAGGAACTGGGGCCATCCCAGTGGTGCTGAGGGTTGAGGCGCTTGATGCCACACCTCGCTTCATGCTGGTGACCCAAGTTCGAATACAGGCTTGGGGTGCTGGGGGTCGGCCGGGTGGGGAGGGAGTGAGGAGCTGATTGAGCTGCCAGTTGGCAGCTCTCATCCTTGGGAGGGATCTGATGGGCTCCTCGGGGTTTGGCTGCTTCCTGGTGGAGGCCAGGTGGCAGCGTCACATTCGAGGAGCCCTGGCGCTAGGCCAGGGGAGGGCAGACAAGGCTGTGGACCGGAGCTGCGGTGCACATGCACACCTCCACGCGCATGCGCTACTGCTTCTGGGGACTCGGGATAATGGGGCAAAAGCAGAAAACGCCTTGGAGGATACGGTGAGGTGACCAAGGCCCCAGGAACCAAAACCCACATACCAAGGTCGGACCATCCGTACAACAGGCTCTCCTGAGCCTTTTGAACTGACCCAGGACTGACCCTCTAATCTCAGAAAGGCCACCAGGTAGATGAGGTGGGCCCTCCCCAGGAGGCTGAAAGGTTCCTTGGCTTCAGGAAGAGGGTGCTTAGTAACTTCCCTGGAGGAAGGTGGGTTTCAGGCCGGGAATAGAGACATTGGGTGGGCACTCCTGAGAGATGCCCTGATCCCCTGGTGAATAAACAGAATCTACAAAAAAAGATGTTTAGTAACTATGCTGCTATTAAATGCCTCAGAGCATCGTAATAACTAGCCCTCCCCATAACTAGCTGAAATGCTCATCTATAAACACATTGCACCTCTGCCCTTGTGCTGAGGTCCCCTTCTCACTCGGAAGCAGTTCATCCCTCCTGAAGAGCCTCCAGTCCAGCCAAAATGCACCTCAGTCCCTTGTGAATTTAAAGCCCTCCCTCCTTCACCATTCTTTCAACTACTTTTCGAAGGTAAAGATTTTAAGCTTTTTGCACCCCCCCTTCATGTGACAAGAAGAATGCCTGAAAAGCATCCCAAGAATGCTACCTCCTTCAGAATTCTGCTAAACGTCCTAAATCTAGTTTTTAACTGCTGCTTGGCTTTCTTAATTCTAACCCTGCTGTCCCTCAGTGCTGCTCTGGACTCCTTGCTAGCCTGTACACTCTTTCTAATGGTTGTAAGCTTTTTTATTGCTCAGGATTAGTTGTCCTAGGTCCAGTTGGGTCAGGCAGGCCACTTCTTGTTATGTGTATTTAAACTGTAATTACTTGTCGATAAATTTTATTTTTTGTACTTTATTATAGAGATAATTAGTACTTTATACAAACAGGTATGCCTTGTAAATAAGGATTCTTTGAACCTTAATGGCTGTATCACTGTATAAATAAAATTTTACATAGTTTGTACATACTTCTTGGCCCTCTTTCTCTTACTTTTTAAAAGGGTGCAGACATCTGCAGCTGCTTCGAGCATGATCTTCATTTAATCCCACATACGCTCTGCATTACCAGCCTTATGCAGCTGTGCTAGGTCCTTCACACCAGGTCCTTCATCTTAGCAAAGTCTGCTTTACTAAAGTTCTGGGTCCTGGTGGCTGCCACATAGCTAGTCTTCCCTATCACTAGGGAGAATATCTGATTTTGATTTATTTTGTTAACCAAGTTAGCTCACTGGAAAAGGCTGTCCTTTAACAGGAGTAGCTGGACTGCAACAGGTAACATTACATCACATCAAGACCCAGTTGTGATCACTGCCTCCCACCATTTTCTTGACATTTCAAACGGGGGATGATCCCATTCCCACTACTGAGAACAAGTTCAATGGTAGCCTCAATACTAGTCCCATGTTGGACATGCTGATCTAGAAAGAAGTCCTTGAAGTTGGACAGCAATGTAGTCTCAACCCTGTTAGCCCTATCGAGACTCCAGCCTATATGAACAACCCCAGGATCCACACTCATCCAGTTTGGTTGCTGCTCTTGTAAGTTCCCTGATCAGCTGGGTATTCTGCTCTTCTGAGCTCTTTGGGGGCCTTTAGCACAACCCTGTGGTGACTGTCTTTACCTCCTCCCCCTTTGCTCTAGCTTGGCCCAGATGGTTTGTATGACACTGGTTGCCCCCCTGTACTCCCACAGTGACTCTCTTCCTTTCAAATAGAGCCACCACACCCCATATCTTGTTAATCCTTTTTCTTTGGAATAGTCTGTAGCCCTCTAATATGGTGTCCTAGTCATTTTCTTCTACCCCACTAGATCGCTGTAGTTGTCACTATGTCCTGGCCCTCAAACAGCATTGGGCCTTCAGACTCACTCATTTTTCTTGAGTATGCCTCTTCATATTGACCTGCTTGCAAGTGAGGATTTTTACCCCTCTATGTCTCCTTGTTTTCCCTGGTGTGTCTTCTCCTATTGTGCTGTCCTGTTCAGTTGTCATTCTCTCTGTGTTTACCTATATCTATTTCTTAGCCTTGGTGATCCCCTGCACCAGTCCTCTCCCCTATCCTCTAGCTTAAATCCCCTTATTGCCCTGTCAGTTTCTCTTGGCCAATACCACCAGCCCTTCCTGGCACAGGTGCTGCCCATTCTTGACATGCAGATGCCCAGAGTTTTGCCTGTGGGAAGGTTTGCGTACAGAACTCTGCGCTGCTCTGATTCATCAGCAGCTCATGCTAGCATGCTGTGCCAAAGCCAAAACTCCAAATTACTGGTTCCATGAAGAGAACTGTTTTTAGAATGTTGTCCACAAAATAAGAACATACGAAATTGCCAGTAGATACAGGCCATTTGGTCTATCTAGTCTGCTGGACTGTGCAGCACTTCAGTCCATTAGACTGCAGCTGCCCCCTCCCTCATATGCCCTCTCCCCATCTTGCAACCCCTCCTGGTTTGTACACTCCCATTGAATCTGTCCCACCCCTTCTTGAAGCCCCCAACACTCTGCACTGATATGACTTCCTCTGGCAGAGCGTTCCACCCTGCCATCCCCCATTCTGTGAAATAGTGCCTCCTCCGTTTCCTCTTGAACCTGCTCCCTTCCAGCTTCATAGAGTGTCCCCTGGTTTCCCTTCCGCTCTTCAGATTGAACACACACCTGGTGTTTCTTCTGTTCAAACACTTCAGGTACTTGATGGTCTCAATTATATCCCTCTCTCCCTTCTTTCCTCCAGGGTATACATATTGAGCTCTCTCAGTCTCTCCTCTTATGGTCTGTCCCCCACCCCAGGATCATTTTTGTTGCCTTGCACTGTACCCCCTCCAGTAGTTTGATGTTCCTTTTCAAGTAGGGGTGCCAGAATTGCACACAGTACTCTAGGTGCAGTCTAACCAGGGACCTGTACAGGGGCAAGATGACCTCCCCAGTCCTAGAAGTAATTCCCCTTGCTATACATCCTAGCATCCTGTTTGCCTTCTCTGCTGCCTTCCTGAACTGAGCAGAGTGGTTCATCTCCCCGGTTACCAGCACTCCCAGATCCTTCTCGTCTTTGGATTTTGTTAATGGGACACCCTCCAGCCAACAATTGTGTCCTGGGTTCTTGCCTCCTAATTGCATCACTTTGCACTTCTTGACATTGCAACCAAGCTGCCAAATGTGAGACCATTCCTCTAGTTTTGCCAAATCCTCCTGAAGTACTTTTGCTCCCTCCCCCCATCTACTTCGGTACAAATCTTTGTGTCATCTGCAGAGAGATTGGTCTTGCTCTTAATCCCTACTGCAAAGTCAGCTATGAAAATGTTAAACAGAACTGGTCCCAAAACCGAGCCATGTGGTACACCACTTGTTACTGTCCTGGGTTCAGATGTCCCCCACTACTACCTTCTGCTGTCTACCCTGCAGCCAGTTCTCGACCCATCTGACCAGTTTCTTCCCTGCTCCCAGACTCTTCAACTTGCAGATCAGCCTATCATGTGGCACTGAGTTAAAGGCCTTGCTGAAATCCAGGTAGAGGACATCCATCACATGTCCCCTGTCCAGTGCTCGCATAACACAGTGGTAAAAATCAACCAGGTTCATCTGGCAGGATCTGCCGGAGACAAACCCGTGCTGCCTGCTGTCCTGGAGGTTGTTATCCTCAAGAAATTGCACCAGCCTTTCCGTGAGGATTGTCTTCATTAGTTTTCCCGCAATTGCAGTAAGGCACACCAGTCTGTAGTTCCCCGGTTCGTCCTTGGGCACACTCTTGTGTAGAGGTACCATATGTGCTTCCCTCCAGTCCCTGGGCATGCACCCCGAGTTCAGAGAGGTATTTAACAGGTCCGCCAATGGCCCTGCCAGTACCTCTGCCAACTCTCTCAACACCCTGGGGTGGACTCCATCTGGGCTAGGTGCCTTGTCCACCTTCACGGACTTAAGGCCCTCCCTCACCCTTTCCACTGTGAGTTCCCCATCCGTGGTTGCTTCTCCCCCACCCTCTCCCACCTCACCCTTCCTCTCAGGTATGGGCCCACCCCTCTCCTTGGTGAAGACTGAACAGAAGTATTCATTAAGTACTTCTGCCTGCTCAACCCCCTTTTCTACCCACCCACTTCCCCTCCTGATCCTAACAATTTGATCCTTGCTCTTTCTCTTCTGTTTGATATATCTGAAGAAATCCTTTTCTCCTCCTTTGATCCCCTGCACTAACCTCCATTCCCTAGCCGCCTTTGCTGCCCTTACCACTCTGCTCACTTCTCTGGATTTCTTCACATGTTCTTTTTTGTCTTCTGCCCTGTTGGATCGCTTGAAGTTCCAAAATGCATTCCTCTTTTCCCTCACCTTCTCCACTACCGCTCTACTTATCCAACTAGGTTTCTTGATCCTGGCTTTCTTGCTCTGGCTCTTGACACAAGTTTTAGTGGCTTCAGCCAGTCCTGTCTTGATGATTGTCCATTTTGTTTCATGTCCATTTCTGGGTGGATGCTTGCCATGTGACTTTCCAGTATGTTTCCCATTCTGCCAAAGTCCGCTCTTTTGAAGTCCAGGACCCTAGTTTTTGTAGTGGCTACTTCCATACCCGGGTTGATTGAAAACAACACTGTGCGGTGGTCACTTCTTGCCAGAGGTCCCTCCACCCTTACATTCCTGACCTGTTCCCCATCTTCCAGTACCAGGTCTAGTATATTTCCCTTCCTTGTTGGCTCCATTACCCTCTGGTTAAGGAAGCCATCCTGAAATGCTTCCAGGAGGATCTGCTGCCTGGTGCAGTTGGTTGCTGGGATGCTCCAATCCACCCCTAGTAGATTGAAGTCCCCACCACCACTGTGCTCCCTTTGCCACTATGCCTCCTTATCTGCTCCACTAGTTCCCTGTCAATGTGCTCCTTCAGCGCCCGGAGGTCTATAAACATCCCCCAGACAGATCTTGGTCCCTTTCCGGCTGTGTAGTTGCAGCCAAATTACTTCTGATCTGCCCTCCTCCCCTTCCTCCCTATTACATCTGATCCCCTCTCTTACATAAATGGCAGCCCCCCAGCCTTCCCTTTATCTCTATCCCTCCGGAAAAGTTTGTACCCTGGGATGGTTAGGCCCAAGTCATGGTGCTTGGTTGCCCATGTCTCAGTAATGGCAGTTATGTCCACGTCTCCCTCTGCTATCAATGCCTACAACTCTGCCAACGTGTTCCCCAGGCTCCTAGCATTTAGTGAAACCATTCTCCACGCTGCACCTATTCTTCCTGCTTCCTTACCCTTCACTCCAACCCCTATTTTGCCTACGTTCATATCTATCCCTGTAGTGGGGGGAGATCCATGGGACCCCCTGTCCTGGTGATTTCCAGCTCCAATGCCCTCCACCCCACCTAGTTTAAATGATACCTCTTCATTGATGAAATCCCCCAGCTTCTGCTTCAACACCTGTGAACCTGTCCTGCTGAGGTGTAACCTATCCCCTGCATAAAGATCTGTGTTATCCCATGTACTACCCCTATCCCCCACCAATCCATAATCCTTGGTCCCACACCATTCCCTCGGCCACTTGTTGAAGTTGCCGATTCTTCTCTTCCTGTCTGTGCTGGCCCTTGGCACTGGCAGAACTTCTGAGAAGGCTACTGTTGTTCCCTCTTTGCTGCATAGTTTTCCCACTTCCCTTAAGCTGTCTTGTACCTCCTCTGTCCTTCTCCCTTCCACATCATTTGTTCCCACGTGAACCACAATGTACGGCTTCCCCCCCACCTTCTCCACATATCTGCTCATTTGCTGCCGCACTCTATTCGCTGTCATGCCTGGCATGCAATCTACCCAGATGTTACTTTTTCTGACACCCCTTCCCCCACCTTATACCCTTAAGCATAGAATCCTCTAGAATTATGACTCTCTGACATTTTTCCTGCTCACCTTCTTGTTGCCCTCCACTGCCCCGCCTCCCAACTTGAAGCCCTCATCCCCCCTGTCTCAGCCCCTTGCCTCCCCTAACCTTTGCCCTGTCCTCTCCCCCTTGCAACTATGACCAGGCTGCTGACCTCCACCTCCGAACTATTTTCCGTCTGTGGAACCTCCCCTTTGCACTGACTTGTTGCTCTGTCCACCACGCTACCACCTCCTCTACTATTACTTCCCCGTGTCTTCCCTGAAATGTGGCCCTCCCCCACTTGGACTCCCCTCCTCTCAATATCCTCAGCCTTCCCCAGGCTGCCTGCTACTTTTCCCTTCCTCCTGTCTCCTTTCTTCTTCTCTCCCTCTGGAGAGTGCATCACCATCACCTCACTGCCCCCCCTTGTCAATGTGTCTTCTTGATGTACTGCCTACTGCCTCCCCACTGTATACCTTTTCCCCCCTGTAGTGTCCTCTCCCTGCTCCTTCACTGTAGCTTCCCTCCTCTCTGCTACTTGGTCTTCTGGACTAGCCAACTCTGAGAATCTGTTTGCCATGCTAATCTCCTTTCATGAGTCCAGCACCCCTTCTCACAGGCTGATATCTTTGCTCTGACCCAGTCTTAGTCATGCTCCTGTGCCTGACCCTCCTCCAGTCATTGCTTCCTTCCCTTGACTGCACCCATTTGTGTGGCCCTCCTGCTGTCCCACCAAGTTCCCCCTTATTTTTGCCTGTTTTACACTGTTTTGCATCCCTCATTAATTTCCCCTCCTGGCTGTGTTCCCCCCTATTCTGTCTCCTCCATGCCTCCAGTTCCCTCCTCAACCACCCTATTTCCTGCCTGAGCTGGCCCACCTGCCAATGCACCCTACAAACTCCTGCCTTCCAAGCCACTCCCAGGAATATGGCTGCTCCACATCCTTGGCAACAAACAATTCTTCCCATTTCCTGCCCTATTTGACTGCCCCTGCAAATCCTCTCCTCCCTTCTCCTAGTCCTACCCCACTCCATGGAACCCTTCCCCCACCTTGGACTTCCCATGTCTGTACAGAAAATATGTGGCTGTCCCAATTAGGCTCTTCCCTGTCTACCAGTGTGGCCTGCTGTCCTCCCTGCTCACACCCTGCAGATGCTACTCAAGATGCTACACTTCTGCTTCATGGCACTCAAGCTTCGGGGTTGCTTGGTCCCCTTTGAAATATAAATGGATCCCAGCCCTGCTACTGGCTGGTCTAAGTCACGTGACCATCCCTCCTGTGTATTTCCCAACCTCTCCCTCACTCAGTTAAATGCCCCCCTCCTCCCAGCCAAGACAAAATCATTTGTTTTGCAGTTACACTGTTTAAATCACACAGCACACATTGCAATCCCGTTAAATGCTACCTGAATCCTAAAATAAAAGAAACAGCACAGAGAAAGTACTTATCTTCTAACTCCAGCTGCCTCCCTCTGCAGAGTTTCACCTCCAACAGAAAGCAAACCGGGTAAATTGCTCTGTAACAATCACATGATCCCAGTCCCGCTATTGGCTGGTCCAAGTAATGTGACCATCCCTCCTGTGTATTTCCCAGCCTCCCTCAGTCAGTTAAATGCCCCCCTCCCAGCCAAGACAAAATCATTTGTTTTGCAGTTACACTGTTCAAATCACACAGCACAGATTGCAATCTCATTAAATGCTACCTGATTTCTAAAAGAAAAGAAACGGCACAGAGAAAGTACTTTTCTTCTAGCTCCAGCAATATAGGTAAGCAATACTGCCCGAGAGGGTGGGTAGTATTGGGCTATACCGGACCACTTATGGGCATTATGAGGCCTGACATCGCAGTCAGAAGGCCTTATTCATAGCCCCTGGAAGGTCCAATATAGCCCATACCACCACCCTTTTGGGGTATTATAGCACTTAGAACATAAGGGACATTTTTTGCAAAATTTATAAATAAAATAAAAAAGAATAAAAAAATTAAAAGTTGCTTTTCTGGTAAAGTAGTCCCTTTACTGGTAGAATCACCAGTAGAGGGCATTGCTGTGTTTGTCAGTGATATAGTGCTAGGAGCACTACCACCCCAAGAGCTTATCCTTATGCTTGCTTGCTGCATTGTTCCCTCCCCCCAAACAGCGGAGAACTGTTTATTTTGTTTTGTGTTTTCACGGAGAGCACCTAGTATAAAAGTGAGCACAACTGGGACTGATCTGGGGACATGGCATTAGCAGCAGCACTACTGCTTATAAGGGCACTTTTACTTTTTCTTTCAGACACTTTTCAAATTTAGCACAAGTCTCCAGTGTTGATAAGGAAGACAGTCCCATTCAGGGCTGTTTTTGTTTTGATCTCATCAACAGCGAGTGCCCGGGATGCGAGTGAGGTTGCCAGTCAACACGGTTATAGTGTGATCAGGAGTATGCTTGACTGATGGTGTATTTGAACCCAATGGCTCATTGGCTAAGGTGAGAAAGTGGTAGTGAAAAGCACTAATTTCAAATTTTGTCAGTATGTTTTTTTTACAATCAAGTTTCAGTATTAAACTGGCTGAACCTTTTGGTCTACTTGGGGGGGGGGACTCTTTCACTTAGCGAGAAAAGAACATGGTGGCAATTTTAAAGTGAGCATTCTAATTAGGCTCAATAATTTTGAATGTAAATAGGTAGGCAGAGACTGGCACTCGTAATTTCTCTGTTGCCTGATACCAGACTAGGTGGTTGGTGGCCTTAGCCACCTTAGCCAATCAGGTTTGAGAATTTCTCCAATCCCTTTTCTAATAAAACAGTGCATCAGGGCAGTGCTATCATACTTTAGATGCTTTGAATGTGCCTGTTTTTAAGGGTAGCTGCACATATGAGAAACTTTGAGAAATGAGAGTGTCTTATGTGCAGGGGGCATGGAGTGCTCCGATTTGGTCGACATCATTCTCTTTAGTGATATGAACATACAAAATTTGCCAGCAGATAAAGGCCTAGTGGTCTATCAAGTCTGCTCAAATGTGCAGCTAGCACCCCTTATTCTGCAGCTGCCCCTCCCTCCCTCCAACTCAAGCTAACTTGACAGCTTTACATATGAATATGAGTGGTATGAATTGAGCTCACACAGCACAAGGCTTTCTAACTTGTGCGTTGTGGTCCCCCCATTCATAAAGATAAGTGGCATATGCTGAGTCCGGGCATTGCTAAACCCCTACACGAATCCAAACAGCCACTGGGTACAAATTATGAGGTATCAATCTTTATATAGCGTTCACATATAGTTAATTTTTCTTGACCAGGAAAGGAGGACTAGGCAGCTCTGCTAATTTTTCAGCCTCTTCCTGGGGGAGAGGGGAGTCGGATGGTAACCAGCTGACACTGAACGAGATTAAGCTGTTGGTGGTATTTTTAGTGAATGAGGGAAATTTGGCCAGGGCACCAGGGAAGTTCCCCTGCTCTTTTGGAGAAGTGCCATGGGATCGTTAACGTCCAGCTGAACAACCAGCAGAGCACAGGCAGTCAGAACCTTGGTTTAATGTCTCATCTGAATAACGGCATCTCAGGAGTGCAGAACCCCCCAATGCTGCACTACAGTGTCCGTATTGGGATTTAATCCAGATTCCTGATGTGGAGATGGTACCCACAGTCTTCCGATCTTCCAGCTTTAGAGGTGAGTATGCAACCTGCTGAGCCACTGACATTGCATGTACTGTGTTAGATGCAGTCCCCAAACATAGGTATAATCTTAATGAGAAAACAATCAGCAGTATAATCTTTTAGTTCAAAATAAATAACCAGTGTTAGCAGTGCTCTGCCTCAGGCAGTACAAATCAGTAAGCACTGTTATCCTGTGTAGCAGTTTTGTAGATTAATAAATTTATCCAGTTGCCAAAAATGATATTCTCCTGTTTTCTGGGACCTCTAGAGGCTGATTGTGTGTGTCACCCCCTGTCATTGTGCTGAGATCTAGTACAAGAGGAGTACAGCTGTGTTGTTGGTGGAGGATTTTTTTAGGCTCACTTTAAATTAAGTCAAAGTACAGTGCCTCCCCCCCATTGTAGCTGAATGTCCAGGGTTAATTGGAAGACCCCTATAACTGTGATCTTGCTTATAATAATATTTAAGGGGTGAGAAAGCTGGGGTGCTGGTACAGCAGCGCACTGCACAACCAAGGAAATATATCTGGGGTCACTGTGGACAGTAAGATGTGGTCAGACAGACAGTGTGCTGCCATTGTAAAGAAAGCAAGTGCAGTGCTGGGAAGTATGCGGTGGTGGTGGTGGTGGTGGTGGTGGTGGTGGTGGTGGTGGTGGTAGGGGGAGCAGGTCAAGGGAAGTGATCCTCCCCCAGTTAGATGGCTGTGGTTAGACTGAACCTAGAGTGCTTTGTCCATTTTTGGTCACCACAATACAGAAGGAACTTCGTAGAGCTTGAGAGGGTCCAGCATAGGGCTGTTAAGCTGATTAGTGGCTAAAGGGGCAAAAGCTATGAGTAAAATTGGACAAACTCGCATTATTAGGCCTAGGAAAAAGAAGGCTGAGAGGGGCCATGATTGCAGTGTTCAGAATACTGAAGAGGATATTTGGAGCATACACAGGTATTTTAACTGGTGAGTACAAGCAGATTTAGTAGACATGCCCTCAAACTGAAGTAGTGAGGGACAGAATAAAGGGAACATCAGAAAGAATTACTTCACACAAAAGGTGGTTAACATGTGGTATAGCCTAGCCAGTGAGGTTGTGGAAGAAAATGCTGTTCAAGTTTTCAGAGTTGGATAAGACAGATTCCTGAGGGAGAATGGCATTAGGGTTACACAGTATGAGTAAGGGGTAACTTTGAGGCTGTTAAACGTAGATGCGTGCCCATATCTGAAGTGAGTATAGCCACTGCTGTGCAGCAGGAAGGGCGGACAAGATGGAACTTAAGTCCTTTTTGTCACCACAATACTATGCTGCTAATGAAACACAGACTCTTGTTTCTCATATTCATCCGTTCTAACTGCAGAATAAGCTGGAATTCCAGAAATATTAAGGATTTTATTACTAGGGGTCGAGGCTAACTCCTAGGCACTTTTATTTTTACCACAAGGAATTAGACAAACCAAGCAGGAGCTGAACAACAGGATTAGGTTATTTTCACAGCACAGATCTACTAGATCACCTTTTACTGTGACAAGCTCTTCTGTTTCTAAAATCGGAGCACCCGGAGCTGGAACGGGCTTAGTTGGGCAAACTGGTGTCCAAGTCACCCATATTTTTCTCCCCAGAGCTTGACAATTATTTCTGCAAGTGCTGTGACTACAGCACTAGCACTGAAAGGATTAATGCTGTTGTCGGGAAGGTAACCTCAGCAAGTGGCATTATGATCTACAGTACATTGTTTTATAAGTCCAGGGTGGTGAGAGGAGAGTAAAACATTCTCTTGGGTGGTCAGAATCCCTGGTTAAGGTCCTTCATGTAACATCGCTATTTCAACCCTAAAAGGAGTCCATACTAATGCACTTCACTTTCATTGCATGTAAGCATTTACTGTCTTATTATTCGAACACGCCAGTGGTCTGCCGCATAATTTAAAATACCGCGTGCTGCATTCTAAAATTCTGTACAGTATATTCTAAAATTCTGTGCAATATATTATAAAATTCTCTGCAATGTATTCAAAAATTCAGCATTTTCAGTATGTAGAAAATAATACAGAGAATAATATATGGGTTGGTGTATGTAACCAGAATTTTTATACATTCCTGAGGTGTGGGGTGCTACTTACGGTAAATCCCAAGAGTGAAGCTTGAGGGGTTCTCACACTATGGGTGTTTGTAAAATTCTGTTGCACACACCTACCCATGTCTTTTTTTTCTTTATATTTACTGACCAGCACTTTTAATAAGGGAGGGTTTTCTGGTCTGCTGATTTGAAAGGCGACAAACAGTCTTCATTTTTTCCTTGCTCAACCCAAAAAACCTATTCAGCACCTGTAAATTTAACAGAAATGTGCAAGATTTTAATTTTGTTTGGTGTATCTCGATATGCCACCTATGTACTTTTTTACTTTTCCCACTTTTCTTTGAATACACAAACTGTAGTCAATCTTAACACACGGTGCCTGTGTTTTCTTACTTGAGCTCCTACAGATGGAAGTGTGCTGGCGATGTTACCATGTCCCCCTGCCCAACATGCACTCACTCAGTTCATCATGGCAGTTGTGCTGCTGGGGCGTGCAATGAAAATAACACAAGCTTGATTGACAGCTTGCAGTTATACACGACCAGTTGTAACCAAAAATGACAACACAAGTTATTTAGCCATTACAAATGCTGGCTAGTAATTATTATTAATTTATTCGCACCCAGTTATTTTTATTATGTCAGTCATTTGTAATCCAATGAAAACTACTCCAGTTTATCAAACTGTTATGCAGGAAAATGTGACTTTGTTATCTGCATTCCCCTGTTTATCCCACACTAGTGGTGCATGTCTCTCTGAGGAGCCCCCTAGGCATACCACAACCCCCCCGAAGCTCTCTCCCACACTCACGTGCCTCCATTGTGCTCTGCATAGTTCCTCAAGGCTGGGTGGAGGTGGGGGATATACCTCCAACAGCATTCTGCTTCACGCAGTATGTGGTGGAAGCCAGTGGTGCCGGAACGGTTTGAAAAGTGGTAGGGCCAAGGACAAAAGGGGTAAAATTTCCCCTATTAAATATATTACCATGATAGCAAAAAGTGATAGGGCCACTTATGAAAGTGGTAGGGCCATGGCCCTAGTGGCCCCCCCGTTCCGGCACCTATGGTGGAAGCACAGGGCCTGGATTTACTGTCTCTCATCCACAAGCAGCCGGTCCATTTTTGCATTTTTCCCCCCTTTTGCTAGGATGCCGGCACTACTTTTGCCAAGTGCAGGCATGCACACAGGTACGTGGCTGTGCGGCGCTGGCCAGCAATCTTCCTCCCCCAAGGTATGCTTCTGCCTGTAGTATTACCTATGGTCACCCAGTTGGCTCTGTAGTGATGGTGTCTCACAGCCTCCTTCTCTGGAGAGGAAGAGTATCCTCTGGGATGCTTGGTCCCTGTCCCCCTGGTCATCCCCTGTGGACAAGGGACCCCTCCAGAACCTTGG
This sequence comes from Neoceratodus forsteri, assembly GCA_016271365.2. Taxonomy (NCBI): domain Eukaryota; kingdom Metazoa; phylum Chordata; order Ceratodontiformes; family Ceratodontidae; genus Neoceratodus; species Neoceratodus forsteri. The sequence goes on along the minus strand of CM057452.1, from coordinate 1,009,468,883 downwards.
TCGCTGGTGTTGTAAATGGTACCCCACCTCTGCCCCAACAGCTGGCTAGGAAAATGTGATATCTTTATCACAGAGTGCTCCACCCTGGTGGGGTGTACTGTGTATAACAGCTCTAAAATGCAGGAAAATGCCTCATGTACACTTAATTTAAAAAAAAAACTTTCTTGTATAAGCATGCCCTCAGACCCTCCTTATGTTCTGATAACTTTGGTCCCCCTTGTTCATTGGCACTGAGCATGCCTCTGCTTTTCTGTTACTTTTTCACTGCTTTAGTACTCTAAAAAGCTTATTTTTGATATATTCTGCAGTATTTACCACCACTGGAAAAAATAGTTTTTTTCTGTGCTTTTTCTGCACCACATAGAAAAACTGAAAACTGGTGTTAATGGCTATTACATGGCTACCACATATTATTCACTGATTTAAGTTAAATCAGAATCCATGTCATTCAGAGGTAAGTTGTCAGTATCCACGGGTATGACATCCTGTCTGTGAACAGTAGCAGTTCACCCATGAATAGAAAGTATTTAATAGTTTAGCATAAAAAAAAATTCTTTATTTAAACATATTTTACCAGGTAAATAAATAGAGCCCAGAAGATTTGTTACTAGTTGCGATTGGGGGGATACATTCATCCACAACAGATCTTGAACAGTAATAGTACAAGTGACTAAAAACACAATAAAAATGAATACATAACCATGTCATACAATACAATAATAAATGAGTACCAGTGAACAATCTGGAGCTAATTTTATTCTTGTGAAACTGAGGACATATCAATTACTTGTCCTTTGGCCTCAAAGCTTATTATGCCACATGCTTCTGTCAATGAAATTACCACTTTGTTATTCACAGGCACCCATAAGTTATTCTCTATGTATTCATTATTGTTAATGTTTTAGACTTCTCAAATGGACTATTTGTGTACCATTTATAATGTTTAGTGATGCTGACTTGCCCCTGTGGGGCCCTCTTGAAAGCTTGATTTGTCTTACCTAAATGAAGCTATCCCAACAGTGAAGCAAGCTGAGCATGTGCAGGAGCTGTCCATGCTCCTTATCGGGAACTGTCCAAGGTCCTTGACTGATGCAGTTGATATGATCTTTGGTGTCTCTTCCCATGACCGTTTTCCATAACAAAGATTGGTCTGGTGCAGTTTTTAAAGAGCTAGTGGAGCCAAAACAGGCAGACAGGGAAATACAAATTTTAAGTAGTAGTCAGTTGTAACTTTTTATTTCTGAAGTATTTTTCTTTTTCCTTTTGCTCATCAGAAAGTCTATGTGACTATATTATGCTGGATGTTTGGAACAACTCTTAGCCTGGCATCTGACATATGCAACCTTACTGCCCCACACTACATCATCAGCATTATGATGTCACTGACAATGACATCACTGGTGAATGACCTGGCAGTCACTCGCTTGCATTTCCTAAGTAGCAGTGATGTCACAGTCAGCAAGGACACAGTGCTGATGGTGTAGTGTGGGGCAATAGAGCAAAATATGTCAGCTGCTGGGCTAAGAGCTGTTCCACACATCACACCTACTAACATCAGGTAAACAATCTTCTAATTAAACAAAGAGAAAATAAAAAGTACCTCAGATATAAAAGTTAATGGTTGGCTGCTTTTAAAATTTAATAATAGTTTTAGGCAGTACACTAGCTCTCTAAGATTGTTGGTGTTTCTCCCCATGACAGTCTTCTATAGGAAAAGCACTATAAGGCATAAGGAAATAGGGTCCTATAGTTTGTCTGTCTGAAGTATAAATGAGCCTTGGCTCAAATACTTGACCCTAAATAAACTTGAACCTGAACTCCTGTTCTATGAAAAAAGAGCCTGATGGTCTAGAGGCAGAGTGCTCATTTGATGTGCAAGAGATACAGGTTTAAGACTCAGGTCAGGGTTCCAACAGTTGGCCTGGAAGAGAGAGATGGCTGAACACTTCAGTGGATGCTAACCTTTCTCGGCGTTGGTTTGTGGCATATCCTGCTGGCTGTATGACTACCATATAGTGGTCAAGGTATGGAAATACATCCAACAGCAAACCCCTCACCTTAATATTGTGTCAAACATCAAGAGTGCTTCTGCAGGAGACATTCCTTCATGTCTAGTGCTGCCGGATTCATGCTGTCAGGGTCTGGTCAAGCTAGGAATCCCCACCAGTGCGCTCTGGTGCATTGGGACATTGTGAGAGTATTCAGGTGGCCAAGAATCACTGCTGAGGCAGCCAGAACCATGTAGAGCCATAGTGGGAGGGATATAAGAGGAAAAAAGGTAGGAAATAACTGGGTGGGAGCACCTTTCATTCGGTACATGTTTGTGTAGCATATTTACTTCAACCCTGTTTATGAAGTGTGTGGGGGGACATGATGGACCTAGAGTCCTTTCTGACCTAATGTTACTATGAAAATAAATAACAGAAGCACAGAAACCCAGGGGAATTGGCAATATACCTCCCTCTTTCAGAAGCCACCATCAAGACCAGATATTCATCAAGGATATCTCATTCATTGGACCATACCTTCAGAACTGCAAGCTGTCGGTGTCAGGACCACTTGGAAACTTTTTGCCAGCTGGGGGCTGCCCACAAGACATGTAGCATCGGCACCTATAAAGCATGGGTGGCCCCATTGCTCCTCAGTTCTTTCTTCTGCTGTCGACCACTCGTCGGACCCAAAGAGAAACAACACAGTTGTTTCTGTAGTTACTTTTATTTCTTTGCCACTGTATTTAAAAATGTTGTTCCTGTATGCTGTCATCAAAGAACTTTTATTTAGGCAATAACAGGATCTACAAGAAATATGCCCACACAGTTTTTGTTTGCTGTTTGGGCCTGTCCCATAAGGTCAAGGCCTGCAGGATTTGCCAGGGATTCAGACAGTCCACAAGGAGACACAGAAAGAAGGCTTTAGAAACCTTCATCACCGTAAGGCCATGGATGCTCCAGCCAATGCCACTGGCTCCAAATTGGCTTCTGCCTCTTGCCTGACTGCTGCTGTGAAGGATATCCCCCAGGCGGCCGGCGATGCTGTCACTGCCACGGTCAGCGAGGGCTACAGAGAAGAGTAAGGAAAAGGAAAACTTGGCATTGGAGCCCTCCTCCTCTAGCTGTCATCACAAGCATAGAGAAAGACTGCTTCATCATTGAGGTTGAGGTCTCCATTGAAGGAGGGTAAGTCCTTGTCATCAACTCCTCTGGCAGTGTCAAACACAGCCCCCCAACTGTTACTGAGACACCAAGGTTGGTGCCTGACTTTGGCACTGACATACTGTACCTACTACAGACAGTATACCACCTCCATCATCGAGTTCTGTCCAATTGACACCAGTAATCACAAACTCTTTAACAGGTGTCATTGACTCCCAGGCTGTGCTGGCATCATTTTCTGAATTGATACATTGCCTTTTCCTGTCATTACCAATGGTGATAACTGCATTCCCATTGACTGAGCCTCTCCGCTGGGTACTGTTGTCATTGATGGGACATAAAAGCATGCCAGTTATTCCTCCACTGTGGCCACTGCCTCCATTGATTGCCTTCATCGTCATTCCAGACGATGAGGTGAAATCTAATCCTTATCTTCCTAACACGGAGGAGGATTTGGAGGATGAGGAGAGAGAGAGATGAAGATCCCTATGAAGGGGGTCTACCTTCTAGCTCTGCCCTCTCCTCTTGCAGTGAGGACTCTGTGATGTAGCACCCCAGGTCTGTTCCTGAAGATTCCTCATTCCAGGCCTTGCTTAGACAAATCCAGGATGTCATGGGCTTTGGGGATGAAGAAGATGACTCCAGAAAAATAAATTTAACAAGAGTTTCTGGCGGTTACAGCAGCACCGTCTATTGTGGTGTCTCCTGTAAATCCTGCATTGGAGGATGCTACCCTTGCTGCCTGGCATAGGCCTAACACCTTGCCTGTAATACCCAGAAAGACTGATAAACAATACCCTGTTCCATATGTTGAGCATTATTATGCTTCCCAGCCTGAAATGGATTCTGTGGTTAACATGGCTGATCATGGTCACTCTAGAGCCCCCAAAATCATGAGTAATTTGCCTCCTGCCAAGTCTGAACCATTCAAGGCTACTTCAGCTGGTATTGATACTGGAAAGCATCTGCATATGATGCCTCTGATGCTTCTATTTATGTATTTATTTACTGAAGATATCGGATTTACAACCTTTGAGTCATAGACTCATTTACAAAGGCTCCATGTCAGAGAACAATACAGAACAATAAGCAGGGTTACTGCTTCCAGCGTCTGCCTTTGGAGACATTCATTCTTGCCTTGGAGTAGCTGGTTTTGCTACTGAGCTACAACAAACTGTGCTGAATGCCCTTTTTTAGAGGCTCCAAGCTCTTCTGGATGGATTTTGACAATACCTTTAAGAGTTTTCAGTCATTCAAAATGGCTTTACGATCTGTTAAATCCCTGAACCCTCAACCTGCCAGGGGGTGTGGAAGAGGCTCATTTCATAGACCAGCAGGTTGTGGTGGCTGTGGCTAACATCAGTATTCCTGTGGTTGTGGAGGTGGTCCCCTTCCAAGTCCCCCAACCGCTGGTGCCCATCCGAGGCATCAGAGGTTATCGGTCCAGGTGGCCCTGCCGCTGTGGTACCTTCTGACTATCCACTTCCTCTCCCTCTGCTGTTCCCTTCAGGGGTACAGGTTGGGGGAAGAATCTCCCTTTATCTGTCAAAATGGAGGGAGATCACCACAGACGACTGGGTCCTGGAAATAGTGGAAAAGAGGCATGCTCTGGGGTTGCTGTACAGTTTTCCAGTTCATTCACCACCACCTTTTCATTATCCTCTGGGCCACTTGTTCCCCTTCTGAGAGAAGTGCAGTCACTAATTCAGAAAAGAGCTGTAGAACTCACCCTTCCAAAGAAAGGAACAAAGGGTTCTGTTCCAGATACTTACTGGTTCCCAAGTGGACAGGAGATCTGCATCCTCTACTGGACCTGAGAGACCTTAACAAATTCACTGAATACAAAAAGTTTCAAATGGTGTCTTTTCAGGCTGTCACCCCCCTGCTGCAACAGAGGGATTGTCTCTTTCTCTGGACATGAAGAATGCTTACCTTCATATCAAGATTCAGAAAAATGCCACACGCAGTACCTCAGTTCTACACTGGAGGGCAACAGTTATCAGTTCTTAATCTTGCCCTTTAGTTTGTCCTTGGCACCATGGGTATTTACCAGATATTTTACAGTTGTGGCAGCAGCTTTCTGCGAGGAAGGGCTTTATGTTTTCCCATATCTGAATGGCTGGCTCTTGGAGGACCATCTAGGGAAGTGGTTTGCTACACATTGTTCAGAATGAAACAATTGTTTGAGGAATTGGATGTCAGCATATTGAAATCTGTATTAGTTGCCTGTCAGCACCTCCAATACATTGATGCAGTGCTGAACACATGCAGTGGGCAGTGCATTACTGCCTAAAGCCAGAGCGTAGGCCATGGTTGCCCAGGCCCGGCTGGTACATAGGAGTCAATATGTGTCTCAGACAGTACTGCATCTCCTGGAACTTAAGGCAGCTGCCTTTCTGACAGTCCCTTTTGCCCACCTCCACATGTGCATACCACAATGGATGCTTTGGGCACAGTGGGATCAGTTCATGGATGAGCTAGAACAGATGATTCTCATCACATCTCCTCTTTGCTGTGCTCTGGTATGGTGGATGGATCACCTACCACAGGGGGTCCCATTCTTCTCTCTGACCCCATTGCAAATCTTTACAATGGATGCCTCAGGGTCAGGATGGGGTGCCCATCTGGGTCCTTTTCAGAGGCAGAGGATGTGGTCTGACTGGGATTTGGATCTCCTAATCAGTGTTCTGGAGATGTGAGCTGTTCTACTTGGTCTCCAAGCCTAAAGAGAGCACCTCAGTCCTGTTCCCTTGTTGATCAGAACAGACAATGTCATTATAATGCACTACATCAACAAGCGGGGGGGGGGGGGCACTTGCTCTTACCCTCTATGCAGGGAAGTGATAAGAGTATGGTACTGGGCAGTGTCTCATGGCCTTCAGCTGTCAGATGTGTTTCTTCAAGGTGTCCAAAATATCTTGGCACACAGGCTTAGTCGGTTCCAGTCACAGGTACACAAATAGGAATTGGTGACCTCTGCGGTAAACAACCTTTTCCCAAGGTGGGGTCCATCCAGAGTTGGACCTTTTTGCTTCCTTACATAACACAGAATTGCCACATTTCTTCTCGTTTGCTCCAGGACATAGATTTTTTTGGTGAGACTTGTTGTCCCTCTCCTGGAAAGGGAGGTTCCTTTATGCATTCCTCCAGTTCCTCTCATTCAGAGGGTTTTGCTCAAACTGCAGGCAGAGCAGGCCACCCCAATATTAGTGGCTCCCTTATGGCCTTGCCAGATGTGGTTTCCATTGCTACAGCATCTGGCAGTGGAGCCATCTATTTGGCTACCCCTGTGTCCCAGGACAGGGGGCCCCTGGTCCATCTGGAGCTGATCTCTGCATGTGCATGCATGGCTTCTGAAGCTGTAGCCATTGTCCATTTCAGGCTTCCCTCCAGGTGGCTGATGTCTTTTTTGCAGGTAGACATCCTTCCACAAGACATACCTGTTAAATGTAATGGAAGCATTTCTCCATATGGTGTGCTTCCCATTCAGAGGACCAATTTAAATGCCCTGTAAATGCTGTACTGGCCTATCATCTGTCTCTGTTTGAGTCCAGTCTCCAGTACTCATCCATTAAGGTGCACTTGGTTGCTGTTTTGGTGTTCAGTGCCCCTGATGATGGGGACACAGTGGCACAGTTAGAAGTGTCCTGTGCATTCCTAAAGGGTATTCTGTAGATGCGTGCCCCAATTCATAAACCGATTCCACCTTGGGACCTTAATTTCATACTTGAAAAATTGACTCTGGGGTTGGCCCGGTGGCACTGAGGGTTGAGGCTCTGGACGCCAAACCTCGCTCCATGATGGTGACCCTTGTTTGGGAGTGAATGCAGGTTGCCAGAGGTCAGCCTGGGTGGGGGGTGATGGATTGCGCATCTGAGGGACTGCTCTCCTCACCTGGGTGGGAGGGTTGCCGCTTCCCGCCGAATGACTGCCCCCAGGTTGAGGCCTGAGGAGCAGTGCGGGATGGGGGAGGGACATAAAGGTGGGCGCTACAAGCAGTGGTGTGGGCGTGCCTTCCAGCAGCAAGGGGGAGGAAGAAAATGTGGAAACTGGAGCTGGCAGGCATACATGATGGCCCGGACACACTCCCACACCAGCCTCCCCAGATTCTGGATTTGTGTTCCGGTGGGGGAGAAAGTCGACACTCCTCACTCTGGCCCTGCCAAGAGGAATCCGTGGTGGGGGGACTACCTGGGTAGGACTGGGGCAGGGCGGCTGGGCTCAGAGGATGAGACCTCCTAGGGAGGGCCAGAGCCGCCTGCCAGCTCCGAGGAAGGTGGAGATACAAATACAATACAAAAAAAAAAAAAAAAAGGAAAATTGACTCTGACTTCCTTTGAGCCTGCCATGACTTGTGAAATGTGCTTCCTTTCATTGAAGGCACTATTTTTGGTTGCCATAACTTCTGCTCATACAATCTCCGAGCTTCATGCTCGCAGGCATGAGCCTTCTTACCTGATTTTCCACATGGACAGGGTGTCCTTGTGTACCACTCCATGCTTTTTACCAAAACTGGTCTCTGATTTCACCATAAATCAGACTGTACATCTTTGTGTATGTTATCCAGAGCATGCTGACAGAGGTCAAGCATTGCTGTATACACTTGTAGTACATAGAACACTGCCTTTCTGTCTCAATTGCATTAAGGACCACAGAAAGTCCTCCCAGCTCTTTGTCTCATTTACCCCTGGAAAAGGGGTACTAAACAGTGCCTGTACAAGTGGCTGGCATGTTTACTAAGCACTACAGTCTAGACATCCTCTGTCACAGAGGGCTTTGGTTTGGTTTTGCCATTCTGCAAGGCCTTCTGTCTGGATTGTATATTAGTCTTTGATATCCTCTCTGGGTACCTTATGTACTGTTTGTGAATCATTCCAACGGTATGGCCCAATGAAGACAATGTCCTTGATGAAGATAGAATAGTTACTTTTCAGTAACAGTTGATCTTTGAAAGGATTTCCTCCAGTGGGCCATAGCGCACCACCTTCCTTTCTCTGTTACTGAAGTATTTGCTGACAGTTGTCCTCTGCCTTGTCTGGAGGCGTACATAAATGCCTTACGTTTATTGCCCAGTTCCATGCCACTCCTTGTGTGCCTGGGACTGGTCTGATGATCTGATTCCTCATGGTAAGAGGCTCTCCAAGGTTGTCTCAGGTGGGGAACTGGGGAGCAATGGGGCTGGCCGCGTTTTTAGGCGCGGACAATGCATGTCATCGTCGGTGACCCCAAGCTAGCAAGAAGTTTCTGAGAAGTCCTGACACTGATGGCTTACAGTTTCAAAGCTATGTCCCAATGGAGGAGATGCTGTCAAAGATCTACTGTTACTAGATACTCTTTTTGGCCATCTTCTGGACTCATTGATGGCTTTGTTGTCACGTTTGTGTACTATTCCTTCAGCGAATTTTTGCGTTATCCCTTTAGTGAGTGTGTGGTGCAAGGAAAAATATCCCTTTGGGTACACACTGTGTTACTCAGTGACTTGTGTTCCAGTTGGCAGAATGGGGAGAGGAGGGTCACTCTGGGGGGTCTGATTGTGTGGGTGAGTATTCTCAGTTTTGTTTTTGTCTTATTTACCCAATATAGACCATCTGAGATGCAACATCTCGTTGTCAGTGGGATCCTTTGTCCACCCATTTGTACAGCTGGGAGGGACTGAAGCATATGGGAGGGCAAGTAACTTGCTTAAAGCAGCAGTATTTATTATTCACTGTATTTTTTTTTTCCAGGAATCATAATTTTCTTGCAAAAACATCAATTTATCCATTTTTCTTTTTGCATTCTTTCTTCCATGATATGGCCACCATAACAAATAAATAAATATCTCGGTGTGGTGCAGTGCTGTGTACCATCAGAAACATGATAAGACCACCCTGATGTATCCACAGTAAGAATCTAGTATGTACACTCAACAGGTAACCTCAGAGGAAGAGATTTTTAAAAATTGAGTGGCAGCCATCTTTAATGATGTGAGTCATTAAATACAAAATAAGTTATAAACGGGGTATTAAGAATAGCTGAGAAAATTAAAAATACACTAAGGATGAATGTATGGATGTCAGAAATACATTTTTGCTTTACAGAAATACATGATGAAAATTTCTGCTGGCTAAGAAATACTGCTGCTTTAAGTTCAGTTATCAGAAGTTCTTAAAAGAAGACCAAGCACTCTCATCAACTGTACAACCTTTACTGACATCAAGGCCAATTAAGTAGACACTTCATATTTTTGTTAATTTGCAGGTTCTCTTACCTGACTAGTCGCAACTCGCAGACAAGCTTCACCAGTACATAAAACTGTTTCTGGAGTTTTCAGAAGCTTCAACACTGCTATTCCAATGGCGGTTATCGAATCATGTGGTTTTTGCACACTGATGAGGTTTGTCTGGGACTATACAAGTAAGAGAATCTTCTTTTTCACAAGAACACAGTGGGCTCGATTTTCAAAGGTTGACACAGGGCTTGGGTCAAGCCCTGCATCAGCCTCGTTCTTTGGTGCAGCTGTGCCAAACTGCTTCGGTGCAGCTTCACCCGATTTTAGTACATCGGGCGCAGTTACGACACTTTCCACTCTTATATTTGGCACAAGCCCTGTAAAAAAGGTCCACAGCATGCAACAAGTTAGACCAGGGTGAGCTGGTTTAACTTGCAGTATTTAACACACGGGAGTGAAAATCCCGATCAGCGCCGGGAGAATGCCGCAAGCAAGCCCCGTGCACTGCATGGTAGGTGCACCAGGGTTTTGCAGCATTCTCGGGCTTTTGAAAATCAAATGGAAAGTGTCTACTTAATGGAACTTGATGCGATTAAAGATGGTACCATTGATGAGAGTCCTTGCTCTTCTTTCCTGAACCTTGGGGTGGTAGTACTTATCTGTTGAGACAGGAGAATGTTCCTGATACTTGTTTCCTCGAGTCTGAGCACCTTACCTATGGCCTGTTAAATGGACAGGGTTATGAATTTCATAGTTTTGCTGTGCGAAGCTCTTGTTTAATTTTTTTCTTACTGTAGTCAGGGTACATAAATACAAATCATTTCATAATTTGACATAAACAGGATGTTAGAATGTGTTCTCTGAAAAACACTCTTGAGCTTGTCACAAGAGGTCAGCTGCCGCTTGAAAAACTCTGGGTTCCCCCTTCAAAGAAGAGCCTTTGTACTATCAAGTGCACAGCACAGGCTTCTTTTAGTTTTCCATTTAATGAAGCTGTGCTAGCAAGAGAAAGGTTAGAGAGCTGAGTGGCTTGCAGGAGACATTTGCAGCGTATGAAAGGAAGTGAAGTATCAATTTGCAGTGTGCAGCATTAGAAAATATAGTTCATTCCCATCTGTGAGGATCTCCATTGCACTGGCAGCACTCACGGAGGCACTAGATCAGCAGAAACGAATGTTCTGTAAATGTGTTCAGGTTTGCAGCTGTATTTTCTGTTTTTCTTTCCTTATCCAGATGGTCTGGCCCTCTTTGGCCCCATTCACAAGCCCTTAATCTCATGCTGATTGCAGTAGTTTCCACCATCTCCAGACACTTTGTGCCTGTGTTTTTATATGCTGACCTAGCTTTAACACTTCAGTTTCCCAACCATTTGGGGGGGGGAAGGTGCCAAAACTAAGTTGAGAGAGAGCAAGGATGCAGCATCTGCCTGAGTAACATCGAGTCATCTGTTTTAAATACCTTCTATGTTCCACTAAGCTGGAGTATGGCCTGAGATGGGAAATATTTCTGGCCAGTTAGAATCAGGCTCAGCTCAGGCCCACCCATCTCTCTCCAACGGACATTTGCTGCCACAGGACTTACAGCTCTAGGGGATGTGGAATCCCACATCCCTTGCAGGCTGATGGCTTACTGGGATGCAACCACTGTCAGTGTGCTGCGGCCCAGAGTTGTGCTTCCGACAGAACAGGACATATAACCTGCATCCTGACATGTGCCAACACTGTAACAGGACATTCAGCAAAAGGTGTCAGGCAAACTCTGGAGGACTTCTGGGATTTTGGTCTGGGTCCTGTAATTTATTTTGAGGGGTCCCAGCCCCTCAAAAGTCCTAATCTACCACGATGCCAGTGTGTCATATGGCAGCATTCTGTGTCATGCCAGCAACAGGATTTCACCTCCCTTCCCATCTGGAGCTGCTTATTCCTGTCCATGCAACCCCCTCCCTCAGGGCTACGGGGGGAGGGGGGGCAACATGGTACAATTCATCACTTGCTAGAAGGCATTCAGGTGATGCAGATCATATTTTTTTCTTCATCTATTTATGGAATTCAGCACCAACACTTTACCTCCTTTAAGCTCATCTAGTACTCCTGCTGCCCACCAGACTCACCCTTTGGCCACCAGCACTTATCAACAGCTTCCCCAGGTGATCCATAGTTCATCAATCTGGGTCTGTCCTCTCAGCCATAAGCAGTTATCACCAAGTTCATCAAGTCCTCTTGTCGGGGTCTGTCTCTTCCTGGGGGGGGGGCTCCCCCTCCTGCCACCAGAAAGGGTCAGTGTTATATGAAGATGGTGGATGTAACTTTGGGGGCAAGCATGATGCTTCGGGGGAGGGGGGTCAAGTGGTATGGGGGAGCAAAACGGTCATCATCTGAAGTATCTGGAATGTCCCCCCCATTTTCTTTGTTTCTGACCATCCCCCTCCTATAAATGTGTACACAACAGTTAAATGGTGGTGAAATATACCTGGTGGCACATGGTCATCCTTGGTGGCAAGAGTAGTACTACCACCACACCACTTCCACCAAGGGCTGTCAAGCAGGCAGTGTATCTTTCTATCTTCCCCCAAAAGAGAGTGTCCAAAGTACGAGTCCTTCCTACTGACCTCTACTCCTGACATCCCAGGCTCACATGAAAACCCAGGTCGCCAGAGTGGATCCATGCTGCTTAATGTTACTGAATCGGCTGCAGATCACATTTAGTGGCAACACGTTCTCATGGCTCTTCTGAGGCAACCTAGAGATACTCTTTAACAGGAACAAAATATGTTGTGATTTGGACTGTGCTGTTATTTCTGATGTGTTGTGAAGAATTACATATTGTGCATGTATTATTAGAACACTGCCTTAGACAGTACAGCATTCTGCAGTATGGAGAAGGAGGCAGTGTGATTTAAAGGTTGGAGAACTGATCTGTGAAACATAAGGTCACAGGTTTAATTCCCACCACAGCCCCTGGCTCACTCTGTGACCAGATCAGGTTGATTGACCTGTGGCTTCTATTTCCCAGCCATAAAACTGGGTAAAGGTAAGCCCTCCCTGAAGATAAGAGGTTGCCATTCAGTTGGACTTTACTTGCTCGATAAACAAACTGTAAAAATGCACTGCAGAGGGCCGCCAATTAGCTCAGTGACTGGTGATCTGAGTTTGGGCGTAGATTTGGGTGCTTGATCAGGCAGCAGGGGCTGGGAGAGGGTGCCTATGGAGGGCAGTGCTTCCAAGCCTGGGGAGGGCATGGCACCGCAGTGACTCCTGTAGAGGGCTGGGGAGTTTGAAGTCAGCAGGTGCTTCGCTGTGGCATCCAAGGGCAATAGTGGTTGTGGCAGTGCCACCTAATGTGTGGAGGGAGGAGGGGAAAATGGGGTAAGTCCCATGGTGCTATCTGTATCCTGGTCGCAGGCACTCAAAGGCCCAGCTTCACATGGACCACCATCAGGAGGATGATGAGGGTAGCGGACGAGAGGACTAGGAGTTCACTTCCCTGATGAAGACACAGTGAGAGGTGAAATGCAAGGGCAGTTGATTTTTCTAATTCTACTGCTCTGTGTTGGACTACATTAAATAAAGCTATAATTGAAAAATATTGCATAAAATCCTTTGTCTGCCGTGGATGCGCTTGTACTTTATATATTGCTATAAAAAAAAACACTGTAGTTGGCTTGACTGTAGCAGTAATTTATGTGAAAGCAGGTGGAAAATCAGTGTCTCCCCTAATATTACAGCAACCTCCAGTTAAAAAAACAACTTGATGCACTGGGGATCAACTTACTTTTTTTTCTCTCTCTCTTTTTTAATACAGGATGCCATTGGCCAGGACCGCGCATGAATTGCGAGCCCGGCGCCTAGAAACTGATACCAAAACTGGAGGCAACACTGTACGTTATCTCACAGAGGACCCGCAACATGCGGGGATAACTTCTTTAAGACAAACACATTGTAAGACTTTTCAGTTGCCGACATGTTTGTGACTTAAGGAAAGAAAAAAAAAATGGGCAACTCATTCAGACTACAAAAATATGGCCAAACTGACACTATAGATATGTGCCCAGGGCTCCAGATAATAAATTTTGAGATGAATACTTTACTCCTCATTTTAAAAGTGAGGTGAGTAAAACCAAATTCAGATATGTACAAATGTCTGGATGGAATGGAGCGAGGAGTACATTTTTTAAAGCAATGTAGTTTTTGTTCTAAATAAGAATTAATCAGGTGCCAGTGCTCCAGATAATGTTGGCAGGTAGGAGTAATTTACTTGACAGTTTTAAAATATATTGAGGAAAACAAAATTGGGATATGCATGAGTGCTGTAAATCCGGAAAAAAAATGCTCCTTTTGAATCATCAGTTTTGTTATGGAGCACTAGTCTGTGGAGAGTGCCAACATTTACAAATGTTGGGAGAATATTGGTACTCATTAAAAAAAAAAAATTCTGAAGAGTATTTCCTAAAATGCGGTGAGTGAAGCAGGTCTGTACTCACCTTATCTGGAGCCCTGTATGTGCCAAATCCTTCATTAGCATGGAGACGCACAATAGGAACAGTAAACGTTATCACAGAATTGCTTGCTTTGTGACTTTGTACCCGCGACTGTGGAATGTCTGTTGCTCAGACAGCACTCTGTTCTCATATGTAACTGTTTTAGTACTCTTCCTCAGCAGGGCTCTACATGAATATTCTGAGTGGCTCGGGCAAGTAGTGATTGCTCCCAGGCTAGTGAATAAACATGCTAGCCAGTGGCCAATATGTATTTGCAAATTTATAACATGGTTGGAAACCTAGGGTTAGCTAAAAATTCCCCCCAATCCACTAACTGGTAACTTTTTTTTAAGTCATCAGCCACTGGCTTGAAACTATGTAGAGCACTGCTTAGATAGTGCAATCTATTTAGCATTTTATTATATTATATAACAGTAAGGGCTCTATGTTCAGAAAGCAGGCCACTCTACAGGGCCCAAAAGCCAAAATGGCTTGAAAATGTATTCCCTTAATCCAACCTGACAATCATCCCACCTTCTGGTGTATAAGTGGTCTTATCCACAGTTCCACAACAAGGAAACATCAGGCGCAGTGGAGGGAGAGTACAGGGGCCTGGGCTACACCAGACAGTGAGCTTCTAGTTAGCAGCCCATGTTTTCTGTGTAGTGACTCCCCATGATAGATTCTGTGAGTGACATAGTGAATTGGTGAAAACATCAAACATATGCTGCCTTATATCCTTGCACTATCTTTTATTTAAATGTCCTCTGGTCAGCCAAGCCTGTCTTTCTGACCCAACCCAAGTTCCCCATTTCCAAAAACACATGCCACAGTTATCTATGCAAACTTCCACAGCTGTCGATGCTATCTCTCCAGAAACCAGTGCAATCCTCCCACTCAGAAATGCGATTTCCCCCCCCATTACCGATGCAGTCCACCCAATAACCAGTGCAATACACCAGTCACCAGTGCAGTCCCCCAGTTGCCAGTGCAGTCCCTCCAGATACCAATGCAATCCGCTCAGTGACTAATGCATTTCCCCAGTTACCAGTGCAGTCCCTAGTAATCTGCATAATCCATAGGAAATGGTAATTTTCTGTTTTTCTTAAAACCCACCAAAGGTCACTGTGACTTAGAAAATATTCACAATATGGGTTTCGGAAAGGCCTTGCAAATAAAGCCATTAAACAATATCTTGATTTTTCCAAATTTATTTTTAGAAAGGACCCCAACAGTTCGCCCTTGCTATACATTTTTCTCCAATAGCCATTTCTGGAAAAAACCAAAACAACAAAAAAATGTACATTTTAATTAACATACTTAAATAAATTTCTTCATAATTGATTTTTTAACAATATAATAATTCCACTGAAATACATCAGTACCTTAGTGTTGTAGTTTCCCTGTTTTTAAAAGGGTAGTAGTGTTCCCCTCAATAAATTCAGACAGAATTTAATTCTGCAAAAAATGCAGTCAATGTTTATAGTTGATTAAGGCATCATTACTAGATAACATTAGTTTTCACAACTGAGGATTTTAAATCACCAGTGTCTAATTTAAATAAGCACTCTAGTGCTTTTCTTCCCCTTGACCAAGTTACAGAGGCCGTTCCTCACAATTCTAGTGTATAAGCTAATTTTCAGTTATTTTAAAAATATGCAGTAATACTCTGTCTCAACAAGCTAATGAGCTCCTTTAATGTAGTGTTTCAAAATAAATATAAATTACTTTGTAGACATATGAATGAAAATAAACATAAATCTCATGTCTTTGCTTTAAAGCAAAATGGCTAAATGCACCTCATTTTTACTTCATTTTATCTCTTTCCTATAGTTAGTCTGAGAATACAAAATGCTTTCTTACACATTCCCATATACATGGTATTATTACGTCGCTTTACCTCTCTGCGGTATGTTTAGTATTTATTTGATGTCTTCATTATAGCTCCACTTTGCCGCTGTAAATTGGAGCTGTAATGTAAAAAAATCACAATGTGTGCAAATGTAAGTGCCTTCTTACAGTTTTACTGCAGTTGGGGTGAAATAACAATGGGCAAGAATGCTTACTTATAATCGTGTGCATGAATGGCATCTACAGAGAGAACACAACCATTTTCCCCCTTCCTCTTGAGCCCACAGATCCCCCCGCCATTGGTGTGATGTGATGACGGCATGCCAACGTTTGTTGTATTCTCACAAATACATTGGCACTCAGTCACTTGGCAACTGTAAACACCCAATCCAAGTTGCTAAGCGGACTCACGGAGGTAGAGTGCAGGCTCTGTGGCACTAGTTCATCAATGGTTATTATACAATGTGGTATGAAAATCCTGTAACCTCATTGGTCAAAACAGATCACATGACTGTGGTAAATCCTCCAGTATACCCACTGTAAAAGTTTTCTGTCACTATAAAAACCAAAAAACAAGTTGAACATTGTATAATAGCAATATACCATGACAGGGAGTGGGTATATGAGTGGATTTGCCACTTCTGGTGTGGTTAAGTCACTCGTCTGCACCTCGTGACTGAACCACACCAAGCGTGGTAAATCCACCAATATACCCACTCCCTGTCATGGTATATTGCTTAAATGTACTACTGTAAACTTATTCAAATACAAAACACCTCATATTAATTAAGATACACATCTACATATTAACCTTTTAAGTGTTGCCAAAATAATTTATACATTTTCAGTACGAACTATATGTTGAGGTTTTATTTTTTTTGGAAAAAGGTCTTCTTGAAGACTGTTAATGTTCAAGAAATTTACTACTGAGGGATGTGAAAGATAACTTGCTCACACATGTTTACAAAAACTTCAAAACAACAAAAAATGCAGCTGCATATAAATTTATATGCAGACATTTATTTATTCAAGGTTTGTGTATGGGATGGTTTGGGGGTGTACAGTGACTATACAGGACCAAATATATCAGAATAACATCAATGAAGGCCAGAAAAAATGCAAACTAGTTAGAATACTTTATAGATATTATCTTGGCCTCACCTTTACATAGTAAGCCTATATGCAAATACATGATAATCAGATAATACACAAATGTTCTCCCTCGCTACACAACAGCCAGCTACCGACAGGAGAGCCAGTTGCTGTTCACATTCATGCCAATTCATGGATTTAAAACCTGCATGTTAAAAATCCACTTTATTTCCATTTTATCCAGTAACTTAGTGAAATCCCCCTCCTCTTGCTGGTTTATGCACCACCTCAGTGCCCCAAAACCTAACTGATGACCCCTGGTGCCCAGCCACTTTGAAATGTACTGCCACTGGCAATCTGTCATCTTGTCTTCTAATGTCTGATTTATGCCCTTGAATATGAACTTTTAGTGTCCTACTAGTTTTACGAACATGTAACAGATTGCATGAGCACTGTAGTACATATATAACTGCTTGAGTATCACAATCATTATGTTCCCTAATACGGTATTCTTTACTGGTATGGGGTTGCTTAAAAATCTTTTTATGGTTTGTATGTCCACAAATGAAACATCTCCCACATGGGGTCATGCCTCGTTGTCATGGACCAAGCAATAGTTGTCCTGATTTCAGTGATTCTTAAAATTGCGAGTGAAACAACTGGTCCTTTAAATTTTGCACTCTTTTTGCTGCCACGATGGCCTGGAATGGAATACTTATTTCTGGATTTACTAAAGTAAGCACATGTCACTCTCTATTGATAATTCTTTTAATCTGGTTGAATTTATGATTATATTTCGTGGCTGAGACAAGCCTATCAGTCTATTCTAAGGGTTCCCTCTGTGCCAAAAGTTGCTCTCTTTTTTTGTCTGTATTTTCTCATCAGCTTTTCTTAGTGTCTGTACTGAATAACATCTGTTCCTAAATCTATTTCTGATATCATTTTTCACCAATTCATCATCCTTCAGTTCAGTACAATTTATTTTGATCCTGGTGCATTTTGAATATGGGATGTTTTATTAGTCTGAGTTCAAGAACACTTGTACCATACAAGATGGTATTCCTGTCCATAGGTTTACTGTACAGTATGGTATGAATTTTTTTAATTTTTTAACTTGATTTTCAAATCCAGATATGCCACCTTATGTTGACTAAACTCCAACATAATTTTTTTTGGATTTCTGGTGTTCTTGTACTATCCAAATCCCTATAATAATTCTTTGGTCCCTGTCCATATAAAAAATATTTCATCAATATATCAGAGCCAGACTCGGATAAACTGGCAATATGGATTCCTCTCATAATTTAAAATATAATTTAGTTCTTATTGGTAGACATAAGAATATACATAGCAGTACCACGCACCTGCTCATAGAATCTGTTATCAAATTCAAAATAGTTTTTCATCAAAATTAGCTGTCATTTCTTATAAGACCCATGTATTTGGTCTTGTAGTGTCCTCACAGGTATTTAACACATACCCCATTGATTCAACACCTTCATTATGTGGAATAGAAGTATAAAGATCTGCTATATCGCTAGTCATCAACTAACAATTTCCCAGTAATCCTATCTCAGAGACATGTGAAAGTTTGTCTATCATGTCAGTTGAATCTCTCACAAACTTACTGATTAGCTCCACCTCCGGTTGTGAATAATAATTGATGTACCAGGAGATCAGTTCTAGAAACGAGTCCAATCCAGAAATTGTCGGCCTCTCTGGGGGCTCTTTTAAGTTTGTATGAACTTTAGGAAGGCAATTGAAGGTGGGTATTCTACGCAATTTTTTTCACAGGATGTCTACCTCCCACTCTTTTTGGTATTCTAAGTCAACATATTCTTCTAGCTGGTCTTTAATAAATTGTGCTAACTCTGCCATAGGGTCCTGATCCAGTATTCTGTCATTTGTTAAAACAGTTTCGTACACATATTTCTGTATTGTTCTCGGGTTTGTATAACAATTCCTTCACCTTTATCGGCTGGTTTTACTACTATTTTAGGGTCTTGGCCAAGTGATTCCAGTGCTGTTCTTTGTTCAGTAGTTAAATTATTATGTACTGGATAACAATCTTTGGATTTCTTAAATAAATCCATATGTTTTTCCACCACATTAGCAAAAGTTTCCACCGCATTACTTTTACCAGGAACTGGATTAAAATTTGATTTAATTTTACAAGCCTTTCTTAATTCTGCACTCTCATTTTGTTTAGTTTCTTGATCTGTAAAAGGTATTTTTAATCTCAAGTTTAAAAAAAAAAAAAACTTTTGTGGAACAACCTCTAGTTCGAAGAGGTTCATTGGTGCGGTAGGAGCAAAGGACAACACCTTGCTCAACACTGACGTTTCTGCCTATTGTAAGCTGCCTATTACGGAAATTGAAAATAGATATTAGTTCTGTTTTATGGGATACCTCCCTCCTCTCTCTGTAGGTTGTTTGGGTTCTCTGGGGCCTAGTCCTGAGGCTCCCCCAACTGTCCTTCACATCACGTCTAACTCCTGCTCTTGGGTACTGCTGTTAGGCCTGCTCCACAGGTCGTATCTGGACTCCATTTCTCCTTCACTCACCTCCTGTTGTGCTTTAAGTGGTCTGTCTAAAAAAAACTATCTGGAGCTACTTTTCAATCTCTGGGGGTCACGGGAATAATTTGAGTCACAGTCAATGCTGCTGTCCTGAGTCTGAAAGTTTCCTTCAGGAGCAGATTTTTTTTATAAGTATAGACCTTGTTGTCTCTATAATCTATGGTATCCCTTTGGAATTTCTTAATTTTAGTCTGTTTTATTTTTTCCTTCATATTCTACTAGCTTTTTGTTCATAGCCTCCAGATTTGCCAAATATTCTGCCTCCTCTAGCTTCAATTTAAGTGCCTCCTGCTTTTTTTTAATTTTGCTTCTGTTTAACTCGCTTATCTATGACAGTCTCAATAATGGCATACATAAAGCAGCTTTTTTGTGTGTCCCATCCCATCCCATCATGTGGTCAGGTTCTGTGAATGTATACCAATATTTGGCTCAATGTTAATTCTGAGTCCATGTGGTATTCTCTGATACTCTAGGTGTTGCGTTAAAGTTAGACCGTACCACTCCAGTCTACAATCTTTATACTTAAGGGTTTCTATTTTCCATCCCTGACTTTTGGGTGTTCCCTCCCATGTGTGCTCATATCCCTCTGCCCCTCATAACCGAAAATATTTTTTCCTTTCTTCAGTATTATTTGCTGTAAAGTGTAACCAACTTTGTACACTTTGTTCTGTGTCAGCGAAAGCATTAAAACCCTGACTGTTCATCTTCAGGTAAGTATTTGAACTAAAACACAAAAATGGTACCTTGGTACACAGTTTGTTCTGGGAAGTCAAAGTTCATTATACCCTAATCATTCAGTAAAGATAATTTATAAATACTGACATCCACAGATGACTTCTTCACCTTCATGAAAGAGTCCCAGCATTCGTAGCAATCTGTGTAATCCACAGAAAATGGTAGCGTTCTGTTTTTCTTAAAACCCACAGAAGGTCACTGTGACTTATAAAATGTTCATAATGTGGGTTTGGGAAAGGCCTTGCAAATAAAGCCATGAATAATATCTTGATTTTTTTCCAAATTTATTTTCGGAAAGGACTCCAGTGTTTCACCCTTGCTATAAGGCATTTTCGAGAGGATTTTCAGTAAAATTAGAAAAACATTATGTACATTTAAATAAATTTCTTCATAACTGACTTTTTAATACAATAATTCAACTGAAATACATCCGTACCTTAGTGTTGTAGTTTCCCTGTTTTTAAAAGGATATCAGTGTTACGCTCATAAATTTCAGACAGAATTTAATGCTGCAAAAATGCAGATACTAGGTTTTTAGTTGATTACCACATCATTAGTAGATAACATTAATTTTCACAACTGAGGATTTTAAAAAAACAGTGCCTAATTTAAATAAGTACCCTAGTGCTTTTCTTCCCCTTGGCCCAGTTACAAAGGCAGTTCTAGTGTATACACTAATATTCAGTTATCTTAAAATGATAAAGTAGTGCTATTTAACTAAATCACAACAAGCAAGAGTTTTTTTTTTTAGCTTAACATTTCAGATGCAACCCCCCCCCCAGTTAACAGTGCAATCCCATTCTGTTACCAATGCAGTTCCTCCAAATACTAATTTAGTTCCCCCCAGTTACCAAGGGATTCCTCCCCTAGTTACCAGTCTGAGCCCCCAGATGCCAGGACAGTCCCCATTATCAATTCAGTCCCCCAGTTTCTGATGGCAGTCCTCCAGTTACCCGTGGAATCCCCCAGGTACCAGTGCAGTCCCTCCAGTTATCAGTGCAGTACTCCCTCACTTACAGATGCAATCCCCACTTACCAATGCAATCCTCAGTTACCAGTGTAGTCTCAGTTACCGATGCAATCCTTCCAATTACTGATTCAGTCCTCACAGTTACCAGTGCAGTCCTCCCAGTTACTGATGCTGTCCCCAGTTACTATGCAGTCCCTTCGATTACCAATGAAATCCTCCATTTACCAGTATACTCCTCAGTTACTGATGCAATCCCCAAAGTTATCAACGCAATTTCCCTCTGTTACCCTTACTAGTGCAGTCCCCCCAGTTACCCATTCTGTCTCCCCAGTTACCTATGTAATCTCCTTAATTACCAATGCAGTACCCCTGTTATCAGTGTAGCCGAGTCTCCTCCGGGGGAGCAAAGGGATTTCCCTTCTGGATAGTGTGGGGTTGGTCTGCCTTCTTGTGGTTACCCCTGCCACCCTTCCACCTCCTCCTTCTCCTACCCACCACTCTGCATCCCCCTAGACCAGTGGGCCTCTTGGGGAGTGAGGGTATGGGGTCCAGCTAAGCCGGTGACACAGCAGAGATATCTCTTGCTGATACCAGCTAAGCATGGAGGTCTGCAAAAGTCCTGCAGAAGGGTCAGTGCCCCCTTCTCCAGAATATAACCCTTGAGAAGAGTGCCCCACAGTCACAACTGACTACCTCCCCACTGTACCTCATCTCCATACTAAACCTATGATAATCCTAGAGAGCACTGATAACAACCTGTATTCCCTTAACTGACTAGTGCATTTCAATTAGAACCAGACTTGTTACTTCCTGTCCTGCTTTGCTCCCTGGTTGTCCTTCCTAGATTACTACTTAGTATCCCTATATCATGTAGATAGTTGGATAAGGAAGCTACCTGCCACAAGCTTACTGTCTCTCAGTACTATGTTCCTAGCACAGCCCCTGTACTCCTGTCCCCATATAGGTATTTGGCCAGTGATTCTAATTTGCTTCACCAGATACAATACAACACCACAATCTTATGGCATTTACTACACTACAGTGTCATATTGTATATTAGAAGTACCTGTAACTTACCCAGTTGCTAAGGAGGATTGGTATGCCCCAGATAGGGAATTGTTGGGTTCCTTTTTTTTTATTGAGGACTGCTGGCTACCACACCCAAGGCAAACCTGATCCCTTCAGGGGCAGAGTTGCGTGTGGATTGTGGACTATCTGTGAACACCCTGCAAATGTCTCAAAGACTGATGTCCCACTCCTACTCTTTGTCCTCAAGCAATGGGACACGCTGATGGCAAGAACTGACTAAAGTGAAGTCAAAATGCAGACAGCTGCTTCACTTCTGCCTAAACTACCCCCCCCCCAATAAGTTATTCTCCCCAGCTAACTGCAGGGATGATTTTCAGCTGTCTTCCCCCAACTCGTACCAGCAGATTGCTGAGCAGTGTGCCTCATATACCTTGGCTGAAAGGTTCCAGTTTGACTTGCAGATCCTACACTTCTAATATAGTATCTGTCTACTTACATCCTACTTAGAAATGTTCCAGCTGCCTTAATCAGCACAGCTGGCTCCTTGGTCTGATAGCAAGAGCTATAACTAAAGTGAAGTCAGAATGCAGACAGCTGCTTCACTTCTTCCTAAGCACCCCTCCCCAACACACAATTAACAGTTATCCCCCCCCCCCAGCTAACTGCAGGGATGATTTTCAGCTGCCTTCGCCCAACTCAGACCAGCACACCGCTAAGCACTATGCTTTTATACCCTGACTGAAGGTCCCAATTAACTCTGCAGACCCAACATTTACAGCATATTTGTCTACCTACCCCCTAGTTAGAAATGTTCTGGCTACCTCAGTCATCTTAGTTGCCTTCTTTGTCTGATAGCAAGGGCTAGATA
This sequence comes from Neoceratodus forsteri, assembly GCA_016271365.2. Lineage (NCBI taxonomy): Eukaryota > Metazoa > Chordata > Ceratodontiformes > Ceratodontidae > Neoceratodus > Neoceratodus forsteri. The sequence continues at coordinate 1,009,445,919 of CM057452.1, read as the reverse complement.
TTACATCTTAGCTGACCTACCCTGGGTAAGTAAATTGTGTGTGTGTATATATATATATATATATGTATATATATGTATGTATATGTGTGTGTATATATATATATATATATATGTGTATATATATATATATATATATATATATATATATATAAAATCTGTTACCAGCACAGTCTCTCCAAATAACCAAAGAAATTCTCCAATCACTGATGCAGTCTCTCCTAGTAAGTAAAGCAGTGTCTGAGTAACAAAAGCAGTATCCTACTTACTGTTGCAGTGTCCCTCAGCTACCAGTGCAATTTCCTGTAGTCCCCTAAGTTACTGAAGCAATACTCTCAGTAACTGAAGCATTCACCTGTTATTAATGGAAATTTCCCCAGTGATGGCAGTAGCCCCCTAGTTATTGATGCATTGTCCCCAAGTAACTGGTGCATTCCCCCAGCTACCAGTGGAATCTTCCCCTGGTAATTTATGCAGTCCCCTAGTAATCACAGCAGTATTTGAAGTAACAGCAGTAATCCCCCAGTTATGAAGCAGTGTCCACCAGTAATTGCTTGAATATCCCCTAGTAACTGATGCAGTCCCCATGCATCTAAAGCAACACCTAGTTATTCGTTTAATCCCCGGTTACCAATGTAATTCCTCCAGTACCAATGTAATCTCCAAGTTTCCGATGTAGTCCCCCCAGATGCAATTCCCCTTAGTTTTTCATGCAGTCCTCCTCCTGTAACCAAGGCTGTCTCCGTGTTTCCAATGCAATCCCCACAGAAACTGAAGCTGTCCCCCAGTTACTGATGCAGTCTCCAGTTATTGATGTAATCCCTCACATAACCAATACAGTCTCCAAGCTTTTCATGCAATCCACCCAGTAACTGAAGCAATCTCCTAGTTGTTGCTGGACTCTTCCAGTTTCTGATACAATCCCCAGAGTAACCAATGCAATCTCCAAGTTTCTGATGTAATCTTCCACACCCCAGTAAATATAGCAGTCCCCCTGTTATTGATGTAATCCCCCCAGTAACCAAAGAAATTCCCCAGTTCATGCAATCTCCAGTCTTTTCAGTTAGCGATGAAGACTCCCAGTGACCACTGCAGTCCTCCAGTCAATGATGCAGCCATCACCATTACCAATGCTCCCCAGTAACCAGTTCAGTCTCCCACTTATTAATGCAGTCTCCCCAGTAATTGGGGTGGCCTGATCTAGTGGTAGAGTACCAGTGTGGGAACCAGGATGTCGCAAGTTCAAATACTGCAAGAGACAATACTTTGTGTGTCTTTGGGCAAGTCACTTAACCTCCCAATGCTGCAGTCCACCCAGCTGAGAAAATGGGTTAAAGAAGGACTCCAGTGAAAACAAGATGTTGCATCACAGCTGGGCTATTCTGGATAAGTAAATTGAAAAAATAAGAAGTTACCATACTGATGTAGTCCCCCAGGTACTGATGGCGAGTCCATAGTTGTTGATGCAGTCCTTCTCACTTAATGATATAGTGCCGCCTCCTACCAAGGAAATCCTCCCAATTACCACTACAATATTCCACTTATTGATAAAACCACTCAGTTACTTATACAGTTTCCTTAGTTACTGATGTAATTTCTTATTCCACTTGCAGAAAGGGCAGAATTTAGAGTTCCTTTAACTTTGTATTATGGGGAAATTATGCCACTTCTACCTGGTATGAATTACATAGATTACACCCTGTGGGATTTTGTTTTCACCAGCTGTGTTTAGGTTTTTACATATTTGCACATCCAAGTTAGTAAAAATGTGTAATTTATTCATGGATTTGATTTTGATCACCAGGTAAGCACACACAGCATAAAGATGTGCCTGTGTTCTGGCTTGACAAAAAAATCTACAGTACCATTATTATGTAGTATGAGGAAATTTAGACATAGCATTTCTCACAAATAGGAGAAGATTCCCCACAAATTTCATTGGTCACATCCACAAAACTTAATGGAGTTTTGTGGAAATTATGTGGAACCAAAATCTTGCAGGTTTGGCGAGATCTAACTAAATGCAAGCAGTAACTTCATGAGCAAAGGCCAAAGTCCTGTGAGAGTGGCCTTGTGGGCCTTTAACAGTACAGCCTGCATGCCTCTTTTAGTTTGTGACCCTGTTAAGTACAGCTCAAAGGGGTTCTATACTAGTGCTGGTACAAACAGCTCCTTGCCCTACACTAGCAATTGAGAAACAGGCCAAAAGTTTGGGAAGGGTGCATAATGGTTACTCTTGTTCCCTAAGACGGAGCATGCACCTCTTATATGCTTTATGTAGGCGTCCCAGGCCCTTTTGATATACTGGTAAGTTTATGCCCATCATGCCTCCATCTAGCTCTATACCTCCCTGCATGCTTAAGGTGGGTACTTTTACAGGAGAACTGTGCTGAATCTGTAAGCCATTTTCCCCTGTAGTAGCAGATTTTTAAATACAGGTTCTAATTCTCATACTGTTTCATCTCTACAGGATTTTGAGTTATCCTAGTGGGTGTTTACTCACCTGGTAAAGGTGATTGTGTTGGTTGGCATCCATGGCACTCCAGACATTACCTCATGGGTTATAGCCCACCTGATAGGCTAGAGATGCACTGACCCAGATCAAATTTCTAGTATAGCCAGGTCCCAGAAACCCCTGTTCTCCAGTACGAATCTTCCACAGCTGAAATTAAGGCTGGTTAGTACAAGAGAAGAAATACAATCTAGGCACAGGTAACTATAACAACATGAGAGAGATGGATGAAGTCAAAGAAGAATGCAGACCACGACTTAGCATCAAAAGCCCGTGGGCGGTTTTTATTCCTTCCTATTATTTACAGACTAAGCTTGGTCCAGGAGGTCCGACTGGAAAATAACTTCGATTGCAGTATTAGTTGTTCGTCCCTGTAGGGCCTGAGATGGGTGAGAACCCCTTGTTCCAGTTCTGATCACTCTTGGCACTCTGGAGGGGTTTGAGTGCTATGGATGCCAACCAACACAATCACCTTTACCAGGTGAGTAAACACCCATTGTGATTGGTTGGCATCCATGGCACTCCAGACATTACCTCATGGGAGATAAGAAGCAGTGAAGTCCCCAAGGGAGGGAGCCACAGTGAGCTAAGAGTGAGTGGTAGAGGAAGCTGCCGTCAGGACTTGAGTGGCAAAGTGGGCGAATGGTCTGCAGCTGTTCTAGCCTGTAGTGCCTGGCGAAGGTGTGGAGGGAGCTCCACGTGGCTGCCCTGCAAATGTCCTCGGAGGATACGCTAGCTCTTTCTGCCCAGGAGGTGGCGATCGCTCTGGTGGAGTGAACCTTGATCCCCTGGGGGGGTGTCATCTGGTTAGCTATGTAGGTGTTCTGGATGACTCTCCTCAACCACCCAGCAATGGTGGTCTTGGAGGCAGCTCTTCCTTGTCTCTGTCCCTTCGAGATGATGAATAGTCTCTCTGTCTTGCGGATGGGACGTGTTCTGGCCAAGTACACAGAGAGGGCGGATCCAACATCGAGATAGTGTGGGACCGCGGTGGAGCCCTGCTGAGACCCTTCTGGGAAGGTGGGGAGTTCGATGGGTTGTTCTCTGTGAAAGCCCATGGATACCTTTGGCTGGAAGGCTGGTACCGTTCTCAGGCGGACCCCTAACGGGGAGAACACCGTATAAGTTTCCGCGCAGGATAGGGCCCCGAGTTCCACGATCCTCCTAGCTGAACAGATTGCCACTAAGAAGCATGTCTTGAGGCCGATCCAGAACAGATCCACCTGGAGGAGGGGTTCATAAGGGGCGGATTTGAGGGACTCTAGGACTAGCGGTAGGTCCCATGGGGCAACGGTCGGGCGAGTCCTCGGGTGGAGGATCTCCACTGCCCTTAGAAAATGGGTGGCGTCGGGGTGGGCTCCCGGGGTGTATCCCCCGATGAGATCCGTAGCTGCCCCTACGGCTGCTAATTGCACCCTGAGGAAGGAAAGTGCTAATCCCTTGTCTACTCCCTGTTGGAGGAACAATAGGATGTTGGCCATGTCTGTCTGCTCAGGGACTCTGCCCCGCTCCCGGCACCACCGGGAGAATATGGACCACTGTCTCCCATACGTGGAGGTGGTGGAAGACCGTCTGGATTGGAGTAGGGTGTTGACGACAGAATCATGGTACTCTGCCACCCTTAGTCTCCTCCTTTCAGGAGCCAGGCCGTGAGCTTGAGGGTTCGCGGGGTCGGGTGGAGCACTGGCCCCTGTGAGAGCATGTCTGGCCGGTATGGTATCCTGAAGCTGGCGAGTGACATCTCTCGGACCGCTGCGAACCATGACCTGCGGGGCCAGTAGGGGGCCACCATGATAATCGTGTGTTGTGATTCCCGTATCTTGGTCAGGACCTGAGGGATCAGGGGAGAGGGGAAGACGTATGCATGGTTCTGTCTCCAAGGTTGCGATAGGGCGTCCGTTCCCTGGGACAAGTTGTCCCTGAACCGTGAATAGTAATCTGTGACCTGAGCATTCTCCTGTGTTGCCATGAGGTCTATGGTCACGGCTCCCCAAGTCACTTGGATCATTTGGAACAGGTCTGGATGTAACCGCCATTCCCCCGGGTGAACCTGTTGCCTGCTGAGCCAATCCGCGTGGACGTTCAGCCTTCCTGCTAGGTGCACTGCTGTTAGGTGTCTGAGGTTGGCTTGGGCCCAGTCGAGGACTGCCGTTGCCTCCCTCAGCATAGCTCTGCTCCTGATCCCACCTTGCTTCGCTATGTAGGCCACCGTGACCCGATTGTCTGATCGGATTAGGACTGATTGCCCCTGCACCAGATGTTTGAATGCTTTTAGGGCATGAGACACGGCTCTCAAGTATGTTGATAGATAGCTGTGACTCTGCAGGTGACCACAGGCTCTGTGCTGTTGTGTCTCCTAGGCAGGCTCCCCAGCCGGAGAGGCTCGCATCCGTTTCTATGGCGATCCAGTGAGGTGCCTCTAGGGGGAACCCCTTGGACAAGTTCTCCTCCACCGTCCACCAAGCCAGGGAGAGTCTCACTGCCTTGGGTAGTGGTACCACCAACTGGAGGTTGAGTTCGCTTGGTGCCCCTCGAGTCAGCGCGTAAGATTGGAGTGGGCGCATGCGCCACCTGGCCCAGGGCACAAGGTCTATGCATGAGGCCATGCAGCCCAGTAACTGGGCTATCTTTCCCATCGTCATGCTGCGTCGGGCCTTCATTTGATGGGCTAGGTCCCTCAGGTTGTGAATTCTCGCAGTGGATGGTTTTGCCCACCCCTGGGCTGAGTTGATGAGCGCTCCCAGATGCTCGATCTGCTGGGTGGGGGTGAGGTGGCTCTTCTCTTGGTTTACCACCCAGCCGTGGTCCTCAAGTGCCTGTAGGGCGGATTCTGTGTGTATCTGTGCTAGACGTTCGGACCGGGCCTGTATGAGCCAGTCGTCCAGGTACAGGATGATGTCCAGCCCCTGTTCCCTGAGTCTTGCCACCAAGGTTATGGAAACCTTGGTGAAGACTCTTGGAGCTGAGGAGAGGCCCAACGGTAAGGCCTGGTATTGGAAGTGGTGGCCTAGGATGTGGAAGCGTAAGAATTGTCTGAAGCTCGAATGATGGGAATGTGGAGGTAGGCGTCCTTGAGGTCTATGGACGTCAGGAAGTCGCCTCCCCGAATGCATCGGAGGGTGGACCGTATGGTTTCCATCTTGAACCGGTTGGGGACCACGTGGCGGTTTAGGTGTTTGAGGTCCAGGATAGGCCGGAGCTCTCCTGATTTTTTGGGTACTAGGAAGAAGATTGAGTACACCCCTTGATTCTGTTCTGTCACCGGAACGGGTTGGATGGCCTTGTTCCGCACCAGGTCTAACAGGATCTGTTGGACCTGATGTGGGGATGCCCTTCTCCTGGTTATGGGAGAGGAGACGAACCTGTGGGGAATGTGGGTGTGGGATAACTCTATAGAGTAACCCTTGGTTACCACATCTTGGACCCACATGTCCGCTGTTGTGCATAGCCAACGGTGGGCGAATAGGGTTAGCCTTTGTCCCACAGGCGGGTAGGGGTCCCGGTCTCGGGGTGTCAGGATGGGGTAGTCACTGTTGCTTACCCCTGTAGCCTCTGCCTCGACCTCCGGGTCTCTGACCTCGGTATCTGGAGGAGGAGGACTGATAGTTCTAAGGGTAGGGGCTGCGGAAGCCGGGGGAGGTGCTTCTGCCCCGAAAGGAGTGGCCAGATTGCTGTACGTCTCTGCGTGGTTGAAACGGTCTATGTCCCCCCCAAGATCTTCGCCTCGATGAGGGGAGGTAGGAGAACCTAGACCTATTCTTGAGGAGATCTCTGCCCTCCTCCTTCTGTTTTAACTAATCTTGTAGCCCTTCCCCAAAAACATGTTGTCCCTTCAGAGGTAAGTTCTGGAGCAGATATTTTGACTCATTGTCCGCATCCCATAATTTGAGCCACAGTGCCCTACGAGCACGGTTGGTGATGGCGGTCGCCCTGGCATGAAGGCGCAGGGTGTCCACTGCCATGTCGGCCAGGTATTTAGCTGCGTCCAAGGTGCACTCCAAGAGTTCTGCCTCCCTGGATTTCGGAGTGGCTTGCTCCTGCAGTTCTTCGAGCCAGCGGATCTGCGCACAGGCTGTGTAGATGGCTGTGGTGGTTGCCTTGGCGGCGATGCCCTCAATCTCGAAATCCTTCTTAAGCATGTCCTCGACTTTTTTGTCTGTGGGGTCTCTGAGCGCTATCGTACCACATGGTAACACAGTCTTTTTGCTAAGGGCCGCCACCTGGGGGTCAATGGTGGGCGCCCTGCACCAGGCATCCGATTTCTCCCCCTGGACCGGATACATCCTGTCTAGGTTCTTACGGTTTGACATTCTGCCTGGCTCAGGGGATTGCCACTCCTTACTGAAGATCTCTTCTATGGCGGGACATACTGGGAAGGTCTCGGTGGTTGACTGTTTCAGTTGGATCAGGGGGTCGAGCTTTGACTCTGGCCTGCTTTCCTCGGTGTCGAAGCCCATGGTGGCCTTGATAATCTTCATGAGCCCTGGGATTGTGTCGAAGGAACATAACTCCGATGTCAGGGAGGGCATCGTTTGGAGATCCATGTCCTCCTCCTCGTCTGAATCTGGCTCAGTCTCCTCCCCCGTGTCGTCCTTCTCCCTGTCCTCGTGTGTGTCGAGAGGGACGTCTGGTGTATCCTCCGGCATCGGGGGTTCCTCTGGTTGCCCTCCTGCCTTGTCCGGTTCGGGGTTGGGTAGCTTTGCCCTGTGTTGGGTGAGGGATTCCGGCTTTTCCATGATCTTGAGCATGAAGTTCTGTTGGCTCTCCATCATGCAGCGGCCTGTTGGTTTTGAATTAGGAGGGAGCTTGGGTCCATCCATGGGGTTGCTGGTGCCGGGTTGCGGGACCCATGGGTGGAGTTGCTCAAGGAGGAATCATCATCGTCCAGTAGGCAGGCCGCGCAGAGGGGACCTAGAGTTTGGGGCAGGAGGGTGGCACTGCATGAGGAGCATTTCTTTGCTTTCACCATCTGGGGAAGAGAGAAGGCATACCTTAGAACAGAACTGTGCGCCGCTCGGGGGCGGACCCCTCTTTACCCCCACCCCGAAGCCCAGAGATGGGCTTTCTCTCCCTGAGTCGAGGTGGAAAGCAGGTGTGGGGGTGCTGTGTGAGGGCCCCCACAACGGCCAGAGGGGGGGTTGGAGAATGGTGTACCAAGGTCTGGACCATGGCTCGCTATGGGAGGGAGCCATGGGGACTGGTGGGGCGGTTAACTGCACGGGTCGCTGTGGGAGGAACCCGAGCGTAGGGAAGGGGCGAGGAGGGAGTCGCCGAAGAGTTGCTGTGGGAGGGACCCAGCGGGCAGGGTGTGGTCAGCCAGTGAGACCTGCTGTCCAGATGAACTCCCCCTCAAGGGAATGACAAAAAAATCCCTTTGATGAGGCATATAAGTTGCAGAGGAGCACAGGAATTAAGCTTAGAAGGAGAATGGTGGGGGCAGGATTCAACCCCACGACTGCTGGGCAAACATTATTTATTTATTTTTGTAATGCTGTGCTCTAACCATTAGGCCGCACAGGCTGCACTGACACGGGGGCTGTGGGATCCAGACCCACATCTCTGATTTGCAGTTCAGGGTCTTAAATCACTGTACCCTGTTGTTTGTTGTTGCAGAGGGCTTAGTTAGTGCCCTCCCCTCGTGAGAGTCTCTCTCTCTCTCTCTCTCTCGATCTCTCCCTGCTGCAACCCCCCCCCCCAGCTGGCCAGATCGTGAGGCGGTGATATGCGCCCTCGCGAGGCTGCTCTGGTTGTCTGGGGAGGAGGAGGAGTCGAGGAGATCCCGTCACGTACAGGCCCAAACAGGGCCTAGGAGGCCTTGCCCGTGCGAGGAGAGAGGGTGCTCTTGGCGGTTTTAAGCGCCACGTGGTGCCGGGGGGACTCTGCCGCATGGCGGACCGGAATTCGCCTAGTAGGCGAGTGCGGTGGGAGGAGAGGAGAAGCGTTGAGGCCTCTGAAGGCCACGCGGTCGTGTTAAGCCGCGGGGCGGCCTACGAATGCACTGGCAAGCTGCCCCTGGTACGCTGGGCCTAACGCGAGGCCACAGGCCCGAAGGACACTCTCTCTCTCTGAAGACTCCCTAAATGGAGCTGCAGGCGCGGGCAGCCGCACAACGCGGAGTAGGGGAACAGACCCAGGGCTCCAGAAGCGGCGTGGGTCTGGAGCAACATTGAGCTAGCTGCCCAAACCAGTACAACATTTGAATCTCAAGCTTTTCATGGTACAGTAAACTAGTACATTATTCTGCATCGATCTAACATCAACTTCAAGCTTTTTAGATACTGTAAACTGAGTATTATTCTGCATAGCAAGGTGGGGAGAATCCCCTTCTAAGATCTAGGGCAAGCCCAGGATGGTTGAAAACGTTGCAGAGCTATGACTTTTTTTTTTTTTTTTTTTTTACAATAGATACTGTGCAGTTAAATTGGCTTGAGCCAGAAAGGTTCTTTATGAGTTGGTTCATGGTCTTACCTTGTAGGAGCAGACAGGGATTCCTGGTGTGCTTCTTGCCTGATCAGATGCACGATTCAAACTGGAGAACAGGGGTTTCTGGGACCTGGCTATACTAGAAATTTGATCTGGGTCAGTGCATCTCTAGCCTATCAGGTGGGCTATAACCCATGAGGTAATGTCTGGAGTGCCATGGATGCCAACCAATCACAATAAGTACCTTTTTAAACAGCAGCTTCCTACTTCAAATGTCCCCCCACACACACACGCCTATATAATAAAGCTTACTTGGCCTGAAGTGGACTGCAATATAAATTTTAATTTATTTGTGCCAGTATTCACTGAGGGGAGAGATCATATTTTGCTCCTTGGAGCCCACAGCCAAAACATTTCCACTTCCCTGTTGTGAGACATACCTCTGCTCTAGTACATTTTATGATGCCAGTAAATGAAGAGTTTAGGACCGTGCTCCATAGAGTACAATAGAGGCATTTTTTAACTGCTTTTTTATTATACTTCAGAGTTCTGATTATGATAAATCAAGGTCACCGCTTGGAGGCATATCTTACAGTAGCGAAGTGGAAGTGTTCTGACTGTGGGCTCCAAATAGCAAAATAAAAATTCCTTCCCTCCATGAATACTGGCACAGATAAATTAAAATTTATATTGTAGTCCACTTGAGAACAGGTAGGCTTCATTATATGTTGTTTTGTTTGGGGGGAAGGGGGAGAAGTATAGAAGTAAGGACCTGCTCTTTAAGAAACATAGAAACATGGACAGTGATGGCAGAAAAAGACCCATGCTCCATCCAGTCTGCCCAGGTTCCCTATTTAGCCTTGGGATCTACTGTCTCTCTCCAGGGTCCTAACACTCCACAACCTCCCCCCATTTTCCTCCCAGCTTCTGCCTCTGCGAGCAACCACTGTACCCTTCATTCTGTCCCAACCATGCTTGAAACCTTGGAATTCTATCCCTCGAGCTATTCACCTAGCTCCTACCCATGCTGGTTTCAAGAAACTCCACCGCGAACTTCTACGTGCTTCAAATCCTTGCACATGCTTCCATCCACCTTAGCTCATCCATCCCCTTTATCTTTCACCCTCGGCTTTCCCACACTCTCCTTCTTACCCTTCCCCTGCATGCCTTCATCCTTCTCACCCCTTTTTCCCTACTCCCTACCACCACCACCACCACCACCTCCTCCTCCTCCTCCTTTTTTCTACTGTTTATATGCTTAGAGCCTCGTAACAGCATTTACTGTATATTGTACATTATACCAGTTTGGACCAATACTGCACTTGTTTATATTTTGACTTTTTCCTAACTGTATTGTTTATACTTTGACATTGTCCAGCTCTGTATTTCTCCCAGTTGCTAAGTTGTATTTCTGACCTCCTTCTCATTGTTTAACTTTTCTGTGTGCTGCGTCACATTGTATTGCTCTTGTATTTGATTCGTATCCTCCTGGGTTGTACCTGAAAATAGGCATCCCTATGCCTAGTGCACCCACCCAGTTACCAAAAGCAAATAAATAAATAATAAATAGTTTTCGCTCACATCACCATTAGAACTGTATGATGTAGTTTATGTTCTTGCTCTGCTCTTCCATTGTTGTCACAATACATTCATGTTCTGCTTCAGAAAACTGTGGTTGAGAGGGACATAAACTACATTACACAGTTCTAAAATGGTACTTAACACCAGTGTGCAAATCAGAAATACTTCCTGAGGTTACTGAAAGGGCTGATAAGATGGAGCAATACCAGAACTGGAACTTTTATATAAAAAAACAGCTTCTGCTTTGAAAAATGACTTTCAGGTTCAGCGCAGTTCTTCTTTAACTAGGGTGCTGCAGCAGCCATCACATGTGTGCAAGACTGACTGTGTGGCATGGGGGCTCTTGGCTGTGCAGAACGCTTGCCATGAACCACCTGAACATTGAGCCCTGAGTGTTTCAGAGCTGGTCCTCAGACAGTGCAGTATCCTGTCTAACTTTAGTGCAGTCTTTTATTCTGTATTATGTAACAGACAGTCCCTTCAGATCATACAATATGTTATCTAAGTGAGTTAGAATTGTTTCTGTCTACAATAAAAATGTTATTCTATTGCAGTCCTTAGAACTGTTCCTTAGGTAGCCGTCTTTTATTCTATATTATGTGTAAGATGTTCCATTCCAATAATGCAGTATTTTATTAGAACCATTACTTTGTGCAACAACCATTTTACTATATAGCAATGTTTAGAACATAACCTCATGCTTTAGAACTGATCCTTATACAGGACAATTTTGTGTTCTGTATTATAGCAGAAACTCCCTTTTGATAGCGTAGTGTTTTATTAGAACTGTTCCTTTGTGCAATAAACATGTTATTATAGGGGACGCAGTCTTTTATTTTACATTATGTGTTAGAATTTGTCTTAGGCTAGTGTAGTACTTTTGAACATTTGCTTAGACAGTGCAGTCTTTTATTTTATATTATGTATGAAAGTTGTCTTAGTATAGTGTAATACTTTGACTATGTTAGAACATTTGCTTAGACATTATAGTCTTTTATTCTGTGATATACTATATCTGAATTCCCCTTCAAACACTACAGTATTTGATCAAAATACTTTAGAACTGTTCCTTTCTACAATAAACATGTTATTATACTGTATAGTAATACTTTAGTGCTTTATCAGAATATTTGCTTGGACAGCTGAAGGAAGGCAGCATAGAAAATTTTCAGACTAACACCTTGCTAAGTACTGTGTCTTTTATACCCTGACTGAAGGCCCTAATTTACCTTCCAGGCCCAACGCTGTCTTTTAGACACAACACAGTCTTTTATTCTATATTATGTACTAGAATTTATCTTGGAGCAGTGTAGTAATTTTACTATATTAGAGCATTTGCTTAGCATAATCCAGCCTTCTGTTATGTATCAGAATTTCCCTTCAGATAATATATAGCATTTTATAAAAAATATTGTAGAACAATTCCTTTCTGCAATAAACATTTTATTATATAGTAACACTTTAGAACTGTTCCACAGTTAGTGCAGTATTTTATTCTGTATTGTAAATCAGACATTCCCTTCCAATGGTGCAGTATTTTATGAGAATGTTCCCTTTGTGCAATAAACCTTTTATTGTATAGCAATTCTTTAGAACTGGTCTATAGACAGTGCAGTGTTTTATTTGATATTATGTATTAGAATTACTCATAAGATCGTTTAGTACTTTAACTATGTTAGAACATTTGCTTAGTGCAATCTCCTATTCTGTAATACGGTATGTACTGGACTTTCTCTTGGGATAGTGCAGTTAAAACTTTAACTGTATTAGAAAATTTGCTGAGACAGTGCATTCTTCCATTTTATATTATGTATTAGAGTTTCTGTTAGGAAAGTGTAGTACTTTACCTGTATTAAAATATTTGCTTAGACAGTGCAGTCTTTTACTGTATATTGTGCATTAGAATTTCGCTTAGGACAGTGTTGTACTTTATATTATAACATTTGCTTAGACAGTGTAGTCTTTTATTCTGCTTATGAGAACTCCCCTTCAGATAATACAATATGTCAAAATATTTTAGAACCATTTATTTCTGCAATAACTATTTTATTATATAGCAATACTTTAGAACTGTTCCATAGATAGTGCAGTGTTTTATTCTGTATTGTAAATCAGACCTTCCCTTCCAGTTGGTTCAGTATTTTTAGAATGGTTCCTCTGTGCAATCAACATTTTATCATATAACGAGGCTTTAGAACTGCACATAGCAATGCTTTAGAAGGGCTCCTCAGACAGTGTTTTCTTTTACTCTAGATGATGTATTAGAATTTGTCTTAGGTAGTGCAGAACATTAACTATATTTGAACATTTGTTTAGACAGTGCGCAGTCTTGTATTCTGTCCTACTTGTATGTATTTGTATTCTTAGGATAATGTAATACTTCAGCTATATTAGAACATTTGCTTAGACAGTGTAGTCTTTTATTCTGTATTATGTATGAGAGTTTCTCATAGGATAGGGTAGTGCTTTTACTAAATAAGAACATTTGCGTAGACAGTGTAGTCTTGTAGTCTGTTATTATCAGAATTTCCCTTTAGATAGTACAGTATTTTATCAAAATATTTTAGAACCATTCTTTCTGCAGTAAACATTTTAGTTGTAATACTTCAGTTCTTTAACTATATTAGAATATTATAAGGGCACAGTAGTGCCCCTGTAGTTAGTGTTGAGTAGATTGTTCAATGTTAAACCCCAGTTTTTGCACCTTAATAATTTTGGTGTCATTTGATGAAATACCCCCAAATTTGGCATGCACAGTCAGGATGTTAGTCTCATGACATGCAAAGTTTTGTGACAGCATCTTGTATGTTTTTCAAGATACAGAGCACAAAAACAAACAAACAAAAACTATACTTAGCATTGCGTATTTTTGTGCTCTCACCCGCATTTTAGACAGTGTGGAATTTTTTCATAGAATTTTTAGGTTTGAAGAGGCGTATGCCAAGGATGTGCCTTTTGAAGGTTTGGTGAAAAAATAATATACTGTTTTAGAGTTATAATGATTTTTGAGTTAACGTTAACGTTCGACTGCTAAAAAAAACTATCAGAAGTGCTTATTTTCATGATTTTACCTCTTGTGCCGAAACAAATACTGATCATGAAAGCCACCATTTTTTCTCCTTTTAAACTCACAAATATTGAAAATATATAAAACTGATCTATTTCTAAAAAAAAAAATACTTGACCCTAGCTAAATGACACCATTTAGCTACATTCTGCTGTTTGTTTGTTTTTTAAAAAGTTGCCACAAACACTTTTTTTTGGGCACCCCAAAATCCAGGGTGCCCAGCTCAGCAAGAGGAGCCATTCACCCTCATTCTCTGTATGTGAACAGCAGGACTTTCTTGAGTTCTGCAGCTGGAAGTCTGTCTGTATCTATCTATCTATCTATCTATCTATCTATCTATCTATCTATCTGTCTATCTATCTATCTATCTATCTATCTATCTATCTATCTATCTATCTATCTATCTATCTCTCTCTCTATCTCTCTCTCTTTCTCTCTGTCGGTCTGTCTATCTATCTATTTATTTTCTTATTAAGTAGACCAGGGTGTCCACCCTTAGTAGTGCTTCTGTCTCTCCCCCCTTCGCTCCAGTTTGCCCACGCTTCCCAATATTTATTTTTTTAATATATAAGCAAACCGGAGTGCCCACCCCCTGGCACCACCTCTGTAAACCCCCTCTCCTCCAGGTTGTCTGCCCCCATTTGCAGAAGCTGCTTGTCAGCTGAAATAAAGAAAACCATCTCTTTGTTTTTTTTTTACCTGCAAACAAGAAAATGGTCTCTCACTGATCTGACCCCCCACATCATCCCCACACCCTCACTCACCTGAACATGTCCCAGGGTGAAGATCCACTCTCCAATCGAAGATGTGTCTTGCTGCTGGAGCCACCACCTGCAGTTTGAGAAACTAAGGTAAGTGCGGTTCTATGTATTTCAATTGGGTTTTGAACTTTGATGCATAACTTTGCATTTTTGCATATTTTGACCCCAAATTTTCCACATGGCCTTTTGGGACCCCACCTGACCAATAGTGGTAGAATTATGCAAATCATGCTGGAAAACATTGTTTGGTAGTTTGTTAAATCACCTTTTGGGCGGCATTTGACAATTTTCACTGCCCTTATTCAAGAAGTTGGGGTCATGAGAAGGTTATGTTGAAAATTTGTAAAAATAGTAAAGTTATGGGTGTACATTTAAATTTTTCGATGCTTGTTTGTAACTTCAGTAATTTTAAATATTTTTACCCCAAATTTTCAACATAGCCATTTTTTCACACCACCTGATGAATGTGGCAGCTGTCATTTCTCAAATCCTGGCCAAAGTATGTTTTCACACCTGTGGCATGGAATGACTTTTGACAGCACCCGTGGAATGACGTTTTAGCAGGGATTTGAACATTTTCAACTATCAAGTTCAAGAGGTGGGGTAATAAGAAGGCTATGCTGAAAATTTGGTGTATAAATACAGTAAAATACCCAGGTTATTACTGAACATTACAGTATTTCAGTGTTCACTCATAACTTTGTTAATTTTCAATATTTTGACTCCAAACTTTCACCATAAGCATTTTTCCACACCACCTCATAAACATGACATTTGTCATTTTTTAAATCTTGGATGAGACATGTTTTTGCACTTCTGGTATGAAATGACATTTTGCCCAGTATATATTATAAATGGTACATGCCATGTTTATAAGGCCAAAATAAAAAAAAAATAATTATAGTTGTTGTTAAACTTTGTGTGTAGTGACAGTCTTGACCCCAGAGGGCACATTTTGTGATCCTGTGCTGGTGAGCTAAGTTTACAGTTGAGCTCAGTGACCCAGCTGGATGGGGTGAGGGTGGGGAGATGGCACTGTTATGCACCCCCCAACCAGGGAGTGAAAGATGCAAGGTTGTCCGCATGGTCTGGGTACCATATAGTGAAGACAACTATCCTCTTGGCATAAGGCCCTGCACCTCTCCACCTGTAGGTGGCAGAGGGCCCACCAAATTGGCTGACAGATGCACTCTTTGCCCTGTGCATCTGTATCTGTGGCCACATGGAAGCACATGGCCCTGTGTTTCTGTAGCCCACCAGACAGCCCCATGAATTCTTCACTTTCATCGCTGCATGGAAGTTCAGGACCTGTAAGGACCCTACACTTCTGTAGGTAGACCGAGTCTTCCCTTGGCTCAGGGCATCTGCATCTGTTCATGCAGGTCCTGAAGAGGCACCTGCATGAATGATGGTATAATTCCACTATCCAAAAAGAAAGGAAATTCTTTGCAAAAAACCTTGTTAATGCACCAGTTAGGGTAACTTAATGCCACAAAATAGAAAATGTGGTGTTAGGTTTCCAGCCCAACCCCGCTCCCCCACCCTGCTAAGCAAAAGGAACAAACATTAGGGTTTTGGGCCTCCGGCGTCTTGGTGAATCAGTGGTGGGGTCTTCCTTGGGGTTGTCAACCCTAATGCCCACTCTTTCCCCCCAGCCTGTAGCCTCCTGTCTGAAGCACATGGTACAGCTCCAAGCCAATGCCTCATAGTAATACACTCTTCAAAGGTAGAGAAGTATGTCTTGTCACATGTTGCCAACACAATTTGTTGTAGCTTTCGTCACACAGGACCCACAGGGCCCTGTGTGAAGAAAGGACATTGTGTGATTTTGTTTGCTTAGGGAACGGGGTGGGCATTAGGGTTGACAACCTTAAGGAAGACCTCACTACTGATCTGCCAAGACTCCAGAGACCCAAAACCCTAATGTTTGTTCTTTTTGCTGCTTGGGAGGTGTGAGTGGTGAGTTAGAGCTGGTTATCTTTTCTTTTTACAGTTATTTCACTTTCTCCTACCTGGTGTCCCAGTTGGCTACCACGTCCATGCATCTCTCTGGTTCCAGCCACCATCTGTAATCCTGGCTTGCTTAGGACCCTTCGCCGGTAATCTCCCGTGGCTTGCCCCCCATGGCGAGGTGGTGGGAGTCCCCCTACACTCACCACCAGGACCAGATTCAGCTCCGGTGATGTCCCTGAAGCCAGGGCACCCATCGAATGGCCATCAAACCGCCACGGCCTGGGACGCCACCATTTTCTGTTTTCTCCCCCAGAGAGAGAGGGATGTGCACTGATGCCCATGGGAGGAGTGCTCACATGTCCGCATGCACTCCCTCCGGTGCCTGCCCTCTCACTCACCCCTTATGTGCAGTGGTGGTGTACCACCCCCAGCCTCTGCTAGGAGCCAGCAACGTACCGACACTGGAAACCCCCCCCCCCAGGAAAGGGAGAGCAATCCAACAGATGCTCAATCCCTTTCCTACCCAGCCAACCCATGGCAGCCCGAGTCCGTTCCTGAACCCAGGTCGCCGGCGTAGCGTGAGGTGTGGTGTCCAGCGCCTCAACCCTCAGCACCACCGGGCCGGCTAGAGCTGGATATCTTAAAGCGGCATTTCTCTACTTTTGTGGCATGAAGTTACCCTAACTGGTGCATTAACAATTCTTTTTTTTTTTGCAAAGAATATATATTGTGTATAAGAATTTATCGTAGGAAATGTACTTTAACTATATTAGAATATTTTTTTAGACAGTACAGTCTTCTATTCCCTTATGTATCAAAATTTCCTTCAGATATTACAATATTTTTCTCAAAATACTTTAGAACCATTTCTTTCTGCAATAAACATGTTGTTATACCAGTACTTAGAACTGTTCAACAGATAATGCAGTGTTATATGCTGTATTACATAGCAGAAGTTTCCTAACGGTAGTGCAGGTTTTATTAAAACGATTCCTTTCTGCAGTATATGTTTTATTGTATAGCAGTGCTTTAGAACTTCTCCTTGGACCATGCAGTCTTTTATTCAATGCTGTGTATTAGAATTTCTCTTAAGATTAACAGCTTTAACTCTTAGGTTGCCAATGCCTTTAGAACATATAGGAATTTGGGACTGATATATCAGTCCGCGGCACAACAAGGGTTAATACATGACAGGTTGGAACAATTTACAAATAAATGGCAGAGATGGGTCTTGCATGTTTCAGGTGTTGACTCAGACTTCGTCCCCTAGCAGTTATCTGAGATACTTACTTCGAGCCTCCCCTTCCTTTCTTGGAAAATATAGAGGTGAAATGTTTCAAACCTCTGAATGTAGAATGCAGTATTTAATAAATCGGGTTTATGACTGGGGGGAGAGGTGGGCTGGCCCCCACTGAGGATACTTGGATGATAGTCTGGCTACTTAAAATAAAAATTTCTATAGCAGGACATGTACATAATTGTGTAGAAATTGCACTTCTTTTGAAATGCATTGTTTGCTAACCTGCACTGATGTAGTACCTATTGAAGCTATGTTCAGTATGAAATGCAACGAATGTATCTTTAACCATGTGCTTCAATAAAAAGACAAAGTTTAAAAAAAAAGAATTTCTCTTAAGATAGTGCATTACTTTATATTAGAACGTTTCCTTAGACAGTATAGTCTTGTATTCTGTTATGTATCAGAATTTCCCTCCAGATAGTATTGTATCAAAATATTTTAAAAGAGTTCCTTTCTGCAGTACACATTTTATCACATGCCAGTACTTTAGAACTGTGTCACAGATAGTGTAGTGTTTCATTCTGTATTTTGTAGCGGTGGTTCCCGATAGTACAGCATAGTATTATTTGGGTTGGCAGTTATAGCCTAGAGGGTATAGTAATGAGCTGTTAATGAGCTTGGTATATCCAGCAGACCTGGGCTTGATCCCCGCCACCTCCACTTGCATGCTGTGTAACTCTAAACAAGTCGCTCCGCCTCCCCAGTGCTCCTGGGACACCTCTGAAAACAGGCTCTTGTGCCTAGTGGGCCTTACCCGGG
The DNA here is from genome assembly GCA_016271365.2 of Neoceratodus forsteri. Taxonomy (NCBI): domain Eukaryota; kingdom Metazoa; phylum Chordata; order Ceratodontiformes; family Ceratodontidae; genus Neoceratodus; species Neoceratodus forsteri. The sequence goes on along the minus strand of CM057452.1, from coordinate 1,009,427,566 downwards.
TCACCAGAGAATAAATAAAATAATAAAAATAAACTAGAACCATTCCTTTGAGCTGTAAGCATTTTATTGTATATACAGTAAGTGCTTTATAATCATTCATTAGGCAGTGTAATGCTAAAGACATTCCCATCAAATCATGCAGTGTTTTAAAAAACCCTGGCTTCTCAAGGGAAACATTGAAAACCATACTTTCTTAGACACATTTAGCTTCTGTTGAATGCCGGTTCTCTAGTTGGTACCACACTTTTTTTTTTTTGTAACTGTGCACGTTTAAGGTAAAATCAGGATCACTGACCCCTAGACATCATTACTATGGCTGCTTGTCTACACTTAACATAATCTTCTGCTTAAAACATCACAAACTGTTGCTGTGAAAATGATTACGATGTCATAAACAGAGGATTATGATGTTAGGAGTAGACAAGCAGCCAGAGCAGAAGAGGTCTAATGAACAGTGATCAGTTATTCGTGTTAATATGTACAGTTATGAATAACAGGAACCTCCATACAGAGAATGTGTGATTTATGAACTGAAGTACATCAAAATGTGATGATCTTTGAGGATATTTCTTCCATTAGGCCACATCTTTGAAAGTACAGCCATCGGGCACCAAGACAACATGAAAAATTTTGCTAGCAGGGGGCCGCCCATGATGGCGTCTTACGTCAGCATCTATATAAATGTGGGTGACACCATCAATCCTCAGTTCTTTTCTTGTCATCAAACATCATTGTTGGACCTGCTGAAGGAAACCTTGTCAACTAGCTGTTGCTGATTATTCGTTTACTTTAACAGTTTATTTCATCATATCTGCATGCTGCTGAAGTCAAAAGAGCCTTTATTTCAGGACTGTAACTGTGGACAGAAAATTTACAAAGAACACATACATGCGGTCTGTCTGTGTTGCTCAGGCCTGTTTAACAACGTGAGGACTTGAGATTTGCCAGAGCTTCAACCAGGCTACGTGGCGATGCTGTAAGAAAACTCTAGAAAATTTCCTTCTCCTAAAAACTTTAAAAGCCATGGAGAAGGAACAGGGCCCAAAATCTGTGTCTCCTTCACTGCTGGTTGAGAAATAGCCACTGAAGTTGAAGAATCAGGACAGGGAATGGTCATCATCATGGCCCTCCTCATCGTCTGGCCACAAGCACAAACACAGAGAAAAAGAGAGATCTGCTTTGCTGGTGAGGTCCTTGTCACCATTGAGACAAAGTAAAATGTATTGTATCACCCCCTCATGCCGATGGCATTGACAACAGCCCCCTGACCACCAGTGAGACACCAAAGTCATAGCTCGACTAAGGCACTGCTGCTGCTGTACCTACTATTGGTACAATGCCATCATCATTGGGCCAAAGCCTGTCGACGCAAGTAGTCCCAGCACCTCTACAGGGTGTCATTGACTGTGAGGCTGTGCTGGCATCTTTCTCAGAAATGATCAGGGGCATTCTGCTTGGACTACCACTACAGGCAGTTATTCCGCCAATGGGGTCCCCTGCTCCACAACTGTCATCGATAGCCCCTACTAGCATGCCACAGATTTGTCCCTCTCAGCCGCCAGTGGTGCCTTCTGTGATGCCAGTCATCGATAGAGACATAAACAACAAAGTTGAATATAATCCTGGCCTCATGGTTCTGGAGGAGGAATATGAGGGAGAACAATATGTTGCACCACAGTCTAGTTCTACCCTCTCATCCTGCAGTGAGGACTCAGTAGTCTTCACCCTGGGGTCTCTTCCTGAGGATCCTACTTTTCAAGCCATGATGCAGCAAATGCACACTGCCATGGGCTTTGCTGTGGCAGAGGAAGATGCCACAAAAAGAAATCTGATGGAATTTTGGAGGTCCCTTGCACGCTGTCCATTTTAATCCTGCCTATATATCCTGCATTAGAGGATGCTACCTTTGCTGCATGCTACAGACCAAACCAGTTCCCAGAAAGGCTGATGAACAGTATCCTGCACCATCTGCTAATGCTTATTATGCTAACCAACCAGAATCTGACTCTGTAGTTATTATGGCTGCTCATGATAGGTCAAGAGCACAAAAATGCATGAGTACTTTGCCTCCTGATAAAGAATCTAGGAGGCTGGATGTGATGAGCAAGTGTGTGTATGACTCTACCTCACTGGGATTGCAAACTACCAAGCCCATATGATAAAATATCAGAACAGCCTGTGGAAAGCTGCAAAAACTGCAGCCCAGGCTTTGCCAACAGCTCTGCCAAGAATGAGTTACTTAAAACCTTAACTTCTGGTGCCGAGGTTGGCAAACATATGCAATGCTCAGCCTGTGATATATCTGATGCTTCTGCCAGGGCTGCTGCTTCTGGCATTTGTATGAGAAGTTGCTCTTGGCTCAGAGTTGCTCATTTTTGCCAGTCACGTACAATAAGCAGTTCTGAATGCCACATTCAGAGGGACAGAACTGTTTAGTTATGATGTTGAAGAGGCCTTAATAGGCCTTTAGACCTCAAAAATGACTGTAAGGTCTGTCAAGTCCCTGTATCCCACTCCTGCCAGGGGTCATGGGAGGGGATCCTTTCATCAACCTGCTGCGAGAGGTGACCATGCCTTCTGTCACACAAGGCAGAGGAGGTGGCACCTTGCTGGGCCCTCTCCCCCAGGTGCACATACAGAAGCAGCCAAAGCAATGGTTACCAGTAGCGCTACCCCCGCCAGTTCTGCCTGACTTCCTTCCGGATGCACCCTCACCCCTACTGTTACCTCCAGGAGTACTTGTGGGGGGCAGACTTCCCCTGCATCTGAAACAGTGGCAGGAGATTACAATGGATGAGTGGGCTCTGAGGATAATTGCAAGGGGGACATGCTCGGAAGCTTCTGGAAACCCCTCCAGATCGTCCTCCACCTCCTCCCTGTTATCCTCTAGGCCATTTGTCCCTTCTGAAGGAAGATGTTCAGTATTCCAAAAATGTGCTATAGAACCAGTTCCTCCTTGACAGAGAAACATGAAGTGTTTTACTCCAGATACTTCTTGGTCCCAAAATGGACAGGGGCTCTACGTTCTTTGTTGGATCTCAGGGTTCTCAACTTCTACATTGAATGCAAGAAGTTTGGAGTGTTATACCTGCAAACTCTGATTTCCCCTTCTGCAAACAGGGGACTGGCTTTGTTCTCTAGACATGAAGGATGCATACCTTCATACCAGGATCAGAACATCCCACAGGCATCACAATACCTTCGCTTTGTGCTTGAAGGGGAACCTTATCAGTTCAGAGTATTGCCCTTTGGTTTGGCTTCTGTGCCACAAGCCTTTACCAGATGCTTGGCAGTAGTGGCAGCAGCCCTTAGCATGGCAGGTCTGTATGTGTTCCCCTGTCTGGATGACTGGCTGCTGAAGGCCATCTCCAGAGAAGCCCTCCAGCACACCCTGTCTCAGACAAGGCAGTTGTTTGAGGACTTGGGAGTCCTAGAAAATGTACCAAAAATCTGTGCAGATTCCCTGACAAAGACTGCAGTCCATAGAGGCAATCTTGGACAGAGAGTAGGGTTGTGCTTTCCTGCCACAGGACAGAGCAGAAGATCTGATCTGATTGTCCAAGCATGGTTAGTATACGGGAGTCACTATGTCTCTGCGAGAACAATGTTACATCTCCTGGGTCTCGGGGTTGTGGCCATTGTGTTGATGCCACTGACCCACCTTCATATTAGAATCCCTCAGTGGACACTCGGCATCCAGTAGTATTAGCTGAGGGATGAGCTGGACCAAATGGTTCTTATCACAGCCCCACTTTGCAGAGTGTTGCTGTGGTGGATGGAGCACAAAAACCTATTAAAAGCATTCCATTCCTTGTACCAGCTCCTGTACAGATCCTCACCATGGATGCCTCAGGCTCTGGGTCATGGACCAAGATGAGGGCCAGGTTGCATATAATATCCTGGAGGCGAGAGCTGTCCGTACAGCCACCAGGCATTTCAGGGGCATCCGTGCCCCCATCCTCTGTCAATACAGATGGACAATGCCAGCGTGATGCATTACATCAACAAACAAGGGGGCAATCATTTCTATCCCCTATGCAGGGAAGCAATGAGACTGTGGTACTGGGCTCTGTCTCATGGGCTGCATTTATCAGCCATACATCTTCCAGGTATCCAAAATGTCTTCACAGACAGGTTAAGCATGTCACAGTCCACGATTCATGAACAGGAAATACTGACTTCTGTGGTACATGACCTCTTCACAAGATGGGGTTATCTAGAGTTGGACTTTTTTCATCCCCACGCAATGCAAAACTCCTGCATGTCTGCTCGCTTTAGGGCCTGGAGTTTTCTGATGAGATGCATTGTCCCTCTCCTGGAAAAGGAAATTTCTATATACATTTCCCTTAATTCCAATAATACAGAGGGTGCTGGTCAAGGTGTGGATGGACAGTGCCACTCTCATCCTCATTGCTCCATTATGACCTCATCAGATATGGTTTCCGCTGCTACAGCTGATGGCAATGGAGCGTCATGTCCCCCAACCTCTCTATTGGGGCCTGTTGTCACAGGACAAAGGATCCCTGGGCCATCCAGACCCAAAATCCCTACATCTGCATGCATGGCTCGTGAAGTCATAGCCATTGTACGTTTTGGGATATCCACTAAGGTTGCTGATATACTGATTGCAACTATAAAACCTTCTACTAGACATACTTATTCCTTGATATGGTTCACATTGTGGGCTGCTTCCAGAAATTTGGACCCATTTACATGTCCTGTAAATGCTGTGTTGAAACATTTGTTGGCCCTGTCAGACTCTGGCTTACAGTATTCCTCACTTAAGGTGCATTTAATTTTGGCTGCTATATCAGCTTTCCGTGTCCCTATTGATGATCATATGGTTGCTCAGTTAGAGGTGTCCTGTACTTTTCTGAGAGGTAATCTGCATGTGAAACCTCATATCTGTAATGCAGCCTTGCCTTGGGACTTGAATTTTGTGCTTGAGAAACTGATGCTGGCTCCATTTGAGCCAGCTGTGAGTTGTGACTTACATTTCCTTTCAGGGAAAATGTTATTTTTAGTTGCAATCACTTTTGCTTGAAGGATTTAAGAGCTTCAGGCTCTAATAAATGAGCCTCCTTATTTGACTTTCCACCGAGTTTCTTTGTATATAAATCCTAAGTTTCTACCACAGGTGATATCTGAATTTACACTGAATCAAATGATACACCTTCCTGTCGACTACCCTGAGCATGCCAATCAGGATGAGGCACTGCTCCATACTTTAGATGTACACAGAATACTTGGATACTATGTTAATCGCACCAAGGACTGCGGAAAGTCCTTTCAGCTTTGTGTTTTGTTCGCCCCTGGGAAACAAGGTGCTCCTGTGTCTAGACAATGCCTGTCCAAATGGCTGGCACATTGTATTATGTTCTGTTATAGGAAGTTCAGTAATGAACTTCCTGGTGTGGTTTGTGGTCACTCCGCCAGGGGAATGGCCACTTCTGTTGCGTGTTTCAGAAATGTTTCTGATGCTGACATTTGTGCTGCGCCCCATGGAGCACTGTCCACACTTTCACTACACATTACAGTTTGGACATCGTCTCTCATAGATGTGCTGGATTTGGACTTGCTGTACTGCAAGGCCTGCTGTCCTGAATATATATCAAACTATAACTGCCTCCCAGTTTTATTTGGGACTGCTTGGGAATAATACCAAAGGTGTGGCCTAATGGAGGACATATCCTCAGAAAAGCTACAACAGTCTCGCACTTAAAGTAAAAGCAGATCTTCGAGAAAGTCTCCTCCATCAGGACATGCCATCCCTTTCTCTGTCCCCATTCTGCTTCAGTGAGGATTACATCAGATATTGTGCCTGAACCTAATCCGTGTGTCATATATCTAGCTCCATGCCCCTCCTTATATGCCTCTCCTGGTTCCCCATGGTTGGAGACCCTCTGGGTCTAATCGCTGTTAGGGGACTGACAAGTGATGGGGCCACCCACGTTTATATAGGTGTAGATGTAGGACATTGTTGTGGGCTGCCCCTGGCTAGCAAAAGTTTCCATGTGGTCCTAGTGCCTGATGGCTATAGTTCCAAATGTGTGGCCTAATGGAGGAAGTTCTTTCAAAGGTCTACTGTTACAGTAAGTATTTAACAGTTCTTTCTTCAGTTTCCTATGATGTCAGTGGCGCTTTAATGACATAGGGATGCCTATGTTCTCATGAAATGTGTCAAATGTGTCATTTGTAGAGACAGTGGGATCAGATGTAATAATACACAAAAACAATATGCTAGTTTTCCTTCTGATGTGACACCAGCAGGGATATGTCTCTCAGTTTTGCAATAGATGCCAGAAGCACAATTTATATTATTTGGCTCTGAAGGTTATCCAGTTTTCTGCAAAACAACTGACAGTTGACATCAGCAGTACTCCGATATTATAACATTTTCCCAAAATTTGAATTTCAGGACATTCCACTCTTAATTACTAAAGACATTTGCAGAAAATCAGCCTTCATCTGTCACTGCTGCTGTTTGTGCCATGAAGTCAGTTCTCTGCTGTGTATTGCATCATTCATTTGTATTTTTTTCAAAGGGTTTATCAGGAAAGACATACTGAGCTGGAACAGCTCATTTCCAGATGTGTCCTGTGGTATGTGTGTGTGTGTGTGGGGGGGGCAGTGCAAGACAATAACAAGGAATATCAACAGGGTAACACAGGTCAAAAGAGAGCAGTTGTACATGTCAAGTTATACAATCAGTATAGTGGTGGGTATCAGCTTAGTGCAAAGAACCATTAAAGCAATGGGACACATTACATTACAGGTACAGAACAGGAGTGTCACAACCTGCTGCAAGAGAAATGATTCTGATGTCAGAAGCAGATGATAGTGACATCAAAGCAAGATATGCAGCATGGACAGATGAAGTCTGAAGGGCCAGGAGCCTATTTACACACAGAATGTCTTCAATCATAATAAATGGAATTCTCTGAAATTCAAGTTTTAGAGGACTTTTCTGTAACTGACTTCTGCTGATGCTGACTGTGACTTTTTTTTTTTTTGCCGGAAATCAGAAAATCTTCTCAAGTTTCATTTAACTAAATATACAGAGTATAGCAAGCCACGAGATGCAGCACCATATTTTACAGCACTGTGTATCATCAAGCCTGATAACTATATTGATCCATCTCCATCTGGACAAAAAATGAGAAGCAGGTACACTTTTATATGGAACAGTGCTGATTTCAGTGCTAAAATGCAACATGTTTCTTCAGACTAGTAATAAAAAGAAAGAAATCAATGGTTTACCATGAAGACTACAAAATTCTTCAGAGTTGATACGCAGGGAAATATAACAGTCCAGAATGTTTATGTAGTAGTAGTAGTTGCAGTGATGATTCTTGTTGTGTGCTCAACTACTTTTCAAGAGGGTCTTAGGACAAGCATTTGCATGCAGCACCAGCAGCAGCAGCGAATTCTCACTAGATTACACATTTGCAACAATTTCATAGGTATGTAATCTGTGTTCCACTGGCACAAAGGTATGATTTCTACATAAGTTATAGAGGTACATGGTTACATCTTAGATACAATATAATTACAGTGTGTGTAAAAAAAAATGTTCTTGTCAATGGTAAACTGCAGGTGGTCAGCAAGGTAAGAGGTATGTATTGCTAGGTTATAGTATAAAGGTTCAAGCATAGTTCAGATGGCAGCTGGAAAATTGTGTGGAGCATTTTGTGTGTACCATTGTGTGAAATGACCGTGGGATCACTTTTGGGGTAAAGTCTGATGTACTGCAAATGACTGTCATAGCAGACATAAACCATTCTGTTGTACTGTGTGTTTATATGCACACTTCCTATGTCTGTTGTGGTTGTAAGGGTGCATTTTTAATGTTCGTTGTGTGAGAGACCTGAGAAAGTGAAGCTGAGCAGTCCTGGCACACAATGTACTTGAGAAGAAAGTCTTGTAACCACAACAGACACAGGAACTGGACTTATAAACATATTATAAGTCATGGGTAAGATTTTTTTTTAAACCCAGAGCTTGCATTTAAAATGAAAATGTTGTACTTTGTGGGAAACTAGAGAAACCCCTGTATGGGAAACAGACTAAGCCAACTGAACACAGAACATAAGAATTTCAGTACAGTTTGCGTGAGACACACTCTTGTGGTTGTAAGAGTACCTGTAATGTTTTGAAATAAGCAATCCCGATAGGCTAAGAATTGTGTCATAATTTGTAAGTAACAGTATATGGTAAACTGTGTTGTTGTTTTTCTTGCAGTGCAATACCAGGTAGGATGCTCCTTGATGATAGAAAATGGCCTGTAAGTTTAAGTGGGTGGCAAGCACTGGGGAACTCCCAGTTTATGTTTGCTTTCTCCTTATTTTCTTCCTGTATGTATCTTTCTGTTTTTTTCTTTCTTTCTCCCGTGTCTTAAAAAAACAAACAGTTCTGTTGCACCATTGTAGCTGTTGCACCCGGTGACATCATCGGTTGCACTCATTCCTGTAATGGAAATTAAGCATGTGAAAGAGTCGGGAGGTGCTCTGTTTTCATTACAGTAGCAGCTCATGCAAGTAGTGGTATCATGCCCAGATATATTAACTTATTGCAACCAATGATGTCACTGGTTGGAAGGCTTATAATAAAACACTAAGGGGGCTATATAAAGAACAGGTTTTAAAGACAGAAAACAAAAATAAAGAGATATACAGAGAAATATGTTTGGGAATGCTGCAATGCTTCCCTTCCCCTTTAAAGAGGTGATACACCTTGCTTTACCCTTTGTAAAGCAAAACTATCCAATGGTGTTAAGGAATAAAGAAACTTAATTGGTTGACAGCTGTTATAAAATCCAAGGCATAATTACAGTAAAAAAATTCCAATCACAGACCTCATAACATAAACAATAACTAGGATAACTTAAGTTTTTTTACCTGTTAAGTTAAAGTTGGGACACTTTTTTTTTTAAAATAAATTCTTATTAAATTAAAAATTGTGACTATCTCAACTCTTCTTTTTTTTTCATTGTATAATAGCAATAATGCACTCCAGGGTGTGTCATATCATGTGATATCATCACCTCCCAGGTGCGTGAGTCATGATGATACTCCATGACTAATACACCACACCCTGGACTGTATTATTGCTTGATTATGAAAGCGACAGTCAGAATCCTCAAATCTGATTGGCTGGGACCTAATTCAGCTGGGATAATATTTCAGTCCATAATTCCAGTCTATAAGAAGCTCTTCATGACATAAATCAAGAAGTACTGTAGGTCATACCATCGATCAACAGAAATTATAAGATATTTTTACAATGAACTTTTTAATTTGTTTTTCATATTTGCAAAAAATGCTCCATTTTATAATTGCAGTACTACACACCAAGCTGTGCAGTATCAAAGCTATCACCCCTCCTCTGTTGGTTGAAGTCACTCGGCCTATGGCCTTGTACCTCACATTGCACATCTTGCCGTGTATTATTGCTTAAGTATTTGTTAGTTGAAAAAAATGCCATCATATCATTTTTGTTTTATCAAAATGTATTTCTAATATCCTTAGACCCATAATCTATAACTTTTTTACATGTCCTCGGATTAAAAAAAATGCTTTTATAACTATGTTTTGTAATCAATGAGTCAGGTCATTAAAGATGGCCACCTGCTGCAGTATTTTAAAATCTCTTAAGTAGAGGGTTCATTTTGACTGGATTTACACTGTTGATGTATTATGATGGTGCTAGCACATGCTTCTGATGGTAAACAGCACCTCACCTCCCCGAGATGTTGAATTTTTTTCATAGTGCGCACTGCCGAGGAGCAAGAAGTTTTGAAAACTTCTAAGTCACACATCTCAGTTCAGGAATGAAAGAAAACAAAAAGAAAAATTGGTATGTCAAAATTGGTATGTTTTTGTCAAAAATAGATTAGTACTAAAAAGAATGACATAGTGAATGACACATACAGCTGCTTTAGTATGCTGTAATTGGAAAAGTGGGCACGTGTGGAACCTTTTTCATCTCCTGTGCTTTTCCATGTGGCCACTTTGAAATAATCTTGTTTTTCCCCCTTTATTTATTACAGGTTTTTACAGAGGAAAAAAAAAACATGCTGAGCTGTAAACAGCTCATTTCCAGATACGTCCCAAGGGAACAGGAACAGGGAAAGCATAAAAGCAATTATAAAATGGGTTGGGAAAATCCTACTTCCTGATTGGTGAAGATTCCAAAGCCATGTGGTTCAAAATAGGAATTGCACTGTTAACGCAACTTAATTTTGTTTTTACACTGGACCCATTTTGTAAGCATAATAAAACACTTTAGGGTGTGAGTCGCTGTTCCTGAACTACACTTCCAGGTGATTTAGGGCATGCAGCACAAGTGCATCTGCCTCACAACGTATCTGGGTGCATAGTCCAGGAATAGTAAACTACACCCTGTTGTGTCTTAATGCTTACTTATATTACTTTAAAAGTGAGCACAAAAGACAAGGTGCTAATGTAACAAATGAGACAAGTATAGAAATAGCGCAAGGACTGAGTAAAAGTAATGCATAAATAAAGGATATACAATGGTGAGCTGTCAGATAAATGATTTATCTACACAAGTGCTGTTTGACCTCGGGTAACTTCACGAGTGGCGTAAGCCACAAGTGAGGTGTCCGAGGTCAAACAGCACAAATGTAGATAAATCATTTATCTGACTGCTCACCATTGTATATTTCATTTATGCAATAGGGATGCTTCTTATCAGTGCAGGAACATTTGGTTTTGACTGTTTATCTTCTTTTTTTAAAATGATAATTTCTGGGACTTTCGGTTAACTTTCCTAGTGTATGTCTGCCTAGCGGGGTGGTTGCTATTAAATGAAACACCACTCATTTTGTAGAGAACTTCTTGCTCAACAAATGTCATGGTCACAGTATCATGCTACCTTTTTTGTTTTAAAGTGATTCGCATTTGTTTGATGAAAAAGTGAAACAAAAATTGAATTTTATGCTGTTTTTTGCCAATTATAAAAAAACTAAAAGGTATTTATTAATGAAATACCACTCATTTTGTAGATATTTTTGTGCTGAACATTTTTGTGCTCACAGTACCATGCTATCATTTTTAGTTTTAAAGTGATTCACATTTGTTTGTTGAAAAAGTGAAAAGAAAATTGAATTTTATGCTGTTTTTTGCTAATTATGAAAAAACTAAAAAGTATCTATGAATGAAACACCACTCACTTTGTAGATATTTTTGTGCTGAACATTTTTCGTGATCACAATACTATGCTATCATTTTTCATTTTAAAGTTATTCACATTTGTTTGTCAAAAAAGTGAACAAAAAAGCTTTGATTGACAGTTTGCAGTTATCCCACATATGTGGAATAAATCTAGGGTGGTTAGATTTATCCCACATATGTGGAAATAAATGGATTTATGCAATTGCTTTTGGTTCCACACCTATTGCATAAATATAGTTGTACTAAAACAGTGCAGTGGGAGAGTAAAAATGAACATACAAGGGCATTAGAGGTCAGCAGTGAAGGAACAGTTACTCTCATCAAAAAACTGAACAATTGCTGTGACTTACCAGCAATAAAGAAAAAGACAGGATTTGAAAAGAGTCAGGTGGGGGGAGTGAGCTGCAAAATTGAAATGTTTGACCTGAAAGGGGGGAAGGACAAAAGGAATGAAAAGACATCCCTTTTTTGAAGTTTAATCAATCAACAGCTTAATCTGATTCAACTTCAGTTGCTTACCATCTGTATCCCCCCCCCCCTGGTCGCCCCTGAAAAAGGGACTTCTAGGCCCAGTGGGCTTACTGGGTCAATAAAATTCAATAAATGAATAAATTCAATAAATAAAGTAACAGTATTTACTAGCCACCATGTAGATTTTTTTTAAGCAACAATGATTTTCTGGCAGGAAAAAAATTGTTTTCAGGATTTAGGAGTATTAAAAACTTTCTGCTCTTGTGCCATGCCTGCCATGAACAAATTAAATATCTTGGTACAGTGCACTGCTGTTTACTATCAGAAAAGCAGCAATGCCATCCTACTACCTCTACAGTTTGAATCTAGTATGTACATTCAACAGGTAACTTCAGCGGAAGATCATTTTGAAAATTGTGAGTGGTACCTACCTTTAATAACTTGTCATTAATTACAAAACTGGCTATAAAAGGTGTTTTAAAAATATCTGACAAACGTTAAAACACTGATGATGCATCTAAGGATGTCAGAAATACATTTTGTTAAACAACTTTATGATGAATTTTTATTTATTTGTTGTTTTTGGTGACAAATACTGCTGCTTTAATGTTACCTTTTTCTTCATCTGACATTCATTTTTACTGATCATTTCCAGAACCTGGTGATGATCAGTTGAACGGATGCTCACAGGCAGTTTTCACTGCAGGGCCTCTTCTCAACTGGTGCCACCAAGTTTCAGAACTAATCCTTAATTATTTACTTACTTATTTATTTAAAACTTTGATAACTGGGAAAGGCACACTGAGCTGAAGCTTGTTTCCAGGTGTAGCCCAGGGACTGGGAAGACAGACAAACAAAGGTAGCGGCAAATAATTACAGGAAGACAAAAATACCACGTACAAGTGGTGGGGAATAAAAACTATGAGAACGCTCGAGAGAGCGACAGTTAAACAACAGTACAATGGGTGCTTAAGGACAACACATTACAAAAATGCAGTATGTCAAATAAAAAATAACTTGTGATAAAGAGAGTAAACAGCAGTGACAAGAAGGAGAGAGGTGGGTGAGTGAGATGGAGAGGGGGGACAAAGTGTACAGTTTTGGTAAACCGATTAGGGGAAAGTGCAAGAAGTAATTGGTGATGGTTTGAGCAGGTGCTTGAGGGCATGGAACAATGGGTTAAGTAAGTTGAATGGAGGAGGGAAGTTGATTCCAGAGGGAAGGGAGGCAAAAGGAGAATGCCAACTGACCTGCCGACGTGTGGGGATTGGGAAGGGTGAAAGTGCGAAAATTATTGGAGCGCCTAGGGGGAAGGGGAAGCTGTGCTGTTTACCATTAGAAACATGGTAATGCCATCCTACTACCTCTACAGTACTAATCTAGTATGTACATTCAACAGGTAGCTTCAGCGGAAGGTCATTTTGAAAATTGTTAATGGTAGCTATCTTTAATAACTTGATTCATTAATTGCAAAATTAGCTATAAACGGTGTTTTAAAAATATCTGACAAAAGTAAAAACATTAATGATGACTCTAAGGATGTCATTATAAAAATGAATATCAGGTGGCAAAGAGGCAACATTAAAAAGGACTCTAAAAATGAGCAGACAAGATTATTTTAAAGTGAACAATGAAAAAGTACTGTAGAGAGATTAAAAAGGCTACACACATACCCAAAAAGCTAAAACATGGTTTATATTTCCTTTAAAGGGGAAGATTCATGAAATGAACCCATCATAGTTTGAAATCCTATGAAAAGCTTCCAGTTTTAGAGTTTTGTGATGTCACCGACAATGAACCTGTGGCTAAACACATTGTAGTCAAACCACAGCTTGATCACCAGCGACTTTACAGGGTTCTAAAAATAGTGGCAATGTAGTATCAGTATGGGGCAGCCTTAATAATCAAGAGCTCCAGACTTCTGCCAGGTATACATAAGCACAATACCTCATTTTAAAGGCTATGTCATCACTGCAGCGACAACTTTACAGCGATGTCGTTGACAGTGACAACACCAATGTATCACACTCTAAAGTCTGCTTGGGACCCTGGCACAGCTTTTCTTGGTCTTACACCTCTTCCCCAAGTCAGCTTCCCACATGGGGTGTGCACTTTACTTCTCTGGCAGGTCGACATTTCGGTTTCAAACCGGTGATGTAGATCCATTTAAAAGACCTTTTGATTGGCTTTTTCATCATATGACAATATGAAAATAGCCAACAGCAGAAGGCCTATTGATCTATATAGTCTGCTCAATTGGAGCCCCTTCTTGGCAACTACTGTGGACTCCTCCTCTGCCCCATTAACCTTGACCCCCTTTTGCAGTTTCCCTGCCCCCCCAGTGACCCTGACTCTTCCTTTAACCTGTCCCACCCATTTTGAAAACATCCACAGGGGAACTGTTAGCTCCCCAGAAGCAAAGAAGAGGGACCTGTAAGTGACGATTAGCAAAAATGCAAAGCAGTTACATTATTTTAATAACTTACATGTCTGTACTGTGTATTTTTATCTGGTTGATCCTGCGACCCCCTTGCTGACCATTACCAGCAACTACCACTCCCAGAATCATCCCTGCAGCCAGCTCTCTGACACACATGATGGGCAAAGCCATGGGGGATTTCTATATGCCTATAAGCATTTAGTAACTTTAATGTTATTTATTCGGTGCATAATAATGCTTATAGTGCTGGCAGAGATCAGCTGAGGAAAGCCCTTTCCTTGGCTGATTGGTACCGGGCACTGTAAGTGGGATTACGTGCTGAATATGTAAATTAAAGTTACTGTATGCTATGCAAACCAGCCCTAAAAATAGAAAGTGAGAAATAAATAACACTAACTGTGCTTACCTTTTTCTTTGAAGGTAATTTCTGAAGAAGACTTTGTGTCCATTTCAATATAACTATTCATTAGCTACATGTAACACTGTAGTTACATGTTTGTTGCATGCAACTACATTGCAGCATTGCAGATGCAAGGTAGTTAAAATGCAGTGTACTTAAATAATACATAAAGTGTGACCAAGAAGACTTATGGTTGAAACATTGATTTTACCTTTATTTTCTATTTTCAGTGTGCCTTTCTTGGAACTCATTTGTTGTATTCTTTGATGTCTATTTACACTGTTCTACATTGTAAACTAATCGGTGATAACAGTGGGAACTGACATTATGGACTGTCCAGGAAGCACTGGAACATAGAGTTAGAAAAGGGTGTGAATCCAACGTACACTTGGCAGTATTGAAAAAGTAATACACAATAATTATATGAATCAGAATGTAGCAAAACCAGGTCAGAAAAGTAGACATAACTGAATGTTAGATGCAAAAGGGGTGTTTGTTTCCTTAATGAGCTTGTGATACCTTGGGGAAAACTTTAGAAATTAGGATAGACAAGAATTAGAATACACAAGGATACACAGTTCTAAATATTTTTTTTTCTGTTTTTGTCATTTTCTTCTGTATTACTAAGGAAATGAGTGTAAAAACAGTACCCTTGCTCTTCAGACTTCATCTGCTTTCATTTTGTATACACATGGTATCATACTCTCCTGCATGTGACATCTTAATCATTTATGTGGCAACCAGTTGTGATTCTCAAACAGAGGATTGTTGCATCATGTGGTGTAGGCAGGCAGAAGCAGTAAATGAAGTCTGAGGGACAGTGATCCTTTTTTCAACAATACAGGAGGGGAAGATCAATATAAAACCTATGTGAAACATGAGCAACATTTTGTTAAAATATTATGTTTTTTTAATGTTTTCCCAGAAATGTTACAGGCTCTTTAAATGATTATAATGTCATGATCAGAGAGTTAGAATGTCAAATTTAGACAAGAAGCTAGAGCAGATTAAATGTAGTGGACAGTGATCCCAGGTTTTTGTATTACTGTGCATAGCTATACAGAACTGGGGAGCACTACATACAAAAATGTGTTAAATATAAACTGAACTGTATAAAAAATATATGTTTTTCAAAGTTACCCTTGTGAAGTCAAGTACTCTTTAAGGCTCATTATAATTTGCCTCTATAGCACACACCTCATCGGTATAACATGCAGAAAGCTTGGCTCCTATTAGCAAACTCTGAGAGATGTTGGATTATATAATGCTGAAAGGAAATTTCTTGGTGCTGTGAGTGGCACTTCAGTTTTCATAACCTTGTTTTCAGAGCCTGGTCAGCATTTCCTTCCAGGACCCTTTGGCTTGTAGCCTCCCTTCGCCTCTGGCTCTTTGGTTGGGATCTCCGACTGCTGGAATCAAGTAAGTCTGACTTCTATGTATTTTTGCTCTACTCCTTGTTTTGGACTCATTTTGCTCTGGATGTTTTTCTTTGCTTTGCTAGATTGTTTTGTGCACTAGTACTATATGCATATTAGGGGTTATTACCTGCTGACTGGTATCCATATGGTTCATATATCTTCTGATTTGGATTAAGTGCTGCTGTTGGTATTTGATCTGCTGATAAAATTGATCTCTGGTGCACTATTAAAGGAAAGTTCTCTTTATTTATTTTCTGTTCATCATCTTTCAGTTTTTTATTGAATTGCTGATGTGATCTGGTCATGTTGGAGTGACTAGTGGTGTCCCCCAGGGCTCGGTCTTGGGACCATGTTTGTTTAATATGTATATTTCATCTATGCAGGTGCATCCAGCTGTCTGGTTGTCTAAATTTGCAGACGACACTAGGGTTGGGTGTCCAGTAAATAACTGGGAGGAGCATCTAGTCCTACAAACAGCACTGGATAGTTTAGACACATGGGTCTCCCCAAAACAATCTATTTTTAACATTGATAAGTGCAATGTTATGCACCTTGGCAAGAAAAATAACAAATTCCAGTATAACTTAGGTGGATCTGTACTAAAAGTAGTGGGTGAAGAGAAGGACTTGGGGGTTATGGTCAATATAGATCTTGGTTTTAGCTTACACTGTAATACAGCTATTAAAAAGACTGGTAGCATAACACACTGTATATTGAGACATATTAAAAGTAGAGATAGGCAGGTTGTGATGCCCCTGTATAATGCATTGGTGCGTCCCCACGTGGAGTACTGTGTTCAGTTTTGGGCCCCATATAAGAGGAGGGATGTTGCACTGATGGAGAGGGTGCAGAGGAGCGTTACAAAGAGAATCAAGGGATTGGACGGATTGAACTATGAGCAGAGACTGCAAGATTTAGAGCTGTATTCCCTGGAATATCGTAGAATGAGAGGTGACATGTGTTGGATTTATAGGGCATTGACCAATACTAACTTGTGGGACCTGTTGGGCCTGGTTAAAAGGGCTCAAACATATGACACTAGAGCTCATTGTTACCAATTGGTAAAAGATAGATATAATACAAATAGAAGGAAATATTGGTTAAGTAATAGGGTGACAGAAATTTGGAATATGTTACCAAGGGAGGTCGTGGAAAGCAATACAATGCAGGAATTTAAAACACAGCTAGATACATTTTTAGTAAGAAAAAATATAAAAGGGTATAATTAGGTATTACTTGAGAGCTCACGGACAAATGTCTTTATGCTCAGTATTGTCTATGTAATCTATGTAATCTATGAATGTATTTGGCAGAAGTTTCTCATCATAAATACAATACCCGCATTCCAGCTCGATGCATCTACTGAACACTTTTGGTGGTGGTGGTGTGTATTTGGGTTTTGAGATGTGGATATTCTCTCTAAGAAGTAATTAAATGATGTGAGGGGAAGAAAAATTGTTGCCACCAGTTTTGTTTTTGTGGGGTTGGCTAACTAATGCTTTTAAATTTCTAGCCTCAAACACGTTTTTTTGTTTAGAGCTGGTAACCATAAATGGCTTTAAGAGTGAGATGCTTGTCTCAGAGTTTCCAGAGTTCATTGATGTGGAGCGTGTGTTGCTGGTGTTTTTTTATTTCTCCTCTTTGATCAGAATCTGCCCCAACACCACCTTATGTGTAAGGTCTTGTGACTCCCCACCCCTTTCCCCCATGGTGGAACCTTTGGGGCATACTCCATCTGAAGACAAATCCAATCAGTGTGTCTCAAGTGGCAGTGTGGGGCCTGAGAATACTTTAGGCTTCATTCTACCAGGCTTGGTGTCCTCCCCCCCTCCCAACATCAATAGCAAGGGTCCCAAGTTGAGCACACGCAGATGTGTGCTATTGTGAACCTAGTTGGCATCTAACATTCCGTAAGCTGCTTCAACTGCACCACTGCCACCTGTGGTCAGCCAAAGATGCATGCAATGAAGCATCAACATTGTTGTGCCACCAAAAGAGCCAAGGTGTTGCCCCAAAACTTTCAAGATTCAATCAGCACTGTGCACTTACCAGGATTCCAAAGTGTAAAGGAGCATCAGTGGTCCCAGATTTATCATAAATTGATAAAAACCAGTACCTGATTGCAGAGGAGATTTTCATAGAATCATAGAAAGGGTTTCAAGTTGTATAGACCAAGGTCCTTTAATGAACTTGCCACCATAGTGTTTAATGGTGATAATAACATTTTTCTGATTTTCTGAGAAGAACTCCAAGTTATACAAAAGCTTGTCAGCAATGTATTCTACCAGCTCTCCAGACTACTTGAAAATGGAATCACTGCATGCTTTGATTGACTTGCTTGGATTAGATATTGAGAAGGTGAAAGCTGAAATGGTTGTATTTAAACCACTGATGGATAACAGAAATTGCAAAGAATTTGAAGATGTTCTAGGTGTTGCCAAGGAATTAATGGAGGCTTTCCCATGTATTTTTGAAATGTCTATAGCAGTTTTGTTATTTGGAGCATCAACTGCAGCTTGTAAGAATTCCTTTTCTTGTTTAAAAAGAATTTTATCACACCAAATGATGAGCATGATCTATGAAAGAAAGAGAAACCTCATTCTCCTGTTATAGGAAAGTGATTTGACTTAAAAACTCAACCTGGATGCCTTTGTGGAAGAATTCAGACATTATCCAAGAAGGCTTCACTTTAGTTTCATGAACAGTCTTTACGTTACACTGCACGTTCATGTTAAGATCTAAGTTTGTAATTCACAGTTTAGAGAAAAGGCTTCTGACTGACACTACATTTTTCACTAAGTACATGAAGGCAAGCACAACAGCCCTCCTTGTCTTGCAGTCTTCCCCCTCTGTGTCGATGTCCTAGCTACGGGCCTGCAGCCAGGTGATGCCAGCAATCCTCCACCCCTCCTCCTCTGGGGTGCTCAGTCCTCATTTTGGCCTGTTGAAGCTTGAGGCATGAACCCAGGTCAATGGCATTGTAAGTAACAGTTCTTCGTCTGCACCAAAAGGGCTGATCTGTTTTGCTGGTGCTGTAAAGAAATGGAGGGCATTATTCAAAGAGTCTCTGATACTGCAGGGTAAACTTCCAAAGACACAATTTAGCCTATATCTCATGTATTTACTGTAGTTTTCTCCTTTTGTTTAGAATTGTGCACATCAATGTGGAAAAGGGATCTGTGTCCTCTTGACTTCAACTGTGCTAACTGCTTGTTTACACCTCACATCACAATCTTTTGCTGTGGAAACAATCATGACGTCATGTGCAGAGGATTATGATGTCAAGTGTAGACAAGTAGGCAGAGCAGGTGAAGTCTGGAGGGCAGATGTGTTCTGTTTTCATGTTTATGTGTGTAGTTATAATGAAAAGGCTGAAGATAAATACAGAAATATATGAAACATAAGCCAAAATATTTCTAAGAGTTATGTTTTCCAAATATTCCAATAAGATACAAGGATCTTTAACTCAGTTATGCCTGGGCGGCCATTTTGTATCAAGGTTAAGCAATGGAAAGCTCAGACTTCAAAAAGGGTCCCCAAGTAATAATTTAAAGAGGGACCGCCATGCCAAGAAAATGGTTTCAACCTAATATATTGAAACAAGTACTGATTTCCCTTTAATGTATTTTTCAGTCACAGTCTTATGTAGGTGACATCACAACCATCTCTGCAGAAACTGATTGAGGTGTCACAAATACAAAATGGAGATGTAATTTCAGTTTTCTTCATTTTAAAAGGTTTAGATAAAAGAGAGCAGGGCTTTTTTTGCTTGTTTTGAGTAGGGCAGTTAAACTAGAGGGCATACTTTATACTTAAGGGGGAATCTGGAGTAATGTGAGGAAGCATTGTTTCACTCAGAGTGGTAAACTTATGGAAAAATCCAGTGAGGGGGGGAGTTAGAGTTCTGAATCTTTTAAACTCAAGTTGGATCAGCTCTTTATGAAGAATAACAAGGAACTGTCTGGCACTCGAGAAGTGGTATTGCACTCTAGAAACTGACAATGCTCGAAAGACCAAAATAGCAGAGTGTGCAGAAGAAAACACGGTGAATACAAAGTATGGCTGCAAAAAGGATTTATAGTGGATCAGTGAAAAAGGCAGCACTGAACCTCATTGAGAATAACATTACTGGGTGCAGCATTGAATTCATTGGGGAAAGGAAGTAGCATCAGGTAGTATCCGGTGGAGCATATACCATACATACAACAGAATCAGTAGCTCAGTAGTAGCACACTCGCCTCTGGGGCCAGACGCTTGGCAGGTCATGGCTTCTACCCTCACACCAGGTACTTGGGATACAGATATACATACATATGAAGGAGCCAGCAGAAGAAGGCCATTTGATCTGTCTAGTCTGCTTGTATTGCAGAGTCCACAGTTTGGGCTACTGTCCCTGCCCTCCCTCCCCACTCCTCCCATCCTCCCTACCCATGATCCTTACCTTCCCCCATGCCTATCCCAGCCTCTCTTAAAGCTGTCCACTGTCTTCAATGAGATCACCTCTTCCAGCTGCGCATTCCAAATATGTACCCAGAACTGACACTACTGCAGTATGAGGTGAAGTGCTGTCCTTCAGATGAGACATTAAAATCAAGGTCCCTCCTGCTCATCCCTAGTCACTTTGCAGGTGGAAGTTAAGATCTCATGGCACACATTGAAGATGAATATGGGAAAAGGAAGGAATGATCTCATGGCACACATTGAAGAAGAATACGGGAAAAGGAAGGAAAGATCTCATGGCACACAAGGAAGGGAGGGAGGGAGGTTCCCCCAAAACATCAGAAGGTAGAATCTCATGTTCTTTTGTCCTGATAAATAACATCTCATTCTTAATATACTCAACTACTGTCAGAAGTGGAACATTCTTATTTTGTAAAACATATTTAGAACATGGTTGCCATATGTACAACTCGATGCAGGCAAAAAAAACCCCCAAAAAACAAGAAGCGTACTATATGTCCAGCCTTCCCAACCAGCAGGTATGCTACCATAGTGGCTCAGCAGGTAGCATACTCGCCTCTGAGGCCGGGAGATCAGAAGTCTGTGGGTTCTATCCCCACACCAGGCACTTGGGTTAATATCCCAATACTGACACTGTAGTGCAGCATGGGGGGGGTGCTGCACTCCTGAGATTCCATCTTTTGGATGAGATGTTAAACCGACGTCCCATCTGCCTGTTCTGGTGGTAGTTCAGGTGGATGTTAAAGATCCCATGGCACTTCTCGAGAAGAGTAAGGGAATTTCCCTGGTGCCCTGGCCAAATTTCTCCCCATTCACCAAATATATCACCAACAGCTTAATCTGGTTCAAGGTCAGTTGACATTCATCTGTATCCCCTTCCCCTGGGTCGTGCCTGAAAATAGGCAGGATTTGTCTAGTGCACTTACCCAGTCAACAAACATAGAAACATAGATTTTGATGGCAGATAAGGACCACTTGGCCCACCCAGTCTGCCCATTTCCCTACCTAATGGATAAGCTGCAGATCCTAGTTAACCAGCAGCCTACTTCTTCCTACCCCCACCCCCTAGAATTGCCTTATGACTGTCCCATGCATGCTTGAATTCCACCAGTTTTTGACTCCACAATCTCCTCCGGAAGGCTGTTCCATGCATCCACAACCCTCTCTGTGAAAAAATACTTCCTTAAATTACCTCTGAGCCGCCCCCCTTCTATCTTCAAATTGTGCCCCCTTATTCTTGCATACCTCTTTTTTGGAAAGATGCTACCCTATTGGACTTTGTTGATTCCGTTGAGATACTTGAAAGTTTCTATCATGTCCCCCCCCTCTCTCTCCTTTCCTCGAGGCTATACATATTCAGCTCCTTAAGTCTCTCTTCATATGTCTTCTGGTGCAGACCCTGCACCATTTTAGTTGCCCTCCTCTGGACAGCCTCCATCCTGTCTATGTCCTTGCGGAGATTGGGTCTCCAGAACTGCACGCAGTACTCCAGATGGGTCTCATCAACTGTCTGTACAGAGGGATAATAACTTCCTGTTTTCTACTGGTGATGCCTCTCCCTATGCATCCCAGTATCCCCTCAGCCCTCCTTGCTGCCCTCTCACATTGCTTGCCCACCTTTAGGTCATCTGATATGACTACCCCCAGGTCCCTTTCCATTTTTGTTGTTGTTAGTATCTCACCCTCCATTGTGTACTCTTTCCTGGGTTTTTGTTTCCCAGGTGCATTACCTTGCACTTCTTAGCATTGAATCTAAGCTGCCATACATTTGACCATTCCTCTAATCTTGCCAAGTCCCTTCTCATTCTTTCCACCCCACCTTGTGCATCAACTCTGTTGCAGATCTTTGTGTCATCTGCAAAGAGACATACTTTCCTTCCAGTCCCTCTGCAATGTCGCTTATAAAGACATTTAGAGAGGACCCGTCTTAATACTGAACCCTCGCGGTACCCACTAGTAACCCCCTTCTTCAGAGTGGACTCCATTTACTATTACCTCTGTGTCCTATTCTCCAGCCAATTCTTTACCCAGGCTGTCATCTTGGGACCCACTCCCAGGCTGGCTAACTTGTATATTAATCTTTTGTGTGGGGCTGTGTCAAATGCCTTGCTAAAGTCTAGGTAGGCCATGTCCACAGCCCCTCCCTGATCTACTACTTTGGTCACCCAGTCAAAGAAATCTATCAGATTTGTCTGGCGTGACCTTCCCACTGTGAATCCATGCTGCCTTGGGTCCTGAGTCCCTCTGGCTTCTAGATACTCAACAATTCTTTCCTTCAGAAGTGATTCCATCATTTTCCCTACCACTGAGGTTAAACTAACAGGTCTGTAGTTTTCTGCTTCTGCCTTGCTCCCACTTTTGTGAAGGGGAATCACATCTGCCCTTCTCCAGTCCTCGGTACCACCCCATCCTCCCATGATTTGTTAAAGAGGGTAGTCAGTGGTGTCACTAGTTCTACCCTTAGTTCTTTTAGAATTCTGGGATGAATCCCATCAGGCCCCATTGTTTGTCCACCTTCAGTTTTAAGAATTCTTTTCAGAACCCTTTCTTCTGTAATGGCTGGTATCAACTTCTGTATCCAGAGTGTTTCTACTGTTTGTTTTAGGTACCTCCCCCACTTCCTTTGTAAATACTGAGCAAAAATATTTGTTTAGTATCTCTTTCTTTTCACAGTCACCCTCTGCCCACCCTCCCTCCTCTTTATTAAGCCTCACTATCCCTCCCTTGGTCTTCCTTCACTGCCTGATGTACCTATAAAAGGTTTTATCCCCCTTCTTAACTGAGTTGGATATCTTTTCCTCGGTTTGGGCCTTTGCTGTTCTGACTGCCTTCCCAGCTTCCTTTTTGCTTTAACTGATACAGTTCCCTGTCTTGCTCCTTCTGTGATTCCTTGTACTTCCTGAATGCTTTCTTTTTCTCTTGAACCTTCACTGCCACTTCCTTTGAGAACCATAGTGGTTTCTTACATTGTTTCATTTTGTTAATTTGCTTCACACAAAGGCTTGTTACCTCTGTGATGGTAGTTTTTACTATTCCCCATTGTTTTTCCACCCCCTCCTTCCTGCCCATTTGATAGTGCATTCCTTATGCACTCACCCATTTTGGCAAAGTCAGCCCTCCTAAAATCCAGTACTTTTTGCCTTTGTATGGCTTGACCTATTGCTGTGTTTATTGTGAACCATACTGTTTGATGGTCCTAGTTCCCAGATGGCTACCCACTTCTGCATCTGTGATCCTCTTCATCTCCATCTGAGAGAACCAGGTCTAAGATTGCTCCTCTCAAGTGGGCTCCATACTAGTTGTCTAACGATGCCCCTTGTAGGGCATCTAGAATAACCCCACTTTGAAGTGGCTGCTGCAACTGCACCCAGTTAACATCTGGCATTTTCAGATCACCCATCAGCAATATTTCCCTTTTCTGCCATTCTAAGTATTCTTTCTATCATTTCCTTGTCCATTTCCTCCCCCTGAGAAGAGGGTCTGTATACAACCCCTGTGCGGATTGTGGTGCCATTGCTGGTCTCCAAATTTACCCACAGTGCTTCTTCTCCTCCTCCCTGTTTTCCCTTTTGTTCTGTTGCTTTTATTCCTTCCCTTATGTAAAGAGCTACTCCTCCTCCTCTCTTACCCTCCCTGTCCCTCCTGTAGATAGTGTATCCTGGTATGTTTGTGTCCCAGTCATGGTTTTGTGTGTACCATGTTTCTGTGACTGCCACGATATCCAGATGTTCCTCCTCCATCAAGGCCACTAATTCAGGAAGCTTGTTACTCAGACTATGGGCATTGGTACTCATTGCTCTCCATTTTTTGATGGCTTTGCCTTCTTTTGCAGCATCCCCCACTGACCTGTCTACCTCGGTCTTTTTCTCATTTAGTACCCTGTTTTGTAGGGAGAGGATGGGATTTTCCTGCTGCTTATCAGTGCCTCCCCCTTGACTAGTTTAAAAGCTTGCCAATGAAGCATTTAAACCGATTGCTCAAAAGACTTGTTCCCTTCCTGGACAGATGCAGACCATCCTGCCAGTATAGGCTGGTGTCCCTCCAGGTGGAACCCCAGTCCCCAATGAAGCCAAACCCCTGTGCTCACACCATTTTCAACCATTCATTAAACTGCATGGTGCAAAGCACCCTCGTCTCACTCATGCCATTGACAGGCAGCACCTCAGAGAAGGATATTGTGTGTGCTACTTGTCTTAGGCCCCTCCCCAATTCTACAAAGTCCTTCTGCACTGCTCTAATCTCATGATTAGCCAAGTCATTTGTCCCTAGGTGGACAACGACGTCCAGCTCAGACTCCCGTGCAGCTGTTCTTGTGATCCTGAGGATGCTCTTCCTGTCTTTCCAAGCCATGGCACCATCAGGCATCTTACTTCAGTTTTCCCTTCTCCCCCCAGTTCTATCCCCCTAATAATTGAGTCCCCCACCAGGAGCTGCTTCCTTTCCTTGTGGTGTCCTCTGCCTCCTTCCTGTGGGCCTCCCTTGTGACAGTGGTCCTCAGCCTCCTTAGTCTCCTCTGCGGGTGCATCCATAGGGGAGCTATGCTCCCCCAGAATGGTGTATGGATTGTGGTGTGGAACAACTGACAGGGTGTGCCTCTGTTCCACCATCCTCACCCTCCCTGAGCCCACTGTGGTCCAACTGCTGTGCTTTCACAACCTCTGAGGTAGTGGTGGTGGCTCTGGTGCTCCCTGGCGGGGGGGGAGGTTCCTTCCTACCGTCCAGTGTGCCTGGGGAAGGTCCTTACTACTGTCCAGTGTGTGGCCTGAAGACGGGCAACTTCCTCCCTCAGGGCAGAGAGCTGTCTGCAAACAGGGCAGCATCTCAGCCTCCAGAAAGACTCCCGGAAGACTGCTGCCCCACAGCCATTACATTGCACTACTCCCCACATTTTTTTTTTTGTGTGTGTGTGCGATTGGTTTGTAATATAGAAATATATATATATATAGTACAATGTGTATGCATATATTGTCAGTGCAGTGTGCTAGAGAGGATATGACAAAAACTAAATAAAATGTATCACAGTAGAATAGGATGCATGTTGTAACTAAGGAATTGCCCATCGCTGAGCTAGAACAAACTAGAAAGGTTGAATATGGGAACAGGTGAAAAAAAAGATGTTCCATGGATTCATGTATCTGGTTGCATTTAGGCCTATAATATCTTCTTTCCTCAATACTCTTATGTTTCACATTCCCTTTTATATTTAGCTTGTCATGGGCACACAGCCTCACAGCATCCCACATTTTCCTGGGGATGTGTTGATCAGTCACTTGTTTCATAATAGTGGGGGCAGTAACCTCACTTTTATGGTCAAAAACTGGAACAATAAAGAAATGAGTTCTCACTACATCATCTACAACACATTTGTATGTAACTTCCTTCCTGAGTTAAGCCTCAGTGTCAGTCAGTTTCCAAACTTTAAATTTCTGAAAGGCAAATTGTATATAAGTAGTGCTGGGGAATGCTGGGTTTAACTCTTCAAATGGAATTCTAGTCCCATGTCTGAATGAATGGAGCACATGCATCCTGGAACAGAGCCAGACCTGCAGTAACAGCGTCTTCCAACAAGGGGCAAATATTACAACTCAGGAAGAAACATACAAAAAGAAAAACAACAGGTTTGATCATATTTAAACCACCATCTTAAACATCCCTGTGTGGAATTAATCAACTGTTCTATACTAATCAAAATAACTATATAAAGCAGCTTCCATACCAGTGGGTGGGGTGGGGGCTGAAACAACTTGCACAACTCTCCTGGTAGCCCATCACTATCAGGAGCAGTGTTATTGGTTAGAGAACCAATTGCATCTAAAACCTCATTTTTCTGGACACTCAGCTAGATTACATGACACTGATCAGAAAGTTTTGGCAGACTTTGGGCTGACAAGAAGGTGCTCCAGTCATTAGACACAGGTATCAGAGTCCCAAAAGTCCTGTTAACATAATCCTCCATGAAAGTGGATGGGTCAGCTGGGTCTTCTTTTAATATACCTGATGAGTCTTTCAGCCCAGTAATAACTCTCTTAGTAATTCTGTCTACAGTTCTCAAAAGGATGTATACAAGCTTTTCACCCATGTGTGCCAAATATTTGCTCTTGAATAAGCAGTTTAATTCTTTGGTATTGTACCTTACTCATTTATTACTTAATGTGATTTATCTGGTCAGAATAGTTTTGTTTTGTTTCAACAGACAGTGAAAGCAGTTTCTGCAGCAGATGCCTCAGGTCTAAATACAATATTTCAAGTACTATCTCCTAACTGCTTTTTTTGTAGAGTGCAATACACAGATCTCTCAAATTTTCTTTTACATGTTCCCACTAGTCAATCAAATTATTTAAAAAATTACTAGAAATCTTAGCATGGAAGAAATTCTGAATTTTCAGTACAGCTTGTACAGTATGTTTTCAAATATAGAGCTATTTAACCCCCAAATAGGAGGTTTTGGCCTGGGAACAGAATCAGAGCCAATACTGACTGATTGCCTTTATTGTCAGAGGTTTCAAGTTAAACTGGGGTAGTATGAAAATGAGGCATTTTTAACCATGGTAACAAAAACAGAAAAGCAGTCCTCAAAGAGACTGGGCTAGTGTGTCCCAAAGGAGATGAGGAGAACAGTGTGGCATCTACCAATATCACAGAGGATATAATCTGACTTAAATCATTAGTCACAGTACACTTTCTTGTCACCTCTCTTTGTGCCAGGGGAAATGAAAGGACAGTTAATGTCACCACTGAGAATAACCCCTTTAGTTGTACACAAGAAGGGCTAGAGCTCTTCAAATAGATGAGTTTGGGCAGCCTTATTTTGGGGACAGTATAGATTAGACACAAATCTAAACCTGTATAAAGAACATCCAATACCAAAACCCTGCCAGGGACTAAATCTGTTATTTTAAGTACTTTCACTTCGCATCCTGAAAAAAGGATACTGACCCCAGTGGATTTATCTTACCCAAGAACCAAAAGGTTGGGCCACATAACCAAGCCCTTTTAACCCTGTTAACTGCAGTATGTGTATTTATACAATAGGGGTGAGGTGGTACACAGTGGATTAAAACTGTATTTTCACCCTCATTGAATAAACGACTGCTGACGTATGCACAGCGGCATCCTCGTACAAATCTATATACACTGCATGCGTCACACTCCTGATATCTCCACTCTACGTACATCAGTAAAGCTTCCACCTGCTTTCTAGCTCAAACAAATCTGCTTCTCAGACAATAAATCAATAATCAGGTACACCCGACAAAAAACACGAGTCACATACCTGCAGTTTCCTTTTCTCCTGAACACAAGCAACTCGCACATTCTAGCAGGCGCAGCGCATCTCGGTTCTATTCTGTACAAAAAACAAATAACAGCATTTTCGAAAATATGTCTATCCAGAGCTCGAAAATATAACACCTAGAGCAGAAAGACAGTCTGAGTGATAGTCAGATAGCGACTCACACTAACAAACGTGATACACACCACCAGTCAACACACTTGATCATTGAGCATAGCATTCTCCGGCTAAAAAGTCCTATGAGAACACATCCAAGAAGACCCAGCAGATAACATCCCAGACATTGTGAAAACACATTATTTCCAGTGATGGTAACTGGACAACAGTTCACAGAAGCATCACATACCTGTGTATCCCATCAAATGACTGCTATAACACCACTCAATAAACACAGATGCCACTACTAAACTCCCCAAAAAATAAATAACTTAATATTTCAAGAGCACTCCTCAACCACACTTGGACACACAAACTACTCACATAACTGCGTCTGCACACATCCCCACAAACGAACACCAACCAATCACAGCACACGCCTGCCAGCACCACCCAATAGCAACACACAGCACAACTGCCCACCACACTACCAACTCTACACAAAACAACCAGAGACAGAAGAATGCCATACGAACCTATCAAAAAATACACCTACAAAACAACCAACCATGACATAGATACCACAACATCAACCAATCAACCAGCAGATGACACATCCCACTCCACCTACCTAGTCACAGCACACAAATCTGACCACAGCAAAGAGACAACCAAACCAGTAAGTAACCTGAACTTCATGGCACAGTCTCACAGTTTTATTCCACTGTGTATCACCTCACCCCTACTGTATAAATCACACACATGATGGGCAGATCGTGTGATATGGAAAATATTCCCACTCCTGCATTGTGAGGCATGAATATCTCACTCTGTAGGAGTGGGAATATTTTCCATATCCCACTCCTGCCCATCATGTATCCCCTATGTATCTTTGCCTTGGAGGAAGACAACATCTACATCTAAGTCCTGTAGGACAGCAAGTGTAGTAAGTCTTTTTTGCAGATTGCAAATACTGGTGATGTTGAGAGGTGATATGAAAGCCTGATGAACTAGAACTGTTCATAAGAGAAAAACAAAAAGATAAGAGGCAAACAAGTAAAAGCATCATGTATGTTCTCCACCTCCTGCTATCTGCTTCTTGTCAATCTCATGCTCTTCATTTTTCTTCAAGACCCTACTGTCTGGGCCAGGACCCTTGGCAGTAGAAGAGGGATCTTGTTGAGAAGAGGGGACGGAAGAGTCATCAGATTCATCATTTGTATCACCGCTAGTTTTTATGGGTCACTAGAAGTTCATATTGGTTTTCCAATTTAAGAGATGACCTTTTGGAAAATTTTGTTTTTGGTGGGCCTTCCTTTGTCCTCTGTCATGTCACCGTTTTTTTTTTTTTGTTTTTTTAATCTTATTTAATTGTAAATTCATAAACATGTACATCACACCATAGCACTACATCTCAGTCATACTAAGGTACATTTGAGCTCCTTCCATATTAAAAAAAGCTTTCCCACTAACATACTCATGCTAGAATACAGTAAACTTATAAGAATGACATGCTGTTCATATCAGTAGACATTTGGTAAACCAGAAACAAGTAAAAACATATAAACAAGCAAAGCAGTGCTGGATATACAAAACTGTGCCCTCGCCATGTATTTCATTTTTCAAAATAAAGATTGGGATGACTCGAGTCAGTACCATGCAAGTGTTATAAAACACTTATACTCATTATAAAAGCTGAGACTTTCTGGCAACACTAAGTAATTAATAGTGCTCATCCCAGGTAAGGCTGTCTTGGCTGGTGGGAAGGAGTCCATGAATGTGTCGCACCCCATTTCAAATAAGTCTCCCTTCTCCTTAAGGAGCTGGTGACACGTTCAGAATAACTATAACAAAACATAATATTTAGGCACTGTCAAGCTTGTATTTTTCATTAGTTCTGTAGTCCTCCTCCCCATAATTTAGATGGAGATTGGATGAGTGCCAACTGGCTTAGGCTGAATCCAGGTAAGACTGAGGTGTTGGTTGCGGACCCAGGTCACCATTTGGAAGGAATATCAGCTGGGCTACCATCCAGGCTTTGGCTGGGGGGCAACCAGCTGATGACCTCTGACCGGGTGCGAAACCTGGGCGTCATGCTTGATAGCGGACTGACACTTAAGGCTCAGGTGTCGGCTATTGTCAAGTCTTCATTTTATCATCTGAGGAATGTCACCCAGCTAAAGCACCTGGTACCACCTGATGACCTTCCAACGTTGGTCCATGCTTGGAGACCTTGCACCTTGATTACTGCAATGCCCTATGCTTAAGGCCATTGGGGGGTGGACCTCTGCTGCCTGCAGTTGGTGCAGAACATGGCTGTCAGATTGTTGACAGGTTTATGTAGCTCTGACCATGTCACATCTGTGCTCTGCGCCCTGCAGTGGCTGTCTGTGTGGTGGAGGATCACCTTCAAGGTCGGATTACTGACCTATAAGGCCCTACATGGACAGGAACCATAGTTCCTGCAAGAGCTCCTTTGTCCCTATAACCCCCTTCGCCCTCTCCGCTCTGCTGATGAGGGATTGCTGGAGATTCCCAGAGTCTGTCTGACAACATTGGGAGCTAGGTCATTTGCTTTTGCTGCTCTGACCCTGTGGAATTCTCTACCACATCGGGTAAGGGAATGCCCATCCATTGAGGCCTTCAAATCTGCCTTGAAAACGTATTTATTCGAGTTGGCCTACACTGATATTTAAACTCCTGCTATTTTTTTAAACTGTGGTTCTGTTCTTAAATTGTTGATTATATTGTGTAAAATGCTATGATCTATTGTGGAATAGCGTTGTTCTAGAAATAAAGTTTGATTTGGTTGGTTTGGTTGTTAGTAGTGAGGTCATTTGCATGAAAACAGGATCTTTACTCCTGAAGAGTTCATCTATTCCTGCTGCTTTCTCCATACCTGAAGTCATAGAGCACTGCTTGTGACCTCACAGTTACTCCCATTGCAACAGATTGTGATGTCACAACAGAGAATTATGACTTGGAGTAGGGAGTAAGCTATTGAGGCAGATGAACTCAAAATGAACTATAAGGGACAATAATCATATATTCATACACATTTTTTTAGTAATACATTATGGGAAGGAGAAATATATAAAATATAAATGGAATGCAAGCGGAATTGTACCTAATTATTATAATTTTTAAAGTTTTCTTTTAGGCATCAGTAGCTCTTTAAGTTCATATATCACTCTTTCCAGTGGCAAAGTTTTAGTAACCAGCTCCAGCCACAGATCTGGCATCTGGCAAGAAACTCATGTGTACTGAACACATTTATGATCCAATACCAACAAGATTCGAATTACTCTTGGGTACAGGTCTCAGCCTCCATCCTCTGAGTGGTCCATTCCCAGCAGCATAGGCAGAGGTGTCTCCTGGACTAATGTGACCACTCTCTTCTCAATTTGTGCTGACTGCCAGCCATAATAACCACAAGATGGGGCATCCCTAATAATAATGAATGTATATTCCCCTTGCCCCACCACATCTCCCTCAGGATTGCCGGAGCAGCTGCACAGGGGAGGGAGCTGGATGTCATTGTCCACTTAGGGACAAATGACCTGGCTAAGAAATGGATTAGAGAAGTGCAGGAAGAGTTTGTGGAATTGGGGAGGGGTCTTAGTCAAGTAGCACGTACGGTAACCTTCTCGGAGGTGCTACCCATCTATGGCATAGGAGAGGCTAAGGTGTTCCACCATGGGATTCAATCAGTGGTTGAAAAACTGGTGTGGAGCTCGGATTTGGCTTCATTGGGGACTGGGGGTCCACCTGGAGTGATGCAAGCCTATACTGGCATGATGGGCTGCATCTGTCCGGGAGGGGAACCAGGATCCTAGGTGATAGGTTTAAATGCTTCATTGGCAAGCTTTTAAACTAGCCAAGGGGGAGGCACTGGAAAGGAGCAGGAAAATCCTAGCCCCCAAACAATCACGGTAGTAAGTGTGGCAGACACCAACATGGAGGTGTCGATAGGAGAAGGGCAGGGGTAAATGGAGAAAGTGACAAAGGCAAGAAGGACAGGGATGGGGCAAAAGGGGTAAGGCCATCAGGAAATGGAGGTAATGAGTACCAATGCCTGAGTCTGGGCAACAAGCTCCTGAGCTGGTGGCCTTAATGGAAGAGGGATGCCTGGATATCGTAGCAGTCACAGAAACATGGTACACAGAGAACCATGACTGGGATGTTAACATACCAGGCACATAACCTACAGCAGAGACAGGCAGGAGAAGAGGGGAGGAGTAGTTTCATGTAAAGGAAGGATAAAAGCAACTGAACAAAAGAGTAAACAGGGAGGAGAGGAGGCACTGTGGGTCACCTTGGAGACTGGAAAGAGCACCACAATCCGCACAGGGTTAGTACAGACCCCATGTCAGGGGAAGGAATGGACAAGGATATGATGGAAGGCATTCTTAGAATGGCAGAGAAAGGGAGATACTGTTGATGGGAGACCTGAATATGCCAGATGTTAACTGGAGCACATTTTGCAGCCACATCCAAGAGCTGGGCCATTCTTGACGCCTACAGGTGGCAGGCATTAGACAGCTAGTTTCGGAACCCACTCGTGAGGGAGCAATCTTAGACCTCGTACTCTCAAACGGGGGCAGTGAGAGGATCTCGGATCTAGAAGTGGGTTGCTATCTGGGGACAAGTGACCATCAAACAGTGTGGTTCACGTTAAACTCAGCTACAGAGTCAAGCCATACAAAAGTGAGGGTACTGGACTTTAGGAGGGCTGACTTTGGCAAGATGGGAGAGTGCCTCAGAAAAGCACTAGCAAACAGGCTAGAAGGAGGTATGGAGCAACAATGGGGAATTATCAAAATTGCCATCACAGAGGCAACAAGCCTTTGTGTAAGCAAATAAACAAATCAAAACGAAAGAAAAAGCCACTATGGTTCTCAAGAGAGGTGGCTGTGAAAGTCAGGAAGAAAAGATAGCATTCCAGAAGTATAAGAAAACACAGAAGGAGCAGGACAGAGAGCTGTACCAGTTAAGGCAGAAAGAAGCAGGAGGGAAGTCAGAATAGCAAGGCCCAAACTGAGGAAAAGATAGCCAACTCAGTTAAGAAGGGGATAAAACCTTTATAGGTACATCAGCGAGCTAGAAAGACAAAGGAGGGATAGTGAGGCTGAATAGAATGAACGGTGGTGGGCAGAGGGGACAGTGAAAAGCAGAATACTGAACGAATATTTCTGCTCAGTATCTACAAAAGAGGATGGGGAAGTGCCTAATCCAATTAACAGAAGCACTTTGATAGGGGGTCGATCCCATTTTTTCATAGAAGAAAGGGTTCTGCAAGAACTCCTAAAACTGAAGGTGGACAAAGCAATGGGTCCTGATGGAATTCACCTCAGAATTCAAAGAATTAAGGAAGGAGCTAGTGAACCACTGGCTACTCTTTTAATAAATCATGGGAGGATGTGTGGTACCGAGGACTGGAGGAAGCGGATGTGATTCCCTTCACAAAAGTGGGACCAAGACAGAGGAGGAAACTACAGACCTGTCAGTCTGACCTCTGTGGTAGGGAAAGTGATGGAGTCACTTCTGAAGGAAAGAATAGTTGAGTACCTAGAGGTCAGTGGAGCACAGGATCCAAGGCAGCATGGGTTCACAGCGGAAGATCATGTCAGATGAATCTGATAGATTTCTTTGACTGGGTGACCAAAGTAGATAGACCAGGGAGGGCTGTGGACATGGCCTACCTAGACTTTAGCAAGGCATTTGACACAGTCCCACACAAAAGATTATTAGTCAAATTAACCAGCCTGGGAGGGGTCCCAGGGTGGTAGCCTGGTAAAACATTGGCTGGACAACAGGACACAGAAGGTAATTGTAAATGGAGTCCACTCTGAAGAAAGGGCGGTTACCAGTGGGGTACCGTGAGAGGGTTCAGTATTGGGTCCAGTTCTTTTAATGTCTTCATCAGTGGCATTGCAGAGGGACTGGAAGAAAAGTATGCCTTTTGCAGATGACACAAAGATCTGCAACAGGGTTGATACACAAGGAGGCGGAAAGGATGAAAAGGACTTGGCAAGGTTGGAGGAATGGTCAGACGATGGCAGCTAGGATTCAATGCAAAAAGTGCAAAATAATGCACCTGGGAAACAAGAACCCAGGGAAGAATACAATGGGTAGGGAGGTAGTAACAACAACAAAACAGGAAAGGGACCTGGGGTAATCATATCAGATGACCTTAAGGTTAGCAAGCAATGTGAGAAGGCAGTAGGGAGGGCTGGGTATACTGGGATGTATAGGAGAGGCATCAGCAGCAGAAAACAGGAAGTTGTTATCCCTCTGTACAGACAGTTGGTGAGACCCCATCTGGAATACTGTGTCCAGTTCTGGAGACCCCATCTCTGCAAGGACATAGACAGGATGGAGGCAGTCCAGAGGAGGGCAACTAAAATGGTGCAGGGTCTGCAAGAGAAGCCATATGACAAGAGA
This sequence comes from Neoceratodus forsteri, assembly GCA_016271365.2. Lineage (NCBI taxonomy): Eukaryota > Metazoa > Chordata > Ceratodontiformes > Ceratodontidae > Neoceratodus > Neoceratodus forsteri. The sequence continues at coordinate 1,009,393,350 of CM057452.1, read as the reverse complement.
CTAAAGGAGCTTAATATGTATACCCTTGAGGAAAGAAGGGAGAGGGGGGACATGATAGAAACTTTCAAGTACCTCAAGGAATCAACAAAGTCCAAGAGGGTAGCATCTTTCAGAAAAAGAGACTTGCAGGAACAAGGGGACACAATTTAAAGATAGAAGGAGTGCGGTTCAGGGGCAATGTGAGGAAGTATTATTTCACAGAGAGGGTAGTGGATGCATGAAACAGCCTTTCTGAGGAAGTTGTGGGGTCTAAAACTGTGGGAGAACTCAAGAATGCATGGGACAGACATAAGGCAATTCTTGTGGGGGGCAGGAAGATATAGGCTGTTGGTTAACTAGGATCTGTGGCCTATCCTGTAGGTAGGGAAATGGGCAGACTAGATGGGCCTAGCGGTCCTTACCTGCCGTCAAAGTCTATGTTTCTATGTATTGGCGAGATCCCAAGGGAAAACTTGTGTACCACTACTGGGAGGAGGTACAAGTAATGAATAAATATAAACTGTGCCTCTTTGGGGTTAGTCTGTCACTGCTTTAAATTCTGGACTTAAACCTCAACCATTGCCTGAGGCATCATTTGAGTTCTCCCTTCTGTCATTGTCCAAATCAACATCCCAACATCACGATCTGTCTTTGCTTCAGATATTGTACTTAAACCCCAACCATTGCCTGTGGCGTCTGTCATGTTCTCGCTTCAAACAATCTTCCCTACCTAGGCCATCATGTCCAACCCTCTCCTATCTCGTCTGACCTTCCCTCCCCAACCCCTATACCCCCCTCTCCACTTGCCAGGCCATGATTACAGTACTTATCAAAGAACTCTTACGTCTCAATCTTGCTCACACTTTGATGCTAGAGGAACTGCCACTCCTGCTCACTGTGACTCCTCTAATGATGTTTACTGTATAAACTTTAGCTCATTACCTTATGTCCATATATCTGTATCCATGCAACTGTATTTTAATGGCACTACCTCCTGTTGAGCCTACTGCTAAGTTCTGGTGCAAGTATCTTGTCACATGCGATGGTTATATTACTCTGTAATTGTTATGTACATTCACTCAACCTGTTATGTCTTAACCCTGTTGGCAATTGTTTTGCCCCAGGCCCATCTTGTAAATGAGCTTGTCTCAATGATGTTCCGCCTGGCAAACTAAAGATTTTGATTGACTGATTGATAATTTCTCTCTCTCGCTCTCTAGCCCATACAGTTTAGATGTTTCAGGGGTCAGACTCTGCATAACTCACAAATGGGCCCTCATCCTGCATTTAGCAGAAGTTGTGGTGACCCTGCAAAACAAAGGTTTGCACAAGATCCTCCTGACTTCTCATACCTTCAGACTCAGATCCCCAGAGCACCTCACCCCAGCTTGTCTCCTCTGCACGAAGCCTGGATTTGCCAACCCAGGAAGGAAATCCGGGTTACCACTGACTGGTGCCAATAGGGTTTGTCTTGCACTCCTCCTAGCAGCCAACTGCCATGCCTCTAATATATGAATCACAAGTGGGTTCACCACTTGATGGGAATGGTACCTAGCTATTCCACCCTTATCCAGGTAACTGAGTGGTGAGGAATTCTCCCTCTCTACTTCCAGTGTCACCCAGCTTGCCCCTCTCTCCCCTAGCAGCCACTCCCTCATTAATCGGAGCTGAGCTGCCATGCAATATTGTTTAAGATGCGAATCTGCAGACACCCCCCCCTCCACGGCTACATGCCCTTTCAGTTGTAAGAGCACAATGCAAGGTTTCTTCCCCTGCTACATAAAAGTAGTACACTTTGCTTCAAAGTGCTGAAGATCCATTTGAATGGGATATATTATGCACGGAAGAATATTGATTTTTAATAAATGTATACACCCTAATCACGAGATATGCCACCACACCATATCCCCCAAGTATCTTAAGTATTGTCTCATAGTCAGGCTTATATGTACTTGTTAACTGGGGTCCCACCCTAATACCCAAGTATGTGATGAAGCCCATCATAACTGTCTTAAGAGGCAACCTCCTCAAGTCAACCTGTGCTCCCCCTCCCACTTGCATCAGCTCAGATTTATTGAGATTTATTTTGTACCCGGAGAACCTGGAGAAGGTATCTATAGCTGCAGTAATCCCTTGCAGGGAGTGTGCAGGGTCGGTCATGAATAGCAGGACGTCATCTGCATTAAGTGAAATGTTATGTTCTCCTTCCCACCTTCTCCTTGTCCTAACAATGTTTGCACATTGCCTGATATATTTAGCCAGCAGCTCTATAACCAGGGCAAAGAGAAGGTGTGACAGAGGACATCCTTGTCGAGTGCCACGAGTGAGTTCAAACTCACTTGAGAGCCCCCCATTTACCAGATGTCAGGCTTTGTGAGCCACATACAATACCTTTATGTATTTCAGGAAACCCTTCCCCAGCCCAAATCTCTCCAGTACTCTAAATAAATAGGGCCATTCAGCTTTATCAAAGGCTTTCATGGCATCTAGGGAGAGCACAAATCCCTTCCCCAGACACCGAGAGCCTCACTACATTGAACAAGCGCAGAATGTTGTTATAGGAGTCTCTCTCTCTCTGTCTCTCACAAATCCAGTCTGATCTGGCTTTACAAGGTTCAGGAGCAACACCTCCAACCTCCGCACCAGTGCCTTTGCCAAAATATTTGTATCTCAGTTTAAAAGTGATATTGACCTATAGGCTGTACATGTGGTAGGGTCTTTTCCTGGTTAAGGTATGACCACTATAGTGGCCTGATAACCTGACTTAGAGAGGCTGCCCTGTTCAAATGCCTTATCTGCCATGGCTTTTAGACCCTATAGCACTAGAGCCTCCAACAGCTTGTAATACTCTGCTCCCAGCCTATCTGGGACTGCCACCTTCCCTTTTTTAAGTGAGGCGACCGCTGTAGCAAGTTCAGCTACCATCAGGGGCATCTCCATGCACTCCACTTACCTATCCTCTAGTTGTGGCAATGCAAAATTTGCCAGGAAGCCGTCCACCTTGTGGGCATTCTGCATGCATTCCCCTTTGTATAGTGCCCTGTTATACGCTGCAAATTGAGCCTGGATGTCTGAACTCTTACTACAGACCTGTCCTCTGCTGTCCTTCAAAGCCATAACTGTACTGATGGTAATCCTGCCTTTAGCCAGCCTTGCCAAGAGGGAACTTGGCCTATTACCCCATTCATATATTTTCTGTTTGGCATAAAATATGGCCATACTGGCCCCAATTAGTGATAGCCAGATTCAGATGCTCCCTAGCAGTTCTCTGCTGCCGCATCAAATCTGTGGATTGATCCCCATAGGACTTTCCGTATAGTGTCTTTAACTGCAGCCACAAGCTTTTGTGATTTTTCCCATTTCTGTTTGGATTTCTTGGCCATATAGGATATGACCATCCCTTTCATATAGGCCTTCCAGCCTCCCACAAGATTCTCTTAGAGGGTGCAGTGGCTTGATGATCCCGTGTATAGTAGCCCCACTGTTCCTGGAGAAAGTCCACAAATTCCTTTGAAGAGGTAATGTATGCTGGAAATCTTCAGATCTCACTTTGAGAGGGCTCTTGCAGTAGGTAATTACATATAGGATTGACGCCAGCAGGCGGCAGGACCCCACGGAAAAATTTCTAGCTAGCAGTCCCTGGCGAGGGACCGCCCCCACGTCAGGTGACCGGCATCAGGTGACGTCGGTATAAAGGGGCAGTCCCGGACACCCGCCTTCCAGTTCTTTCCCGCCATTAGCTCGCATAGTGCCTCATGAAAGTTCGTGCTTCGTCAGCCCTACTCGCCGCCTTTTTACCGGTAAAATTCTATTTTTTCAACAAACGTCAGTGTTAACGTCAGTGTATGTCGTCCCCTACACCTTCCGAGCACAAGAACAAGTGCTACTCGTGTGGCTCCCAACTACCACACAAGGATGGCCACTCTCTGTGCCTGTTCTGCCTAGGCCCGGATCATCCAGTTGAGAAGTGCCAGCATTGCCTTAACTTTAACGCGGCCACCTGGAAGAGATGGCAGCAATCCCTGGAGGCCCATATCCTCAAAAAGAAAATGAGCTCGATGGAGAAGGAGCTTAAAAAGCTAAGGCAGGCGTCCACTTCCCCCCAAGGCCATCGAAAGAAAAAGGACAAGGACAGGCACCGGGACAAAGGCTCTCCACCGCTGCCTCTCTGGAGTCGTGGGCATTCAGATATCATCCCTCCGGGATCGCTCCCGACGGCCGCTCGGAGGTTTCTGAGGCGGTGTGGGCCCGCCGCCTGGCTCATGCTTGGCCTTGCAGGCACCTCCGGCTGTTGGAGGCCTCCGCCTGGTTCAGCCACACAGGCTTCATGCCAACCTCAGCAGGCGACTCCAGTAAGCTGGGTGTCAGGTCCTCCGACGTCCACCCGGAGAGGGCCAGTAAGATGTCTGACCCTTTGGGGCGACGCACGTCCCCTTCCCCACCAGACCAGGCTGACCCTTCCTCTCGACCTGCCTCTGGTGAAGGCCCTCGTAAGTCGGACGTCAGCCCCTCCAGCGTCCACTGAGAGCTCGCCTCACACTCACGCTGGCTTGTCCGCCGGGCGACGGAACCGGCTGATGGACCCCGATCGTCCGCTGTTTGGTTCACTGCAGCTTGGCTGCAGTCCGGGAACCAGAGTCCCCCATCCTGATCCCGGGGACTTTTGCCCTCCGTCCCCTGGCGCAGTTGGGGATCTTTTGCCTCCTTCAGTCCCTCCTCTGTCTGGTGCGTCGGACCTGACGTCGGCTTCCTGGACACCGGCTCCGACGCTGGCCCCTCCGACGTTGGTACCCCCGGCATCAGGGCATCCGCCGTCGGCCCTGATGTCGGCCTTACCGACACAGGGAGAGTTTCTCCTCCCATCGGGCCCCCCTCCGGGCTCTCCATTTTGGACCCGCCTGCGAGGTTTCTGGCCAGGCCGTCTGTGCAGGCAGCCCTCCTCGCCCTGGGCACCGCCGCCTTATTCGACAATCGTACCCGGAATGCCGATCCATCAGCAGTACCCATCGCCAGCTTTCTGACACCGGCACTCAACGCTCAATACCTGACAATCGGGTTACCCGCAGCCAGGTTTTGATACGCTACATATGGGTATCCCCTATTCTTATCCCCACCTCCTCCTCCACCACCCTCACGGCTGCCGGTGGACCTGCAGGAGACTCTGGCCTCCTGGTGGGCTGAGGCCAAGGCTCAGCTCCCTAAGGAGGTCGAGAGCCCCTTCTGGTGACAGTGCCATCTCAGGCTCCTGTACGCCCATGTGCACACACTCCTCCCACCTCCAGATTCCAGGGTTCTTCGGTCTGATCCAGGAGGGCAGACACGCCGCCCCTCGGTGCTACCTAAGGGACCCGCTCTCCTGGGTCGAGAAAGGGAGTCTTATTCTTCTTCTTCCTCCTCTTCACTCTCGGATTCCTTGGACTCTTCCGACGAGCCCCGCTCTCCGTCGAAGCACCAGCCGAGGACTCCTCCGAAGTCTCCTCCAGAGGATCCTTCTTTTACGGAGTTGCTTAGAAAAATCCAGGAGGTCAATCAGTGGCAGTCTTTGGAACCAGATCCTCAGCGTCTTAAACTCGCTGAACATCTGGATCTGCCCGTAACAGCTCCTACACTAGTGCCACCCTGGATAGAGCCTCATGCCGACCTTGTCACCACGATATGGAAACAGCCATTTGCCTTAGCCCCACTTCCTAGGAAGAGGAACAGTCTATATCAGGCTCCTGAGGGTGTTGACTTCCTAGATTCCCACCCTCGTGCTGACTCGGTCGTGATTAGCGCTGCTCATGGCTGGTCGGCGAACCCAAAACATCTTAGCTCGTCCTCTCCTGATAAGGAATCTCGTCTTCTGGACCAGTACGGAAGAAAGATTTACGCTTTCTCCACACTGGGGATTCAGGCCCTGAACTACATCGAGCACATGGGGGACTACCAGAAGGCCATCCTTACTCAGGTGGAAACCAAGCTGGACTCTTTGCCTGACTCCCAAGTCAAACAGAAGTTGGCTGATCTCGTCCGCTCTGCTCATTCAGCCAGTCGCCACATCCTGCGTGAGACATACGACACAGTGGACACTGCCGGGCGGAGCTCTGCTTTTGCCGTGGGGCTACAGCATCATGCTTGGCTCCACGTGTCAGATTTGGTCCCGGAGCTGCAATCCGCTATTCAGGAGGCACCTTTCTGGGGGTCGGTGCTTTTCAGGGGTGCTGTCAAGGACATCATCACCAATTTGCAAGAGAAGGGGACGGCTCTGAAATCAGTGGATTTCATGTACCGTCCCCATCAGCAGCAGTGCCGTCCCTTTCGCAGATGGAATTGGCCAAATCCAAACCACAGGAAGGCGGGCCAACAAACGCCGGGCCCTCATGGTTGCTAAGCCTCCACCCAAAAGCAGTGGGTGCTTCAGCTCGCACTGCCCCACACCACCTGACTCTTTCCTCTCCCACCGCCTCCGGACTTCCCGGAGGAACCAGTAGGAGGGAGGTTTTCCCTCCACTTTCCGGGATGGGAGAGGATAACCACGGATTCTTGGGTGCTCCAGCTTATAGCGGAAGGACACTCCATAGAGTTTCTTCAGAAACCACCCCGCCACCCCCCTCTGAAGTCATCATATTCAAGGGAACACCTTCCTTTGGTCCGGGAAGAAATCTCGGCTCTTCTCATGAAGCAAGCGATAGAGCCCGTCCTCCTTCACCTTCAGGGGACAGGTTACTATTCCCATTTCTTCCTGGTCCCAAAGAAGACGGGAGATCTCAGACCGATTTTAGATCTCAGTTCTCTGAATCTTTATGTAGAGTACAAAAGGTTCAGGATGCTCAATCTGCAGAGCCTTCTGCCCCTCCTCTGGCCGGGTCAATGGCTTTGTGCCCTGGATATGCAGGATGCCTATCTGCACATTCCCATTCACCCCTCCCATCGCAAATACCTTCGTTTTGCATTTCAGGGGGACCACTACCAATTCAAGGTGCTCCCTTTTGGTCTATCCTCGGCCCCCCCCCAAGTATTTACCAAATGCCTGGCAGTGGTGGCGGCCCACCTGCATACCATGGGAGTACAGGTGTTCCCTTACCTGGCCAACTGGCTCCTGGCGGCCTCGTCCAGGGAGGAACTCCTGCGTTTCATCTCCCTCACCCAGCAGGTTTTAGCTTGCCTGGGTATTACCATCAACCATTCCAAGTCTCATCTGGACCCTTCCCAGAGGCTACAGTTCATCGGGGCGATCCTCGATACGACCATGGGCAAGGCCTTCTTGCCTCCGGACAGGGCGGCCTCTCTCCAGGCCCAGATTTGTCTGCTATCCGACCGCAGGAGGATCTTGGCGAGGTCAGTCCTTCGCCTTCTTGGGCCCATGGCGGCCACTATTCTGACGGTCCCCTGAGCTCAAATCCACATGAGGACCTCTCAGTGGACTCTTCGCTCTCAGTGGGATCAACTAGTGGACAACCTAGATCAATTAGTTCTGATCTCATCGCCGATGATGCGAGACTTGCAATGGTGGATAGTTCGAGAGAACCTGTTTCGGGGGGTTCCTTTCTTTCTTCCTCCCCCCTCCCAGACTCTAACCACGGACGCCTCAGGTGGAGGTTGGGGAGCCCATCTAGGCCCTCATCAGACCCAGGGCTCTTGGTCCAGACTAGAACAAACTCTTCACATCAATGTGCTCGAGCTTCGGGCAGTGTTGTACGCTCTTCAAGCCCTTCACTAATACATCCTTCCCGGCCACCTAGCCATCCAGACAGACAACATGTGCGTAGTGTGGTACATCAACAAGCAGGGAGGAACTCGGTCCTACCCTTTATGCAGGGAGGCAATGAGGGTTTGGGATTGGGCAACACAACACGACCTTCACCTCACGGCGATTCATGTTCCAGGAGTCGACAACACCCTGGCAGACAAGTTAAGCCGCTCTTCTGCTCTGGCTCATGAGTGGGAACTGGACCAAGAGGTACTAGACGATATTTTTCAGCTTTGGGGTACTCCGCAGGTCGACCTGTTCGCATCCCCCCAAAAACGCAAAACTTCCCATCTTTTGCTCGCTCGTTCCAGAGCGAGGCACTTTCAGGAACGACGCTCTGTCTCTAGACTGGAAGGACAGATTCATCTATGCTTTTCCCCCCCGATTCCTCTGATCCCACGAGTCTTGCAGCAACTAGCCTCAGGAGGAGCGAGAATGATTCTGATCGCTCCTTTCTGGCCCAGGCAAATCTGGTTCTCTCTTCTACAACAATATTCAGAGGATCCTCCTCTTCCTCTTCCTCTATCTCGAGGTTTGTTGACCCAGGATCAGGGGACCCTGGTCCATCCATGCCTCAAATCCCTTCAACTGCATGCGTGGCTCCTGCAGACCTAGCCCAATCCCGTTTTGGTGTGTCTCCCAAAGTGGCGGAGATTTTAGTGGAGGCCAGAAAACCCTCCACCAGGTCCACTTATGCCATGAAGTGGAAAAGATTCACTATTTGGGCCACCTCCAAGAACGTGGAGCCTTTCTCCTGTTCAGCAGGGCTTCTGCTGGAGTATTTATGTCATCTGTTCGACCTGGGTCTCAGCCATTCCTCTTTGAAGGTACACATGGCGCTATCTCAGCCTATCATGTTCCCTTCGCAGACAAAGCTTTCGCTCAACTGGAGGTCCCTAAGACTTTTCTCAGAGGGGTCCTCCATCTGAGGCCCCCATCCATACTCCTGCTCCCCCTTGGGACTTGAATTTGTTCTCGAGAAACTTACCCTTCCTCCCTTCGAACCTGCAGCTTCTGCAGATTTGAAGTTTCTTTCATGGAAGACACTCTTCTTGGTGGCCATTACTTTGGCTCGAAGAATCTCCGAGCTCCAGGCCCTAATGTGTAAAATCCCCTATTTGATTTTTCACAAGGAACGAGTTGCTCTTCGCATGAATCCTACATTTCTACCTAAAGTAGTAGCAGAGTCTACCTTAAATCAGTCCATAGAGCTACCTGCCTTTTTTACGCAGTACTCTAACCAGGGAGAATATTTACTCCATACTATGGATGTTCACCAGATTCTGAGATACTACACCAACAGGACGAAGGATCTCAGAAAGACTGATCAGTTGTTCGTCTCTTTTGCTCACAGAAGGGAAGGCAATGCTGTTTCCAAGCAATGCCTGTCTAAGTGGTTAGCTCATTGCATCACTTTCTGTTATGACAAGTACCACAAAACCCTCCCGGGTCAAGTCAGAGGCCACTCCACAAGAGGAGTAGCTGCCTCTGCAGCTTGTTTCAAGAATGTGTCTGCGGCAGACATATGCACTGCCGCCACCTGGACTTCCGTCCATACCTTTATGAAACACTACAGTTTGGATATTGCCTCTCGCCGTAGAGCAGACTTCGGACCAGCTGTTTTGCAAGGCCTCCTGTCTTGAGGCTTGCATGGTTAGAGCTACTTCTTGGAGTAGTTTCGTCCTCCCGGTCCTTTTTCTTTATTCCAGACTGCTTGGGATTCAGTCCTATATGTAATTACCTACTGCAAAAGGCCTCTCGAAGTAAGATAGTACAGGTACGTAAGAACTTACCGTAAGAGTAGATCTTCGAGAGAGGCTCTTGCAGTAGGTAACACCTTCCGCCTCCATCCCCCAGGCTTTTTCAGCCCTTTTCCATATAGAGAAATATCCGCTTCCTCTTGTCCGCCTCTTTCGGCCTGTGGCAGGAAAGAACTGGAAGGCGGTGTCCAGGACCGTCCTTTATACCCGGCGTCTCTGGCGGTCGTCACCTGATGTGGGGGCGGTCCCTTGCCAGGGACTGCTAGCTAGAAATTTTTCCATGGAGTCCTGCCGCCTGCCGGCATCAGTCCTATATGTAATTACCTACTGCAAGAGCCTCTCTCGAAGATCTACTGTTACGGTAAGTTCTTACGTAACTGTACTTTCCTCTGCTTCCTCTCTCCCGCCATAGTATGAAAAGACACAAGCACCCTAGCATGATCTGAGACAACAGTAGTTATAATTTGCATAATAAAGGCTTCTGGGGTCGAAAATATAGTCAGTCTTCAACCATGTACCATGTTGTTTAAAAAAAAAAAAAAAAAAAACGTGTGGGCACAGTGATAGCACTACCGCTTACATTGCCGATGACCTGGGTTTGGAAGCAAGCTCTGGGAGTCGGAGGGCCAGCCGGGGGAAGGAGGATCGAGCATATCCTGGACTGTTCTTTTGGGGGAGGGGGGGAGAGCCCGGTGCTTGACTCTCCCCTGGCGGAAGCCAGTGGAGAGGCAGCCTGAGCTGGCAAGGTTGCAACATCATGGTATGTCATGTCTTCCACAGGGGACAAACAGGAAAAAAACCTCGGTCGAGTAAGATGACCACCAGCCTCCACAGGCCCTGCACCCAGTGATTCAGGATCCTCATTGAAATCTGGATCCAGTCCTGGTGAATCAGGAGACTCCCAGCCACCCTGCCAAAGAGGGTGAACCACGGGGGACTGCATGCGAGAGGTAAGCCCTGGGTTAAGCCGGTGTAACAGGGCCAGGAGGACTGGTCAGAAGGAGGGCCAACCATGATTGGGGAGCAAAAAAAAAGTATATTCTCTGGAGCCCAGGCTAGCCTTCCTTCAAGCGTCTACCATGTCTAACTGTGCCAGCCCTAGACACCATCTTCTCATGCCTGCTTCCTGTCTGCCCCTACCTGTTGATCTATCCAAAGCAGCAGCGAGAGCAGAGTTAAAATCACCTGCTAGAATTAAATTGGGGGACTGTTCCTCGTGCAAGACGGCTAGCATCTCATCAAAAAGACGGGATCATACTGTGCAGGTACATAAATATTACTAAAAGTGAAGGCCTCTCCTTGTATGTGGCCTCAGACAAATTGTATCATCCAGCTTTAGGATCTCCTGCCCTCCTCTGTTCCATAAAGTTGAGGCCTTTTCACAGCAGAATAGCCACTCCTCTCCTATGCCCATTATAGGACACTGCATAGCAGTGGCCCACCCGTTCCCAAACTAATTTACCACATTCCACATCTGTGAGATGCATCTCCTGTAGCATTACTACATTTACTTAATTCTTCTTGTAAAGTGTAAGCACCTTCTTCCTTTTAATGGGAGTGGAAAACCCCTGGACATTCCAGGAGCACACTGTAATATTACTCATGGTATATACTGTATAAAGAAACCATGTATAGCTGGGGGGGGGGGTTAGAAACCCCATCCCAACACACAGACCCAGAGCTCTGCTCTCCAGTGTTCCCTCCGCATGGGTTATCATCACCAACACCATCTCACGTCCTATGCATAAAGCGAGGTAATCCAGCATTATGCAAAAACACTATTCAGATAAAAAAACATTCCATAACAACATTATGTAAGCTCCACTCCTCGGTCTAGGGGTATACTTGATGATAAAGTTCATGGGGGTGCCCTACGGCCAGAAAATACAGTCCAGAGCCATACTGATGAATAATAAAATTGTACCTGAGATCCAAGAGTCCATTTCTGGACAGATTGGCTCCATCTGGGTGCAAGGAGGGTAACCGAGGGTGCAGCCAGGCAGTCCTTGGGGGGCAAAACTTTGTTAGACAATATCATGCAGGATCACATTTATGGCTTTAAACTCCACAAATAGTAAGGCAACTGTCCAAATGGGAAAAACGTTTTGAAATGGTCTGTGTTTATTTTCAAGTTCCAAGCATAACAGTTCGTAGAGGCTCAAGCCACTTTTAACTTGTCAGCTCCGTGGAGCATGGGGGCATAATTTATTTTGTATTTTAGAGCAGCGGCCACAGTTGTGGTACATTCCTTGGGGCACACAGTCCCAAACCTGGGTCCCTCCAAACACAGAGCCCAAGCAAGTTCCAGGTAGAATTAGTGATGGCAGCAGCTTGTTCAAATTTTAACACTCAAAGGCATTTCTGTACTCACTCACCCTTCCAGCTCAGCAGTGGGGCGAAAAAGCTGATTGTTCTCTGTGGGCCAATACTGGAGCCACTGCTCCCCTTTACTGAAATGCAGCTTCACATCTTTCAGCCCCTCACTAGAGACTACACGCCTGATGGAGCAGCCTCACCGCAGAGCCAGCGAGGGAACCTCTGCAGCCAAGGCTTGCACCACTTTCTGCAGTTCTGTGGGGCTGAACTGGGCTAATCTATTCACAAGGTGACATTACTTTTACCGGTGGACATGGAACATGGCTAAAGGATCTTAAAGCTGCCACCTTCAAGTCCCCATGGCCTGGCCTCTCACATTATGGCCCATGGCCATCCATGGCAGGCACCAGTCTCTCCAGATGTCTGGGCTCTCACTGCCTAGCCCATCCCGGTGTCAAGGATCATGGCACAGGCCCCCTTCCTCCAGGCCTTGGCTCCTCTCCTTGCAACAGAAACATGGCCCACCACCTCCTCAGGGGTGCGGAAGGCATTCAGGTACCACAGCCCTTTTCTGACACATTTACACACGTGATCCGAACTTCAACTGGGTCGGGGTAGCTATTGCCCCACTCCGGGCCAGCTGCCACGATCCTCCAAATCACCACTTCCTGGACATAGAAACATGGAAGTTGACTTCAAATAAGGACCGAAAGGCCCATCTAGTCTGCAAATTTCTTTTTCTACCTTATAAACATGCCATCGGCCTTTGCTCTGTCAATGGCCTATCTATTCATACTCATCTGTATTGCTCCCTTATGCCTATCCCATGCCTGTTTGAAGCCCTGCACTGTATTCATATCCACCACTTCCTGAGGTAGGCCGTTCCATGCATCCACCACACTTTCTGTGAATAAGAACTTCCTCACATTACCCCTTAATCAGCCTCCCCCTATTGTCCTGCTATTTTTCTTATATTGAAACATGTTAGACTCTTTCACCTTGTTAATGCCCTTAAGATGTTTGAATGTTTCAATCAAATCACCTCTCTGCCTCCTTTGCTCTAGGGTATACATGTTGAGCTCAGTTAATCTGTCCTCATATGTTTTCTGATGCAGTCCCTGCACCATTTTGGTTGCCCTTCTCTGGACTGCCTCAATTTGGTTAATGTCCTTGTGAATGTGTGGCCTCCAGTACTGCACACAGTACTCCAGATGGGGCATAACCAGTGTCTTGTAAAGAGGATTATTGCCTCCCTCTTACGATTTGTGATACCCCTACTGATGCACCCCAATATCCCCCTAGCCTTACCTACTGCTTTAGTGGTATGCTTGGATGATTTCAGGTCATCGGTGATGATGATGCCCAAGTCTCTTTTTGCCCTTGTGACTGCCAGCATCTCCCCTCCCAGCCTATAGGTGGCTTCAGGGTTTCTCTTCCCTATGTGCATGATCTTGCACTTCTTTGCGTTAAACCCCAGTTGCCAGTCTTCCAACCATTTTGCTAGTTTATCCAGATCTCTTCTCATTCTGCCCACCCCATCTGGATCATCTACTCTGTTGCAGATCTTTGTGTCATCTGCAAACAGACAAACTTTACCCTCCAGTCCATCTGCAATGTCACTGATGAAGATATTGAAGAGGATTAGCCCCAGAACTGATCCCTGAGGTACCCCACTTGTGACGTGCATCTCTTCTGATTGTATACCTTTTACCACCACTCTCTGTTTTCTGCCCGTCAACCAGTTTGCCACCCAGGTGACCAACTTCTGACCCACCCTGAGCCTACCCAGCTTATTAATCAATCTTCTATGTGGAACAGTATCAAAAGCTTTGATGAAGTCAAGGTAGGTGACATCAACTGCTCCCTCTTGGTCCACCACTCTGGTTACCCAGTCAAAGAAATCTATCAGATTAGTTTGACAGGACCTTCCTTTTGTAAATCCTCCACAGTACAGCCAATGACAAAGACTCCAGTTCCTGCCACATGGCAGCATTTATACCAGGATGCCAGGGCCTCGCCTCTAACTACAGGTCCTGGCATCTTGGCTGGCATTACTGCTTTCTGGGCAATGTACTAAGCCCCACAAAATGGGGGTCTTATATGCTTCCCACACAGAAAACTTCACCTCATGGTGAAGATTCCTACCAGCTACCCCAGAGAAAGGACCAGGTGGGATGATGCACATCTCTCCCGCCTGGAACACTTCCTCAGGGCTCTGCTGGCACAACCGCTCAGGGTGGTCACCCCAATAACGTGGTGGGCAAGCCCACCCATTGACTATACACATTGGTTCCCTGCCCAGGGGTTGGACATGGTGACCCGTCCTGGACTCCCACGGGCGTCTTGCCAGGTGCTGCCAGGAACGGCATCCCACCCCAATTCTGGTATACCTGTTACCCAAACCTTAAAGCTGCTGCCATCACAGTGGGGGGGACATTATCACCAGCACCTAAGGGACAGTTTGTGCATTTAGTAAACAGTTATCATAATTGCTATTAACTTAATTTAACAACCTCTTACTATAGCCCCTCAAACAGTGGGTCACTACTATCTATAATTCACTTTTTTAGTGGCTCTGCTGCTGTCTGCATTCCCCCCCCCATTACACCTACTACACACTTTTAATAAGTCTCCGCACATTATCTGTTCTACCATAACAACATACTCTACCACCCTATACTATAAGGTACAATTTCTAACATTTCTGTTTCCATACTAGATTTAGCTAACAGTCTTGTCAGCACTGCAGTGCTCAGTCCAATGCATGGGTGCCAGAATTCAAGTCTATAAGAGTCCCATTGCCATAGTATCCATATCATAGAAACATAGAAGTTGTCGGCAAATAAGGACCGCAAGGCCCATCCAGTCTGCCCATTTTTTCTACCTTATGAATGTGCCATATGCCTTTACTCTGTCAATGGCCTGTTTATTTATACTCATCTGTATTGCTCCCTTATGCCTATCCTATGCCTGTTTGAAGTCCTGCACTGTATTCATATACACCACTTCCTGAGGTAGGCCGTTCCATGCATCCACCACCCTTTCTGTGAATAAGAACTTCCTCACATTACCCCTTAATCAGCCTCCCTCTAATCTCATGCTGTGTCCCCTTTTGTCCTGCTATTTTTCTTATATTAAAACATGCTATACTCTTTCACCTTTTTAATGCCCTTAAGATATTTGAATGTTTTGATCATATCACCTCTCTCCCTCCATTGTTCTAGGGTATACATATTGAGCTCTATTAATCTGTCCTCATATGTTTTTTGATGCAGTCTGTGAGCCATTTTTGTTGCCCTTCTCTGGACTGCCTCCATTTTGTTAATGTCCTTGTGCAGGTGCTGTCTCCAGTACTGCACACAGTACTCCAGATGGGGCCTAACGAGTGTCTTGTAAAGAGGGATCATTACCTCCCTCTTACGACTTGTGATACCCCTACTAATACACACCTACATCCTTCTAGCCTTACCTACTGCTTTAGTGGTATGCTTGGATGAATTTAGGTCATCTGTGATGATGATGCCCAAGTCTCTTTCTTGCCTTGTGATTGCCAGCAACTCCCCTCCCAACCTATAGGTAGCTTCAGGATTTCACTTCCCCATGTGCATGATTTTGCACTTCTTTGCGTTAAACCCCAGTTGCCACTCTTTAGACCATTTTGCCAGTTTTTCAAGCTGTCTTCTCAATCTGCCCACCCCATCTAGATCATCTACTCTGTTGCAGATCTTGATGTCATCTACAAACAGGCAAACCTTACCCTCCAGTCCATCTGTAATGTCACTGATGAAGATATTGAAGAGGACTGGCCCCAGAACTGATCCCTGAGGTACCCCACTTGTGACTTGCATCTCTTCTGACGGTATACCGTTTACCACCACTCCTGTTTTCTGCCCGCCTACCAATTTGCCAGCCAGTTGACCAACTTCTGACCCATTCTGAGCCTACCTAGCTAATTAATCAATCTTCTATGAGGAACAGTATCGAAAGCTTTGCTGAAGTCAAGGTTGGCGACATCAACTGCTCCCCCTTGGTCCACCACTCTGGTTACCCAGTCAAAAAATCTATGAGATTAGTTTGACAGGACCTTCCTGCTGTAAACCCATACTGTCTTGGATCCTGTGCTCCTATGAATTCCAGGTTTTGCACTATCTTTTCCTTAAGGAGTGCCTCCATAATCTTACCCACTACTAAGGTAAGACTGACTGGTCTGTAGTTCCCTGCCTCCTCTCTGTTGCCACTCTTGTGGAGTGGGATCACATGAGCCCTTCTCCAGTCTTCTGGGACCTCTCCTGTGCTCAGAGACTCACTAAACAGTTCTGCTAATGGCTCTGCTAGTTCCATCCTTTTAGTCCCCTGGGATGTATGCCATCAGGTCCCATTGCCTTGTCCACCCTGAGCTTAGCGAGCTCTTGTAGGACCCTTTCTTTTGTGAAGGGACTTGTGAAAACCTCCCTCCCCCCTGTGTCCATGGTGCTGAGCTGTGGGCCCTGCCCTAACTTCTTCTCAGTAAATACTGAGCAGAAGTTGCTATTTAGGATTGATGCTTTTCCCTGGGCCTCCTCCTCACACTCCCCCTTATCTCCTTTGACCTTAGTAATACCCCCTCTGGACCTTCTCCTTTCACTAATGTATCTGTCACTGGCTCTTTTTTTTTCTCTCAAGGCAAACCCATGTGTGTACATTATTACTTTTCTAAACCCCCAACTAAAGACTACACTATTTCTGTATACCCCCTACGGTGGGTGTAAGGCCACACAATTCTAACACGCCTAACACGTTAACAGTAAAACAGTATAACGCTTATTTTTGTGTTTGTTTTTTCTTTCTAACAGCTATCAAGTTAACATAGCATACTCCCAAAATACCTTTACATGTTCCAATGTCTCCCCATTAAAATACATAAGAACCAATTCCTGATTTGGCAAAGGATGCTAACAAGATTCATCTGGAACAATAAAAGACCAAGACTTAAGGCGGTGGCCTTACAGTCAAGTAAAAACAGGGAGGTCGGAATGTACCTAACCTGGAGGATTACTTCTTGGCCACACAGCTAAAATGGGCCCTACTCTGGTCAATTAGCTCCTGCAAGGCGATGTGGAAGACAATAGAGGTAGCCCTAACAGACGGTGCACCATTAGGAGCCAGAGTAATGGGGACTGGGGTACAAGGTAGAGAGAAAGATATCACCCTAATAGCAGTCAGAAATACACTGGGTTCTCTCAGAAGACTATGGAATAAACATAAGGTGGAAGGGGAGACATGGTCGCTGAGATGGTTTGCTTGGGACCCAGAATTTTCCCCATCTAAGCAGGACCTTACTTTTAGAAACTGGGGAAGACTGGGACTGCACTCCCTGAGTCAGTTTCTTCGGGGAGATGTTGTCACAGAATTTGTCCAGATTAGAGAGGAATTTTCACTAAGACAGTCAGACTGTTTTAGATATCTCCAAATAAGATCGTATATATACACCTTACAAAAGAAATACATGAGCCCGACTCTCACAACGAAGCTAAGAGATACCATAGTTGATATAATGAACTTAACGAGGGCCAAAGGCCTTATTTCAGCCATATATAGAGCTCTGAGGGACCGAGGTGGGGACCAAACTATACACATTAGGAACAGATGGGAGAAGGAAATAGGGGAACACTTGGAAGAGAAAGCATGGACATCCACATTGGCCGGGGCCCTGCGCACCACGTCCTCTCCCTATTGGAGAGAGTACGAATGGAAGGTCCGGGTAAGGTATTTTTATACCCCAGAAACACAAAGCAAGTGGGACAAGAATTGTTCAGGGTCTTGTTGGAGGGGCTGCGGAGTTAATAAAGCAGACTATCTTCATATGTTCTGGTCATGTCGGGTCCTCACACAATACTGGAAGGATGTAAAAATGAAGATAAAAAGGATACTATCCATACAATCAAACTTAGGTTCGAGAAACCTAGTTTTAGGGATGCTACCGGAAGAAATAAGGGGAGCAAATCGAACCTATTTGTGGAATATTTTTCTGGTGGCAGCCCACAAGGCTGTGACCAGGAAGTGGCTCACCAGGACTCCGACGACAAACCAGGATTGGGAGTCAATTGTAAATGAAATTAAGGATATGGAGGAAGTGACATATAGAATAAATCTGAGGGGACAGATCTGGGTGGAGAGATGGACCCCCTGGTTTATGGAACTAGAGAATAAAGAGAAGGAATAGAAAGGGTGAAAAGGGGGAGGGAGAAAATAGTTCTAGGGACATGGATATGTTGTTCATCCACACTTATTGGCAGGTTCCTTGCCGCTTTAAATCTTGCCGGAAGGTCTTCAAGCTGGCTCCTCCCACCCACCCGGGTGGTAAAACTCTCGGCTCCGCCCCATGACGCCAGATCTTCCTTACGCTTGAAGCTCAGGTTCCTCCTTAACGCTATGCTTTTGAATTTTGAATTGAATTCTCAATTTCGAAAAGTTCAAATTGAAAAGTTTTTATGAAAGACTTCGGTCTTCTTCTCCTCGCGGCTGCGATGGACAAATCGACTCCCGGTTTTCGGAGGTGCCCTTGCGGGCAGAAGATGTCTAGGACGGATCCGCACTCCACGTGCGTCTACTGCCTGGGCCTTGAGCACAACCCGCAGGCCTGCGACTTGTGCTCTTCCTTTTTCGCCCACGCCCTGAAGACCGCGGCGTCTCGACAACTGGGGCCCCGTGAAAAGAATTCCACCGGGTGAAATCTAAAGAGGCCCGATTACTGTTGTCCGCGCGGCTCCGGCGGATCAGCTTTGAGCAGATGATCGCCTTCGAAGAGGAGGCGGCGCGGCCGCTTCTACTCGCGGCGTATTTGTCCCGCCTTCTCGGTGCCTCTACTGGCTTCTTTTAGGAGCTTTGTCTGACCCTCTCGACCAAAGGTGAGGGTCCAACTTCTTCGGGACCTTCTTCCAGGTCCAAAAAGAGCAAAAGTAAGTCTCTCCGTCGACACTCTTGGGAGCGGGAAAGATCCCCCTTCCCTTGTCGACAGTCGACTTCGGTCGACCCCTCAGCTTCTGCCACTGGCTTCACGGTGTCCCTGTCAGGCCAGTTGGCGAGACTCCCGTCGACGCGGTCGAGATTTTTCTCGACCTGTTAGACGGGTTGTCGGCTGGAGAAGCTGAGAATCCCCTCTCCCGTTCCCGGTGGGAGTTGAGGATCCCGTGTGCTCGTCTGTGCCTCCGGTTCGGAGCCCGGTGGGATCGTCCGGGCGAGGGAGTGCGATTCCGACACTTCTCCTCGCCTTCCTCGGCCTAGTCGAGACTCTCGGTCTCGGTCTCGACATCCGTGGTCCAACCGATCCCGCCACATATAGTGGACTCGGCATCAGCGGTAGGGGCGCCGCCGCTCTTCCTCTTCCTCGGACGAGGGGAGGCTTCGGCGCAAGTTGCGTCGGAGGTACGAGGAACTTATGTGGCAACAGCTCCTTTTGACCGGGAATAAGCCGACCCAGTCATCTTCCCCGGCCATTAAGTGGCTGTCACCGGAGCAGCCGAAACAACCCCTCGTTGTAGTCGAGGAGCCTGTTCTCAGGCCGGTTGTTCGGCCAATTCCAGCTGCCCCACCGATTCTGGTGGAACCTCCGCCTCCACAGCCATTAGTTGGGGCTCCGACCAAAAATTCTCGGTCGGCTTTGGGTTTGCCCCATAGGCTGTCTGTCACCCTCACTCCCGATAAACCTCGGCAGGTGGAGGGTGGCTCAGGGCCGAGGCAGCTCTTTGAGGACTCTTCTGAGTCCGATGATGGTTCCTCCCTCTTCTCCAAGCGCATAGACTTGGAGTCCTCGGGAGGACAGTCAATGGACGATAGCCCTTCGTCCTTCTTAGGGTTGCTTCGACTCATCTCAGAGTCCACCGGGATGAAGCTCGAACCCGTTTCTAAATGGGTCAGGTATCCCCTCACGGAGATTCTGGACCGAGGGGATTCTCCTACGGAGGCCTTTCCGGTGGCCGAGGCCATAGTGGGTCCGGCCTTGGAACTTTGGCAGCGTCCTGCTTCCTGCCCTGCGCCTTCGGCCAGGTTGGCCAGGAAATATGCGTCCACCGTTCCCTGTCCGGTTTCAGAACACCCCCGGCCGAGGGTTGGTTACCGACAGCGTTCCGGCGTGCCGGAACGCCAGGGATGTGGACAAACCTCCAAAGGAATCCAAGAAATTGGATTATGCTGGGTGAAAGTTCATGCTGCGTCCTCTCTCGGCCTTCATCAGGCCAGTTCGGCCATCCTCATGGCACATTTTTTCACGCCTGTTGGGCTCCTGGATGAGGTTGTCCTCATCTTCCCGCAGATCTGCAGACTACCATCAGGCAGGTGCGGGACCAGGGCAGGGCAGTGGCTAAACAGCAGCTCCAGACTGCGTTGGACATCGGGGACTCGTGTCAGGTCTGTGGCGGCCGCAGTGGCCATGCATCGCCGGCTTGGCTGAGGATATCCACCTTACTGGATACCCAGCACAAGTTGGCGGATGTTCCTTTGGGGACTGACCTCTTGACCCTGGGTGGAAGGTCACCTGCAGAGGATCGAAGTCCAATGCTACCTTGGACTCAGTCTCTTCCGCTAGAAGGACAAAGGCTGCAAGCCACAGCCTAAGCCCTTTAGTCCTTCTGCCTCTGAGCCGCCTGGCCCAGCAACGTCAGGGGCCAGCAGGCTCGCTGGTATCCCAAGCCCAAGCTGTGGCTTCCTCCAACAGGAAGCAGGGAGGTAAAGGCCCAGGAGGTTCCTCGGCCGGTCCCTCCTCCAAGCCTGCCCAGTGACGGGCTGAGGGGTGTCGCCCCCATCCCTGTCACCTCACCCCTGGTTCCCCGTGAGAGACAGCTCTGACACTTCCTTTCCGCCTGGTCGCTGTTACCACGGACAGGTGGGTACTGGAGGTGGTGGGAAAGGCTACCTCTGGAATTCTAGCAGGCCCGCTTCAGAGCCGTCGCACCTCAGGGGCCTCGAGTCCTTAGCCTCACTGGCGGCTCGCCCGAGCAACGTAAGCTCTCCTCCAAAAGGAGGTGATCACGGAGGTGGAGACCCCCCTTCAGACCCGAGTTCGTGTCCAGGTATTTCCTGGTTCGAAATGGACGGGGGGCTGGCGCCCCATTCTCGACCTACACGACCTGAACAAGTTCCTAAGGTCTCGAACCTTCAGAATGGTCACTCTGGTGCAGATAATACCATCTCTGGAACACGGCATGTGGTTCTGCTCTCTGGACCTACAGGACGCGTTCTTTCACGTCCCTATCCATCCGTCACATTGGAGATTCCTCCGCTTTCGAGCGGAGGGATCCCTCTTCGAGTTCCGAGCCATGCCCTTCGGCTTATCTCCAGCTCCCAGGGTCTTCACCAAATGCATGGCAGTGGTGACAGCATTCCTGCGGCGCCGAGGGGTCCGGGTGTACCCTTACCTGGACGATTGGCTGATAGCAGCCTCCTCCAGATGGGAGGTGGAGCGGTCCAGAGATCTGGCCCTCCAGGTTTGCTCTCGAGTTGGCCTTCTCATCAACGAGGCCAAGTTGGAACTCGAGCCAAAGCAGGTGATCCTGTTCATCGGGGCAGAGCTCGACTCTCTTCGAGCCAGAGCACGACTCCCGGCGGACAGGGCCGAGGTTCTTACCTCCTTTGCCCAATCATTTCTGGTTGGGCAATAGTGCCCTGCCCGGGACTTCCTGCGCCTTCTTGGTCTCATGGCGGCCTGTACCAGCGTGGTCCGTTGGGCCCGCTGGCACATGCGCCCCCTTCAGTGGGGACTGGCCAGCCAGTGGTCTCAATGCTGTGATCCTTTGGACCAGCTAGTGATAGTGACCCAGGAGATGTGGAGCGCTCTCCAGTGGTGGACCGTTCCATTCCATTTGCAGGAGGGCATCCCGTTTGTCCGCCCCGAGCCGACGGTCTCTCTATCGACCGATGCCTCTCTGATGGGTTGGGGAACACCGAGTGCACGGCCTCTGGTCCCTGCGGGAGTCCCGATGCCACATCAACCTGCTGGAGCTCCGAGCAGTCCGCCTAGCTCTCACCGCCTTTGCTCCGTTTCTCCGGGGTCAAGTGGTCCGAGTCCAGACGGACAATACCACGACCATGTACTACCTGAACCGCCAGGGCGGGGCCGCTCCATGCTTCTATGCAAGGCTCCACATTTGGTCACTGTGCGCAGCCTGGAGGCGGATCTCCTAGCCATTCATGTGGCAGGAGCCTCCAACACCCTGGCCGATGCCCTGAGCCGGATAGGGGCTGCATCTCACGAATGGTCTCTCCTGCCAGAGGTAGTACAAGATCTGTTCTCCCACTGGGGCACACCTCAGGTGGACCTGTTTGCCTCCAGGGAGAACGCGAAGCTGAGGCTGTTTCATGCCCGCCCCCCTCAGCAGGGCTCGCTGCAGGGGTATGCCTTCTCGAGGCTGTGGACCCCGGGCCTCTTCTACGCCTTTCCCCCATTTCCCTTGATTCACAAGGTGCTTCTCAAAGCAAGGAGGGACAAGGTGCAGGTGATCCTGATAGCCCCAGACTGGCCCCGCCAGTTCTGGTACCCAGATCTCCTCAGCCTCAGCTCCAGGCTCCCGAGGCAGCTTCCAGCTCGCCTGGACCTGCTTTCAGTCAATCAGGGGAAGGTGTTCCATCCGGACCTTCAATCCCTGTACCTGACGGCCTGGTTCCTGAGCGGCTAGAGTTCCAGGCCTTGGGTCTTTCCGACGAGGTCCTCAATGTTGTTGAGGCGTCCCTGGTAGAGTCGACAGAAAATGCTACGCCTTCAAATGGAAGAGATTCTCCATTTGGTGTCAGGGCAAGGGCTTGGACCTTCCTCCTGTTCTGTGGCAAGCATTTTGGACTATTTATGGTCCCTTTCTAGTCAAGGGCTTAGGTCAACGACCCTAAAGGTGCACCTGGCAGCCATCTCTGCTTACAGGGCGGGCGGGAAGCAGTCGATAGCGCAGGAAAGGTGGTGGGCGCTTTTCAAGAGGCCTTGATCACATTTCCCTCAGTCACGAGAACCTCCACCTCCAGTGGGATTTACTGCTGGTACTGGCAAGCTCATGGGCAAGCCATTGAACCAATGCACAGGTGTGATCTCTCTCACCTGTCGTGGAAGACCGCCTTCTTGGTGGCTATCACGTCAGCCAGAAGGATGGGAGAGCTCCAGGCGCTTTGCATCGAGTCTCCTTTCCTGGTCTTTCACAGGGACAAGGTTGTCCTGCGTCCCCACCCGAAATTCCTTCCGAAGGTGGTGTCGGAGTTTCACCTTAACCAGGTGCTGACTCTGCCGGTGTTCTACCCCAATCACACCTCGGAGGCCGAATATAGGCTCCATACTCTGGACCCTAGAAGGGCGCTCACTTATTATAAGGCGCACGGCTGAAATCGAGGAGAGGTTCAGCCAGCTGTTTGTCACCCTCGCTGAAGCTGCACCTGGCAGACCTGCAGCCAAGCGGACGATAGGCAGGTGGGTCACCTCCTGCATAGATCGCTGCTATAAGTTGGCGGGCATGGAGCCTCCCAGAGGTAGAGCTCATTCTACCCGTCATACTGCTGCATCGGTGGCTGCTTCCAGGGACGTCCCTATCCAGGAAATCTGCAGGGCTGCTACCTGGAAGTCAGCACACACCTTTATTACCCATTACCACATCGACCTTGAGTCACGCCGGGATGCTGGTTTTGGGGCCTCGGTTCTCCAGTCCTTATTTCCCAAGTAAGTATTGGGGGTGTGTGCCTTGCCTCCCTCCTCCCGGAGAACTGCTAGGAGTCTGCCAATAAGTGTGGATGAACAACATATCCATGTCCCTAGAAATACAGGTTACTCACCTGTAACAGGAGTTCTAGGAATGGTATATGTTGTTCATCCACACGACCCACCCGACCTTCCCGGCTTCGACGCACAACCTGAGCTTCCAGTGGGCCAGATCTGGCGTCATGGGGCGGAGCCGAGAGTTTTACCACCCGGGTGGGTGGGAGGAGCCAGCTTGAAGACCTTCCGGCAAGATTTAAAGCAGCAAGGAACCTGCCAATAAGTGTGGATGAACAACATATACCATTCCTAGAACTCCTGTTACAGGTGAGTAACCTGTATTTTCTGGACTTGACAAGCCTCACCTTATATGATTGAATATATAAAGGCATACAAAATGATATATGTGAATGAAATGTAATAGTATGGATAAAATAGAGGGGATAGGGTGGGGGTAAGAAATTCTGAATATGTATCGTCTTTTACACTGTGCAATGAAGGAAAATGAAATGTAATAGATATTTATATGTGCCAAATATGCAATAAACTTGAATATAAAAAAAAAAAAAGTTAACATAGCACTTTGTTTAACGACACATTTAAACAGTCTCACCCAGTTGTCCTTGGGGGGGGCAGCAGTCTTACAGCAGTGCTGAGGAGGCACTATGGGCAAAGCTTTGCTTCTTTTTCTTCTTCTTGGCTCCTTTAGGTGCAGCATCAGGGGCATAATAAAAACTGGGGTCAGGCCTGCCTTCATGCAGTCTTTGCTAATCACATAGTACTTACAGCAGGCCCTGGTCTTGTCCTGCACCAACGCAAATGTTTTAAACCAGCTGACCCCTGAACACACAGTAGAAGTGCACATACATCTGGCAGTCATTATCACCTTCTTTGGGTCATGGGCTGGATCAGATGGGCCCACTCAGTTCTACAGGTGGATCTTTTCGATGGCTTCATAAAATACCCAGTCCATGGACCGTGCTTCTATGATGTCCCACACATGCTTGCTCATATAGGGATAGTTCTGCCCCGGGGCACTCCTTCTTTAGATGTCTCTGCACTCAACGCTTGGCTTGCAACCACTCAGGAACTGAGAGTATACTGGTCTGCAGTGCCAACTTCTTTCATGGTATCTTAAGTACCTCAGATCAGTGGGGTGTAGAGCATCCATGTCTGCCAACTGTTGGTGACTGTTGTCTGGCAGCAGTGGGGTACTGTCCGCCATCCCCAGCATGGGCAAGGCATAGGGCTGGGGGATGTCTCTCTCCACCACCAGGTCCTCATATTGCTGGGTCACTCCTTCACTTGATGTGGGCTCTCTCTCTCTCTAGGCTGACCTTAACCATAGACTTGGAGTCCGAGCTTGACTCTCCTTCTTCCAGTAAGGCCTCTATTTTGACATTAGGCCCTTTTGTACCACCAGGTTCTTTCTTCTATTCCTGGGCCTCCGGTGTCTTCTCGCCCACTGGGGGCCAGTCACCACAACTGCAGGTGGATCCCTTTGAGGCTGCTGAGAATCAGGGAACCCAGCCACAAGGAGATCGGATTGAGTTTTCCACCCATGGTCCCTTCCTCTGCCATGGGGAGATTCACAGGCAGCTGGCAGTGGGGAAGGACTGGTCAGATGGCTCTGCCCCTTGTCCTTCTCCTCCCAACTCTTCAGAGGCTCAACAGTGGAGTCCTCACTCTGCGACATGGTGAAAGGTCCTCCCCAGCTACCTCAGGGCAGCACAAAATGGGCCCCGGTAGCAGCAGGTGAAGAAGCAGTGTTGTGGGAGCACTAGAGGCATATTGGCTGGCGCATGATGCCACTTCCCTCATGGCAACACAGCACACACTTTTCAGCTGCAGAGCTTCTCTCTAGCATATTCCAAAGCCAGGCCAAAAAAGATTTGGGCACAGTAGCAACCCTGCCGGAGGAACAGGGAGCTGATGCCATGGTACAAAGTCTCTATCTCTGCTTCCCACAAGCAAACTCTCCACCTCAGTTTTCCTTCACTGGCTACAGTTAAATTCAAAATGCTCCTTTCTCACTTTCTTTTCAGCAGCAAGGGTCAAAATGGTGCTCTCTCTTCAGTCTCACAGTTGACCCTTTTTTAAGTGTCCAGCCACCCTCCAGGCTCCACCAGCCATAGTCCAGATAACCTCTTCCATTATGCATGCATGCACATTTCTCGCCACTAGACACCAGGCGCCATTTTGTCTAGCACGAAGTGCACAGTCCACATGGCAGATCACTAAACCTCCACAGCGCTTCACCACAGGGACTTCAGCGTCTCTCCAGATGGCTGCACCCTCACCCCGTGCTCAGGAATGTTGATGGCACCCCAAATTAGAATCCTGGATGTGTCCCCACATTGTAAGCCCCTCACCCTAGGGGTATACTTGATGGTAAAGTTCATGGGGGATGGGGGTGCCCTATGGTCAGAAAACACAGTCCAGAACCATACTGATGAATAATAAAATTGTACCTGAGATCCAAGAGTCCATTTGTGGATGGATTGTCTCCGTTGGGGTGCAGGGAGGGTAACCGAGGGTGCAGCCAGGCAGGCCTTGGGGGGCAAAACTTTGTTAGAAAATATCATGCAGAATAACATTTATGGCTTTACACTCCACATATAGTAAGGCAACTTTCCAAATAGAATAAAAGTTTTAAAACCGTCTGGGTTTGTTTTCAAGTCTCAAACATAATTCATAAAGGCTTAAGTCACTTTTAACTTGTCAGCTCCACGGAGCATAGGGGCACAATTGATTTTGCACTTTGGAGCAGCAGCTACGGCCGTGGTACATTCCTTGGGGCACACAGTCCCGAACCTGGGTCCATTCATACACTGAGCATAAGCAAGTTCCAGGTAGAATTGGTGATGGCAGCAGCTTGTTCAAATTTTAACACTCAAAGGCATTTCTGTACTCACTCCCTCTTCCAAGTAAGCAGTGGGGCAAAAAAAGCAGACTATTCTCTCTGTGGGCCAATACCAGGGCCACGGCTCCCTTTTCCCCGAAATACAGCTTCACATCTTTCAGCCCCTCACCAGATACTACATGCCTGATGCACCACAGACCCAATGAGGGAACCTCTACGGCCAGGGCTCACACCACTTAATGCAGCTCCGTGGGGCTGAACTGGCTAACCTGTTCACACGGTGACATTACTTTTACCGTTGGACATGGAACACAGCTAAAGGATCTTCAAGCTGCCACCTTTAAGTCCCCATGGCCTGGCCTCTCACATTCCAGCCCACACCTATCCATGGCAGCCAAAAGTCTTTCCAGATATCTAAGCCCTCACTGCCTAGCTGATCCTGGTGCCAAGGATCACGACATGAGCCCTCTTCCTCCAGGTCTCAGCTACTCTCCTCGTAGCAGAGACATGGCCCACCACTTCCTCAGCGGTGCGGAAGGCACTTAGGTACCACAGCCCTTTTCTGATGCATTTACACAGGGGATACAAACTTAAACTGGGCAGGGGTGGCTATTTCCCCACCCCAGACCCGGAGCCCATGGCCCTGATCCTCCAGATCACCACTCCCTGGACTCTGTGGTACTGCCAATGATGAAGACCCTGATTCCCGCCACTTGGCGACATTTATACCAGGATGCCAGGGCCCCGCCTCTAACTATGGGTCCTGGCACCTCAGCTGGCACTACTACTTTCTGGGAAATGTAGCAAGCCCCACAAAATGAGGGGCTTACAATTACCGTAACCTGAACATGTAACAAGAACATATGCATTACCATTCATCCATTGTATATTTGTCTTGTGAACTCTGCCACCAAGCAGGGACCCCTCCAGGTTAAATCATAGAGGAGGACTCCTGCTTTAGGCAGGCCATATTCCAGCTCAATCATCATGAGCTGCTGTTTGCAAGGTTATTATTATACCCCCACCCTCCCTCCCTCGCTCAAAGTGTTCATTCCTCTCATAATATTAGGCAGTCTCCCAGCCCATTCACATCAGTTAACTGAACACAATGCCCCTAGACATACAAGGGTCCATCCTAGTTGGTAATTCTGTGCATCCATCAGCTAATGTATACTCTGTTACAGGTCAACATTAAGGTCACGCCGGGCAGTGATCGCAGAGGACACCCCGCACTCCGGCTGCCTCAAGCTGCCTCACCACAGTTGTATCCTACTATTGATCAGGCGCTTATAGCCTGCGTTAGGCTTGCACTTGAATCTAGAAGGTCTCTTGTTTGACCCCCGCCAGAGCAGAATAGGCAGCTGGGACACATCCCCCTCCGGCCACACAGTGCACACAGGATCACCCTCACCCCCGCCTCCCCGCCTCTGCCAAGAATAAACTAGAACATGTTATAAATCCCTCAGCTCAGTAATAGCTTATGCTGCCATACCCACTAAGCCCAGATGACCCCCACACCATGCATCAAATTAAAACAGATTGTTCAGCCCGTGGCGCTGAGGGTTGAGGCGCTGGACGCCACACTGCGCTACGCCGTGACCCGGTTCGGGAACGAGTCTGGGACGCCGGCATGGGGCAGGGCGATTGAGCTGTCTGGCAGACTGCCTCCTTCTCCGGGTGGAGGGAGATGCCCCGATGTCCCACCTGCTCCTAGCGGCTGGGGGCTATGGCAGGACATGGGCAGAACTAGAGGGACGGCTGTAGCAGAAGCTGGAGGGCGCTGGCGGGAAGGCAGGCCCGTCCCTTACGCCATTGTACGCCACAGACGAGTGGGGAGGAAAGGAGGAAAAACCCTTACAGGCTACATGATGGCCGACGAGCAGCTCCCGCTGGCTTCCACCTGGATGCTCCCCCGGTGGTGATAACCCCCTCGGATCCCATGGTGGTGGTCGCATGCCCACCACGGCAAACAGATCATGGCGTAGGTTGGAGGTAAGGGGTTGAGCTTGGGATGTGGGGCAGACTAGGGGATGGTTGGTAAGGCTGGATTGGGGGGGGACCATCAGTAACACCCCCCCCCAGCCGCAGAGGAGATAAGAAAATGTATAACAAAAAAAAAACAGATTGTTGTTCTGTCCTATGCAAAGCAAATAAACCAGTACCCCTTTACAACAGGATGACCTCAAAACATACCATATTTACAGAACATCAATGGGCTCAACCCAAGTACTCCTTGAGCTGTTACTGTTAAAGATTGTATTACAGATCCCTTAGTGCCCAGTCTCAATACTCCATGGCAGCCACTCGGCAAGGCGAGAGTCCCAGTGTTCAAATACCTCAAAGGTCAGATGACATAGTCCGCTAGCCCGTCTGCACAACAGTGGCACCTCAGAGTGCTGTCTGTCCCAGTGGGCATACCAAGCCAGTGATGCACGCTGCTTGGGGGTTCCTATGTCAGAAAGGGGTGGAGACATCTGGGTCACTGTAGTAGGCAGGAAAAGTTCACAATGGCGGGAGAAACCAAAAGAAAAAAAAAACAGGATGGGCACCATCTTACCCAAGTCTCTCAACTACATCCCACATGGCCACACCATGTAAAACAGTCTCTTCTTTCACTTTTTCAGTAAGCCCATTTGCATTCAGGATTGATGATCCTTATCAACCTCTCAGAAGGTATACGTCTGCCCTTCATGTCGCACCTTCACAATTGCAGGATAGGAAAAAAAGATCTACCTTGTTCTGCGAGAGTTCATCAAGGAGTAGTGTAAACACTCTCTGCTTCTGCTGGACAATGCTGGGAAAGTCCTGAAAAATAGTTACTGGTTGATCCCCATAGTGCACTGTGCCCATTTTCCTAAAGGCAGCCAGGATCGTTTGCTTGTCCAGATAGTGATGCAGTTTAAAGATGATTTGTTGAGGGGAGGGCACATCCGCATATGGTTTAAGAGCAAGTGCCCTATAGGCTGTATCAATATTGATGCTCCCATGTTTATTGGGGAGTTGCAGAGCTTGTACCAGTCACTTTCTCACAAATTCCTCCATATTCACCCCCTCGACTCCCTCTGGGATCCCTCAAATACGCAGATTATTCCGCCGCTGAAAGTTTTCTTGGAAATGGAGACTATCCCGCAGCTTGACTATTTGCATTTCAAGCACTGCTACTCTATTTGGCAATGGATTAGTAGCATCCTACACATTAGAGATCCTGGTTTCAAGTTGCAAGAGTCTTTTCTGTTGCTGGTCATACTGTGTGGCCAACAGGTCCAATGTAGCCATCATTGATTCCAGTTTCGGGGTTAAGGCCTCTAAAACACGTTCTGATACCACCCTGGCTAGGGCAGCAGACACCTCTTCTGAGCCCTTGGCATCCACGTGTGTGCTGGGGCCTTCTGCCATCTCCATGGGATTTTTCTTCCTCCCCCTGCTTGTTAGCTCATGTGGACTTTCCAATGGCAGAGATGAGGTAGCTATCCATGGCTAGCTTAGGAATCCATACATGTGCTAAAAACTCTGACGTGAGGGTAGAAAATAACAAAAAAGCACTTTAAATTGAGAGAAGGTCAGGAGCTGTCTTGGAGGCATCTACTCTTGTCAGCAGCGCAAGCACATTCCCCGTATCACCATTTTAAACATTTCTGTTTCAGGTATAGATTGGGGTGGGGGGGCATGGCCTTCTTATTCTGTACTGTAATGTTATTGTCTAACTCAGGGCATCTTGAACCATTTCTGTGTTACCCATTACTTCAGAAGGAGGAATATTCTGATCATTGGGAGTGTCCTCTGGAATAGTAATGTCCACAGTTGTGTGAGCAGGGCTTGCAGGTGGAGCAGGGGGGTACTGGTTCACTACCATTTTTTTGAAGTAGAGGGGGGCTCACCATCATGGATACGTTTTTACAGGATGGGCTTTGGGTGAGGAGCAGTTTCATGAGATCTGAACAGACAGCCTTGACCCGTAGCAGGTTTTTGAGCGATTTGGACACAAAAGTCCAGCTCTGCTTGGTCAATTATATCACCTCGATTGTGCGTGGCCCAAGGGCAATATCTGTAAGAGTGACCTTCCTCATCACATAAATTGCAGCACATGTTGTTTGCGCATAGCTCACTGGTATGGTCTAGTTCATTATACAGGCCACATTTCACTGAATCACACACATTACTTAGATGATTCTGTGCCCCGCAGTGGTAACAGGCTTTGGCAGACCTATATAAAAAACTACACCACTGTCCCATCCCAAGTAAAAACAGTTGAATAAATGCCATGTAGCTGAATCACTCTGCAGTAACTTTACTTGTATTTACCACCCCCAGTCCAAATATTCTTGGTGTCCATTATAGGGTCAGGTGTGCCTATGACAGTTAACTTTTGCTTGAGACAGTGAAGGATGTCTGTTATACTCACTCCTGCATTTTTAAAGAGAATAGTAACAGTTTTGACCTGTTGTTTAGTGAGAGGAATGGCTATAAATAGGGTCCAGAGTGGGGTAGTCTTTACCTGATGATACTTCACCCAAAATCCCTCCAAACTGGCAACAGTTTTAAAACTGACATCATAAACTCTGTCACCAGGTGTATTGATGAGGGCATAGATTTCTGTGGCTATAAACTTGAGGCTATCTTTTAATAATGTTCTCACCACATAGCAACAATCTAGAGCTATATCCAGCCCCCCCCCCTTATTTTATGTGCACCACATTGCAGCGTTTAGCAGGATCTGTAGTGGGCCTAAAGCAGTCTGCATAGCTCCTCTGAGCAGAAGATCTGGGAAGTATCTACAAACACTGTTCTGCTGTGGTGCTTTGCTGTATTTCTGTGCATGGAGCAGTGGCAATGTCCACACTGGTGTGTCAACCTTTTGTATCATTTTGATTATCGTCCATGGCCTGCATAGTGTCATTGTTAGGGACAGAGACCTCACTTTGCTGCACCTAGGGCTGTGCAGGCAAAGCAGGGCTCTCAGATGAAATCACATCCTATTCAGTGGAGTGCAACACTTTATGAAGTGCAGGTTGCTCAAGCAAAACTGGATCTGCTTTTGGGGGGGGGGCATGCATACAGCAGACATGTCCACAGCTGTGGTTCAGACCCAGTTGAAAAACTGAAGGTAGCAGGGACATCGAGA
The DNA here is from genome assembly GCA_016271365.2 of Neoceratodus forsteri. NCBI lineage: Eukaryota > Metazoa > Chordata > Ceratodontiformes > Ceratodontidae > Neoceratodus > Neoceratodus forsteri. The sequence continues at coordinate 1,009,361,877 of CM057452.1, read as the reverse complement.
TCGAAAGGTTGCACCTGTACTTCATTTGAGCATTACTTGCTCACATCAGCATTATAGTCATCGTTAACACCCTGCAGGGCATTTTCTCCCTCCCCCGCCAACATATCTTTTTCCAAATCACTGGCACTTATCAGGCATGGGTATTTTTGACCCCTCTGAACAGAATATGTAGAGTTATTCACTGCAGTTTTGCAAGTTACAGTTTCACCAGGAGCATTTTGCAAATAAAGACCAGGGCTTACATTTGGTTCAACACTCGGAGAAGTTGCAAACAATAAAAGTCCCACACTCACCACCCAAAATAATGGATGCACAAACAAGTCTCTTGAGGTACTTCATTTTACATATCAAAGTGCAATGTGCAAAATTCCAGATGCGTTTCGGAAGAAACACTTTCTTTCTCAATGGATCTCACTTGTAGAAGTTCCATCAGAAGAGGACATGTTTGTCCCTCTCAATTTCTGGGTTGGAAATCCTCCACCTCTTCAGCCAGAAGGAGCAACAAGTAGTCTCTCTCTTTTACTGGTAAGTGTCTTCTAATTCCTTTTCAGCATTTCTTTCAGGTACAATCCCATGCTCAGGGCAGTCGCCTTTTCTTGCTGTATCATCAACATTTCAGTAACAGGAACCACTGCATTACTAGCAGACCTTCCACTAGCAGCCGATGATCCAGAAGAAACTATCCACACTCTTAGAGTAATGAGGAGGCACCAATCGCTGATAGATCTCTGAGTGGGTAGGAAAGCAGTCTTCTCCACATGGGCAGCCAGGCTCTCTTCTTCTCCAAACTCAAGTCTCACCAACAGGAAACCAGAAAACGCCCCTACCAAAAAGAGTAGGTGAGTTTCCCTAATGTGATGGCCAGCATTCTCCCTGTCCATAAAACATATAACCTACTCCCAGGAGGCACCTGAAAACAAGCTACCATTGCTTAGCATGCCTTTCCTGGCCAAAAATTACAAATAAATAAATACCTCATAAAAGAATTGGCCTTACCTGGAAGAAAGAACAAATAACTTGACCTCAGGTTCCAAAGGCTTTTGCTAGTGGTGGTTTTCCTTGCCATAATACCAGATTCTATAAAGTTTACTGGTAGTATTTTAAGTTAAACAATGGCTACAGCTATGCTGGCCCACCGGTGCAGTGGTAGCGTTACAGCTTGCGATGCCACCAACCCAAGTTTGGGGAAAAGCCTGGGCTGTCAGAGGGGCATCTGGGGGGGTGGGGATCAAGCATCCCACAGAACGCTCTCCAGGGAGGGAGGGTGCCATGCCCTGCTGCTTTATTGCCATCTGGGTGCTCATAGGTGGTAGTGGAGGGGATAAGTGACTGGTAGGAGGGACCATTGGCTGCATCAGGCCTCGCCAGCAACCAATCCCAACACATGCTCCTGGTGGGGGCAGGGAGAATAGTGGAAAATGGTATGGGGCTGGGAAGATGAAACATTCGCCAGCTCACCACATCGCACATTGGACTCATACCATCATCCCTGGATACACCATCTGTCTTCACCTCTGTGGTGGGTGGCCAGATTGAGGTGGGGAAGAAATGCCAGGGAGCTGAAAGTGTGCCTTGCCCTGGGAGGGGGAATCCAGGGACAGCACACCGGTATATAGTGTAGGGTGGAATGCGGTTGTGTATGGAAAGCCATACACCACAGAAAGTCATTCTGCTGCAGTAGTGACATTCTCACTAACACAGAATGACTTTTTGTTCTACATTAGTGAGGATATCATTATACAATGGACTCCATCAGCATTTGTGATTTGTCCGTTGTTGTATGAGAGTCACACACGTATGCTGGTCAGTGGCAGTTGATCAAGTGCGGTTGCAGAGTAGACCTAAAACTGGAAAAAGTGAGTGATTTTTTTATTTTACATGCCAACTGAAGCCATTGGGCCCCATCATACACTATATAGAACAGTGTATGGGAAACGCACACACTGCTCGGCTAGTCTTCCTCCTTGTGGATACATTCCGACTTGGGGACCTCTCATGTTCCCTCTCGTAGGTCATCAGTCGGCATTGTATCCACTCAGAGGAAGAATAGCCTTGTAGTATATGGTTACCCATACACTATCCTGTATGTTATGGATGGGAAGACAGTCCTGACACGATAGGTGGTGGAGTCTGACTGGCAGGAACCAGGCATCTGGTAGTAGGTGGAAGGAGGTCCCACCTGTGACTGGGAGGATAAAACAAATTTGGGGAAAACAATGGCTACATCTGTTTCACATTTTATAAAATGGGCAATGAAAATGCTGTAATCTTATTGGTCAAGGCCAGCAAGGTAGTATGGAGAGCTGAGGCATTGAATACCTTATCTTCTGATATGCCGGCGACCTGTGTTCAGGAACGAGCACAGGTTGCTGGGGGGTCAGCAGGGTGGGAGAGGATCAAGGGTCCCAGGGACAGCTCATCTCTCCCAGGGAGGGGTGGCCAGCTGTCTCAGTCCATGACTGCCACAGAGTGGAGGCCTGGTGGCAGTGCAGGCTCGAGTGACTGCAGCTGTGCAGGATGTGTGCGCCTCTGTGCACATGTACTGGCACCACAGCAGGGGAAAGGGGAATGCAGAAAATGGGAAGTTGGGCTACATGAAGCCCTCTCCATCTCCCTGGGGCCTGCTCCACCATACGAACTAGGGAGCTGTGGATATGATTGTTGTGGGGAGGGGGGTAAGACAGCCCTTTCGTATAGCAAGTAGCAAAAAAAAAAAGGAAAAATTGCTGGTCAAAACATGTCACATGACCATTGATTTATTGTTCCGACAGCCACACACCTCACATGAACTACATGTATTTTTTAACGACCAAAAGCCCATTTTATAAATAGACTTATAAAATGGGCAAAAAAAAAATCCTGGACTGTGATTGACTGATCAGCTGCTTCAGCCGTGTCCTTATCAGACCATGACTTAACAACTGGCACTACTTGTACCAACCAAAACATAGCACATGGAAAAATTAATCTGTGCCACTGCTCTCCTGATGCAGCCCATCGGCTGGCATGCGAGGGAACCACAACTGCTGCACTGGGAGAGCTGTGCCACCAATAGAAAAATCAACTATATATACAACATGGGAAGTCTGCAGACTTGGTACCTGTTATTTTGGGGTTTTTTTTGCTGCCCATCTGCCCCTGGCCAGAATATAGCTCTCACTTCCAGCATTTCAAACCATGCTGAGAGACCTGTGACCATAACCATGATCTCACATCATTGGTCTGTTTCCAGCAACTGCACTCTCCATTCTCCCAGCCACCCCTCCACACCCATGAGAAGGCACAACTCACAGCCCCCTAGCTTTAACAGTGCCATAGAGCACAACTTAGTCATTTTAGAAAACATGAAGCAGAAATCGGTCAGTACTGCGGCTGCTATGGGACACACTCGCTGACAGTGAAGCAGGCCGGTGGCTGCAAGTGACAAAAACTGTAAAGTAAATGGGGGGCAAAGAAACCAAAGTGTTGAGCATAGACAGAGTTGGGTGGAGAGATTGACAGACACCACACAGAAACCGCTCTATAGGATACTCGATAAGGGACACAGTGGCTCACAGTCAAGCTGGCCAGTGGCTACAACTTAAAAAAACAAAGCCTCAACAAAAATAAAAGAAAAAAAAAAAGAAAAAAAAATGAACGGTTTCTTAAAGCAGAGACAGAGATGGGAGGAGAGAGACACATACACCAACGCCCTGTAGTGGCTGGATGATATATAGCCTGCAACTCTGCAGGTCAGACAAACTATTTTTCTATCCTCTACATATGTAACAGTCTTCAGCATACTTTTTAATCTTTTTTTTTCTACTAGAGGAGTTTATGGGTGGGGGGCATTTTATAAGCCCAATAACATACTCCGAGGTTTGGTTTATGTCCTGAAAAGAGCACGCCCAGGCGTGTAAGGCACTCGGCACAAGCACCTCGTGCCTTATAACGCACCTGGGCGTGCTCTTATTAGGACATAACCCACACCTTGTCATGTGTTATTGCTTGCTAACACACTCCAGAGTGCGTGGTGAAAAGTAAATAATTCACTTTTTCAAGTAGTTAAACAATGCTATGATTATTTCACATAATACTAAATTTTGCAGCTGCCTGGGTGTCAAGAGATAAACATGATGGCCCCTTGGCCCGGGAGTTTCAAAAGTCATTAACATGGATGGAGCAGCTCTGGCATGTCTGCGCCAGGCTCTGTCTTATTGCACCTGTTTTCAAAGGTTTGACATATCTGTAGTATTTCAGTCTGTTTTGAGGTAACATACATCCAGTTTTGGATACAGATTGCTAAAAGTCAGCCACCTGGCAGCTCTCCTCTCCTAGACTGGGTTGGTAGGTTATCCCAGCTCTTGGCTGCCACCAGGTAGAGGTCTGGTGGTAGTGCCAAGCTTAGGGAGACAGACTTCGATCAGGGATGGTGGAAGGCCCCCACGGTTCTGGAGCACATGTGCACTTCAATGCACATGCACCCTCCATGTTGCCACAAGACTAGCAAGGGAAAGAAATGGAAAAAGAGTTGGCCCAGGCCCCATGACTCTACCCTCTGCTCCGCACTGCCACCTGGCCAGGAACCCAGAACTGGATATGGGTGTCCGGGTGAGGGGGAGGATGGCCTTCTGCTGTCTGGCCGTGCCATGGGGGTGCAGTACGTGGGAGTCAAGAAGTGACCCAGCAAGGCTGAGGCAGATAACGGAGTGAGAAGGGGAAGGGATGGGGCTGAAAAGGCCCACCTGGGCAGACACAAAGGAGAAGAATGATGGAAAAAAGAAATATTGCAGGGAACAAGGGACGGCATAAACTGAAACAAAAAAAGGGCAAAATAGAAATAAATCAAGACTGATGTTTCTTAAATAAATCATGACAGGTGTTTCTGTTAATCTGCTCTTTACACCTGGCATTGCTGCTTTTAACACCTTTCAAATTATTTACAGTAGGCACATGGGGGCTTAAGTGGACCCATCTTAAGAAGAGATTAAATCGGCAACTAGAAATATCTTACACAGTTGTGCTAGTTATATCATAAGTAATCCAAAAGATGTGACTTCCAAAGGGCCACCCTTAGAAAAAAGTCTGGTAATCTAATTCTGATCACTTCAGACAGTACCCAGCTTGTCAGCAGCACCAACCTTTAAATACCTAGGGTACTAAAGGAGCTAAGGGTGGAACTAGCAGAACCATTATCAGAACTGTTTAGTGAGTCTCTGAGCACAGGAGAGGTCCCAGATGACTGGAGAAGGGCTCATGTGATCCTGCTGCACAAGAGTGGTAGCAGGGAGGAGGCAGGGAACTACAGACCAGTCAGTCTTACCTCAGTAGTGGGCAAGATTATGGAGGCAATCCTTAACGAAAGGATAGTGCAACACCTGGAATCCATAGGAGCACAGGATCCAAGACAGCATGGGTTTACAAAAGAAAGGTCCTGTCAAACTAATCTCATAGATTTCTTCGACTGGGTAACCAGAGTAGTGGACCAAGGGGGAGCAGTTGATGTCGCCTACCTTGACTTCAGCAAAGCTTTCGATACTGTTCCACATAGAAGATTAATTAATAAGCTGGGTAGGCTCAGGGTGGGTTAGACATTGGTCAACTGGGTGGCAAACTGGTTGACGGGCCGAAAACAGAGAGTGGTGGTAAATGGTATACAGTCAGAAGAGATGCAAGTCACAAGTGGGGTACCTCAGGGATCAGTTCTGGGGCCAGTCCTCTTCAATATCTTCATCAGTGACGTTGCAGATGGACTGGAGGGTAAGGTTTGTCTGTTTGCAGACGACATCAAGATCTGCAACAGAGAAGATGATCCAGATGGAGTGGGCAGAATGAGAAGAGATCTGGATAAACTAGCAAAATGGTCGGAAGAGTGGCAACTGGGGTTTAACGCAAAGAAGTGCAAAATCATGCACATAGGGAAGAGAAACCCTGAAACCACCTATAGGCTGGGAGGGGAGTTGCTGGCAGTCACAAGGGAAGAAAGAGACTTGGGCATCATCATCACCGATGACCTGAAATCATCCAGGCAGACCACTAAAGCAGTAGGTAAAGCTAGAGGGATGTTGGTGTGTATTAGTAGGGATATCACAAGTCGTAAGAGGGAGGTAATAATCGCTCTTTACAAGACACTGGTTAGGCCCCATCTGAAGTACTGCATACAGTACTGGAGGCCACACCTTCACAAAGACATTAACCAAATTGAGGCAGTCCAGAAGGGCAACCAAAATGGTTCAGGGATCGTATCAGAAAACATGCGCGGAGGACAGATTAACTGAGCTCAATATGTATACCCTAGAGCAAAGGAGGGAGAGAGGTGATATGATCGAAACATTCAAACATCTTAAAGGCATTAACAAGGTGAAAGAGTCTAACATGTTTCAATATAAGAAAAATAGCAGGACAAGAGGACACAGCATGAGATTAGAGGGAGGCCAATTAAGGTGTAATGTGAGGAAGTTCTTTTTCACAGCAAGGGTGGTGGATGCATGGAATAGCCTACCTCAGGAAGTGGTGGATATGAATACAGTGCAGAGCTTCAAACAGGCATGGGATAGGCATAAGGGAGCAATACAGATGGGTATGAATAGATAGGTCATTGACAGAGCCAATGGCACATTCATAAGGTAGAAAAAGAAATGGGCAGACTGGATGGGCCTTGCGGTCCTTATCTGCCTTCAACTTCTATGTTTAGTTGTCTGGCTCAACCTCTGCTTAAAATAGGAGACCCTTATTAACAAAATAACTAGCAAAGTCAGACACAGAATCTGTTTTCTATTTACAAATCATCTGCCTCTCTGTAATCATGAGGCTGAAAATCGTTAACTCTATGATTATTCCCATCTTCGACTATGAGGACACCCTCCATGGGCAGATGAACAGTGCCTACTGCACTAACTTAATGTCTTGTATGACACCCCTTGCTGGATTTATACTGACTGCTCTAAGGGACACTCACATTACTACGGTACTGTATGTATATGTAGCCCAGGTGCCATGTGCCAGTGGGCTACTACCCCTGCCTGTTGTCCCAGGTACAGGTTAAGGGGCCTGAATCCTGCTACGGCAGCAACTGGTGGTTCTTTTCCAATGTTATATCTAATAGCGCGATGCCTCCACCCAGAGTAAATTGTAAGTGGGTCAGGTGACTGGTTGGTACAGCTCCCTGGGATACTGCACCTACCCACCTCCCTAACCAACCACTCTGCACCCTGGATCCCCAACAACCCTGTCCCACCAGATATCATAGAACTTTCAAAAAGCAAGTGCACTGAACCTCTCTGGGTACAGCAATTCCAACAACTAACTCACAGCTTTATTAAGGGGAAGGGCTAGGAAAGGGGTACCTGGAACAGGGATAGCTGTAGGAAAAAGAGGTTAGTAACAAAATTGGTAAGTAGTAACATAAGGGCCCATAGGCCAGTCCACCTCCTGGCTGCCCACCCCCACTGGTACCAGTGTTACCCTATGAAGTCCCTGTGGTACCCATTTGGTGCAGGCCTGGATGTTGCCACGGGTTGGCCAGCTGCTGGGGCCCTGGAAGGTTGGGAAAATGTTTAAATTTAGAATTAACACTCCCCTGTTTCAGAATCCAGGAACCAGGTCCTGGGTACTCATGGTTTACAGAACTCAACCACAGTTAGTGTAATAATTTCTAGCTGTCCTGGAGTTTGGAGCTCCGCTCAGTTCATGCAGCAATGGGCAGAAAGGAGGATGGTCTTGGTACCCCTAGAAGGTTGGCTCTTGCTTGAAGATCTTGCAGCTTGTCTCGATTAAAGGTCTGGCCACTTGCCACCTTCAGCCACTTCTGGTCCATGGCAGAGCTCAATGGCAGATCCACACCAGCCCCAAAAGGCCCAGACCCAGGAATGTCTCCACAGCCTGGCTCCCCACAAGGTTCGTAGGTGCCCTAGCACCCCAGCAAGCACCAGTGATCTCCTAAGGCAGTGGGTCCCACTTGGAAGGGGTTAACTAGTTCCCTCCCTGGCTCTGGATGAGGACTCCCAAGACGTAGAAGCCCTCCGCAGTCCCTGCACTTAATCTGCAAGTCACTTGTAACTAGGCAGTGCTTCCAAATAAACCGCAGTACCAGGGTGCCCATGGGTGCTAGCCCTCCGATTTGCACTCAGACTATAGAGAACCGCAGGGGAGATCCAGAACTAGGCAAAACCCTGTTCACTTCAGTGCTTTCAGCTCTAACTGTACACAAAAGATTCTTTTCAGCTTCTGCTGGGATACAGCTCTCAGCCACTCGTCTCCATCCACACAGCAAAGTCACAGAACTGGGCTAGCACCCTGCACCAGAGATGCTTTGCCTCTTCAGAATTTTAAGCAGATTCTCAAACTGTAAAACAAGTCCTCTACAGCAAGGGTTCAACCTTCAAAGAAAACCACACAGTTCAGTCCACCAGTGCAGGGTCTCTGCAGCAGCTACTTTCCCATCAAGACAATATAGCTCCCAGTACCTGGGGAGGTTCACTATCAGTCCAGCCTCTCACTCTCTCTTTTCCTCTGGAACTCCTTTCCCGTAGTGGCAATCTCCAACCGAGACCTGAGCAAGGCCTCTCAAAAGTCCACTTCCACTCACACAGGAACCTACTAGCTCGAGAAGAGCCCTGGAACAGACTGACTTAATCCCAGAAAGCCTTGGGTTTTCTCTCAGGAATCCAGCCTCCTGATTGGCTGTTCAAGCCAATCAATCATCAATAACCATAGTGATCAATATTTCCTGGGTTCTCGAGGTATGAACTGGGCACCTGAATTAGTCCCCTCTTTCTCCTAGCAGTCCTTTCAACACTCTTTGTGTGCCCAGTTATCTAACTGGCTGCTTAGAAGGGTCAAAGTGCCACAATCATGGCTGCTCCCATCCAGTGTAACAACAGTCACAAGATAAATCTCACACTCACCACCACCAGGAAATAGACTGCTGCTCACAGGTCCAGGTGCCAAAGTAACTTTATTAAAGTGCCAGTGTGGCACGTCTTAACATGTTTCGGAAACTCACTTCCTTTATCAAAAGACATGCCAAAGCCGAGGGGATGGCATCTTATATATACAAGAGTGACGTTGTCCACCTGCTACCTAAAGTGAAAAAACAAACAGTGCAGTAAAAAAAAATGATTTTAAAAAAAGACAGAGAAAATCCTGTCTCAAATGAAAACAAGTATGTACAGTTTAAAATATATCTTAGAAAGGAGTCCCAGATTGCAGTATAGTCCATTTAGTCCTGAGGCAACTCATAGACTTGCAAAATAGGGTGGCTCCATGTGTTCCGATCGTTTTCTGTCCTGGGCACATATCTAAAAAAGAATCGCAGAAAGAGAAAATAAATACATATATATATACAATCATAGTCTACTGTATGAAAAACTGCTATCATATCCCCTATATCCTAGCAGTATAAACTATACGCTTAAATATTATGGGGCTATGTACAGTTAAATATGTTATAGTGCAAACAATTTATTTCCTCTGATATTTGATATATGGAATGATATCTAGTCTATCGTTCAGTCCTGGTGGTCTGCAGACTCCAAGGGTGTAATAGCAGTCCTTATGGTGTCCCTACTTTTAAAGTCTATCGCAGCCACATCAAATACTTTAATTTTATTATCTCCCCACAGCATTGTAGCCCCAACGGTGCCCCCTTTAAACAAGCCCACTCTCAGCCAGTTACTCCCACTACTTTGGCTGTTGCTGCCCCTGCAATACGATCTCCCCAGGCAGCAGGCAGCAAACTCATTAATATGCATGAGGGCTGTTGCATTAGTCATGAGCCCTCGCTAGTACCCCAAGACAAACTTTAAATTTAAACAATAAGGAGGTTTCCCTCTCACCTCACTAAGGTCTCCAGGCCCCTTTTAGCTCAAGGGGGACCGGGACCACCGATACACCCACCCGTTTTGACTGCAAACTTCGGTTGAAAAGATCAAAATTGCTTATTTGCACCTGCGCGGTCACCAGCTCCTCACAATAATGCCCGTGACTCATGAAGACTGAAGCCCAGACAGGGCTAAAATAAATGCAGGGCTACCCTTAAGAGGAACTGTGGCAGCAGAAAAAGTTTGGGAGACCCCATATGGACTGGGTCTGTACCTGAAAAATACAGGGGGTGCCAGAAACCGTCGGAAGACGGGGAAACTTCAGGTAAGCCCCCATGGGGGGGGGGTTACATACAAACAGCAACAGTGGACCTTGCTGGCTGACTGGAAGCACCTACTGCTGCTTGCACACATATATGTGAATGTGCTGCCCTCCTTACCTGAGCAACCTACTTGTATCAAAGACCCCTCGCTCTGGGCTAAGGTCTTCTGCTAGCCCTTAACTCACAGTCCTAGCATGAAAAAGCAGTTTTGGCCGGCAGTATTTCTCATTTGTCATACCCACTGCCTGGAACTCACTGGCAGTCAGATGGCGTCCCAACACTGGCCATTTCCACTCATCCTCACTACTGTCCCAGTGGTTCAGGAATCAGATGAGTGTTCCTTGTAACTGCTGTTCAGTGGACATACAGTACAGTGTTGCCAGTGTGTTTTGATAGTTGGGTGCCTTGGACTGTTATTGTATCTGCTGCCTGTCTTTTACTGTTACTTTAACATTCTAGCTGTATCTGTTGTATACATGCAACAGTGTAGAGCTTTTTACAAGGGCTTTCTGATTCTCTCTGAATAAACTGTATTTATGAATGAATGAAAAAAAATCCAATGTTTACATTTTTATCAGGATATCATCCATCTTAAACAAGACACTGAAGAAAATAATATCTTAATTAAAAACCAAACCATTATGCCAGATTTTCACCTTTACTATCTAGTGGCATAGATTGCCCCAGTAGTCAAATGGACCAAAAAGTGGGATGATGTAGGCTGGCAAAAAACAGAGATGGCTGAGCCCTTACCAGCACCATTGTTTTCCCTTGACCACATATAAACAAATAAATTTGCCAGTAGAAGAGGACCCATTGGCCCATCCAGTCTGCCCAAATACACCCTGTCCTTTTATTTTACCACCTCCCTTCCATGCCATTTTTTGGTTTTGTTTAGCCCCATGTAGTCATCCTAAGCCCTCTTGAATTTGTTCAATGAATCTAACCCCACCACCCATTCCCGCTGCATATTCCAAGGGCCCACCACTCTCTCAGTAAAGAACTTCCCTCTCACATTTCCTCCAAATCTGCCCCCCTTCAGCTTGAATGCATGTCCCCTCATTGATTTATTTTCACTCAACCTGAAAATGCTTTCCTCCCTCACCTTGTTTATTCCCTTCAGATATTTGAACGTTTCTACCATATCCCCCTTTTCCTTCCTCATCTCCAGTGTGTATAAGTTTAGTTCCTCTAACCTCTCCTTATATGACCTCATGTGCAGCCCTTGAACCATCTTGGTTGCTCTCCGCTGGACCTTTTTACAACCTGTCTCTGTCCCCTTGCAAGTGTGGCCTCCAGAACTGTACCCTGTATTACAGATGTGGTCTGAAAAGCAAGAGCAAAAGAAGGAGGAAACCACTTTGGTTCTCAAAAACAGTAGCAAAAAAGGTCAGAGCCAAAAGGCTGGCCTTCAGGAAATATAAGGGAACACAGCGGGACAAAGATAGGGAGGCATACCAAACTTCCCTAAGGGAAGCATGGAAGGCAGTAAGGCATGCAAAGGCTCAAACTGAGGAAACACTAGCACGAACAGTTAAAGAAGGGGACAAGACTTTCTATAGATACATTAGTAAAAGGAGAAAGTCCAGAGTGGGTATTGCTAAGATCAAAGGGGATAAAGGGGAATGTGTGGAGGAGGACCAAGGAAAAGCATCTATCTTTTGTTCCATAAACACAAGTTAGTTATGAATTACAACCAAACTAAAACTATACTGTTCTCCAGCTCCCAAAATAGGCCCAGAACTTACTCTCTTTCTATTACCAACAAAGAGGGCTCTTCCCTGGAGCTAGTTCAGCTCTTTAAATATCGGGGGATTACTATTGACAGTACAATGACCTATGCCTATCACATTGACAACATTGCTAAGGCTGTTAACACACCCGCATTGGGCTACTTTATAGGCATAAGCAATGTTTGACCCCAGAGACTCTTAATCTGGCCATTCAAAGCTCTCTTGTCTCACTTATTGATTACGACTTGCCAATCTATGGATCAGCTACTGAAACAACTCTTCGCCGCATCATAGTTGCACTCAACAAAGCATGCTGGCTCCTTACCGGCTCAGCCCGTCTGTCCCATACCTGTGACATGTACGCTCAGGCTAACTGGCTCCAATTCACAGGTAGACTCATGTACCAATCATGTTTACTGTCCAAAAAAGTAAGCTTAGGCAAAATGCCCCCAGGAGTGCAAAAGTTTATTACCCCCACTATCAACTGTCATTGCACCAGAAGCTCTACTAGCCAGATTTTTAATATACCCCACTGTCGCACTTCTCTGGGACAAAGGTAATTTGCCTACCGTGCCCCACTATGGATGAACTCGCTGCACCATGACATCACTTCAGCATCAACCTTGGGCTCCTTCAAAGTTAAGCTTAAGCAACAGCTAGTTGCTGATGTCAGTTGTGACTGCTTCCAATAACTTTCATTCTTGTGACCAGCACTTATTCTAACCTTGTGCTATCCTGACCTTATGCATAAAAGTTCTCAGCATGTAAATAACTGTTCTAAGTTGCTAATAATTCTCCTTCACATTTCCTCTTGATCCCTTCCACTCTTTCCCCTAACCCCTCTATGGCTTTCCCCCATCCCCCTGTTGTATCTCCTGAGCTCCCTTGCTCACTTTAAAATGCTTTGTCCCATACCTTCTCACCTCTGATGAGGCCCCTGGGCTGATGCCATCCCTTACCTTGTTGATTATTAGATATTAGGCTGAGTCTGTTCTCATTTTCCTGTAAAGGGTTGTTTCATAAGACTCCACCGCCTCTAATATGACCCTTTGAATTCCAGGTTTTAATCAAATATGTACCATGGCATACATTGTACAATGCCACATGTATTGGAGTTTCTCTAGTTATACAGTCTTGTAATGTCTTGTATAATTCCTTGTTTTGTTTGTTCTCCATCTCATACTTTTCCAATATGTATTGTTCATCTGACGTGGAACCTATGAAATGATCTTGTTCTCAAAGGTGTTATCCGAAATTTCAATAAATAAAATAAAAATATATACTTCTGCTCAGAATTTACTGAGAAGAAGGTAGGGCAGGGCCCACAGCTCAGCACCATGGACACAGGGGGGAGGGAGGTGTGCACTAATCCAGTCATAAAAGAAAGGGTCCTATGAGAGCTCACTAAGCTCAGGGTGGACAAGGCAATGGGACCTGATGGCATACATTCCAGGGTACTAAAGGAGCTAAGGGTGGAACTAGCAGAGCCATTACCAGAACTGTTTATTGAATCTCTGAGCACAGGAGAGGTCCCAGAAGACTGGAGAAGGGCTCATGTGATCCCGCTCCACAAGAGTGGTAGCAGAGAGGAGGCAGAGAACTACAGACCAGTTAGTCTTACCTCAGTAATGGGCAAGATTATGGAAGCACTCCTTAAGGAAAGGATAGTGCAACACCTGGAATCCATAGGAGCACAGGATCCAAGACAGCATGGATTTACAACAGGAAGGTCCTGTCAAACTAATCTCATATATTTCTTTGGCTGGGTACCCAGAGTGGTGGACCAAGGGGAAGCAGTTAATGTCACCTACCTTGACGTCAGGAAAGCTTTTGATACTGTTCCACATAGAAGATTGATTAATAAGCTGGGTAGGCTCGGAGTGGGTCAGAAGTTGATCAACTGAGTGGCAAAATGGTTGGTGGGCAGAAAACGGAGAGTGGTGGTAAACGGTATACAATCAGAAGAGATGCAAGTCACAAGTGGGGTACCTCAGGGATCAGTCCTGTGGCCAGTCCTCTTCAAATCTTCATCAGTGACATTGCAGATGGACTGGAGGGTAAGGTTTGTCTGTTTGCAGGTGACACCAAGATCTGCAACAGAGTAGACGATCCAGATGGGGTGGGTAGAATGAGAAAAGCTCTGGATAAACTGGCAAAATGGTCAAAAGAGTGGCAACTGGAGTTTAATGCAAAGAAGTGCAAAATCATGCACATAGGGAAGAGAAACCCTGAAGCCACCTATAGGCTGGGAGGGGAGTTGTTGGCAGTCACAAAGGAAGAAAGATACTTGGGCATCATCATCACAGATGACCTGAAATCATCCAAGCAGACCACTAAAGCAGTAACTAAGTCTAGAGGGATGTTGGTGTTTATTAGTAGGGGTATCGTAAGTCATAAGAGGGAGGTAATAATACCTCTTTACAAGACACTGGTTAGGCCCCATTTGGAGTACTGTGTGCAGTACTGGAGGCCACACCTGCGCAAGGACATTAACAAAATGGAGGCAGTCCAGAGAAGGGCAACCAAAATGGTACAGGGACTGCTTCAGAAAACATATGAGGACGGATTAACTGAACTCAATATGTATACCCCAGAGCAAAGGAGGGAGAGAGGTGATATGATTGAAACATTAAAACACCTTAAGGGCATTAACAAGGTGAAAGAGTCTAACATGTTATACAAGAAAAATAACAGGACAAGAGGACACAGCATGAGATTAGTGAGAGGCCAATTAAGGAGTAATGTGAGGAAGTTCTTTTTCACAGAAAGGGTGGTGGATGCATGGAATGGCCTACCTCAGGAAGTGGATATGAATACAGTGCAGGGCTTCAAACAGGCATGGGATAGGCATGAGGGAGCAATACAGATGAGTATGAATAGATAGGCCATTGACAGAGTGCAGGCCTATGGCACATTCATATGGTAGAAAAAATGGACAGACTGGATGGGCCTTGTGGTCTGTATTTGTCGTCAACTTCTATGTTTCTATGACCTGGATTAAACCCTTTGTTCCAGCCAATGATGTGCTCTCTCTGATGCATGCTTTTGTTACGTCCAGACTGGTTTAAAGTAATGCCCTTTACCTCAGGCTAAATGGAGGGACGCCACATCGCCTGCAGTTGGTGTAGAGCGCTGCAGCTAGGTTACTGATGGACCAGTCATATGACCCTGGTCCTGCACAAACTGCACTGGCTGCCAGTGAGGTGGTGGATCTCCTTCAAGGTTGGCTTGCTCACCTATAGAGCCCTAAATGGACTGGGCCTGGGCTACCTGCATGAACATCTGTCTCCTCACCAGACCCCTCCACTCCTCTGAGGTGGGCCTCCTAGCAGTTACCAGGGTATGCTTAAGATCTGCAGGTTAAAGAGCTTTTGATGTTGCTGGCCCAACCCTGTGGAAGTCACTTAGTCGCTCCCTAGATCACTTGGAAGCCTGCTCACTGAAGGCCTTTAAGAGGGTTCTGATGTCCCATCTTTTTGCAGCACCTTTTAATTTACCTCAGCATTCAGACTATACAATGTTATTACATTGTATGACTATTCTGTGGCTATTGATTATTTATGAGGTTTTATTATAGTGGCGTGGTAGCACCACTATAGTTAGGGTTGAGCAGGCACTTTAATGTTAAACCTCAAATTTTCTACTTAAATAACTTTACAACAGTTCAACAGATTTGCACTAAATTGTGCATGTATGGTGTCCTTGGGTAGATCTCTTGACATGCCAAGTTTCGTTCTGGTCAGATGTGCGGATTCTGAGATCCGGACTGTGAAAAAACCTTAAGATTCACAACTTTTTTGCAGTTTTTTTCTTATCGCCCTGCACACAGACGGTGTTGAATTTTGGCCTGCACTTTTTTTGGTAGAAGGTGCTTGGGTCACAGAACAGCTCAGTTTATTTGGTAAAAAAATATTAATCTGTTCCAAAGTTTTATAGCATTTTAAGGTCCCATTATTTTCTTTTTTTGTAATATGCTCTTCTTCCCTCCCTCCCTCCCCAACCTAGCCGCCCACTCCTTCAAGAGACCAAGCCTTCTTACCATCTGTCTCCAATCCCTCCTGGTCACCATCCGCTGTCCCTCATCATGCCTCCCCTGACTGACTCGACATATCCCTTAGGGCCCCCCTCTTGGTCATGACTGGGAGGGGAGATTTGTTCGTACCCAAAGGCACACCGTTTCTCCATTCTGGCCGGGAGCGGCGAGTGTGCAGCACGGGGCTATCCCAGGGATTTGTCATCTGGACGGCATAGGTGGCCATCATTTTCTCATTTACTTGACCCTCCCACCTCCCAGTCTGAATCTATCAGGAACGGTCTGGGGTGGAGACGTACGGTGGCTCATCAAGGCAGCACACCACCTAGTACATCTCCAATCCACCTCCAGGTGTCACAGGTCTATCCACTCCCTGGTAGGGAAGCATCCAATGGACGCTCTTCACACTCTTCTTGCCAGTCTCCACTCCTGATACAATGGGCTTGGGGAGTAAACCTGGGTCGCTAGCGTGCCATGCGAACCCTTTCACTCGGCGCCATGGAGCCAGTGTCCCATTATTTTCAGTGGGATTTTTTTTTTCCAGGATAGATGCTTGGAACAAAAAAGGATTTTGCTCTGATGAACAGGGATCCTTTTTCTTGAGGGGCCAATCCTTGTTTGCCAGAAAAAAATCCTTTTTCGTGAGCCGCCATCTTGTCTTTTATTTTTGGGTGAAAAAAAAGTGTCTTAACTGCCCAGAGATGTCTGTTGCAGACATTGAATTGTGTAGCTTGCTCATCGGGAGTTGATAAGCAGTTCTTTGTGGTTTCTGAGTTCTGTATGCCCTTAGAAATTTTTTTTACACTGTTTTAATTCTTTTTCGCCACTCGCAAACTTCTTTTTTCGTCATTCCTTTTCATCATGGTGAAAAAGGATTTCCCCTTTTTATGACCAGATGGCTATGTTGCTAATCCTTTTTTGGCAGACAATTTCCTTTTCTGCCATGACGAATAAGGATGGCGAAAAAGGACATTGGATGGTGAAAAAATTGTCAGCTGGCTTACAATCTGGAAGGGTACTTCCCAGGTCACATCCTCACCTCAGTGTCAGGAATATATGTGGAAGGTTAAATCTAGGTACTCTGTTACCCCCAGGCTATAGGCTAAGTGGCACCATACTGTTTACCGTAGATGTTGGAGGGGCTGTGGTGAGTCGCTGGCCTCTCGCACTCATATTTTCTATTCCTGCCCAGTGTTACTTGATTTTCGAAGAGAAGTAACACTTCATATAGAGACTTTGTTTCAAGTTACGGAACCATTATCCTTCTATCACATGGTGTTGGGGCTCCCCCCCCCATGGGAGTCAGAGGAGCTAATGCTAAATACATTTGGTATATCTGTGTGGCTGCTACGAGTAAAGCAATCACATGTAAATGGTTAAAACCTGCCCCCTATGGTGGCTGAGTGGAAATGCATTATTGCTGACATACAAGAAATGGAGAGGATAACATACCAAGTAAGAACATTCACAGAATACTTGTCCAGATGGATATTGCTTGGGGTAGACTAGATTTTGGACTAAAAAAGGGCGCCTGGGTTCCATATATTTTTTGAGTAGGATGCCAGTTGAACCAAATTCATTCCCATCGTTAGCTATAGGGGAATAAGCTGAACTATTCAAACTAATGACATGGATTGTGTACCCTCCTCTGTTGGGAGCCCAAGTTTCAGAGAGCCTCCAAGTTTAGTATGGTTTTATTCACCCCTTTGTTGTTTTTTCTCTTCCCCTCTTTTACTTCTTGTAACTGTTATAGTTAGATTATGTAACTTTATGAATCCTTATGTGGCATCACTTGGCTTATGAGAGGTATGTACAAATCATTAATGATCTCTAGAAGTCCATATGATGAATATAAGACTAGGCTTATTATACTGGATATTACAGTCTATCAGTGGATTATAATGAGGTGAATTACATGATGGATGTTGTCAATGCTGAAAATACTTATAATAAAAAAAGTATAAAAAAAAAAGAAAAAGAATTGTCAGCATATCCATCTGGTTGTCAAAAAGGTTTGTGGGGCATCTGGTCATGGAAAAAGTGGATCATCTGGTCGTGAAATGCAGTGTGGGGACATCAGGTTGTAAAAATAGAGGGCCATCTGGTCGGGAAAGGTATCCTTTTTCGTTGACGAAATCCTTTTCCACCACCAAAGGAAAGGATTGGCAGAAAAGAAGTTTTGTCAATGAAAAAGGGGTTCTTTCCATGAAAAAGGATCCCTTTCTTTTTTTATTTCTGTTTTTTTTTCTTGTAAGCCCCCCAATGGAAAAATTCCTGGTGTCTAGTGGCACCCCAACCCTGTATATGCCCATATATCACCACATTTCTTTCATTTTTTTCTTTCTTAAATATATTATTTGTATTATTACTTTTATGTAAGCCTGTATCTGTTTTTTTTATTCTTGGGAGGGAGGCTGTATTTGGCTGCAGACTTTCTCCCTGGTGTCTAGTGGTCCCCCCTATCCTCCAATTTCTGTTTTTTATTCATTGGTGGTTTAGTGGTATCCTCCCACCTACCCTTTTTTCATCTTCTGGATGAAAATGAGAAAACAGTCCCTCAACGTCTTTGTATATTTTTTTAAACCTGTAAAAATAAAAAGTCCATCTCTGATCATGCTGACATCTGCCACCTGACCTCCCACTGTGCACCCACCTCCACACACACCCCATGACACTGCAGCAGACCCTCACTACCTTGGAGGTCCCAGGTTCAAGACTCACTCCGTCGATTGAAGACACGTCTTGGTTCTGGAACCGGCTACTGCAATATGAAGAAGAAGAAGAAGAATCAGTATTTATATAATGCTTTTCATACACAGTATCCCAAAGCGCTTTACAAGCAATGCTAGACTGGTAGTGAAGTGACTGAGAAACTAAGGTAAATACCTTCCATGTATTTCAATGGGGGGTTCAACTTTGGTACATAACTCGGCCATTTTTCATGATTTTGACACCAGATTTTCAACATGGCCTTTTAGGGACCCCACCTCATGAACAACATGACTGTTGTTAGGCAACTCCCACCGGAAAGGTGATTTCATGGTCGGTTGGCAAAATCACCTTTCCAGTGAGATGTGTGTAATGGCAATCATATTGTTCATGAGGTGGGGTCATAAGAAGGCTATGTTGAAAATTTGGGGTCAAAATGTAAAAAAATGTCAGCACTATGACATTCCTTGCAATTTCACTATGTACGCTTGTAACTTTGGAAATTTTCAATATTTTCACCCCATATTTTTAACATAGACTTCTTAGTACCCCACCTCATGTATGTTACAGCTGTCATTTTTCAAATTCTGGTCAAAATGTGTTTTCACACCTGTGGTGCACAATGGTGTTGCAGTCGCACAAAATTACATTTTGAAAATTTTCTGTACTGGGTAACTGTGGTGAGGTCATAAGAATGCTATGTTGAAAATTTGGGTTCAGAATTCAAAAAAATGGCAGTTAAGACTATTTGTTGTAATTTCGCTATACATGCTCGTAGCTTTGTGAATTTAAAATATTTTGAGCCAAAATTTTCAACATAGGCTTCTTTTTATACCACCTCATGTATGTCACAGCTGTCGTTTTTCAAATCCTAGCTAAAATGTGTTTTTGCACCTGTGCTGCAGATTGGCGTCGTGCTTGCTTGGAGTTACGTCTTGGTGGGAACTGAAACATTTCTGCACCAAGTACATGAGGTGAGGTAATAACATAGTTATGGTGACAGTTTGGTGGCTGTTGTCCTGTAACTGGAAATGCAGGAGACAGAGATCCCTGTGCTTCCACAGCCAGATACATATATATGGATCTATGGAGGGATGGGAGTGCAGGGTCCAAAGTAAAATAAGGATACTATCTCCAAAAGGAAGGAAATAAATTGCAAAAAAATTTGTTAATGCATTAGTTAGGGTTACACTGACAAAAGTAGTTAAATGTGGAGTTAGGGTTTCAAAGCCTTAACTTAACTAACAAGAGCCTTGCTTCAGCTCAACTAACAAGGCTCTTGTTAATTGCACTGAGGGTTTGAATTTACCTCAGTGGCCCTCTAAAATGTAAAATAATATATTGTAAACTCTGCTCCCATTCTAATCAATGCAGTGCACCTCTGTGCTCTACAAACTCCTACATCATAAAATGAGATGTCGGGGTGGCATGGGGGCAGAGCTGGCTATGATCTGCACCAGGAAGGGGAAGGGAACGAACAGCTGAGGAGAATTTACAATCCCTTCCCTAAAGTATTTTGAAAATTAAACACTCTGCAAAGTGGATTGTTTCAGTCCAGAGTACGTAAGATTTAATGTGGGGCTGTTGAGTAATGAGCATGATTGTTGCTTTTTAATTATAGTATATTAATATGGCATTGATCCAGATAAAAAATGGAAAAAAGAGAAGACTGACAACAAAGCAGGAGAGTAGTAGTCATCTGACCCACAGTCTGACAAAAGCAAGCACTTTCCCTCAAACCCGAGCACAGTGTAAGTACGCATCAAGCTTCCAAGCTGTAGACTATGACCAATGCTTATCTCAATTGTGTACATGACAGACTGCATTAGTTCCGGGACAGTGGGACAATGCAATGAATATCAAGACTGTGCTGGTAAACTTGGTATGTCTGGTCTTATTATCTTAGAGGGAGAGAGAGAGAGATGTTGGGAATTGGTACATGTTTGGTGAGGGGGCACCAATGTCACAGCCAGGGGCCCAAGGGGGAGACTGCTGCCTGCCCCTCTTAGCTCTGCTGCTGCTATGAAAGGTATAATCAGATATCTAGTGTTAAAGTGTACATGTTTTTCTACACCTGTACCATTGCTGATGTATAGGTTCTGTCTCTCAATAAAGCTAAGTTAAAAAGAAAATCAACCATGGGCACTGAAAACCATTGTTAAATCATGGACAACTGTGGCTGCTACCTGAAATAATGTAACATTTTATTTTACCGGCATCTTTTTTTTAAAATTTAATTTACCAAATTAAAAATGGGTTTAGTTCACCTGTTAAGATTCTCATGATTGTGTGGTATTCCAGGTACTTGAACATGTTTATTAACCACGGACACTGTTGTCGCTGAATCATGAAAAAAACATGAATGGATTACCAAGGACAAAGATTGCTGACAGAGTAGGCATGACCACTGATATCAAGGAACACCATATATTGTCCATGAAAACGTGGACAACCCAAGAACATTGAGCGCCCATACTATTTTCTGTTTTTCTCCCCTTTGCTCAGCTTTTTCCTATATCCACTTGGCCAACTAAGAGAGGGCAGTGCATACCGGTTACATCAGCCAAACTAGCCAATGGCAGAATGGTATCATCTTGTCTTCCTCAGAATCCAATATGGCTCATGTGGCATGGGTCTGTACAAAACTGTCAAGAAAAAATGAAGAATACAAAGAAAACTGAAAAAAAAATTAGAAGGAAAGTTTATTTTATTTTATTTTATTAACTGGGTATGCTCACTGGAACTTGATTCCTTTTTAAAAGACCGAAAAAGAGTTTGCAGGACTAGTCTGACACAGTATTTGACAAAACATTTTAAATAAATGGTACTTCTGCTTTAAAGCAAGCTCTGTCTGCTGTACATCCAGTGCAACAATACAATTCAGACCTTCACTCTAGACTAACCCCTGTTTAGCAGTCTCTGTTTTCTGACCCAGGATAAGCATATGAAAACTAGAAATGTTGACATACTGAGTAAGGCTCTGTGAGACTTTGATTCACTGGGCAGCTTTGGCCAAAGAATTACAGAAGTATCCCTCTTTTTCTTAATTTATAAATGTCAACTGCAGGCCACACCATTGTTGGAGTGGGATTGTATTGGTTTCCATAGCAACCGAAAGCTAGTACATATACACCCAAACAACTGGTCACTGATAGATATCTGGCTGCACTGCAGTGTCAGCTTCTTAAAGCTGTGTGCTGAGTGATCAGACCAGCATGCCTTATGTAAGCATTAAGACACAATGGGTTGTACGTTCTGGTGCATCGCACACCCGGGGGCATAGTAAGGCACAGCGCCACAGACGGAGTGCTTCCAGCCCCTTGAAGTGCATTGTTCTAGCACAAAGCTCACCCTATAGTGTCTTACTGCACTTATAAAATGGGTAAACTGAGAAAATAAAAAAAAAATGGCAACTTTCTTTTTTTATTATAAACAGGTATTGTGTTTAACGTAACTCATAAAAAGTAATCCCTTCACAGCTGTCAAGCATCTTGCCTACCAACATATTCAGTAGATGAATTGTTTGTTTATCTCTGATTGCTGGAATACAGACTTCTGCAAAATTCTATTGGTAGAATCTTAAGCTCTTCCCACACAAGCACACATACAACAGAAGGCTGCAGTAAAGCCAGGGATTCAATTGTATCTAGGGCATAACAAGCAGCAAAGATTTTCCTGTTAGGCAGGTAAGGATTAGATGGGCTAGGGCCATGGTCAGAAAAGAAACTCAAAAAAATACATCTGTGAGTAGTATTTCATTTTGAATTGTGTATGTAAGGAGGGGAAGGTAAAGGAAAAGAACAATTAATCAGTTAATTTGTTTAATTTTGTTGGAGTTTAATTTTTAAGGGACTATGTGACTTTATTTGTAACAGCTATCAGGAATGTAAAAAAAAAAAGACATTAATATTCTTAGTGGGCAGTGTCCTCATTGCCAGTACTATTTTTTTTCCTTGTACATTGTGCTCTGTCAATGCACAGGTCCTAGCCAATCAGGCTGCAGTATTTTCCTCATCCATTTTATAACAGCTAGTAAAACCCTGGAGAATGTTTCAATAACTGTCATTCCAGGGAACCAAGCTACATCCAAGCAGTTTTAAAAGTTTTAGACAATTTAAAAATTAAAAATAAAATTTAGAAGAGTAATAGTTTAGCTATAGTAATTGTAAGGTCAGTAAGAATTGATACATTTTGAAAGACACAATGAACTATGGACTGCAGGACTTGAAATATACATGATCAGGCAAGATAGACAGGGCTCCAGAAGAAGAGGTGGTGGTGGTGCTTTATACTTTAAGGACACCTGTAGTGCAACCTTAATTTCTAGCAGTGCCACGGATGATACTAAATGTGACTGGATCATCACTGAACTCACGGTTAGTTCTGCTAAAAAATTATATATAGAATAGTGGATGGGCAACTATGCACAACCAATGTGTTGTGCCACTAAGGGGTTCTGATTCACTGTGACCTCGAGAGCGAAGCTTGACAGATACATAGGAATCAAATCCCCAAGGTGGCACAACACACTGGTTGTGCATAGTTGCCCATCTGCTATACTATATAGTGTATGAGCATCTATGCCTATTTTGAACATTGCACTTTGTTTCGGTGAACTGGTGTTTGGGGGGGACACTTGAGGGTTGGTGGTAGGCTTAAATTACTGACACAGTGTGCTGCGAATGTTTCTGCAAGTTCAAGTTTAAAAAAACAACAACTTCCAGCTTAATTGGATAGGGAAAATTAAGTATGTGGCAGCATTCCAAGTTGTTCTGCTGCAGTAGTGACATCACTACTGCAACAGAACAAGCATATTCGAGGCATAGAATTCCATGCCTAACAGCATTCCACTATTCACTATATATTGGTTGCTCTTACAACCTGGCCAGATGTGGTCTATCTGGCCTTGTTAAATTAATTCAAGGCATTGGTCAGTGCTCCCCCATTAGGGAGTTAATCAGGTTTGGAGACTTGAACCTTAACTGACTCCAAGATTCCCAACTTGAGTGTAACAAACTGCTAAAGTAGCTCAGTCTTGGCCAACTCATCACCACCCCCACCCACCTCAACCATAAGTCCTCATGGACTGGATCCTCACTAACCACAAGGACCGGTTCATCTAGACAGTAGTCCTGTCCCACTACATCAGTGACCACTCTCCAATGTTTTGCATCTGTAAACACCCTCCCCACACGATTCTGTCCTTTAGAGACTTCTTTAAATGTGACATATCCCACTTGTTCTCGGACATTAGAGCAGTTGACTGGTAAGTCCTCCACATTCTGTTTGATGTAAATGCAGCCCTGGCATTCCTTATTGTGGCCTTGTCCTCCACCCAGGACAAATACTTTCCTTTCACTACCAGGAAAGTGTGGAGATAGGTGTAGCCGGGGGAAGGGAGGTGTCCTGGGTGCATGGAAATCCCCCTCTTCACTTGCCTCAATGTTTAAAAGCTGCATTATTGTGTTTTTAAAATGTGCATTTACTCATGTGTCAGCTGTAAGGTTGGAATTAAAGGGCTCCACTTAGCAATAAGAAGACGGAGGCATGAATATGCAGCAGAAGCCCTGCCTCCCACTGGGGACAGTACAGCTTCCTAGGAGCCTCGGAACAGTCACTGACTAACTGGTCAGATGTTCTGCAAAAGGAAGGTCATGTGGTTTGGAGGAGCAGAGCATGCAGACACACATGAGACAGTCATTTTCCCACTAATAGTGAGTTGGAGAAGTGTGTCTCTGACTGAAAGTGCTCAAAGTTGCATCTGTCAGGTGGCATATACATTAAATTTCAGTCACCCTGTCATCTATGACTCTCCTGTGGCTCAGTCTTGAGGTGGGTCATGGTGGTCAGACTGAGAAAAGCTTGGAGAGTGTGAGCTGTGGGGAGTCCCTTCAGTCTAGCCTGGGCAGCGGCAACAATAATCACAGAGTTTAAACTGCAGCAAAGTCAGTGGCAAAATCATTCATGCCTAGCCCCTGTAAGGCCACCTAGTGAGATTAGTGTCTGCAGTCACCCATAGAAAAGAAAGGAAAAGGTATATTTTTAAGTTACAGAGGCACAGAATGGAGATCATGGGAAGAAAAAAGTAAACATCACTGTGTGTTGGGGGCTGCTGCTGATTAGGACAGTAATTTAGGAAATAAAAAGTATGGCCAATGTAGAAATGCAGCGGTCACTAAGGTCAGAAGAAAGATTAGGGTCATTAGAGACAGAAATGTTTGTGAATCAACAGCCACATAGTGAAAGCATAGATGAATATAGAACAAGGCTGGGGGAAAATAAAGTAATATTAGTAAAGGAAATTGTAAGGAGTTCCAAGAATGTGTAAGAAATGCGAATGGGCAGGTCAAAGGAGGAAAGAGAATATTTGGGTGATATTTATGAACATACTGGGAGTAGAAAGTGAAGGCAAAGATAAATAGAACAAGGCAGAGTGAAAATAAAGTAATATTTCTGCTAAGGAAATTCTAATTCAGGAGAGAATATTAGGAGTTTCAGTGCAGAAATGCCTGGGCAGGTTGGGAGAAATATTTAGAACTCCTCTCCAACCAAATCCTGGCTATGCCCCGTTTTACAATCTAATTTTCTTGCTCTTGTAACTACCTGAATCTATTTCTCCCCAGCTCTCATGTCTTACTTTCTGAACATTGTATGACGTCAGTAGCACCATTCCAGGCCATTCAGATGAATAGCAAGGAATGGTGTTATTGATGAAATGAAATGTCTTAGAAATATGAAAAGAAACAGCAGGGCACCCCAAAGTTTGATGGTTTATCAAATTGGTCAAAGCAAATCAGAATATATAACTGGCATGGAATGGAAGATGGGTGGGCAGTTAAATATGTAAAAATCATTTCCTATCTTTTTTAAAAATCTTCAAAGTCAGGAACTAGGGTGCCCTAAAAAAAATGTCTGGTCTTCAGTGAATTCCCTTATCAAACCTGGGAATAAATGCTATCAAGCTGTGCACTGAGGCTGGGTCCATAATTGGCCCTCTCCATGTCACTGAGGCCCTCAACACTAAGTTCTGGTATCTGTCTGACTACCTGGGCAGGCTTCCTTTCAAGGATTCTTCCCCTGCACATAGCAGCTGGGTCACTGATGACCTCAGAATTCTACTCTTCAACTTTAATGTCACCTCCTCTCATGAGATCAGTCATCTCCTTATGGTACTCCCTAACTATTCCAGCAGCGAAGGGATTTGCCCAAAGTTTCTTATGCTAACAGTCATCTACACTGCTAAACCTCTTGCTACCAGTTTTAACATAGCACTGACCTCCTCCTGTGTTCCAGCATCATGGAAACAGGCTAGGGCAGTCCTGATATTTAAATCAGGCGACCCTACCATTCTCGACAACTACCGTCCAGTTTCCATCCTCTTCCACCTAAGTAAGGTCCTTGGAAAAATTGCCTTTAATAAATCACTGAACATGTACCTAACTATAACCTGCTCTCTCCCCAACAGCAGGGTTTCCGAAGGGGTCACAACACCACTACCACCTTGGCATGCTTTACGAACCATGTTATCAAGGGCATGGATAAGGGTAAATTAACCAGTGCCATTTTTGTGGATCTGACAGTGGCCTTCATTGTAGTAGACCACAGCATTCTAAATAATTTTTACTTTTTCATATAATTCACTTTGATATATCGTTGATCTTGCAAACCCCGTCACCACATCCTGTAAGAAAACATGGAAGAAAGGCACACTTGAGAAGCCAGTAACTGTACTCTTTATTGTTAAAATGTAACACGAAAGCCAAAATGTGACAAACATTACAACAGATGGTGAATGGTTGCCAAATAGAACAAACTATTGCAGCTTGATTCAACCCTACCAACACCCTTGCATGTTTTTAGTTCTCCATTACTCCCAACCCCTGAGGTATGCTGCATCATGCACAGATATCAAGGTGGTGTGGGCAAACAAAGCATGCCGGTCTACTTATGTTGGCGACCACCCTCCCCTCCTGAGAATGCTGCTCTGCCATCAGTGGTCATCCAGGGTGCAATATTGTGGTGGAGTGAGCTAACCATACCTCCCTCGAGAAAGAGAATGCCTTTTGGGGTGCTCGGTCCTTCTCCCCAGCCAGCCCTTGATGCCCTGAGTGCTCTCCTCTCCAGCATTGCAAGTGGCAGCCATGCTATGTGCATGGTTTTAAATACGTAGTTTATTATTGTTTTCAGTTTTGTAGATATGCACCAGTTAGGATGCTGCAAATGCATATATTTTGATACATTGCTGTATTTTGCTGCCAGTTTCTTGGCTATGTTCCAGTTGTAAATGAAGGTTTGCTCTCAGTTGAGCTTTTTTACCTGGTCTAAGTAAAAAACCTGAATCAGATGGAAATGTTTTTGCTGATTCTGCCCCTACAGTACATTTATCATGACTAGCTTTTGTCTCCAACTTAAAGGTATCACTATAGCAGCCACTGAGGATCTGTCTGAGTGTTGTTCATAGTGGAAGTCAGTGGAAGAGAAACAGCTCCCAGGCTGCCAGTCTTAACACCAATGTACAGTGACTCACTGTGTTCTAGTTTTGTTAGTACATGCTGTTTGAAATATGTGAAGCTAGGGATGTCACCCTAACACAGTATTATGCTATACCACAGTATTTCCCACTGATAGTAATCACAGTATCATTTTTTACAGTGACAAATTTTTGGGCGATACAATATACCTCAAATATTGTGATAAACGATCTTGACTTTCTTACCTTCTTTGCTCTGGCAGTGTGATCTCTACTGGGCACAGCTTAGGTTCTGGATTTCCTACCTTCTCCCAGTCAGATTTTAACTTTTGAACTAAAATGAGGAATGCTGTAAATTATCATGATATTTGGCATATTGCAATAATTTTTGCACAAATATTGCAGTACTCAATACTTGATATTTTGACATCCCAATGTGAAACACTTTAAATTTACAAATAAAATGAATAAACTACCGATAAGACTGACAGTCCGGAAGTCACATTCATTGTTTTTCTTACATTGATCTACAGCTCGCTTTTACATTTTGTCCTTTGCCCTTGTTGCCTGATGCTGAACTGTGGAGCCCTCACTTTAAGCAGTGTGCATGTCTGGGTTTCAGATATGTTTGAAGCATTCTAACTGCATATATAAGTAGTTTGATGAACCTCTTATTAGTAATGTGCCATTTGTAGAAATGGGCAAAATATAAAGCTCCAAAGCCCCCAGAATAGACCAACTGAAATGCAGGATCCCATTTTCGGTAGACTCGGCTTCTCTGCGTCTAATAGATTTTTCAATGGAGAGAATGGAACTACGATGAGATTAAGTGACTGGCTTAAAGCTTCACCAAGAGCCAGTGACTCAGGTGGGATTCATACCTGGTTCAGTTCTTGTCAGTGCTCCAAACCATTCTGCAGTATCATGTAAAGTAAAGGCAGAGTGACAAAGTGGTTAAAAATACTGAAAGAAAAATTGCACGTCTGTTGTGTGATCCAGGGGCTGGGGAGGAAACCAGGAGGATAATAATGAACCTAGTTTTATTTGTTTTATAGTAGAAACCTTGGAAACCTCACTGGAGTACACAGGCAGAGAGAGAGAGAGAGATCATGGAAAGCATGGTTGTTTGAAGAAGAAGTACAAGCACAACTTAATATATTACTCTTTGTCAGTCTTTCTGAAGTAAACTACTGGGATTCAGACAGTGTTACAGAGCAGTTAGAAATGTAGACACCAGGTTGACCCAGTGGCAAGCTGGCAGCATATTGTACTGTCATTTGAGAGATCTAAGTTTGTGTACGGGCCCTGGAAATGCTGCACTGGGGTGGTTGAGTCCAGGACTGTGGTTCATATAAATTCGTGAAATCCCACACAAGGCCAGGAGAGCAGGATTAACATTCAGCCCCTGGAAGTCCCACACTGGAGTCATCTGGGGACCAAGAGATCAGGGTTCCTGTATGGGCACTGAAAATCTGACAGTAGGACCAGCTGAGGGCCAAGAGATCAGGGTACACATACGGGCACTGGAAATCCCAAACTGGGATCACTGGGGACTAAGAGATCTGTGTTCACATGTGGGCACTGGAAATCTCATACTGGGGTCAGCTTGAGGCCAAGAGATTAGGGTCCACATATGGACACTGGAAATTTCACATGGGGTCAACGGGGGGTGCAGAGATCAGAGTTTACCTGTGAGCCCCAGAAGTCTTACACAGGACCCAGCTGGTGGTTAAGAGATCAGGGTTTACATGCAAGACCTGGAAATTTTATGGGCGTTAAGTGATACAGGCCCAGGTGTGAGACCTGAAAATCTTACAGTGAGGCCAGCTGGTGACAAAGAGATCAGTGTTCACATAATAGCCCTGGATTGGAAATCCCATACTAGGGCTGGCTGGGAGCAGAAAGATTAGGGTTTTATGTGTTAGTTCTAGAAATCTTACACGGGACCTGGCTGGTGACCAAGATATCTTGGTTCATGTGCAAGCCCTAGAAATCTCAGGGGTCAGCTTGGGGCTTAATGATCCAGGTTCATGTGTGAGTTCTGAAAATCCTAAACTGGGACCAGCTGAGGATCAAGAGATCATGGTTGTCACACAAGCCCTCAAGATCCTAACTGGGGTGGGCTGGTGATCAAAAGATTAGTGTTCACACACAGGTGCTAGAAATCCTACATTGATGCTGGTTGGTGATCAAGACATTGGTGTTCATACACAAGGCCTAACTGGTTCAGGTCATCCTTGACAGGCAGAGTGCAGAGGGTGATGATAGGGTTAGCCTAATCTAACCCGAAGCCTCTGCTTTGTGGAGTTCCACAGGGATCGGTCTTGTTGCCCTTGTTGTTCACAATGTATATGCTGCCATTGGGAGACATTATCGGGGGTATGGGCTGGGTTTTCATTGCAATGCCAATGATATCCAGCTATACCTGTCCTGTACACCTTGTAACCAGATGGTGGCCTCCGCATTTAAGAACTGCTTGGATGAGATCCAGACTTGGATGGCTCAAAACTGGCTATGACTCAACCCAGACAAGTATGAGGTGCTGGTGGTGGATTCAGGTCGTCGTTGTGGGGAGGGAAAGTTGGTAGATCCCCCTGGCCTAGTACTTTGGAGGGGGGGGTCCCACTGAGCCCTTCCACATGGGTGAAGGATCTGGGCATGATCCTCAATGATGGATTAACATTGGATGCTCAGGTGCCGTCCGTTGTTAAAAGAGGATTTTACCATCTGAGGAATATCACCCGGATCCGGGGCCTTATACCATCTGAGGACCTGACCACACTAGTACATACTTTCATCACGTCCAGGTTGGATTACTGCAATGCCCTGTACCTAGGGCTATCTGGAGGCAATCTTCGCCAGCTGCAGCTTGTGCAGAATGCAGTGGTGAGATTATTGATGGACGTGCAAAGTTGTGATCATATCACGCCTATCCTCCGCGAACTGCACTGGCTGCCAGTTAGGTAGAGGATTGTCTTCAAGGTCGGATTACTGACCTATAAGGCTCTACATGAAGGGGGACCAGTCTACCTGCAAGATCTCCTTGTGCCCCTTCTCCCATCCCAGGCTCTTCGTTCTGCCGAGGTTTGCCTCCTTAGGGTTCCGAGGGTTAGGTTGTGGCATTTGGGTGATCGCGCATTTTCTGTTTCTGCGCCTAACCAGTGGAACTCACTGCCTAACCACCTTCAGGAGGCACCCTTGGTGGAAATCTTTAGAAAGAGTTTAAAGACCTTTTTATTTAACCAGGCTTTTAATTTATAAATATATTATTGTGATTCATTTTAAAGTATACCAATAGATAGATTTTAAGCTTATTGCTGCTAGCGCCACTGGAATGATTGTTGATTTTGATTACTATATTGTGTGTGTTTATATTGTTTTTAATTGTTAATGTGAAGCGCTCCAAGTCCCCGGAATGGGGAGCTATATAAATAATCTGTCTGTCTATCTGTCTGTCTGTCTGTCTATCTATCTATCTATCTATCTATCTATCTATCTATCTATCTATCTATCTCTTAGATCAGTTCATTGCTTCTACCGATCTCAGCCTCTGACCACCCAGCATCGGTCCTTTCGTTGGTGTTCTCTACAGCCTGCCAGGAGCCAGCAGATGAAGTCCCCCTTCAAGCACAAGGATCAAACCCACCCAGCCGCAATGGCTTCTTCAAGTCCCCATGAGTGCCTACAGCCGCCTTACCCACCACTGGGTCCACCGCCTGACTCCTTGCCTGCCCCCCCCAGTAGAGGCCTTGGGGAAGGCAGTTGGGGGTCAATTCTCCCTTTACCTTGATGGGTGGTGAGCAGTGACCACAGACCAGTGGGTGTTCCAGCTCATAGAGCACAGGCACACCCT
Source organism: Neoceratodus forsteri (assembly GCA_016271365.2). Lineage (NCBI taxonomy): Eukaryota > Metazoa > Chordata > Ceratodontiformes > Ceratodontidae > Neoceratodus > Neoceratodus forsteri. The sequence continues at coordinate 1,009,330,956 of CM057452.1, read as the reverse complement.
AGAATTTCTGGAGCCCCCTCCAGACCACCCTCCCTTATCCTCCCATTATCCTTCTGCCCACCTCTCCCTCATTTTGGAAGAGATTAAAGGTTCTCCTGCATAAGAGGGCCATAGAGCCCATCCCTCTGGCTCAAAGAGGTGGGAGGGGTTCTACTCTCACTCCTTCCTTGTCCCCAAGAAGATAGTGGACCTGAGGTCGATTCTGGACCTCAGGCATCTGAACCTGTACATAGAGTACAAATGTTTCAGGATGGTCACCCTCCAGGGTCTACTACCTCTCCTTCGTCAGGGGGACTGGCTCTGCTCCCTGGACATGCAGGATGCCTACCTCCATATCCAGTTTTTCCTGGCCCACTGCTGTCTCCTCCATTTTTTTATTTCCAAGAGGACCATTTTCAGTTCTGGGCCCTCCCCTTTGGCCTTTCTTTGGCACCTCAGGTTTTTACCAAGTGCCTGGCAGTGGTGGCCACAGCTTTGAGGAAGTAGGGCTTTTATGTGTTCCCCTACCTGGACGACTAACTGCTAGTGGCCCCCTCCAGGGATCTCCTCCTCCTCCCAACCCTTGAATACACCTTTTGGCTCTTCCAGGCCTTGGGGATCATGGTCAGTCTGCCCAAGTCTTGTCTCTCCCTGTGCTGGTGCCTTCGGTACATTGGGGCAGTTCTGTACTCCTCTCAGAGCAAGACCTTTCTGCCAGAGGATAGGGCATAGTGCCTGATAGACCAGGCCCATCTAGTCTCCTCCAGTTGACAGGTCCTGGCCAGACCATTCCTGCGCTTGTTGGGGCACATGGCTTAGCCATAGCGACAGTCCCCCTGGCCCGCCTGCAAATGCAGGTTCCCCAGTGGACCCTTTGGGTGCAATGGGACCAGCGCACAGACGACCTCGATCAGTCGGTCATGGTCTCTGATCTGGTGAGGAGGACCTTGCCGTGGTGGCAGGACCCTGACAGTCTCCTGCTAGGGGTCTCCTTCCGGGCTATGCCTCCTCAGCAGATCCTCATGACGGATACCTCAGGCCTCAGCTGGGGTGCCCACTTGGCAGACCGCCAGACCCAGGGAACCTGGTCTGAGGCAGACCAGGATCTCCATATCAATGTGCTGGAGATGCAAGCAGTTCTTTACACCCTGTAGGCCTTCCAGACTTGCATTCTTCTTTTGTCTGCTGCTGGTCCAGATGGACAATATGTCCATAGTGTATTAAATGAACAAGTGGGAGTCACTCACTCATACCACCTCTGTCAGGAGGCAATGAGAGTTTGATACTGGGCCATCGAGCATGGCCTGGAACTCTCAGCCATTCATGTTCCAGGTGCTCAGAACTTCTTGGCCGACAGACTCAGCCGATCCAGGCTGAGGGTTCACAAATGAGAACTTATGCCCTCAGTGGTCGAAGATATTTTTAACAGGTGTGGCCACCCAGAGTTGAACCTTTTTTGTGTCCCCACTCAATGCAAAACTGTTGCTTTTCTGCTCACTCTATCCAGGGCCTGGAGTTTTCTGGCATGACAAGTTGTCTCTCTCCTGGAAGGGGAGGTTCATGTATGCCTTCCCTTCCTTTCCACTTCTGCAGAGTGTCTGCTCAAGCTTCCATCAGAGAAGGCAGAGATGATCCTTATAGCCCCCTATTGGCTGCATCAGATTTGGTTCCCCCTCCTGCAATAGCTGGCAGTGGAACCTCCAATATCCTTGTCCCTGTGCACTGTCTTGCTTTCCCAGGACCAGGGCGCTCTAGTCCACCCAGACCTCAGATCCTTGCATCTACCTGCGTGGCTCCTGCAGACATAGTTATTGCCCTCTTTGGGGTTCCCTCTAGGGTTGCTAATGTCCTCGTGGCTGCTAGGAAGCCTTCTACTAGAGCCACCTATGCCTTCAAGTGATAGCAATTCTCTCTGTGGGCACTGCTCATCACCTCGATCCCTTCACCTGCCCGGTGAATCTGATTTTGAAGTACCTACTCTCCTTTTCAGACTCAGGCTTAGGATGCTGTTCCCTTAAGGTGCACCTTTCTGCCATCTCTGCGTACCATGCACCTATTGAGGGCAAATCTGTTGCCCAGCTAGAGGTGTCCTACACATCCTTGTGGGCATCCTACTTTTGAAGTCTCTCATACGGGACCCTGGCCCTCCCTGGGATCTTCTTTTCATGCTGGAAAGGCTCACTCTGCCTCCCTTTGAGCCAGCTGTGAGTTGCGAGCTGCACTTTCTGTTGTGGAAAGCACTATTTTTAGCTGCTGTTATTTCTGCTCGTAGGATTTCTGAGCTTCAGGCTCTGAAGTGTAAAGAGCCTTATTTGGTTTTTCACAAAGGCAAGGGTGTCTTTGCATACTAATCCTAAGTTTTTACCTGAGGTGGTATCTGAGTTTACTTTAAATCAGTCCATCCACCTGCTAGTTTATTTCTCTGAGTATTCCAATCGGGGGGGAAGCCTTACTACAAACTTTGGATGTTCATTGGGTGCTGCGGTATTACACCTGTCGCACCCAGTCGGTTAGAAAAACTGACCAGTTGTTTTTTGCTTACTTCCAAAAGAGAGGGAGCACCTGTTTTGAAACAGTGTTTGTCTAAATGTTGGCTAATTGCATTGTTTATTGCTACTACAAGTACAAGAAGTCCTTGCCTGGAGCTGTTAAAGGCCACTCCACCAGAGGTATGACTGCCTCCACAGCTTACTTTAAAAATGTGTCTGCCGAGGACATCTGCGCAGCTGCCACCTGGAGCTCTGTCCACACTTTCATCAGGCACTACAGTCTGGACATCACTTCTAGACGCAGGGCAAATTTTGGCCAGGCAGTCCTTCAGGACCTTCTTTCCTGAGCCTTCTGCTGATGCCTACTGCCTCTTCCCGGCTGCCTTTCTGGTCAGTTCCGGTACTGCTTGAGACTCAGTCCTACAGGTGTTGCCTGCTGTAAGAGCCCCCTTGAAGTAAGATAGTACAGTTATGTAAAAACTTACCATAACAGTAGATCTTCGAGAGGAGCTCTTGCAGCAGGCACTGCTTTCCCTCCCTCCTTCCCCCTGTTAGTTTCTTCTCCTTTGTACATCTTCTGTGTATACCTTTTTCCTCAGCTCTGAGGAACTACCTTGGTTCTCTTTTTCGCCACCTGGTTGGGGTCTCCGGCGGGAGAACTGAGGTAGGTATGGGGGACCACCCCCTTTATAGGATAGGCGGAAGTCACACGTTGGCGGGGGCGGTCCACCATGATAGACTGCTAGCTAGAAGTTTTGCATGTGGTCCTGGCACCTGGCAGCTTCAGTCCTACCAGTGTTGCCTGCAAGAGTTCCTCTTGAAGATCTACTGTTATGGTAAGTTCTTACGTAACTGTACTTTTCGCCCATGTTTTGCCTCCTCAGGGATGGCCTTACCAGCTCACATACACACATAAATAGCAGAGTTGCTTAAAGTGACAGTACACCTTAAAATATAAAATGGAACTAGGATAAATAGTAACAAATGGATTCAGTACTATCAAACGGCAATAAATGTACATTTAAATATAGAATAATATTCAAAGACCAAATCCATTCATTTACCAATGCAAATATTTAGGAACCATCTAGCTTAAAGACATAGCATAAATTAATACTGAAAATGATACCTCTGGTACCAAGTTTCATTTTACTTATTAAGATTCTTTGTAGTGGTCCTATTTCTGTTACATGAGAACCAACAGCAACCCAAAAAACCATACTTCTACCCCAGTGAACAGGGCATCATACTGCTGTACCAGTGGTATCATTTTCAGTATTAATTTATGCTATGTCTTTAAGTTAGATGGTTACTAAATATTTGCACTGGTAAATGAATGGATGCGTGAAATCAGTCAGGCCTTTGTGTGAGTGGAGTGTTGTTCCCTATGTCACACTATGGTTGTTTACTGCACTGGACTTTATGTAAGTAAATAAATCGTTTTGGCATTAATTGTGGTGGACAGTGCCCTGCCTTTTCTGTTGCTGCTCTCCTATATTCTTCACTTTAGCACGTTAGTACTGGAGCTGCTCTGATTGCTGGAACTGAACCTCATCCTACACCGGGACCAACTGGAACTGAGGAGTTCAGGGTTCTCATTGGAGTCCTGGAATTCTCACACTGGGGCCAGCTGGGGGGCCAAGAAATAAGGCTTCACATGCAGGCCCTGGAAATCCCATACTGGGGCCAGCAGGGTGCCAAGAGTTCAGTGTTTACATGGGGCCAGTGGTGAAATCCCACACTGAGGCCTGTGGAGGGTGGAAAAATCAGGATTTACATGCCAGTCCTAGAAATCTTACACTAGACCTGGATGGTCATCGAGCGAGCACGGTTCATGTGCAAGACCTAGAAATCTAACACAGCTGATGGATCCGGGTTCATGCACGAGTCCTGCAAATTCTGCACTGGGGCTGACTGGGGACCATGAGTTCAGTGTTCATGCACAAGCCCTCCACATCCCTTACTGGTATCAGCTTATGGCCAACAGATTGTGATTCATGGTCAAGCTGTGGAAATCTCACACAGGGGCCAGCTCAGGACTCAGTGATCCGGGTTCGTGCGAGTCCTGAAAATCTTGCACTTTATCCAACTGGGGACCAAGATCAGTGTTCATATGTGAGCCCTGAAAATTCCAAACTGGGGCTGGCTGGAAGCCCAGCAGATCACAGAAGGAAGATGCTCAGCTCCTGGGGAGGGCCACCCAGCATTCATGCACCCCCCCCCGACGGACAGTTCTGGAGGGGCATTGGCATCTGCTGTGAAGGAAGCTGCTTTTCTGCCCTCTTGGTGGCAGCAAGGGTAATGCTATGGTGAGCCCAACCATCAGAATGACAAAAAGGGGAAAATGTGAACAAAGAAACATAGCCCCACTGGAAATTAAACATCAAATACACCACACCTGTTAGAGTTGCTGTTCGAATTTAATCACACAAATTGTAAAGTCCACTCATTTTATTGAGTTGGATGCTACAACCAACCATTTGGAATGTACTTCCAGAGCTCCTTGGTTCTTTGCAGTACACTTCTGTTTTGTTGGGGGGACTTAGATCATCGGTAGGTCCAAGCACACGTAATAGAGACATCAGCAGCTGCATCTACACTTATACACAGTTCTAAAAGACCACCTGCTGGCTGACCCACCTGCACAACAGTAGTGTAGCGCTGACAACAACTGTGGTTCAGAAATGAACCTGAGGTGTCAAAAGGCCAGCTAGGAGGGAGGAAGATCAAGTGTCCAAAGAACTGCTGTGCTTTGTGGGGGGAGCTTCAGAGCCTGGTAGTTGTCTGGCCCTTAGTGGAAGTTGGAGGAAAGGCGCCTGGGACTGCTAAAAGTGTAAGGGGGCATGGCAGACACTGACTTGTGGTGTGCGGGAGCACATGGCACTCTTCATGGCATCATTGCACAGCATGCGTCTTAGGGGACCACAGTGACAACAGGGAACACCAATGGCAGGATGGTGCTGAACACCCACAGGCCCCTCACCTGTCCAGCTTGGCACATCAGGTGAGAACCGGATCCTGTTTGCTTCAGGGTTTGGAGAGCCCCATCAACCCCACTGGGTGGTGGGCAAGCCCTGGGGGAGCAGGCTGACAGGTAAGACTCAGTGTCCATCAGGGTGTCTGGCAGATGTGGGCCATCTGTTGGGGTGGGGAGAGTAATGAAAACAAAATAGCACCTGCTGCATCAAAGTGGAGATACATGCAGCAGGTGCTACAGAATACAGGTCTATCGCATACACAATTTAAAAACTCCAGCCCAGGAAGGTCAAAATTGGGGGGCTGAGAGGCAGGAGGGAATGGGCAGGAAAGAGGAGAAGGGGAGTAGAAAATAGAAAAGAGAGTGGAAAGAAGGAGGGGATTGGCTGCAGAAGCAGGTGTGGGAGATAAGGTCTCGAAGGAGGGCTCTGAAGGATAGAAAGGAAGGGGAGGAGAGGACAACTTTAGGGAAGTTCCAAAATATGGGGAGTAGGGTAGAGAAACAGATTGCTCAGCAGAGGTTTTGGAGCAGGGGACAGCAAAGGAACAGGAGTTGGAGAAGTGGAGGAAATAGGGGAGAAGGAGGGGTGGGGGTAGCAAGAGACACCCAAACTAGAATTTGGAAATGAGGGAGGCACAGAGAAAATGGCACCTGGACTCGGGGGGCGGGGGGATAGGAAGGAGAGGTTGGAGTACAGAGAGCAATGATACAGTATGTGCAGGGAGGGCAGTTGAGAGCAAAACAACACAAGTACCATCTGATGTTCAAGTTCAAGTTTATTGACTTGGCTCTTGCAATTGTCATTAAAAGCAAAAAAGACATAAATAATACATAAATATAAAATAAACATATAAATAAATGCATAGATAACTAAATATGTAAATACATATGTACAAATAAATAAATTAACAAAAATATTTATTTAGGAAATTGGAATTACAGCCCTTTGAGTCATAGACTCATTTCCAAAGTCTCCACATCAGAATAAAACAGACATTCATACAGTACATACATGGAATAAATGTGGGTGAGCAATCATAGAGTATAAGTACAATGAGTACTGGTTAATGCCTATACATTTGGTAGCTAAAACAGGGAAGAGCTATCAACATATTTACTAATGAGCGGTTAAGACCTATACAATTAGTAGGTAAAGCAATGCATGATATGAGTTGGTAGTAAGCCACCTCAGGGAGGCCTTGTCTTATACATAATACAATGCATTCATAGTCCAGTGCAACTATATGGTAACCGAGGGAGGTGAGGAGCCTGTAGGCTAGAAATAGTGATGACTTATATGAATATGACTAAATAAATACATATATAAATAAACAAGCATTTGTCAATGCCAGATGTTGTCTCACTGGCATTGGCATTGGTAGTGCAGGAGCTGGAGATGCATAATAGGAATTGCAGTGAAATATTGAACTGAAGCGAACCTCACCCCCACCCTGCAGAGACTGACAGGCATTGGGGTGTGCCTTTGGGTCGTCTGCTATAACTGTCATGCCATTTCATCTCACCCTACCCTGTAAACACTGACAAGTGTCATGGTGTGCTTTGGACCTTATACATACCCCATTCCATGAGGAAATATGCTGAGATGAGTGCAGTATAGCAGAATGGGGTGCACTTTGGGGCCGAGCACTCCAAGGTACACTTCAATGCCTGTTGCTGGCTGCAGGGTGGGGGTGGAATGGTGTGAGCATCACAGCCGATGATCCCAAGTCACACCCCTGATGCCTGTCAGTCTCTACAGGGTGGGGTGTTACAGTTGGAAACCCTAACGCAGTAGGCGTTTGTTGGTATTTTCACTCCAAATTATCAACATGGGCTTTTTGTGACCCCACCTCACGAAGAGCAGTACTATCAGTTTGTTAGCCGAAAGGTGGTTTTGCACAGCGACTGTGGCATTTGGCGCCACAGGCATGAAAATACATTTTGGACAGGATGTGAAAAATTACAACTGTTTGTTCATGAGGAGGTGTTAAAAAATGAACATTGAAAATCTGGAGTGAAAATATGAAAAATTGGTGAAGTCATGAGCATACATAGAAACTGTGCAACACACATCTGCAACCCAATTATTTTTGGGATTTTTTTTAACCACATTTTCAGCACAGGCGTTTTTGGGACCTCCCCTCATGAACAGTGGCACTGTGATTTTGTTAATCTGTCCCAAAGTTGATTTTTCACAGCGACCACGCCATTGTGCTCCACAGGTGCGAAAACACATTTCAGGCAGGATGTGAAAAATTACAGCTGTACTGTTCATAAGGAGGTGTGAAAAAATGGCAGTGTTGAAAATGTGGTGTGAAAATATTGCAAATTTGTGAAGTTACAAGGGTGCCTGGAAACTGCGCAACACATACTTGTAACACAGTCATTTTGTGGACTTTCATCACCAAATTTTCAACATAGACATTTTAGCACCTCTGCTCGTGAACAGTGTCACTGTCATTTTCTTAATCTGTCCCTAAACTAATTTCCCACAGTGACCATGCTGTTCTGCGCCGGAAGTGTGAAAGCGCATTCGGCCAGGATATGTAAAATGACAGCTGTACTGTTCATAAGGAGGTGTGGAAAAATGCCAAAGTTTAAAATCTGGAGTGAAAATATTACAAATTCATGAAGTTACAAGCGTGCGTGGAAATTGCACAACACATGCTCTTAAAATGGTAATTTTTGGGGATTTTTTCCATCAAATTTGCAACATATACTTTTTGAGAGCCCACCTCATGAACAGTGACACTGTCATTTTGCTAATCGGTCCTGAAAGGTGATTCCCTGCAGTGAACATGAAATCACTTTTTGGGACAGATAATGCCATGACAGTGACTGAATTCATGAGGAGGGGTCCCAATAACCCCATGTTGAAAATTTGGTGCCAAAATGTCCGAGATTTGCACCAAAGTTATAAAAAAAAAATATATATATTTATGCCATTATACAGCTTACCGGCATTTCTTAAGTTCATGGTCAGCTTTGAAGAGTGCAGATTTGTTCCGTCCACCAAGATTGCTGTGCCGGGCTCGGAGGTGGGTATTGGGTGGGGGGTGGGGAGGCAGGTATGCAGAGGTTGGGGATGGGGCAGGAGAGACCACTAGAGACCGTTTCCACTTCTACAGGGAAAAAAAAGATGATGAGGGCCAGTTTTCTTTTTTTGCATGTTTTTGTTTGGTACACTGGGGTGTGCCCAGTGTACCACCTGCATTATGGGAGGGGACGAGCCGATGGGGACTGGGCCTCCATCAGCACAGAAACAGGTGGGGTGCACATAATGCCGAGGGGATTGGGCACCCCTCGCACACAGCACAAATCGGGGTTAAGAGCCATGCCGACGGGAGTGGGCCTCCACGGGCAAATTGAACTGGGCAGGGGGGACTGAAGCCAACGGGATTGGGCCCTCCATCGGCAAAGAAAGACTGTTGGGGTACATGATGCGAGGGGATTGGGCACCCCCTTGGCACACAATTGCAATGGGAGGCAGGGCATTATGCTGATGGGGAGTGGGCTCCCCCATCGGCAAATGAAGTGGGTCAGGGCATGCTGACAGGGGGACTGGGCACCCCTGAAGTCGCCATTGTGTGCGGAGGCAGTCAGTGCTGCTATGTTTCCTGGAAAACTTCTCCAGTAAAGGCACGTCAGGAGGCGTGTTCTTGCGCCACCGCATCATGAGCTTGCCTCTCATTGCAGCAGCACTTTTGTTTGATCTGGTGGCCAGTTTACGCATGCCTGGTGTCAGCGCCTGCATGCTGGCTTATTAGAGAATGAGGGACACACCTACTGATGCATGCCCTGCATTCACCCACAGTTGGTGAAACTAAAGAGTTGCCTTCAAACTTACACCTTAAAGCAGCCCAGGTTCTGAATATTCCAGACAGATGGGCTGCAACCAATGATTCCCTGTCCCCCACTGATTTTTATCTTGAGTGGTGGACCACGAGCAGCCCCTGATCTCCAGATCAAAGAGCTGTCTACCAGGAAATGGAGAGGAGGGTCAGGAGTTTTTGAAGGTTAGTAGTACCCAATCTGTTCACATATAATGATGACCCTGTAGTTGATTATTTCTCTAAGAGGCAGCCAGCGCTGGTCACACAGCACTGGCGTGATATGCTATTATGCTTTGACCCTAACACAGAGCTCAGCAGGTGAGTTGCAGTGTTCAGAACTAGCTGCAGGTGATGGATCTAAACCCAAGGTACACCCTTGTAAAGTGCACTACAGTAATTAAGGCACAAAGACTAGTGTTTTCAGATCCCCAGATTCTAACAAGCATCTTTTACTGCCGAATGTTTGCTTGCTTGCCTCTGCTGTGTAGGTGTTTGGCATTGATAGTGTGGAGGTGATTAAGCAATAAGGCATGACCATGGGTTAGATTAACAGTCTGTTAATTACACTCTAGGAGCATAATATGGTATGAGGCACAGCTGAGTGCCATATTGCCCCAGAGGGGGATTAACTGACTGTTAATCTAACTCTTGGGAGTGCTTTATTGCTATTACAAAAACGTATTTAAAAATAAAACTGTTAGAAGTGTACCTTTTAAATGTTTTTCCTCACTGAGAGGGAGATTTTTAATAAAATAGTTCATCCACCAGCTGTTTAAAAATGCTGGTTTAGAATCAGGATGCATCATTTCAGTCATTCAGTGGTGCTAAAGAATGGAATGCTAACAGGAAGAATTCATGCACCATATTGATCAAGCTATGGTGTGATAACCATGGTCCTAGGGGCACAGTTAGGCACGAGACAGAAGGCCAAGTGCCAGTCACCCCTAGGAGTGCGGTTATCACACTGTAATGCACAGCCCTGGAGTGTGTTATTGTGCTTGTAAAATAGCCCTTTATTTGTAGAAGAAGGGTTTTTTAATTTGGAAACATTTTTAAATAGGTAAAAATGTAAATGAATATGTATTTTTAACAGAAAGTCCTTCCACCTACTGGTGGTAGATAAAATTAGTTATTAAATTCCTAATAGCAAGGATAATAATACTGTAATAGCTACAATTATATTTATTAAATTTACTGAGAACCAGGAGTTGTAGTTTTATTTTACAGTTTTAGTGTTATGCTGCATGTCCCTCCCTACCCAATCAAGCAGTACATTAGCAGGCTAGTTTGTAGTTCCCATTTTCTGTTACTCACTTAAGTGTTTCTCCTTTAGAAGCTGTTTAGCCATGGTTCTCATTGGCGGCAACCTATCCCGACTGAGACATCCACCCGCTCGACTCAGCCCCGGGCTTGCCTCACTTGTTTAATTTTAAAATTCAAAAGGCTGTAAATCCACAAAACACAAGGTAGCAATTAGAAAACTGCGAAGCAGGAAACTGCTCTGTATGGTGGCCGCAAAAGGACACGCTCGCTTCAAGTAAAGCGGGCTGATGGCTGAATATTGGATGACAGAATGAAAAAAAAAACCACTTTGTTTAGTTATGCTGCTTCACTGTGTGTCTGTGTGTGGTCACAACTACGATGACACAATGGGAAGGGTAGAGAACTGTTGCCTGTCTGCCTGCTGCAGAAATAATATGTTAGAAGGGGAAATATGGTGGCAAACCTTTAAAACGTTCTAAACAGAATGACAAAAAATGAAACATTGATCCATTAGGTTGTGTGCTCCGGCCATTTTTACCAGGACTAGTTATTTATATGTTGTCCCATATTGCACTATAAATTACCAGTCAAATTGCTCCATTGGTCTCTGCCATTTTATGAGACAGTGCAGGGATTTATTTAACTCTAAAAATTGATTAGCATTTTGCTCATAAAAGTGCTAAATCTTTGTGAAAATGCATAGCTCTTGCCTCATTGTGTTTAACAAACACAGCACTTCTAGAAAATCTGTATAAATACTTTCTGTACAGTTAGTATAGTCCCAAGAAAAAAACTGCTAATCAACTATTTAAAACCCTGCAGTGTAACAGAGATTAATGTAAGGTTGTTGAAATGCTGACAGCCAATCAGAATGGAGCATGTCTGAGACCCTTTTTTAATAACAGATTAATAACACGAGTTATAACAGTGAAATTGCCATGATTGGGAAATGAAGAGGTTCACACATAATATTGTCATTTTCTCAGATTATGACCTTGAATTTTCAAAATATTAGGGTTTTTTTGTCCCAGCATATGAACATGACAGGTGTAATTTACAAAATGTAATCTAAAACATTGTTTTTTTTTGTGTCTCCGGTCTCCTTCCCCTCCTGCCAGAGGGTTCGGCCCCCTGCTCTGCTTGCTGCCACCCTATGCCCAGGCTTTGCCCCCCTTGGATGGGGCCACAGGCGGGTGCCCCCTCCCCAGGGAAATCTGTCTCTAGCCCTGGCTTACCCCCCAGGGTGGGCCATAGGAGTGGGACCCCCTCCCTTCAACGGGCATTAATCTCAGCAGGAGCATCGGCGGAGGCGGGGACCATCATTAACAGATCCAGAATTTTTTTTAACAGTATGCTGGATACCTGGAGGTGGGGACATGCAATGACACCAGCATCTGCCCTGCCCTCCTAGCATGTGGCGCCAGCAGCAGCAGTACCCCCAGCCTCCGCCAGAGGTCCGCATAGGGCTTGACACTCTTCCCTCCTCCCCCCAGAAGGGAGAGTCGTCCCTGGGATGCTCAGTCCTTCTCTCCCCCCTCCCCCGGCTGGCCTGCTGACTCCCGAGTCCATCACCTAACCCGGGATGTTGATGCTGCAAGCAGACACCTTGCCGCTGCACCAGTGGGCCGGCTTAAAACATTGTTTTGTGGAATGACCAGAAAAACAGGTTCTGGAGAGGGATTTGGTTATGACACCTGCCATCTTCATTTGGTGGGGGATAGAAAACATGAGTATGTTGAAAATATGGGTTGAAAAGTAAATATTTTATAAAGTTATGAGTAAACATTGAAAAATGTCAGTGTTTGTTCATTTTTTTTTATTTTGATCTTGAATGTTCAACATAGTGTTTTATTACATCACCTTATGAACATGATAAGTCTCATTTCTGAAATCCTGTCCAAAATGTCATTTTGTGGCACAAGTGTGAAAAGATGTTTTTGGCAGGATTTAAAAAATGACACATCATGTTCATGATGTGGAGTACAAAAATGGCTGTGTTGAGAATGTGGGGTCACAATCTGGTAAAATAGCAAAGATAGGAGTAAACATTGAAGAATTACAATGTTTCTTAATAACTTTGTTGTTTTCTGAGATTTTGGCCTCAAATTTTCAACATATATAGAATAGTGGATGGACGACCATCCACAACAAGGCTGTGTTTCCATCAAGGGTGCTGATGACATCAGAGAGACCTCGAGAGGTCTCAGTGATGTCATCAACTCCTGAGATGTGAAACGCTGCCTTAGTTGTGAATGGTCAACCATCCACTATTTTATATAGTATATGGTTCCCCAATGTGTAAAACATTAATTTCACAAGGCTTCATACCTTGCGTATTTGCAGCTCTGCTTCGTCCCGGTCCTCACTAGAGACACTCATTACACACGCACTCCTCTCCCGACACGACCCTGAAGATCCCGGTACTTGTTGATGTTTCCTCTGTTCACAATCCCAACCATGAAGGAAACACCAGATTTAAATAAAAAAAAACTGGCAAACTGAAAACATGAATACACGGAGCAGACTATGGCAGTCCGTGTACAGACTTGCTTTGAACTGCTAGCCGGACAGCTCGCTATGCGGCACTGCCATTTTTGTTTGAATTTTTTTTTTTGCGAGGAGCGGAGTTTCCACCAATTGGGTGGCAGCTCAAGGAAAAAAAGTTGTACTATCGATGTGACGTCAGAACGATAGTACAACAACTTTTTTGACCTTTGAACTGTCCTACAACAGGATTTTGAAAGCCACGGATTTCTATTCATAATAAGCCCTTACCATATACTATAGTCTTACTATGACCCTACTTTATGACCAAGTGGAATTTTTTAAATTCCATCCAAAAGGTGATTTTGTGGAGTGACTGCGAAAACATGTTTCGGAGGGGATTTGATAAAGTACACTTGCCTTGCCCATGAGGTGGTGGGGTAAAAAAGCCTATTTTAAATATTTGAGGACAAAATCTAGAAAAGTAGCACAGTTATGAGAAAACTTTGAAGAGTTTGAACATTGCTTCATAACTTTTTTTTTTAAGATTTTGACCCCAGATTTTCAACATAGTCTTTTTATCACCCCACCTATGAGCAAGACAAGTAGAATTTTTAAACCAACCCAAAAGGGATTTTTAGTGCAATTGCAAAATGTTTTGGAGGGACTTTGAAAACAATTACACCTGTGGGGGAGAGATGTGGCAGAATTTGTTGCTGGACCATTTTCTTTTACAGGTTTACTAGCATGGGGGATGAGTTGTAAGGTGAGCAGGATACTTGGTAGCAAGAGGATATTTTTATACCAGGAACGGGGAAGGACTGGGAGGTGGGTTGGATACGTGGCAGTGGGAGGATATTTTATTTCTCTCAATGGCATTTTTCTGAGGATTATTTTATTTCACAGACAGGGCACAGGGAAGGAGCGGGAGCTGGGTGGAATACTTGGCAGTGGGAGATAATTTCTTTTCACAGACTGGGCATGGGAAGGATTGGGAGGTGGGCAGGATACTTGGCAGTGGGAGAGTATTTTGTTTCTATCCACTGTGTTTTTCTGATTGGTTATTTTGTTTTAGGGATAGGGCAGAAGGAAGGATGGGGAGATGGGCGGGATACTTGGCAGTGGGAGAGAGTTGTTTTCGAGCATCTCCTCTTTGCATAGCATTGGGTGAGGGAGCTCAGAGCTAATCATTTTCCATTCTGAAGTGGACTCGGTGGTAGGAGTATCTTTTCCACTATTTGGTTAAAATCTGCTGTGGTTCATGGGGTGCTCAGTGACACTGAATCTGTGCCATAAAGTGTGGATGACATTTATCTTGGGTTGTTGGAACCATTGTGGGAGAGCGTCCCCTCTCCTGTCAAACTATGTAAACTGTGTTTCTGAGGCCACACTGCTTTGTTGGTCTCTGTGTGAGCTGAACAGTTGGTTAATCAGGTAATATCTGCAATATTAAAGTTCTACATCTTCTGGACATTATCAACTTGTGCTTAAAAATTATAATTAATGGCGGCTCTCTACCTGATGGCAGCCGGTGGGGAGCTGGTATTACAAATTTGTTGAGGTTTACTAAGCCTGCTGGACTCTGATACTAAGTTGTGATAACGTTTGGATTTGAAATATTGGATTCAAATTGTTTTTGTTGTATTTTCTGATTTATAAAGTTATTTGCTGTATGTATGTAAGGGTTTGAATGTGTAGTACTCATTGTGTTAGTGTGTATATGTGGTTTGAGTGGTGAGTTGGGGAGGATATTGTGTTTCTTGTTAAGTGTCTGTTTAGTGTTGTATGGAGTTATTTTGGGGTATAGCTTTTTATTATCAGGGATAATAATGTGTAGGGGAGATATAAGCAGGAGGCATGTTTACTCCTGGGACCACCTGTGGCAGTTCTGTTCTTTTGTTCACTCCCCATCAGCCCTTCCTGCAGAGGTTCTCAGCTGCTGCAGGGGGCTGATGATTCTCAGAAGGTGGTACTGTAACCACGGGGGGGGGGTCCTGGGTATAATATTTGGGGGGGTGTCAGTTGGGTTGGTTCTGTCTAGGAGGTGCCAGGGAGGATACTGAACCAGGAATTAGAACCACCATGCCTGGTTCCCCTCCTTAGGGCTCCGCTTAATGTCAGTAAGTGAGAAGTAGCAGGTCTGGCTAGCTCTGCTCCTCCCCTTCATGTTGTGCTTTTTAACGCAAGGTCACTAAGGAATAAAACAGCAGTGATGTATGAGTACCGTGCCGATTCCTTGGCTGACATTGATTCTGTCACTGATACCTGGTTGGGAGATAACACCGACCATGTGCTGGAGGCATCCTTCCATCAGGGTTATTCAGTGATCCGTTACCAGAGGTGGGACCGAGGGGGAGATGGGGTGGCCATTTGTTTTAAATCCACTTTGGGACTCACTGCATACTCCAGGGGAACTTTCAGGTCCCTTGAGTGTGTCGCTGCTAGATGGCGCCCTAGGTGTTAACTGCAAGATTATCCTTATATACCATTCGTCCACCAGGATGTTGAGGTGAATTTTTGCAGGAACTGGTGGATTTCATTATTGATCAGGTGATAAATGCTTCCAGACTTTTAGTGATGGGGGACTTCATTGCCTGGGTCAATGATGAGAGCTCCCCGACTTCTTCAAGAGCTCATTCAGTTGATGAACTCACTGGGGCTAGCAGAGGCTGTTGTCTCCAGTACACATTAGCAGGGTCACACCCCTGACTTAATCTTGTCATCAGGTCATGACATAAGTGCAATCAAAATTGATCCAGTCTCGTGGTTAGTCAAGGTTGATCCAATCTTGTGGTTGGATAATCATGTGGTGTTGTTCCTCTCCAGGATCCCCTGTTTTTTCACTCCCCCATGGAGATGATCTGGTACCTTCTGAAACAAAATTTGGAGTCTCACAAACTCCTGGAGGTGGTATTATGATGAGCTGCAGTGGTTGAAGACTAAGGAAAGGAGGTTAGAGCATTCTTGGTGCAGGTCTCAGTCTGTGGACAGCAGATTGGCATTGAAGGCTCACTACAGTGAGTATCAATGCGAAATTACCCTGAAAAAGACAGAGTTCCTGTCATGGGTGATTGCTGTAGGGAGAAATTGTGTGGCTCAGCTCTTTCACACCATGGACAGGTTATTAAACCTATCCTGTCTATGGTCCACTCAAGTTTTTTTCTGCAGAAAAATGCAATGAGTTCAGAAATTTCTTCATTGACAAGGTATCCTCCATTTGATGGGGTATTTGCTCAAGTGGTCTGTCATAGGCTGGTGATGGTCTCGACTTGGGTGGCATTGATGATCTGCCTGCCTGGGAGGAGTTTCGGACAGTTTTGGAGGAAGAAGTGCTCAGGGTGATTGCATGTTTGCAGCCCAGCAGCTGTTTGCTGGATCCGATCCTACCTGACTACTTTTAGATTGCTGGAAGGTTCTGTGTCCAGTTATTTCCCAGATTATGGGGTGTTCCTTGAGGGAGGGTGTTTTCCTGTCAACCCTTAAACAAACAGTGTCAAGGCCCCTTCTTAAAAAAAACTTCCATGGACCCTAATGTGATGGGGTATCACAGACCTGTCTCTGATCTCCCCATTTGGGAAAGATTATTGAGAAGGTGGTGGTTGAGCAACCTATTGAATGCTTGGAGAAGTTTAACATCTATGAACCTCTCCAGTTGGGTTTTCGGTCTTGCCACAGCAATGAGACTGCCCTTATCAGAGTGAGAAATTATCTCCTCATGGCGAAGGATCATGAACTTTTTACCATCTTGTTTCTGTTAGATCTGTGCTGATGGATCGCCTGAGGAATTATGTGGGACTCACCATTACTGACTGAGCTAGTTTGAGTCCTCCATAATGGGGAGAACACAGCAGGTGGCTCTTGGAAGTTTTATCTCCAGGGCCTCAGAGCTCTCCTGTGACATTTCTCAAGGCTTGATCCTTGTTCCCATGTTGTTTTCAGTGTATATGCTGCTCTTGGGTGAGATCCTTAGATGGTACGGTGCAGAGTTTCACTGCTATGCAGATGATACTCAGCTTTACCTGTCTGGCACTTCTGGTGCATGTGATGCAATTTCTGTGCTGGACAGGTATCTGTCTGAAATAAACTTGATGGCCTTAAATTGAGTATGTCTGAATCAGGCTAAGACGGAAGTCATGATTGCTGAGTTGGGCAGGCAGGGCCCAGTGATGACGAGTGGGCTGATTTTACTTCATTCACTGAGTGGTCAGCCACTCGGATTAAGAATCTTGGGGTCATAATGGACTTCAAGCTTCCACTTGATCAACAGGTGTCGGCTGTGTTCTGGACTGGCTTTTATTATTTCTGTAACATTGCCAGGATCAAATCTCATCTAGCCCCTGTTGACCTGGCTACAGTAGTTCATGCCTTTGTCATCTCTAGAACATAGAAACATAGAATTTGACGGCAGATAAGGACCGCTTGGCCCACCCAGTCTGCCCATTTCCCTACCTAATGGATAAGCTGCAGATCCTAGTTAACCAGCAGCCTACTTCTTTCTACCCCCGGCCCCTAGAATTGCCTTATAGCTGTCCCATGCATGCTTGAATTCAACCACTGTTTTTGACTCCACAACCTCCTCCGGCAGGCCGCCCATGCATCCACAACCCTCTCTGTGAAAAAATACTTCCTTACATTACCTCTGAGCGCCCCTCATCTTCAAATTGTGCCCTTTGTTCTTGCACACCTCTTTTTTTGAAAGATGCTACCCTCTTGGACTTTGTTGATTCCCTTGGGGTACTTGAACATTTCTATCATGTCCCCCTCTCCCTCCTTTCCTCGAGGCTATACATATTAAGCTCCTTTAGTCTCTCTTCATATGTCTTCCGTGCAGACCCTGCACCATTTTAGTTGCCCTCCTCTGGACAGCTTCCATCTTGTCTATGTCCTTGTGGAGATTGGATCTCCAGAACTGCACACAGTACTCCAGATGGGGTCTCACCAGCAGTCTGTACAGAGGGATAACAACTTCCTGTTTTCTACTAGTGATGCCTCTCCTATGCATCCCAGTATCCCCAGCCCTCCTTGCTGCCCTCTCACATTGCTTGCTCACCTTTGGTCATCTGATATGACTACCCCAGGTCCCTTTCCATTTTTGTTGTTGTTAGTATCTCACCCTCATTGTGTACTCTTCCCTGGGTTTTGTTTCCAGGTAGAAGGTCACCTGGGGGCCAGTGACATCACATGGTATGGTTCAATTTGGCTACTACATCTAAATCATCCCATTCCAAGGCAAAATATGGGACTTCAGAGGAGCTGACTTTGATAAGATGGCCAACAGAGTTAAGCTAGCCCTGGCAAAAACACAGGTGAGGAGGTACAGGCAAAGTGGGCAAGCATTAAGGTGCAATACTTGAAGCAACATCCCATTGTGTTAGACAGAAAACGAAGTGCAAAAGAAGAAGGAAACCACTTTGGTTCTCAAATACAGTAGCAGAAAAGGTCAGAGCCAAAAGGCTGGCCTTCAGGAAATATAAGGAACACAGAGGGATGAAGATAGGGAGGCATACCAAACTGCCCTAAGGGAAGCAGGTAAGGCAGTAAGGCAGGCAAAGTCCCAAACTGAGGAAACACTAGCACTAACAGTAAAAGAAGGTGACAAGACTTTCTATAGATACATTAGTGAAAGGAGAAAGTCCAGAGGGGGTATTGCTAAGCTTAATGGAGAAAAGGGAGCATGTGAGGAGGAGGACCCTGTAAAGGCATCTATCCTAAATAGATACTTTGCTCAGTATTTACTGAAGAGAAGGTAGGGCAGGGCCCACAGCTCAGCATCATGGACACAGGGGAGGGAGGTGAGCACTACTCCCTTCACAAAAGAAAGGGTCCTACAAGAGCTTGCTAAGCTCAGGGTGGATAAGGCAATGGGACCTGATGGCATATATCCCAGGGTACTTAGGAGCTAAAGGAGGAACTACAGAGCCATTAGCAGAATTGTTTAGTGAGTCTCTGAGCACAGGAGAGTCCCAGAAGACTGGAGAAGGGCTCATGTGATCCCGCTCCACAAGAGTGGTAGCAGGAGGAGGCGGGAACTACAGACCAGTCAGTCTTACCTCAGTAGTGGGCAAGATTATGGAGGCACTCCTTAAGGAAAGGTTAGTGCAACACCTGGAATCCATAGGGGCACAGGATCCAAGACAGCATGGGTTTACAAAAGGAAGGTCCTGTCAAACTAATCTCATAGATTTCTTTGACTGGGTAACCAGAGTGGTGGACCAAGGGGGAGCAGTTGATGTCGCCTACCTTGACTTCAGCAAAGCTTTTGACACTGTTCCACATAGAAGATTGATAAATAAGCTAGGTAGGCTCGGGGTGGGTCAGAAGTTGGTCAACTGGGTGGCAAACTGGTTGACTGGCAGAAAACAGAGAGTGGTGGTAAATGGTATACAGTCAGAAGAGATGCAAGTCACAAGTGGGTACCTCAGGATCAGTCCTGGGGCCAGTCCTATTCAACATCTTCATTAGTGACCTCGCAGATGGACTAGAGGGTAAGCTTGTCTGTTTGCAGATGACACCAAGATCTGCAACACAGTAGATGATCCAGATGGGGTGGGCAGAATGAGAAGAGATCTGGATAAACTAGCAAAATGGTCAGAAGAGTGGCAACTGGGATTTAATGCAAAGAAGTACAAAATCATGCACATAGGAAGAGAAACCCTGAAGCCACTTATAGGCTGGGAGGAGTTGCTAGCAGTCACAAAGGAAGAAAGAGACTTGGGCATCATCATCACTGATGACCTAAAATCATCAAGCAGACCTCTAAAGCAGTAGGTAAAGGCTAGGGGGTGTTAGGGTGTATTAGTAGGGGTATCACAAGTCGTAAGAGGAGGTAATAATCCCTCTGTACAAGACATTGGTTAGGCCCCATCTGGAGTACTGCGTGCAGTATTGGAGGCCACACCTTCACAAGGACATTAACCAAATTGAGGCAGTCCAGAGAAGGGCAACCAAATGGTTCAGGACTGCACCAGAAGACATATGAGGACAGATTAACGGAGCTCAATATGTATACCCTTGAGCAAAGGAGGGAGAGAGTGAGATATGATCGAGACATTTAAACACCTTAAGGGCATAAACAAGGTGAAAGAGTCTAACATGTTTAAATATAAGAAAAATAGCAGGACAAGAGGACACAGCATGAGATTAGAGGGAGGCCGATTAAGGGGGAATGTGAGGAAATTCTTTTTCACAGAAAGGGTGGTAGATGCATGGAATAGCTTACCACAAGAAGTGGTAGCTATGAATACAGTGCAGGGCTTCAAACAGGCGTGGGATAGGCATAAGGCAGCAATACAAATGACTATGAATAGTTAGGTCACTGACAGAGCAAAGGCTGATGGCACATTTATAAGGTAGAAAAAGGAATGGGCAGACTGGATGGGCCTTGCGGTCCTTATCTGCCGTCAACTTCTATGTTTCTATGTTTCTATGTAGGTGCATTACCTTGCACTTCTTAGCATTAAATCTAAGCTGACATACATTTGACCATTTCTCTAACCTTGCTAAGTCCCTTCTCATCCTTTCCACCCCATCTTGTGCATCAACTCTGTTGCAGATCTTTGTGTCATCAGCAAAGAGACATACTTTTCCTTCCAGTCCCTCTGCAATGTCGCTCATAAAGACATTGAAGAGGACCGTCCTAATACTGAACTCTCATGCGCACCCCACTAGTAACCCCTTTCTTCAGAGTGGACTCCATTTACTATTACCCTCTGTGTCCTATTCTCCAGCCAATTCTTTACCCAGGCTATCATCTTGGGACCCACTCCCAGGCTGGCTAACTTGTATATTAATCTTTTGTGTGGGACTGAGTCAAATGCCTTGCTAAAGTCTAGGTAGACCATGCCCACAGCCCCTTCCTGATCTACTACTTTGGTCACCCAGTCAAAGAAATCTATTAGATTCGTCTGGCATGACCTTCCTGCTGTGAATCCATGCTGCCTTGGGTCCTGTACCCCTCTGGCCTCTAGGTACTCCGACAATTCTTTCCTTCAGAAGTGATTCCATCATTTTCCCTATCACTGAGGTAAAACTAACTGGTCTGTAGTTTCCCGCTTCTGCCCTGTTCCCACTTTTGTGAAGGGGAATCACATCGGCCCTCCTCCAGTCCTCAGGTACCACCCCATCCTCCCATGATTTGTTAAAGAGGGTAGTCAGTGGTGTCACTAGTTCTACCCTTAGTTCTTTTAGAATTCTGGGATGAATCCCATCAGACCCCATTGCTTTGTCCACCTTCAGTTTTAAGAGTTCTTTCAGGACCCTTTCTTCTGTAAATGGGCTGGCATCAACTTCTGTATCCAGAGTGTTTCTACTGTTTGTTTTAGGTACCTCCCCTCTTCGTTTGTAAATACTGAGCAAAATATTTGTTTAGTATTCTGCCTTTCACAGTCACCCTCTGCCCACCCCTCTCCTTTATTAAACCTCAGTATCCTCCCTTAGTCTTCCTTCACTCCTGATATACCTAAAAGGTTTTATCCCCTTCTTAACTGCGTTGGCTATCTTTTCCTCAGTTCGGCCTTTGCTGTTCTGACTGCCTTCCCAGCTTCCTTTTGCTTTAACTGATACACTTCTCTGTCCTGTTCCTTCTGTGATTCCTTGTACTTTCTGAATGCTTTTTCTCTTGAACCTTACTGCCACTCCTTTGAGAACCATAGTGGTTTCTTACATCGTTTTGTTTTGTTTATTTGCTTCACACAAAGGCTTGTTACCTCTGTGATGGCAGTTTTTATTATTCCCCATTGTTCTTCCACCCCTCCTTCCTGCCCATTTGCTAGTGCATTCCTTATGCACTCACCCATTTTGGCAAAGTCAGCCCTCCTGAAGTCAAGTACTTTTGCCTTTGTATGGCTTGACTCTATTGCTGTGTTTATTGTGAACCATACTGTTCGGTGGTTGCTAGTTCCCAGATGGCTACCCACTTCTACATCTGTGATCCTCTCTCCATCTCCATTTGAGAGGACCAGGTCTAAGATTGCTCATAGAAACATAGAAACATAGAAGTTGACGGCAGATAAGGACCGCAAGGCCCATCCCTCTCGAGTGGGTTCCAATCCTAGTTGTCTAAGGCATGCCCCCTGTAGGGCATCTAGAATAACCCCACTCTTAGAAGTGGCTGCTGCAACTGCACTCCAGTTAACATCTACCATATTCAGATCACCCATCAGCAATATCTCCCCTTTATCTGCCATTCTAAGTATACTTTCTATCATTTCCTTGTCCATTTCCTCCCCCTGAGAAGGGGGGTCTGTATACAACCCCTGTGCGGATTGTGGTGCCATTGCCTGCCTCCAAATTGACCCACAGTGCTTCTTCTCCTCCCTGTTTACCCTTTTGTTCTGTTGCTTTGATTCCTTCTCTTATGTAGAGAGCTACTCCTCCTCCTCTTTTACCCTCCCTGTCCCTCCTGTAGATAGTGTATCCTGGTATGTTTAGGTCCCAGTCATGGTTCTGTGTGTACCATGTTTCTGTGACTGCCACGATATCCAGATGTTCCTCCTCCATCAAGGCCACTAATTCAGGAAGCTTGTTACCCAGACTATGGGCATTGGTACTCATTGCTCTCCATGTTTTGATGGCTTTACCTTCTGTAGCAGCATCCCCCACTGACCTTTCTACCTTGGTCTTTTTCTCATTTAGTACACTGTTTTGTAGGGGGAGACTGGGATTTTCCTGCTGCTTATCAGTGCCTCCCCCCTTGACTAGTTTAAAAGCTTGCCAGTGAAGCATTTAAACTGATTGCCCAAAAGACTTGTTCCTTTCCTGGACAGATGCAGACCATCCTGCCAGTATAGGCTGGTGTCCCTCCAGGTGGAACCCCAGTCCCCAATGAAGCTAAACCCTGTGCTTCACACCATTTTTCAACCATTCATTAAACTGCATGGTGCAAAGTACCTCGCCTCACCCATGCCACTGACAGGCAGCACCTCTGAGAAGGATACTGTGTGCTACTTGTCTTAAGCCCTCCCCAACTCTACAAAGTCCTTCTGCACTGCTCTAATCTCATGATGAGCCAAGTCATTTGTCCCTAGGTGGACAATGATGTCCAGCTCAGACTCCGTGCAACTGTTCTCGTGATCCTAGGATCGCTTCCTGTCCCTCAAGCCATGGCACTAGGCAGGCACCTTACTTCAGTTTTCCCTGCTCCCCCAGTTCTATCCCCACACTGAGTCTGCCACCAGGAGCTGCTTTTCCCTGTGGTGCCCTCCGCCTCCTTCCTGAAGGCCTTCCTTGAGACAGTTGTCTGCACCCTCCTTAGTCTCCTCTGTGGGTGCATCCATAGGGGAACTGTGCTCCCCCAGAATGGTGTATGGATTGTGGAGTGGAACAACTGACTGGGTGTGCCTGTGTTCCTCCACCCTTACCCTCCCTGAGCCCACTGTGGTCCAACTGCTGTGCTTTCTTCGCAACCTCTGGGGTAGTGGTGGAGGCTTGACTATTGCAATGCTTTATACCTAGGGTCATCTGAGGGTTCATTGTGACGCCTGCAGCTAGTCCAGAGTGCTGCAGCTTGGCTGATTGTGGGCTCCTCTTGTTGGGATCACATTATGCTGCCCTTGCGTGTGCTCCACTGGCTGCCTGTGCAGTAGTGTATAACTTTAAAGATACGTTTGACAACATTCAATGCCCTACACGAGTTGGGACCAGACTACATAAAAGTCCTCCTAGTTTCTTTTCACCTAACTTGCTTCCTCACCCTTCTGATATGGGCCAGCTGTATATAACTTTATGTAGGCTGTGACAATCTGGGGACAGAGCATTCTGTGTTGTGGCACCTATTTTGTGGAATGCTTTGCTGAAACACATTAGAGTTTCACTAGTGTTCACTTAAAGTGCCCTGAGCCTTTGGGAAAGTGCGCTCTATAAATAAGGTTGTCTCGCCTTGATTACGACATCACTCAGCTGCATGTTGGGAGGTGTCATGCAGATAAAAGGACTGAGACACTGTGTGACAGAAGTGGTTCACTCCTTTCAACTAAACGAAGTTTCCACCCCACAAGCAGAGAACACTGACATAATCAGCCTCCCTGATCAGTGGTCTGTCATTGTTGAGCCCCTAGAAGCCTGAGCTGCATTGGACCCAACAGTGACACACCTCTGAAACCCGTTATTACAATGATACTCAGTCCTGACTGGCTCAGGAGCCACATGAGTTGGCAGCCTTAGCCAAGGAGCCACAACAGTCTTACACATTATATTGACAACAGTAAAAATGGAAAGGGACCCGGGAGTAGTTATATCAGATGACCTAAAGGTGGGCAAGCAATGTGAGAAGGCAGTAAGGAAGGCTGGGGGGATATTGGGATGCATAGGGAGAGGCATCAATAGTAGAAAACAGGAAGTTGTTATCCCTCTGTACAGACAGTTGGTGAGACCCCATCTGGAGTACTGTGTGCAGTTCTGGAGACCCCATCTCCGCAAAGACACAGACAGAGTGTAGGCTGTCCAGAGGAGGACAACCAAAATGGTGTCTGCACCAGAAGACATACAAAGAAGGAGTAAAGGAGCTTAATACGTATACCCTTGAGGAAAGGAGGGAGAGAGGAGACATGATAGAAACTTTCAAGTACCTCAAGGGAATCAACAAAGTCCAAGAGGGTGGCATCTTTCAGAGAAAGAGATGTGCAAGAACAAGGGGGCACAATCTGAAGATAGAGGGGGGACGGCTCAGAGGTAATGTGAGGAAGTATTTTTTCACAGAGAGGGTTGTGGATGCATGGAACAGCCTCCCTGAGGAGGTCGTGGAGTCAAGAACAGTGGGGGAATTCAAGAATGCATGGGACAGACATAAGGCAGTCCTAGTGGGGGGGTAGGAGGAAGTCAGCTGTTTGTTAATTAGGATCTGTTAGGTAGGAAAATGGGTAGACTAGGTGGGCCCAAGCGGTCCTTATCTGCCGTCAAATTCTATGTTTCTATGTTTCTATATGAAATATTGCACATACGGTGCACTTCAAATGTATAATTTAAAAAACATTTGTTGTATTTTATTGCATTACTAAAAATAAACCATCAATAACAATCAATAATGTTTATCTTTGAAACTAGTGTTGAGAGACACATAAAATACATCCGTGGTATTACCAAAACAAAATTAATCACTGAACATGCTGTTTATTTGCTTGGAACACATACAACAAATCTGTCCTTTTACTTGGCCAGAAACGAAATGTAACTCCGTTTCCTACACAGCTGAGCAGCATGTTAATATCACAGAATTTACCTGTAAGGAATTTCAGCTCCATCCTCTGCACAACCGAATAGTAGGTTCATAGCACAGTCAGTACTAAAGGCAGTCAGAGCTGGGATACCACTGCTGAAATGGGAATGGGGAGTTTAGGAAGAACACTCAACGAGAAAAAGAACCAGCAGTTCACTCTGATTCGGAGCGGGTGCAGTATTATACATTTTTTACTGTCAGGCTGCCTTTCACAACGTTCACATATACCTTGGTTTCTTGTGCATCATATCCATATCCATAATGTCTCCATACTTTTCTGCCACATGTAAATAGCAAATACATTGAGGGGTACAAGTAACATTGTTCTAAGTGATTGTTGGTAACAGCACTAAAGTGCTAACACAGAACAATAATTTTCCGCTGCATGTACAGAGCTGCAAATACATTAAGAGAATTGAAAGTGTTAACGAGCCACAACTTTCACTGTGAAGAGCCGCTTGTGGTTTGTGAGCCGCGGAGTGAGTATCACTGTGTTATTGTAACAGTATGTTTATTTTGTGCATACACATATAAACATAAAAATGGAAAAAAACTCCTGATATTCTCAAGATAATTAAAGCGGCTCTTGACTACAGCCAAGACTTGACATTTCAGGGTATCTTTCATCAAGAACTATTCCAAGTTGCTAGCTACTCTATCAGCCGCAAGCAGAACACTGTCTTGCAGTGACAGCTTGAAGCTGCCTTTAAAAGCAGAAACTTAACAATCCATGCCCACTAGTGGCAATTCTGTCTTACTAGGATTCTGAGTCATTGTTAAGGCTAATGCTCCCTTTTTTTAAAGAAAAATACAATTGCACATACCTTAATAATGCAAAGAATCATGGGAAGCATATGCAAATCCCCATGAAGGAATTTGGACTGCTCTACTTTAAACAGAATTGCATGGTGCAGAAAGGCCTCACAATGCAACCAGCAAAGGCTGAGAATAGCAGACACTGAGAAGTGTTAAGTCCTTGTTAGGACTCATCAGTGTGCCATATCTGTATCTCAGCCGAGAGGGGGGGGGAGCCAGCCAGCCTTAGGAGGGTCTTCCTTGTTTGAGTCATGGGGAACCCATAGTAGAGAAGAGAAGAACTACTAAAGACAAGAACCTCAGAACAAATGCCCTGAGGCAAAGGTTACCCTGAAAAAGTACTGGCCATACTGACAGATTTTAAAGAAAAACACAATTGCACATACCCCAGTAATGCAAATCCCCATGAAGGAATTTGGACTGACTCAACTTTAAGCAGAATTGCATGGTGCTGAAAGACCTCACAATGCAACAAACAAAGGCTGAGAACAGCAGACACAGACGTGTTTCATCCTTGTTAGGGCTCATCAGTGTGCCATATCTGTCCAGAGGCAGGAAGCCAGCCAGTCTTAGGAGGGTCTTGCTTGTTTAGGTCATGGAGAGCCCGTAGTAGAGAACATACAAACATACAAAATTGCCAGCAGATAAAGGCCTTATGGTCTATTAAGTCTGCTTGATTTTGCAGCTAGTAGCCCTTATACTGCAGCTGCCCCTCCCCTCCCCTCCCCTCCTACAGTGACCTTCCCCCTTACCCTGTCCCATCCTCTTTTGAAGCAGCCCACTGTTCTACAGGATACCACTTCCTCTGGCAATGGGTTCTACCCAGACACCACCCTCTCCATAAAAAAGTGTCTCCTCATTTCCCTCCTGAATTTCCTCCTTCCAGTCTCGGATCATGCCTTCGAGTGTCCCTCTCACTCCTTAATTTGAAAAGCACCACCATGCCCATCTTATTTATTCCCTTCATGTACTTGAAGGTTTCAGTCATGTCCCCCCCCCATCCCTCCTCTCCTCCAGGGTGTACATGTTCAACTCCCTCAGCCTGATCTCATAGGGTAAGTCCCCAATCCCCTGGATCATTTTTGTTGCCCTGCGCTTCACCCCCCTCCAGTAACATAATGTCCTTCTTGAGGTACGGTCTCCAGAACTGCATGCAGTACTCCAGGTGTGGTCTAACCAGTGACCTATACAGCAACAGGATCACCTCCCCCCTCCTGGAGGATATGCCTCTGGCAAAACAACCCGGCATCCTGATGGCCTTTGCAGCTGCCTTTCTACACTGTGCTGAGTTGTTCATTGCTCAAGTTATGATCACCCCTAGATCCTTCTCCTCTCCCACCTTGGCTAGTTGAATCCCCCCTAGCTGGTAGCTCCTCCTTGGGTTTTTTGCACCAAAATGTAGCACCTTGCATTTCTTGGCATGGAATCCCAGCTGTCAAGTGTCCAACCAGGCCTCCGATTTTGCCAGATTATCTTGCAGCCTCTGCCACCCTTCTAAGTCATCCACTACCTCTCCCATCTTGGTATCATCTGCAAACAGACTGATCTTGATGCCTGTTGAGATGTCTGATATGAAGATCCCAAATAACACTGGCCCCAGTACAGAGCCCTGTGGCATCCCACTTGTCACTGCCCTAGAAGATGACAGCTCCCCTCCCACCACCACCCTCTGCTGTCTCTCTTGCAGCCAGTTCACCACCCATCCCACCATCTTCACCCCCGTCCCTGTGCCCTCCAGCTTACTTCCTAGCCTCCCATGCAGCACCAAATCCAATGCCTTACTGAAGTCCAGGTACAGGACATCCACTGTATGGCCACTGTTTAACTGACTCGTTGCCCAGTCATAGTACTCCACCAGGTTGGTCTGACAGGATCTGCCTGAAACAAACCCATGCTGTCTGGTGTCCTGCAGCCCATTAGCCTCTAGGCGGGAAACCAGCCTCTCCTTCAAGATTGTCTCCATCAGCTCTCCCACAATGGATGTGAGGCTTACCAGTCTGTAGTTCCCTGGCTCATCCTTGGTGCCGCTGTTGTGGAGGGGTACCATATGCGCCATCCTCCAGTCCTGAGGTACACTCCTCGAGTCTAGGAAGGCATTGAACAGGTCTGCCAATTGTTCTGCCAGCTCCTTTACACTGAAGGAGCTGGCAGACAAGACAAAAGGCAAGAACCCCAGAGCAAATGTTCTGAGGCAAGGGTTACCCTGGCAGAGTATTGGCCATGCTGCCAAACTTTAAGGAAACCCCGAATTGCACATATCCCAGTAATGCAAAGCATCATGGGAAGCATATGCAAATCCCCATGAAGGAATTTGGACTGGCTCAACTTTAAACAGAATTGCATGGTGCAGAAATGCCTTACAGTGCAACCAGCAAAGGCTGAGAATAGCAGACACAGGCATGTCTTTTGTGCTTGTTAGGAGTCATCAGTGTGCCATATCTGTATCTCAGCCCAGAGAGTTTGAGTCAGCCAGCCTTAGGAGGGTCTCACTTGTTTGGGTCATGGGGAGCCCATAGTACAGAAGAGAAGAACTACAAAAGACAAGAACCCCAGAGCAAATGCGCTGAGGCAAGGGTTACATCTGAAACCCATTATTGTAACAAGTTTGTTTTGCACATGCACTCGCAAACATAAAAAGGGAAACAACCTCTTGACATTCTTAAGTAAAGCAGCTATTCACTACAGCATTCCAAGGTTCGTCTTTCATCAGGAACTACTCCCAAGTTGCTATCCACTCTTTCAGCTACAAGCAGAACAGTGTCCTGGGGTGACAGCTTGAAGTTGCATTTAAAAGCAGAAACCTGACAATCCATGCCCACCAGTAGCAGTTCTGTTTTATCAGGATTTTGAGTTAATGTTAAGGCTAATGCTTCCTTTGTTGTGCAAATCATTTTACTCACTGTGTGGCCTTGAGCAACTGACTTAAGCTCCTAGGGCTTCTGTGCCACTAGCTGTAAAACTGAAATGATGTAGGACCCCACTGCAGATGAGAAGCCACATTGCAGCTGGGTATCCTGAGTCAATAAATGTTTAAAAAATTGAGTCAAAAATAGGACCCTAATGAAGTAAAGACTGTGCTCACCTTTGACCCCGTGACATTCCAGTTGACTTGAGCACACTCCTAATAGCATTCAAAGATGTGAGAACTAGCAGACATAAGTAGGTGATTATGTGACGAAGACGCCAAAAGAAAATGGGGAAATATTATTTCAGAGCAAAGGTAGAATCAGCTGAAACCAACCCATGTCTTGAAATGAATGGTCGAAGGGACCTTAAGATTTAGCACATTAG
This sequence comes from Neoceratodus forsteri, assembly GCA_016271365.2. Classification (NCBI taxonomy): domain Eukaryota; kingdom Metazoa; phylum Chordata; order Ceratodontiformes; family Ceratodontidae; genus Neoceratodus; species Neoceratodus forsteri. The sequence continues at coordinate 1,009,301,613 of CM057452.1, read as the reverse complement.
CCAAAGGGTGGGTTGAGAAGGCTGCCATTGTTAATAGTGTATAAGTGGCAGTAAGGTCAAGTAGGATGAGGAGCCTAAGAGAACCCTTGGAATTTGTCAAGCAGTAGCTTATCGACTACACAGTGAAGGGCAGTCTTGATGCTGGGACAAGAATGGAAACATGATTGAAACCTCTTGAGGTTGTGAGATCGATGATTGTTGAGCTGTGCTGGGGGCTTGGCTGGTGCATCACAGACAGTCAGTAATTATGAACTGGAGCAGTGACAGGGTGCACAGCAGGAGATAACAGAGGGAGAGATTTTTTTGTTTGTTTGTTATACTTAGGATAGCCAAACTAAGAAGCAACATGTGATTTTGGAATCACACTCTGACTCAGTGTGTCTTTCTCTGTCACCAGAGTTGAAATTTTCAGTGGAGTTGTGCTTTTGACCCAACTTATTTTGTGGATTATTGACTCAGGATAGCCCAATTGAGATGCAGTATCTCATTTGCAGGGGGCCCTGCATCTTACAGCAAAAACACAGGGAGTTTAAATGACTTACTTAAGGTCACACAGTGAGTAAAATGGGTTCACAGAACAAAGGGATCATTGACCTTAACATTAGGTGGTTATCCCAGATGGCAAATGTACTACAATTATACAATTACATAAAAAAATCCTGTAACCGGATTGGTCAGATAAGGTCTTTACTTGTGGGTAAATCTTGCAATAACCCATGACAGAGTAAGGGCATTCATTTAAAAAAAAAAAAAAGTTTTACATTTGTTACATATGGGTTCATTATATAATCACAATAAGGCACTCAAGGACATGGGTAGTTGGGGAAATTACCCACTTCTTGTGTGGTTAAGTCACAAGGCTGCACCTCGTGACACACCACATGAGGCGTGGGAACTCCCCAGTAACCCACGATCTGTCTTTTCTTATTATGTAATTCTAGCACATGAATATGACAGCACTATGAAGTTCAGATTAAGTTTACAGAACACACAGGTAGAACAGTGGTGGAACACAGGCTTTAAAGGACAAATCAGGTCATAACATTGAGATGCCAAGTGCTTGGGAAGGAAAGATAGCAATTACTGAATGCAATACCTGGGATTAGCTTCATGAAATGGAGGGTCTAGGATTTTCATATTATAGTCAGCAAGAAATAATGTGACCTAATGCCATATTATTTTTTTCTTCTTACTACAATTTCTATTTCCAATGCCTAGCAGTGATTCTAATACTGTACAAAACAACTTCTCTCTCTCAGTCACTGATAGAAATACTGCAAGTACAAAATACTAGTGTGGCAATTTAGCATTTTGCTTAGAGCTAATGAAATGCTGGTGGTACACAGTATGAGGTGTTGGCAGTAGTAAATTGCTATATAGAGATAAGTGGGTAACAAGATGGTCACATGAAGCATATTTTTTGTTTTCACGAAAGTTTGTCTGAAGCAAAAGAACTACTGTATTTATTAAAATGCATTTCCCATGTTCAACTCCGTAATGCCAGTAGCGAGGGACCACCTTGGCATGCAGGCAACCCAGGGTGGGCACCAGGCTCGAGATACCAGCAGTGAAGGCTGGCAGGAAGGGTTTCAGAGTATTCTTTGGATGCTCTCACCCGGGGGTGAGGAGCGAGTGGAATGCTGTGTACTACTGTATTAACAGCCGTTGATGGTGGCATAGTAGCAGTTCCCTTGGCAGTGTTAGTGACCATATGCTGTGACCCTCCCCAGCCACCACTGCATGTATTTTCATGGGAGGTGAGTGGGTGAAAATCCAGGGAAAATGGAAAGACCCATTTGGGCATTCCAGATAATGACCAGAATGTCCCACTATGTCATGCAATACAGCATCTCAATCACCCCCACAACACTAGCCACATTTGCCATATTATTTCCCACTTACTTCCTTGGTGGCAGGAAGGGGGCATGAATAGATAGATCTAGATTGGTGGAATTTAGAGGACCTAGGGAGATGGGAGGCAAGTGCTTTTGGCTGAGGGGGTGAGTTGAGTGAGTAGAGGGGATACTAAGCAGGGAATGAACGAGAGGGCTATCTAGGGATCGGAGAGCAAAAATAAATGAATAAAAAAAAAAGTTCCACAGCCATGTTTTGCTGGGTATAGCGCATCAAGGTTTTGTATGGAAGTCTTGGGTTAGTATTTTTAAGTCTGTTTCCCATACCCTGGGCAAATGGAAACTGCTCGATGCTTGTCCCACTGCATGAGCATCTCCTGCACTGGAAAGGCAGAGCAGCACTGACAGTGTGGCCATAGTGAGCCGGCCCTCCCATATGCTGGTCAGCCATTAGGAGGACAGCCTGTGATGCAGGGTAGGTGGGATTGAAGAGGAAGAAAATGCCCCAGATGCTATGCATGGAGGCCCACCCTCTGCACACCACATTGGGCTTAGATCTGTTCCCCTGGCTGCCCTCTTTGCTCACATTAATAGGTAATCATAGCCCAAGGGGCTGGCTTTACCATGCATGAGGTTTCCTATGGAATGTGTGGCAGTGTGAGTGTCTAGGAATGGTAGCTGGACACGATGCAGGACAAATGCCCCAATGGTTGTTGGTGAATGAGGCTGGATGATGGAAGGAGTTAGGCTGACTTCTGTGAAATAAACAGTACATTATACAAAAATGTAAACTTGGAAAAAATACAGACTGTCAAAATCCTTGTTTTATTGGGGTCCAGGGAGGCACCAGGATACAAGAAATACATCTCTCTCAAGATATATATTACAGTGGCATGGTAGCACCACTATGTTTAGGGTAGAGCAGGGGTTTCTGTGTTAAACCTGACATTTTGCACTTTAATATCTTCACAACCATGTAACGGATGTGCACGAAGTTTTGCATGCGCAATCTCATGGGCTAGTTCTCTTGACAAGTCAAGTTTTGTTCCAGTCAGATGTGCAGATTCAGAGATGCAGATAGTGAAAAAATAAACACCGTAAAACAATCACTGTTTTTGCTTTTTTTGTCTTCGCAGTGTGCCCAGGCGGTTTGGAATTTTGGCTTGAAACTTTCAGGGTAGAAAGGACTTGACCCACAGATATGCCTTTTGCTAGTTATTAAGTTATTAATTTTTTTTTTTTGTAGAAAATTTTTTTATTTTCAGATAAAAGGTGGACAAGATACAGTATACATCCAGAGATTCTGTTCCATATAATTAATTATTCAGCAAGCAATGTACATGTACAAACTTCCAGTAAGCATAGGGAGGGAAACTGTAGATGGGTAAAGAGAGGGAGGAAAAGGACAAGTAAGGGGGGGAGTATAAAGTTTGGAAAAAGAGAGGGGTAGGGAGTAATACAGACATCAGTTATTATTCTCTCAGAGGTGTGCAGACAATTAACTATACATACAGTACACAGGAAGAAAGGTCAGACATCAAGTTAGGAAAAAGTCAGTATCCGTTGTAAGCAAATTGCTATCCACTTTGTAACCTCTGAAATTGTGCAATCAATAAAAGTTTGATGAATTAAGGAAAGGGTACTGAACTGGGTGGGGGGGCAGGGGAAAAGCTAGGGAAAGGGTACACTGTTTTGTCCTTATTCTATTTCCAAGTAAGTAACAGATTATCGTACTCACCGGGGTATGAATCCTTACCGGTCAGTCAGCTTTGCTGGACATAAACACACCAGCCTGATTCTATAGGTCTAGACTGGCCCATTCAGACCCTTTTCACAGCCTCAGGAGAAAAGTTGGACACAGTGTGTGTATGCGCTGCAAAATCCGGGTTTAACCTGGGACAGAAAACAAATAGATCCCAAAGCTGAAGTTCTTAACTTAAATACATTATAGTAGAAGTATCAGATGCAGGGTACAGCCAGTTTAACCTGTTAGTAGCAGGGTGTTCTTATTGAGCCAGAATCCCACTGAGGGGGAAGGGGGGAGGGGGGGAGGAAAAATGGAAACAGTAACCACTTTGCACATCACTAGGTCAACTACTAACATTCCACAGTCAATCATCTCATATCCCACAAGTGATTTGAGGGGGTTCATCCTATGCCTGTCTGTGGATGGACACATTTAAGATAGTTAAGACAGGGTGCCAGCAGAGTCTAAATGTGGACATTTGAGATGTCTGAAGGTGGGAAATTCTATCTAGTTTCGCCAGGGCTGTAAGGGATGTCAATATTTCAGTTATTGTGAGGACCAGGGGAGATCTCCATTTACATAGACTGGATCTCTTAGTTTGCAGAGTCAGCAACGCTGGCCATCTATATTGTTGTGGGGGTAACTTTGGTATATCACTACTTATCCTCAAAAGATAAAAAAGAGGGCTAAGAGAAATCTGCTGATGCATCACCTTTGAGGCTACCTTCTGTATTTCCTGCCATAGAGGTTGGATCCTTGTACAGGACCACAGAATATGCAGTAAATCTCGCCCGGTAACTGGCATCTCCAACAGCTATCAGACTCTAGTAATTTGGCTTTATAAAGGATAACATGGGTTCTATACCACAAGTGGGCAATTTTATTTTGAATTAATCTGGACTGGGTGGGGTTTCATCACTGTGCTGTCTTGGGCATCCTTCACAGTTAGAAGCCAGTCACACTGACTTTGATTTGTCTGTTGGAAGCTGAGAACCTTGATACACTGCAAAGAACAAACTATAACTCCATTTAGGACCTGGAAACCTGGTAGGGCATAATACTTGTTAAGAAGGGGAGCTACGCTTTCTACAAAAAGTTTCATTTTTTTTTCCCTTATTGGCATTAAGCAGAGAATTGCAGGATTCCATTAAAAGTGTAGTAATTTTATAACCAGAGGGAGTGAGATACAACTGAATTTGCTTGATTGTTGGGGTTGAGGCCTAGGATTAGGAAGGATTTTTTTGCAACATTTTAAAAGTGTCCTGCTGGCTGAGGAGTGAGTTAATTTTTATCCCTGGACTCAGTAGAGTGGTTTGTGCAGGAACCGTGGTCTAGTAAATTGTGGTATTAGTTGAATTACTATAAAGGGCAATACTCACCAGGGTGGTGGAGCAGTTGTGTATTTGATTGTTTCTAACAGTCACCAGTGGCTGTGGACTACCCACCCACCCTACCCCACACCCCGCCCCCAGGCGTGGCATTTCCTTTATAGCCAGTTCTGACATCACTTCCTCAACAGGTCTTGGGGCAGAACTGTCATATCCTTAATAAGGTGTGAGGGCGCTTCAAAAGATTATATCTGCAGACAGACTTTCTTGTGTTTCCAAATCTCTTTTTTGTTTGCAATGTGGCAATCCTCAACGTTTCACCAAGTGTCTTGGCTTTATCAAGAGATGCCCTTATAAAAAATACACAAATGTATAACATTAAAAAAGCTGTCTACAACCACACAAATATAATTTTTAATATACCTAGACAAGTATCCACTGATGCCACTTACTTCATAAAATCTTATACATACAAAATCACTTTCTTTCGCATTTGCATGAATTTCCAATCCTATGGAGAAAAACACCATATATATATATATATATATATATATATATATATATATATATATAATGTATACATCTTAACATAATATGGTATGTCTATTATACATTCATATTCAAAAATAGGACCCAATGCCAAAACACCAAATCCTAATAGGCAGTGCTTAAACTTTTCCAATAAATATTAATCAGTACCTACATTTCCGAAAATTTTGTAGGTAAATATGATCTCATTCATTCCTAAATACTTTATCCGATATTTCTTCACATGCCCATCCAGGCTGGAATATAAACAGAGACATACTTCTCAGATTTGTTGCAACGTATCTCATACTCCTGTTATTATCTCACCCCAGTTATCTCCCTTATGCCTCTCCATCATTTTTTACAAGGAGAGCCTGTATGTATTCCATTTTCTTCTAACAACCTATATATTCACAACTCTAGCTTATAGTAAATAAGGGGCACTGATGTACCATTAAAAATATAAAAATGTTTTAATTCCATGGATATAAATGGTTCTATAATAAACAGTCAATAAACGAAATGCCTAAGAGTTAGTCATATCTGGTTTTCCTTTATCTATACTTCTTTGGAAATACCCTAATGAACTCATCCCATTTTTCTGGTATTGCTACCACATTTCTTTTACCAACTCGTTAACATATTAACTCAAATAAATCTTGTCCAGATAAACTCATGTTGCACTATCCCCCCTCCAGATTTATCCACAGATCGTCACAAAACCTTTCCACATTTTTTCACAAACTGGTTGTTAAAAGTTTACTGTAAGACACTGCATTCCTACGTATCTACGACTGTGAAGGCTGCTAACACATTCTCATAATTGAGCTTGCCTTGCAACAAGTTATAGAGACAGCCATTATCTAAAGTTCACAAATTGCTCCGAATAAGTTTACATTCTTGTGTGTCTCTAATCGCAAATCTCATAATGGTCATGTTAGCTTTCCTCTGATCGCAAATCTCGTAATGGTCATGTTAGCTTCCCTGTAACTTCTAAAAGCCCTTTGTGTAATGCTACCAAAATATCTCTCTACTCTTAAAATCCAAGTATATTTTGTTAAATCTTTACCTGCCAGTCTAGGGGATCAAGTCCACGGCTTGTTTCCAAAGGTTCTAGCCCTTGTTTTCATAAATGTTCCCTCTACGAAAAGCGCTGTGTGGAGTCCCTAGGGTTTCCTGCCCGTCGCTTCAGCCCGACTTAAAGCGCCATCTAATGATCGTCACACCGTTTTGCTCTTAAAGACAAATCACCATTAAAGCTAAATTCATCATATTTTCTGCATCAGTAATATTTAAATCATCATAATAGTCTCTCTTAATAAATAATATGTGTCTAATTCAAAATCTTTGAGATGCCTTCTCTAAAATCCCAGACTTTCGTGATCATAGCAGTCCCCATTGTGATCTACATCTCATTCACTCCGATGTCCTCTCTGTGACCTAACTTATAGGCACTTTCATAAGAGCTATCTACAAGGGTATTCGTATTAAGCCTATTGATATTCTTATCATCTCAGTCTCCCTTGGACCATTTTAATTCTTCTTGTGATATTCTCAGAAAATGTTCCATATATATGCATGTACCTATTTCCTTGTCAATCTCTATGACATTTATGATCTTTCTGTCTACCTACGACAACAGCTCCAGTTTATGTCTTTATTTAGACCAATTCTTGGATCCAGAGCTTTCATTTCAAAAATCCATTTCGTCTCAGCCTCTACTATTTTATTGTGATTGCCCCCGTCAGAGGGTTTAATCATCTCTAGTCCCCAGAATCTTAAAGATGCCCTGTGCCTGCTTCCAAAAAGTGATCTACTACTGGGGTAGATTTCTTATTCCTGATGTTGGACTTATGTTCTTGGATGCGTTGTTTGAGGGTCTTATCGTCTTCCAATATAAATCTTGTCACATGGACACTGCAGTACATATATAACCCCAGAGTCGCAGGTGATAAATTGTTTAATCTCATATTCCTTATTATTATAAGGATGCCTATATCGCTGTTTTTTGCTGGTATGCCCATAAACTGAGCACCTACCACAAGGTACCATCCCAGGTTGCAAGGGACCTAATAATAACTGCCTGCTTTCTAGGGCCTTCCCCTGTATGTGGTCAGTATGTACCAACTTATCCTTTAAAGTGGATACTTTCCTTTCAGCTCTCTTTGGAAATATTTGGAAAACGTTATTTTCCATCGGATAGTCCTTCAGAATAGACCAGTGTTTGTGCATTATCCCTCTTATCTCTCTCATTTTATGGTTGTGTTTGACACTAAAAATTATAGGTCTATCTGATTGGGTATCTCCTATTCTACTTAGGGCTTCTGACTGTGTGACATTCCCTACCCTTTTTCTAGCTTGATATATGGTCTTTCCACTATAGCCACGTACTTTAAATCTGTCAGAGGCTACCTCAAGTTCATTAGTAAAATCCTGTTCTTCCCCACAATTTCTGCAAATACGCAGAAACTGTGAGTATGGAATGCTCTCAATTGACTGTTCTGCATGAAAACTACTAGCATGTAGACAGACTTTCTTGTGTTTCCAAATCTTTTTTATTTGCAATGTGGCAATCCTCAACATTTCACGAAGTCAGAATTTGAGAACACCTATATACTGGATGGACGGAACAATCATTTTTTTAAATATATTAGACTGTACAAGAGATACATAGACGATTTATTTATATTATGGTTAGGCTCGAATAGTGATCTTCTGGCATTTGTTGAATATTTGAACTCCTGTGACATGAGTCTGAAGTTCATTATGGACTGTAGTGCAATTTCAATACCTTATTTAGATGTAAGGATAGTCAATGGAGAAGGGGGCCTTACTACAACATTATTCAGGAAAGATACAGCACGTAATACAATATTACATGCTAGTAGTTTTCATGTGGAACAGCTAATTGAGAGCATTCCATACTCACAGTTTCTGCGTATTTGCAGAAATTGTGGGGAAGAACAGAATTTTACTAATGAACTTGAGGTAGCCTCTGACAGATTTAAGGTACGTGGCTATAGCGAAAAGACCCTATATCAAGCTGGAAAAAGGGTAGGGAATGTCACACAGTCGGAAGCCCTAAGTAGAATAGGAGATACCCAATCAGATAGACCTATAATTTTTAGTGTCAAACACAACCGTAAAATGAGAGAGATAAGAGGGATAATACAGAAACACTGGTCTATTCTGAAGGACTATCCAATGGAAAATAACGTCTTCCAAACATTTCCAAAGATAGCTGAAAGGAAAGTATCCACTTTAAAGGATAAGTTGGTACATACTGACCACATACAGGGGAAGGCCCTAGAAAGCAGGCAGTTATTATTAGGTCCCTTGCAACCTGGGATGGTACCTTGTGGTAGGTGCTCAGTTTGTGGGCATACCAGCAAAAAACAGCGATATAGGCATCCTTATAATAATAAGGAATATGAGATTAAACAATTTATCACCTGCGACTCTGCAGGGTTATATATGTACTGCAGTGTCCTTGTGACAAGATTTATATTGGGAAGACGATAAGACTCCTCAAACAACGCATCCAAGAACATAAGTCCAACATCAGGAATAAGAAATCTACCCCAGTAGTAGATCACTTTTTGGAAGCAGGGCATACAGGGGCATCTTTAAGATTCTGGGGACTAGAGATGATTAAACCTCTGACGGGGGGGCAATCACAATAAAATAGTAGAGAGGGCTGAGACGAAATGGATTTTTGAAATGAAAGCTCTGGATCCAAGAATTGGTCTAAATAAAGACATAAACTGGAGCTGTTGTCGTAGGTAGACAGAAAGATCATAAATGTCATAGAGATTGACAAGGAAATAGGTACATGCATATATATGGAACATTTTCTGAGAATATCACAAGAAGAATTAAAATGGTCCAAGGGAGACTGAGATGATGATAAGAATATCGATAGGCTTAATATGAATATCCTTGTAGATAACTTATAGGCACTTTCATAAGAGCTAAGTCACAGAGAGGACATCGGAGTGAATAAGATGTAGATTACAATGGGGACTGCTATGATCACGAAAGTCTGGGATTTTAGAGAAGGCGTCTCAAAGATTTTGAATTAGACACATATTACTTATTAAGAGAGACTATTATGATGATTTAAATATTACTGATGCAGAAAATATGATGAATTTAGCTTTAATGGTGATTTGTCTTTAAGAGCAAAATGGTGTGACGTCATTAGATGAGCGCTTTTAAGTCGGGCTGAAGCGACGGGCAGGAAACCCTAGGGGACTCCACACAGCGTTTTCGTGTAGAGGGGAACATTTATGAAACAAGGGCTAGAACCTTTTGGAAACCGAAGCCGTGACTTGATCCTCGAGACTGGCAGGTAAAGATTTAACAAAATATACGGATTTTAAGAGTAGAGAGATATTTTGGTAGCATTACACAAAGGGCTTTTTAGAAGTTACAGGGAAGCTAACATGACCATTATGAGATTTGCGATCAGAGGAAAGCTAACATGACCATTATGAGATTTGCGATTAGAGACACACAAGAATGTAAACTTATTCGGAGCAATTTGTGAACTTTAGATAATGGCTGTCTCTATAACTTGTTGCAAGGCAAGCTCAATTATGAGAATGTGTTAGCAGCCTTCACAGTCGGAGATACGTAGGAATGCAGTGTCTTACAGTAAACTTTTAACAACCAGTTTGTGAAAAAATGTGGAAAGGTTTTGTGACGATCTGTGGATAAATCTGGAGGGGGGATAGTGCAACATGAGTTTATCTGGACAAGATTTATTTGAGTTAATATATTAACGAGTTGGTAAAAGAAATGTGGTAGCAATACCAGAAAAATGGGATGAGTTCATTAGGGTATTTCCAAAGAAGTATAGATAAAGGAAAACCAGATATGACTAACTCTTAGGCATTTCGTTTATTGACTGTTTACTATAGAACCATTTACATCAATGGAATTAAAAAAAATTTATATTTTTAATGGTACATCAGTGCCCCTTATTTACTATAAGCTAGAGTTGTGAATATATAGGTTGTTAGAAGAAAATGGAATACATACAGGCTCTCCTTGTAAAAAATGATGGAGCGACATAAGGGAGATAACTGGGGTGAGATAATAACAGGAGTATGAGATATGTTGCAACAAATCTGAGAAGTATGTCTCTGTTTATATTCCAGCCTGGATAGGCATGTGAAGAAATATCGGATAAAGTTTTTAGGAATGAATGAGATCATATTTACCTACAAAATTTTCGGAAATGTAGGTACTGATTAATATTTATTGGAAAAGTTTAAGCACTGCCTATTAAGATTTGGTGTTTTGGCGTTGGGTCCTATTTTTGAATATGAATGTATAATAGACATGCCATATTAAGTTAAGATTTATACATTATATATATATATATATATATATATATATAAAAATATATAAAAGATGTTTTTCTGCATAGGATTGGAAATTCATGCAAATGCGAAAGAAAGTGATTTTGTATGTACAAGATTTTATGAAGTAAGTGGCATCAGTGGATACTTGTCTAGGTATATTAAAATTATATTTGTGTGGTTGTAGACAGCTTTTTAATGTTATATATTTGTGTATTTTTATAAGGGCATCTCTTGATAAAGCCAAGACACTTGGTGAAACGTTGAGGATTGCCACATTGCAAATAAAAAGAGATTTGGAAACACAAGAAAGTCTGTCTGCAGATATAATCTTTGAAGCGCCTCACACCTTATGCTCTATATTGGAGACTACTTCTACATTATCAACACATCTGGAGGCAGCTTTTGTGACTGGAAATATGGTCCATTTCCTGTGGGATTGCCTCTTTTTCTAGATATATCCTTAATAACCCAGCACAGTGCAAAAAGGGTAGGTACACACCACAAATAATAATAAAAATATATATATATATATATTACAAGGGAGAGGGACATGTGGGCAGTGGTGCAATGCACTGGCTGTGGGGCAGCAGTTTTCCAGGAGACATTCTGGAAACTGCATTGCTGTCCTATTTGCAGGCAACTGTCAGCTCTGAGGGAGGAGGTTGCCCACCTCCAGGCTGAACTAGCAAGGACTAAGGAGGCCTTCCCTTCCAAAGAGCACCACTGCCACAACCACTGCCTCAGAGGTTGCCAAGTATTAAGAGCAGTTGGACCACAGTGGGTTCTGGGAGGGTGCGGGTGGTGGACCAGAGGCGAAGCCCCCTAGTTGTACCTCTACACAAATCATATGCCATTCTGGCAGAGCAAGGTTCCTCTGTGATGGCACCCTCAGTGGAGACCCAGAAGAATGCTGAGGACATCCACAAGGGAGACCCACAAAAGAGTGGCAAGTGACACCAGAGGGGAAGGAAACAGCTTCTGATAGGGGACTCTATTGTTAGGGGGGTAAAATTGGGAAAGGGAGAGGAGAAGGAAGTAAGGTGCCTGCCTGGTGCCATGGCTTGGAGGGACAGGAAGCGAATCCTCAGGATTGCAGAAGCAGCATCACAGGAGAGGGAACTAGATGATATGGTCCACCTTGGGACAAATGACCTAGCTAGGCATGGGATCAGTGCAGTGCAGAATGAATTTGTGGAGTTGGGGAGGGGCCTCAGATGGGTAGCAAGCACGGTAACCTTCTCAGAGGTGCTACCAGTCCATGGCAGGAGTGAGGCTAGGGTACTGCACACCATGCAGTTTAATGAATGGTTGCAAAACTGGTGCAGAGCACAGGGCTTTGGCTTCATTGGGGACTGGGGGGCCACCTGGAGAGATAAAGGTGTATACTGACATGATGATCTGCATCTGTCCACGAAGGGAACCAAGCTCCTAGGTGATAGCTTTACATGCTTCCTTGGCAAGCTTTTAAACTAGCCAAGGGGGGAGGCACTGACAAAAGGCAGGAAATTGCAAGCCTCCCCCCACAAAACATGGCAGGTAGTAAGGTAAACACTGAGGTACAGAGCTCAACACAGGGCAGGACAGGAGTAAATGGAAAAATAGACAAGGACTATAAGAGCAGGGATGGGGGAAAAAAGGATAAAGCCAACATTAAATGGAGGGCAATGAGTACCAATGCCCGTAGTCTGGGAAACAAGCTTCCTGAGCTAGTAGCCCTGATGGAAGATGAACAATTGGATATTGTGGCAGTCACGGAAACATGGTACACTGAGAACCATGACTGGGATGTTAACATACCAGGGTACACAATCTACAGAAGGGACAGGGAAGGTAAAAGAAGAGGTGGAGTAGCTCTATACGTAAGGGAAGGAATCAAAGCTACAGAACTAAAAAGTAAAGGGGGAGGACAAGAGACACTCTGGGTCACCTTGGAGACAGGGAATGACGTCACCGTCCGCACAGGGGTTGTATACAGACCCCCGTCTCAAGGGGAGGAAATGGACAACAGAATGATAGAGGACATTCTCAAAATGGCTGAAAAAGTGGAGATACTGTTGATGGGGGACCTGAATATGCCAGAGGTTAACTGGATAACATGTACTGCAGCCACATCCAAGAGCAGGGTCATTCTCGATGCCCTGCAGGGGGCAGGTCTTAGACAGCTAGTGTTGGAACCCACTCGGGAGGGAGCAATACTAGACCTGGTACTCTCAAATGGAGAGAGGATCACAAATTTAGAAGTCAGTAGACATCTGGGGAACAAGCGACCACTGCACAGTGTGCTTCAATGAGCACAACCATGGAGATAAGCCATACAAAAACAAGGATACTGACTTTAGAAGGGCTGACTTTGGCAAAATGGGTGAATACCTGAAAATGCACTAGCAAATGACCAAAAGGAGGTGGAAGAACAATGGAGAAAATCAAAACTGCCATCATAGAGGCAAAAGCCTTTGTGTGAAACAGATAAAGAAAACACAGGCGGAGTAAAAACCACTATGGTTCTCTAAAGAGGTGGCAGGGAAGGTTAAGGAGAAAAAGACTGCATTCAAAAAGTATAAGGAATCACAGAAGGAGCACGACAGGGAACTGTATCGATTAAAGCAGAAAGAAGTGGGGAAGGCAGTCAGACTAGCAAAGGCCCAAACCGAGGAAAAAATAGCCAACTCAGTTAAGAAGGGGATAAAACCTTTATAGGTACATTAGGGAGCATAGAAAGGTTAAGGGAGGGATAGTGAAGATTAATAAAAGAGAGAGGAGGTGGGCAGAGGGAGACAGTGAAAAGGCAGAGATACTAAATGAATACTTTTGCTCAGTAGTCACAAAAGAAGATGAGGAGGAGTTACCTAAACCAGACAATAGAAGCACTCTGGGTAGGGGGGTTGACACCAGTCCATTCACAGAAGAAAGAGTCCTGAAAGAACTCCTAAAACTCAAGGTGGACAAAGCAGTGGGGCCTGACTGGATTCATCCCAGAATCCTAAAAGAACTAAGGGAGGACCTAGTGACATCACTGACCACGCTTTTTAACAGACCATGGCAGGATGGGGTGGTACCCGAGGACTGGAGGAGGGCAAATGTGATTCCCCTTCACAAAAGTGGGAGCAAGGCAGAAGCAGGAAACTACAGACCTGTAAGTTTGACCTCAGTGGTAGGGAAAATGATGGAATCACTTCTGAAAGAAAGAATTGTTGAGTACCTAGAGGCCAGCAGGGCACAGGACCCAAAGCAGCATGGATTTACAGCAGGAAGGTCATGTCAGATGAATCTAATTGATTTCTTTGACTGGGTGACCAAAGTAATAGACCAAGGAGGGACTGTGGATATGACCTACCTAGACTTTAGCAAGGCATTTGACACAGTCCCGCACAAAAGATTAATAATCAAGTTAGCCAGCCTGGGAGTGGGTCCCAGGGTGGTAGCCTGGGTAGCAAACTGGCTGCACAACAGGACACAGAAAGTAACAGTGAATGGAACACATTCCGAAGAAAGGGGGGTTACTAGTGGAGTACCTCAGGGCTCAGTACTGGGTCCAGTCCTCTTTAACATCTTCATAGGTGACATTGCAGAGGGTCTGGAAGGAAAGGTATGCCTCTTTGCAGATGACACAAAGATCTGTAACAGAGTTGATACACAAGAGGGGTAGAAAGATGAGAAGGACTTGGCAAGGTTGGAGGAATGGTCAGACATATGGCAACTTAGATTCAATGCAAATAAGTGCAAAGTAATGCACCTGGGAAACAAAAACCCAGGAGAAGAGTACACAATAGCAGGGGAGGTACTAACAACAACAAAAATGGAAAGGGACCTGGGGGTAGTCATATCAGATGACCTAAAGGTGGGTAAGCAATGTGAAAAGTCGGTAAGGAGAGCCAGGGGGATACTGGGATGCATAGGAAGGGGCATCACAAGTAGAAAAAGGGAAGTGGTTATCCCTCTGTACAGACAGTTGGTGAGACCCCATCTGGAGTACTGTGTGCAGTTTTGGAGACCTCATCACCAAGGACATAGACAGGATGGAAGCAGTCCAGAGGAGGCAACTAAATGGTGCAGGGTCTGCAGCAGAAACCATATGAAGAGAGACCGAGAGAGCTTAATATGTATACTCCTGATGAAAGGAGGGACAGGGGGACATGATAGAAACTTTCAAGTACCTCAAGGAATCAACAAAGTCCAGGAGGGTAGCATCTTTCAGAAAAGACATGTGTAAGAACAAGGGTACAATTTAAAGATAGAGGGGGACGGCTCAGGGGTAATGTGAGGACATTTTTTTCACGGAGAGGGTGGTGGATACATGGAACAGCCTTCCTGAGGAGGTCGTTGGGTCTAAAACAGTGGGGGAATTCAAACATGCATGGGACAGACACAAGGCAATTATAGTGGGGGATTGCAGGAAATAGGCTGTTGGTTAACTAGAATATGCAGCTTATCCAGTAGGTAGGGAAATGGGCAGACTGGGTGGGCCATTTAGTCCTTATCTGCCATCAAAGTCTTTGTTTCTATGTGGATTTGCAGCATCTTCTCCCATTTACATCTAGCATCGTCTGATTGGGAAGGGAGAGTATCTCTAATAGTGGCGTATAGCCGACCTGCCAGTCCCTGAGGGTGCAGTATCTATGAGTTAAGGCCAGAGGGTTTATCATATACCGAGTTAGGGGGTAACAGATGTCGAGTAGCATCTCTAAGTTGGCGGCATCTCCAAAAATCAGAATGCGGTATGCCCCACATCTGCCTCAGAAATTGGAATGTGTGAAGAGCTTTATGGTTAGGGGTCAGTATATCTCCCATTTTGGAAATGCCCAGATCGGCCCATTTTTTCCATCTTACCTCAGTACCTCCTATGGTGATAGCGGGGTTTTGCCAGAGAGGCACATGAGAGAGAGGGATAGGGTCCATTTTCATTTTCAGGTGTGTATTAAACCAATTAGCTCTGGATGCGACCACTGTAGGTGAGATAGGGTCTGCGTTCGACATATGCCGTGAGCCAGTTTGGAGACTAAGCCTTTGTACAAAAAGGGAGGAAGGGTGAATGATTCCCATGATGTCCATTTCAAGTTGTATCCATTGTGGAGAAAGAGAGGAGAGTGGACATGCCCACTTAACCATCTGGGCTAACAGGAAAGCACGACAGTATCCCTCTGGCCATGGAAGATTCCAGCCTCCTTGCTTCCAATGAGATCTAAGTTTGGACCGACTGAGTCTAGGTTTAGAACCTTCCCATAGGAAGTCTCCAAATCATTTATCTATGGCCTGGTGCCAGTATTTAGGCAAAGGGATTGGCAAGTGCATAAGAAGGTAGAAAAGTTTAGGTGCTGTTACCATTTTTACGGCTGCAATTTTCCCTGCTAAAGTAAGTTTTAATAATCTCCATCTGTCAAAATCTGTCTTGATGGAGGAGAGAAGGGGCTGTATATTAGCCTGCCATATACCCTCCAAAGATGGAGTCAAATTAATACCCAAGTATGTGAGGCCATTGGGAGCCAATAGGAGATCGGCTGCATCCACCAGTTGTTGTGAACAGTGGGAGTTAAGAGGGAGTACCTCAGTTTTGTTCTGGTTCAGTCGTAGGCCTGAGTAACTAAAGAAGGCTGTTAAGAGACTACGCAGGGGGGGAATGGCATGGTGGACATCCTCCAGGAGAAGGAGATCGTCAGCATACATAAGAGTTGTGTAGGTTATACTTCCCATTTTCAAACCCTGTATATCAGGGTGACTACGGATTGCAGCAGCCAGGGGTTCAACTGCCAGTACGAACAAAAGGGGGGAAGAGGGCAGCCTTGCCTCGTGCCTCTTCCTAGTGCAAATGGGGGAGAAATTACCGAATTTGTATGAACTCTGGTAGAGGGGCTCTCATATATAGCTTGTATCCTAGCTAGAAATTTTTCTCCTAGGCCAAAGTGCTTTAGGGCCATGTATAGATATCCCCATTCGACTGAGTCGAATGCTTTTTCCAAGTCTACAGCAATGGCAGCTACCGGTGTAGGAAATGACTTTGAAATTGTCAATAAACTCATAAGGGTTCTCAGGTGGTCCAAGCTGTGACGTCCAGGTACAAAGCCTGCTTGTGATGGGTGTATAAGACCAGGGAGTAGGAGGCTGAGTCTAGTAGCTTGAATATTGGCGTACATTTTGCTGTCTAAATTAATAAAGTGATATCGGGTGGTAACTTCTGGGGTTGGTAGGATCTTTACCCTTTTTGGGGATAACTACAATGGTTGCCTCGCACATAGATGGAAGTACCCTTAATTTCAATCTCTTGGATTACCTGGGTTAAGAGAGGTAGAACAACCGGGGCTAATGCCTGGTAAAAATCTGCAGTGTAGCCATCACTACATGGAGATTTCCCCTTCTTCAAATCCTGAGTGGCTACAGCCACTTCCTCACTAGTGATTGGAAGGTCCAGGCACTGCTCCTGTTGTTTCTGCAGTTTGGGAAGTTGTAAAGCATCTAAAAAAAATTGAGTATCTCCGTTTGGTCCTGTGTGTGTGGAGGTGTATAGTGATTTATAGAAAGAAGACATAATAGAATTAATGTCCTTCGGGGAAGTACCCAATACCCCTTGTGTGTTCTTCAGCCCAGGGATATATCTACTGGCTTGCTGTTTACGGATCTGATAGGCAAGCACTTTGCCCCCCTTGTCTCCTCCCTCCCAGAAGGTATGCCTGAGTTGAAGGATGGCTGTTTCAGCCTTCCTGTTTAGGAGTTGATTGATTTCAAATCGAAGACCTAAAATAGTTCTGCCTATAGGGGACTGAATAGATGGAGAGGGCATGGACTTAAAGACACCTTCCGCTTTGGCTAATTTCTGTTCCAGGGTAACTAACTTTTGTTCCCTTTCTCTGCATTTAGCCACAGCAAAACCCATGATACTACCCCGCATCGTGACTTTAAAGGCTTCCCACGTGGTACCAGCAGAGGTGTCTGCTATAGCGTCTTCAGCCAGGAATAAAGAGGCCTCATTCCTAGCCCAGGGGATGAAGTCCAGATCTTTCATTAGGAGAGGGTCTAGTCTCCAATGTCTGGGTGGGGGGGGCATGGGATCCCACTGTATGAGGAGTTGGACTGGGGCATGATCAGAAATAGCATGTGGCAGTATTGAGACCTCAAGAGTTTTGGCCGTGAGGATGGGTGAGCCCAACCAAAAATCTAGCCTACTGTACGAGTCATTAGCTTCTGAATGGAAGGTGTAATCTCTCATTCTGGGGTG
Source organism: Neoceratodus forsteri (assembly GCA_016271365.2). Taxonomy (NCBI): domain Eukaryota; kingdom Metazoa; phylum Chordata; order Ceratodontiformes; family Ceratodontidae; genus Neoceratodus; species Neoceratodus forsteri. Next base: position 1,009,283,581 of record CM057452.1, on the reverse strand, counting down.
AAACAATCTCCATAAATCACTGAGCCCCTGATCCAGGATCATTTGCTGAAGGGCCTTCCCACTTCTTGTGTGCGCTTCTTTGCCCTTGTCATTTCTATCTAGGGAGGGTACCAGTGTTAGGTTAAAATCCCCACCAATAAGCAGGGGGCAGTCTGGGGGAGTTAAACTCCAAAATCACCTCTGCCAGATTATGAAAGAATTGGGGGGAGTCTACATTCGGGGCGTATAGATTACATAGAGTAAGTGGTCCTGTGGGTGTGTCATATGTGGCAATTACCCATCTGCCTTCTTGATCTGAAAACATCTGGACTAATGTCCAGTTAAGAGATTTTTGCAAAGAATAAGGACACCATGCTTCCTAGTTGGGACATTGGAGTGTACCTGTTGACCCACCCAATCCTTGTTCATACGAGTGTGATCATCCCCTGAGAGTTTGGACTCTTGGAGGAAAGCCACTTTGGAGTGTAATCGTTTCAGATGTGCCAGGACTTTCTTGTGTTTCACCGGGGAATTCAGCCCCCTTACATTCCAGGTGTGAACCACAACGTCTGTCATTATAGCTTAAAGGACACTCCAAAGGGGACTGGAGCAAACTCAGTAAGCGGTACTGTCCACCCCAACCTCTATACCGAGTGGGTCAATTGTTTCTATCCTCCACCTTCGGACACAAGTTGGAAATAGCAGTGTACAAAGCTTACAATTAAATGCTGTATCTATGTGCTAGCTGAAGGTTTAAATTGCTTAACTTATCAAACAGAACAACAAGGAAAGGTGCGATGAGACTAAACCGGCTGGAGTCCCAGCCAATGGTATGCCCTATCGCCCTTGGGGGACGTGGTGTAATTAAGCTCCAATAGGAAGTGGAGCTTCTTATGCACTATAAGCTCAAAATGACTTATCCAGTGCACTATTTATAATATCACAAATGGGAGTACTTTGGTAATCCATTGCCCAGAGCCGTGCCCAAGTATACGAGCCATAAATGAGCCTCCCCTAAGAGGGGAAGAGGGAACACTTTGGTGCTCTCCGATTAATAGCTGGGTTGCTGGCTAACAGAAAGGTCCAGGCGTCCTCCCGAAAAACAGGAAATTTATCAACATCACAGTAGCACTTTCCAAAGAAATGAATAGAAGGGTTATGGAAATATTACCAGGGATCACAAATATTGGAGAAATATAGATTGCTGGCTGTCATATCGTGTACGCCTAGCATCTTACAAATAATTCCCACTCTTGTATCTCTTCAGGGCAGTATAAAGGGAGGAGGGGGAACTCCTTAGCTACACTCTAGACTAGATCTAAGTAACAATAGTAACATCTAAACCAAACACACTAAACCGATATCTTGTACCAGATCTATATATTAACTTCTTATCCTTAACATTGTTATGCTTTCCTTGTAGGATGTATCCTTCCATGGAAGTACCTACGTTTAGGGGCAGGTAATGGGGGGGTGCAAGTAGCTGTAAGAGGGGTTAACAGAAGTATACAGACTTGAGCAAAGCTCAAAAGTCTCTGAGCAGTACATACTCTCGGTTGCCATCCACCCTTCCCTAATTCTCTGTTTCTCCAAAAGACCTCCAACAGTCAGTGTCTGTTAGATCATATAGAAGCAGATACATAATGCTCTATGCCCGGCCCACATCCTGGATGCGAGTGCTACATGGCAGCATAGCAGAATTCTTCGCTGCGTCATCTGCTCTTAGAGGCTGGAAGGCCATGCAGACAATGGGGTCTGTTAGGGTTGTATACACTAAGTACCCATCACTCTGCTATGGTCAACACAGACCTACCCCCACACTATTTCTCGGCAACTTAGTAAGAGAGAGGGTGGGAGGAAGAGGTTTTTATTTATTTATTTTATTTTTATTTATTTAGTTTTTGTTGACCAGGTAAGTGCACTAGACAAATCCTGCCTATTTTCAGGCACGACCCGGGGGAGGGGGATACAGATGAATGCCAACTGACTTTTGAAACCAGATTAAGCTGTTGGTGGTATTTTTTTTTTTTTAGTGAATGAGGGAAATTTGGCCAGGACACCGGGGAAATTCCCCTACTCTTTTTGATAAGTGCCATGGGATCTTTAACATCCACCTGAACTACCACCAATCCAGGCAGATGGGACCTCGGTTTAACGTCTCATCCGAAAGACGGATCCAGGCAGATGGGACCTCGGTTTAACGTCTCATCCGAAAGACGGTTCTGGAATGATCAAACAGAAAAACAATCGGGTGTCATTTTCTGCTACCTTTCTGGAAGGATTGACCTTGCACCATACAGTTCTGCTACATACTTTATGTAACTGCCCTCTTAACATTGTTATACCCCACCCCCGATATTAGTACCTCCAAGTAGGCGTCTGGGAGCATTAATAAAACCTGTGTTGAACAGACCAGTACGCTTAAACTAATAGGGTTCACCCTGTCAAGAGGAGGCCCTGAATGCTGGCTTTTAAAATCGAGCAAGATTTATACTCCGAGCTGTTAGAAGCCGCTAAGGCCCCAATTATTCCCCTTCTTTCACTTCTTAATTCCCCAAGACACCTGCCCTTAGGTCCTTATCTGATTTGCACATAGTCTGCACAAATGTTTATGATGGATCTGCAGGATCCTTTTCTGTGCTGCAGCCTGGAGGTGAACTGGGAGCCTGGGTTCGTGTTCCTAGGTCCTGCAAGGATAGCGCAGCGCCTGCAGCATAGGCCCAGGAGGTGTGCTCGTCTTCAGAGTCGTTGTGATCAGGGTCCACAATGTTAGTGTCCATCTCATCCCCTCGATCGGTGTCTGGCAAATCCCTCAGTGCCGCAAAACTGTTGTGTGTAAAGTATGGGCTGACGAATTCCGGCTGTACTGTACTCGCTGCATTGGAGTGCTGGGCCTGCTTTCCTGGGGAGTATTTCCTATCCTGTGGGTGGCTGTGTTTAGAGTGAGAGGAGTTCGGCGATCATTTCCTAACTTTGGAGTTTCGAGGGTCCAGGCCATTATGAAGGGTTGTAGGAGGTGCCACCGCTATGGTTTCAGGTGGATCTTCTCTCGGTAGATGTCGTTGAACTCGGCCTTCGTCCAGATTGAGAGATGAGGAACCCGAGCCAACCGGCCACATTTTTGCAATAAAGGCCATAGCTGTGTCTGGGGAGGCAAACTGATGTGCTCTACCATTCACCGAGATCTATAAGTTAGCAGGATATCGCAGGGTGAAGGGAACTTGCAGAGTGTGGAGTTTGCGTCGCACTTCAAAGAAGGCTTTCTGCTTGGCAGCTAGATCTTTAGAATAGTCTTGAAAAATCGTGATCATATGCTCTCTCCAGCGTAATTTCCCCAATTCCCTGGCCCTAGCTTGAATAGCTTCTTTCTCGATATAGTTTGAAATTCTTGCAATGAATGGTCGAGGTCTGGGCTGCAAGGAATGAAGCTCCCTTTCGATTGTAATTCTTGTGCCCTTAGGAAGTTGAAGAATCTCTGGTAGCATTTGCTGCAAGAAGGTTAACGCTTTCCCATTTTCCTAACCTTCGGGGAAACCAAGGGTCGCAAGTTGTTACAGCGACTTCTGTTTTGCAAGTCTTCCAACCTGTCTTCGAGAAGACGAATCTGGGCTGCCTGTTCACGCATAGTCGCACAGTGACCTTGGAGTACATCGTCTTGGGCTATTGTTTTTTGTTCCAGGCGTTCCACTCATGCATCCATTTGCTGCATAGAAACTGCTGCAGTATTCGCCGCTAATGTTAGGGCATCTATACTGGTCATGATAGAGGTGAACATATCTCTGACTGAGGGTTCTTCCCTCCCTGGTGCCAAGTGCACCATGCGGCCTACTGTATGAGTGGTTACAGCTTTGGGGTCATTTTAATAAGTCGTACCTGGATGAAATTTTCCTGAATTTAGCCAGCCCTGAACGGATACCTTCAGATCCCCAGCGAATTAGTTTTCCCCTGTCAGGAGAGGCAATTATCTATATTTATCCGGGTTCTGGGCTCTTAGGCATGTGGAGCTCTGAGATCAAGCTGCCATCTTGGTCGCTGGTTGGCCACGCCCCCTGAAGTTATTAAATTTTAAAAATTTGGGTTATGAGCATGCTCAGTAAGCACTTCAAAATAGCTGCAGGAAGTTTTGATATGGGAATCTTTTTTTGTGAGGTTTTTCATATTCCTGGGGTTTCCCAGGGCCCCCTCTCCTGGTTCTCCAGCTACCTGTCCACCAGAACCCAGTGTATCAAAACTAATAATACCCTATCTATCACACTCCCGCTGCACTTTGGTGTCCCCCAGGGATCTATACTGGGCCCCCTGCTCTTCAGCATATATCTCAATACCTTGCCTAAATCCTGCTCTGGGAATATCCTCCTGTATGTGGATGACACAGTTCTTGATACAACTCCTAGGTGGTGCTATCCCAAGGGCTATTACCCTTGCATGCTTGGCTAGTAGCAGGTTAAGGGGCCTGAGTACTGAAATGGGTGCCTCCACCCAGAGGTCAGGGTTGGTGGTGGTCAAGCTAACCTGGGCACAGACCTCTGGGACACTGTAACCCCCCTCTTTCCCCTCTAGTGGCCTGAACACTGTACAATAATCACTTTCACAATACCCCTGGTATGCCACACAAATACCCACACTGTTTGCACTTACCACCAGGGCTGGTTCCTCTGGCTTGACCCTGGGGACCCCCTGTAAAACAAGGTTATGCACAGCAAATAGCAACAGTACAGTACTTTGAGCACAAACAGGAACCACAGTCAGATTACATGCAGAACAAGTTAGATCTGATTTATTCGGGGGACTTGAACAAGGGAGAGGCAAAATCAGGTTAATTAGCTTAAAGGTTATATCAGTCAAGCAGTTATGCATGCACTTTGAGTCCCCCACACAGTCACACCTCTGGGTACCCAGGCGGAGAAGAGGTGGGCTAGCCAGGACTGATGCCCGGGTTGGCCGGCGTCACAGCTGGATGGGGCCCTGTGATGGAAAACACAACATGCACAGTACACAATGTTTGTAATCCAGAGCCAGAGGACTCAGTTTGTAAAGGAAACTAAACAACAAGACAATCAGATGACACACTCAGATTAAGCTGTTGTTGCAGGGAGCTACCCTGGTATTTACTCACAATATCCAAGACTAGACACAGGCTGGACAAAAATCGAGACTGCAGGTGGTTGATCTGGAATGCCAGGAGAAGCAAGGCCCACACGAGTCGCAGAGGCGTCATTCCTGTTCAAGCGTGGAGAAGGGGGCTGATCCCCAGGCAGGTCTCTTGTCGGTGGCTTCTCTGTGCAGCGGGTAGTCTGGCTGGGCCAGTCTGAAAAGGCCCAGACTGCATGGAGACAAATTTGGATGCAGTCCGTTTTGAGCTGGATATAGCTTCCAGCAAGCAGAACACAGTTCACACAGTGGGGTACTAACTCACAACCCACTAGCAGCTCATAGCACATTTACATGTAAAGGGATTCTACTGTACCAGGCAAAGTGCTCCCTGGTTACAATCACAAAGTCTCTGCACACACTGGGAGCTTAGGGGTAGCTGGAACTCCTGACAGGCCAATCACATTCAGCAAAAATCTTCGGTCTTCTTCAGGTTTAGCCTGGCCCACTTCAGTAGCTTACTTTAGTCACACAAACTTGGATTTAGTCCAAAATAATTCTCTTCTCTCTTTCTCAGGAGCAGCAGGCAGACATGCAGGCCAGAAATGTAGCCTTTTCACAGTTATCCCATGCGAGTCCACTCAGGATTGCTGCTCAGAATCACTTCGGCTCCTTCTTGTTCAGCTTCCAGCTTAGATCTAACTGAAAACCGCAAGCAGCTGGGGACTTCCCCAAGATCCAAGAGGTTTGGTTGGCCGATCTGACTGTTAGTCAAGGCAAGAGCTCCCCCTTCAGTTGCAAAAAAGGCACAAAAAGTTCAAAACTATAATTCCTACAGATTTTGACTTCAGACAGCTCCTGTAGTCCGGCTACATTTTAGATCACACCAGTACTGTTTAGTCCAATTTGCAGTCCAGGACCAAGATAGGGGAGACAAACAAAACAGTCCTTGCTACAAAGAAAGGTTAGACAGACTACACTATCACTATCACTCTAAATGATTTTCTGCAGATAGTCACATCTTAAAACAGAGCTCCCTCTCAGATTACAAGAGCTGCAATCAGGCAGCTCTTAAAGAGACAGTACACAGAGGCTATACAGGCTCTGGTAATCACATTTTAACTGCTAAAATGCAGGACACCAGCCTGGCAGTGAGCATTTAGGCAAGCTCAAGGAAGATGTTTTGGGAACCCCCATTTGTAGGGGGGTTATATTTATGCCTCCGATCCTGATCCTTCCTCTCTCCAGCTCATGCTCAAAGACTGCTTCAAACAAATTGAAAACTGGTTTACGGAGCAGAGACTAGTAGTCAACATTAAAAAGACCAAAATGATGCTCTTTGCTCACTGACAGAATAGGGCTAAGGATTATAACCTCAATATCCTCTCCAATTCTCTCCTCCCTCTGGAGCAGGTCCAAACCTATAAGTACCTAGGCATCACCTTTGACACCACCCTCTTGTTCCATGACCACATTAAGACCCCATCCTCAGCCACTAATACCCGTATCAGTCTCCTATACAGGCACAAAGATTGCCTCACTCTAGGCCCTTCCCCTTCACAAGACGCTATTCTGGCACTGACAAGGTCTCTAGTGAGGCTGATCACTTTCCCCTCCACCCAGGGCCCTATGCCCTAGACCTATCCTAAGTAGCCCATAGCACACTCCTATTTGGATCCTGACAATGCCTCCCAGAAGGCTGCACGCTGCAAAACATCATTAATGACATCATCCTGAAATCCAACCATAACCTGTATTGCTGCATCTGTTTGCTTCTGCATGTTTAACGTATGTTCACTGCACCTCTGTACGTTCTGTATGCATGTAATTCTGCCTCCTTCTCTTATAGCTACCAATTATATAGGCAATTACCCTATGTGTGCTAGATTCACTTGTATGAGTATTAACATTGTTAAACTATATTTACTGGTTATTGTACTTTTCGTTGTAATACCTTGTACTTGACGTGGAGCCTTTGGAAACAAGTCTGATTTAAAGGGTTGCAATTCCTATGCTATAAATAAATAAATATTCTGTGTCTTGTTTTTCATTTTTATATATAAAAAACAGTTTTTAAAGACACAACAGTGGCATGATGGGGGGAGACTAACACATGTATGTTGCTCACTGGGACCCCGTTTGGTGGATTCTGCAATTAACTGCTAGAAAAAGGGCCCCCAAAGGCGTGTTTTTTTTCTTTTAAATCCTTTTTAGTGACTTACTAACAGTCGTTTCATATTCCATTGATATGAACAATGTAGGCTAAACAGAGTTTTGTGGCTGTTTTTTTTTTTTTTGTCATCACCGTGAGGCCAGACTGATTGGAATTTTGGTCTGAAATTTACAGGGTAGAAAGGTCTTGGCCCACAGATGTGCCTTTGACTGGTTTGGTGAAAAAATATGAGTCCATTCCAAAGTTATTACAGTGTAAAAACTCAGCTCCTGAACTGTACTGCCACATGCATGCATTGTCATATGTTGCATACCTTTCCATGGTGTCTAGAGTTATCCCTCACCCTCCGATCCCTATTTCCATAACTATACATTTCCAAGGTGTCTAGTGGCACCCCCCACCATCCAGTGGCCATCTCCCTAAAATGTATACTGTTCTATGATGTCTAGGGGCACCCCCCCTTCATAGCAGTCCCCATAATATTTATACCTTTCCCTGGTGTCTAGCGGCACCCCACCGATCGGCTTCCCCTTATTATTTTTTTTTTTTTTCCCTCGTCTAGTGGCACCCCCACCCTTGGATTGCTGTCCCCTTAGTAGTGTATATGTCCCTGGTGTCTAGTGGCACCCCCCCATCCGATCGCTGTCCTTGCTAAAATAAAGAAAATGGTCCCTCAACGTCTTTTTTTTTTTAACCTGTAAAAAAGAAAATGGTCCCTCGCTGATCCGACCCTCTCACTCAGTACCCACCACCCTGACTCATCTGAACAGGTCACAAGGTGAAGATCCACTCTCCAACTGAAGACACGTCTTGCTGCTGGAACCGGCAACTGCAATATGAGAAAGTAAGGTGAATGCGGTTCAATGTATTTCAATGAGGTTTTCAACTTTGGTCCACAACTTTGCCATTTTTGCATATTTTTGCAACAGATTTTCAACATGGCCTTTTGAGACTCCACCTCATGAGCAATGTCATACTAACATACCAAAATGCCAGCAAAATAGGCCTAACGGTCTTTCGCGTCTGCTCGTTTGGTCAGCCCCCACCCTGGGAGCTGACCTTGCTGCCCCCCTCGCCTTCTCTGACTTCTCTCTTCCTAGTTCCGGATATTCTCACTGCATTGGATTTTGCTTCCAGAACCCTTCCCCTGTACCTGTCCCACCCCCTCTTGAACCCCTCCACCATCTCAGCCTCCACCAGCCCCCTAGGCAGCGCATTCCATGGCTCCACCACCCTCTCAGTGAAGTAGCACCTCATCCTTTCTCCCCTGAATCTTCCCCCCTCCAGCTTCCACCTATGTCAGTGGAATTATGCAAATCCAGCCCAGAAGGAAATTTTGTGCTAGGTTGGTGAAATCCCCTTTGGTCATGATTTGAAAAGTTTCACTACCCTTGTTCATGAGGTGCACTCATAAGAAAGGTATATTGAAAATTAGGGGTCAAAATATGTTAAAATGGCAAAATGATGCACATCCCGTGACATTTACCTATGCTCCCTCGTAACTTTCGTAATTTTAAATATTTTTTGCCCAGATTTTCAACACAGCCATTTCTTTACACCATCTCAAGAATGTGACAGCTGTCATTTTTCAAATCTTCACCAAAATGTCTTTTCACGCCTCTGTCATGGAATGATGTTGCAGTGGCACAGAATTATGTTTTGGCAGGAATTTTACCATTTTTATTACCAGGTTCATGAGGTGGGGTAATAAGAAGGTTATGCTAACAATTTTTTTGCTGTTGTCCTACAAATGGAAGCCAAGGGCCTTCTGGCATTTCCACATCAACATACATATACGCATCTATGGCGGGATGGGAGCGAGCCCTGCGCTCCCATAGGCAAATAAGGATACAATTATACTATCTCAAAAAGTAAGGGAATTCTTTGCAAAAAAATTGCATTAAAATGCAACATTTAGGGTTTAGGCTGGAGCAACAAAAGTAGGAAAATGTGGCTTTAGAGTTTCTAACCCTAAAACCACAACCCATGCCTACAATAAATCAGGGGTGAAGACTTCCTTGGCATTGTCAACCCTACAGCTCACCCCATTCTATACACTCCAGAAACATATGCACCTAATGGGGTGAGCTTTAGGATTGGCAGTGCCAAGGAAGACTGAACACCTGATTTGTTGCAAGTGTGGGGGTGTGGTTTTAGGGTTGGAAACCCTAAAGCCACATTTCCCTACTTTTGTCACTTTAGCCTGAACTCTAAATGTTGCATTAATACAGTTCTTTGCAAAGAATATGTATGTATATATGTGTGTGTGTGTGTGTGTGTGTATATATATATATATATATATATATGTATATATATATATAATTTATAAAATGGGTAGGAAAATTGCTTGGAACTTATTGAAGGATGACCATGCATAAATCAGAGCGCTACCGCACACCTACACTTTTACCCCGCTAAAAAACAATTTTACCATTTTATAAGATAGATAACCCACTCTAGGATATGCGGTGCATTACTCTGATAAGCACACCTTGGGTGGTTGGCGCACACCAAAGGTGTGCGTATATCAAGCGTGACCGCACACCTAAGTGGGTTATCTATTACATATATATATATATATATATATATATATATATATATATAACAAAGAAACCCCAGTTCAACCTTAACTTTAGTGGCACAGTAAATATATAGATATACACGTCAGAAACAAAAAGTTATAAACGGTTACGATTGTCATGGAGACAACAGGAGTGGAAGCCATTAGGGAGGGCAACAGAGCAGCAGAGAGGGTGACAGAGCAGCAGGAAGGATGACAGCTGCAGGGAGGGTGACAGCAGCATCAGAGAGGACAACAGAACATGAGAGAGGATGCTTTTCTCTAGGGGGACAGGGAGCCGTGCATTGCTTTGAGCTGCTTTTGTTGGCATGGTGGTGGTGCCTTGGCTGATATGGGTGATCATGTGCTGGTCGGCACCCCCTCCAGGATGATGTCATGGATGCACTAGCCTGGCATGCTGGGTGATGACCCTTGCATCCATCCACACCAGCCAGTCATACTGCAGCCATCTCCTGAGCCACTGATGCAGCAGAATCTTCCTTTACTCATGGTGAAAATGGATGTCCCCACTCCCACCCCCACCCTGGATCAGATAGTCTGGACCTTGCTGTTGGAGAATCTGGGGAATCTAAAGCAAACCAACAGTGACTGGGGAATGTTGATGGGTATCACTGGTGCCTGAAGAAGGCTGTCAGGGACAAGGTGAAGCAAAAAAAAAGGGATCATGAAGGTGAGTCTGTTCTCCAGGAAGAGAACTATATGGGTGTCGATTCTGAAGGCCGATACTCACCCTTCCTCCCCTCTCAGCAGAGGAAGGGTGAAGCCAATGGGGTGGCCCAACTGTGGTAGGGCGAGATGGGGAACCAAAGGAGAAATCCATTAAAAAGGGATAACAAAACATTCAGAAGAGTAAGACAAGGAGGTTAACGGAATGAAATAATGTAAATTGAGTCAAATGAATAGCATCAATAACTAAATAGCAATTTAACATTTAGAACAGGGCAAATAAATCTACCAGTTGTAGGTGCTGTGGATATTCAGGGAAGCCATAGGACTTGTGATTTCAAAGGCAATATAGTTTAATTAATTTACAGTTATAAATATTAAAGATAATAAGAAAAGTGCAACCTGACTAATGTTACAATTTTCAAAATCATCCCTTTCCAAAGTGTGATTGAGAATCTCTCTAAGAAGCTATACTATCAAATATTGTTATTGCTGTTGTTGGAGTCACTTCATCTTGTCTCTGGCATGAGAAGCCATAAAATGTCATCACTGTGCTCTGGTAAAACAAAGTTAGCGGAACTATCAACTGCCACTAATTTCATTGGGGAACCGTTAACATGGCAGCGGTTTCCTAATGACCAAATAACAGGCATCACTGCTGCTGGAAGGTTGCAGCCACAGGCGACCTCAGCCAGCGATACCATCATGCATCACAGTCTCAGCTGGGACCTTAAGAATGGAAGCCTGTCTTTTCTGGATGGCTGTATCAGTTCTGTGAAGATTGGGCTCAAAGTGGCTATGAATCATTTCTGTAGGATGGAGACTTTTTTTTTTTTTCTACCTTGAAACTGAAATCCCCCTCCCCCAATTTTTATGCTCATCTCCAGCAGTTTAACTCTTCTTTATACTCCTGCATGCCCCAGACTTATTCAGCTGGATAACAGATTTCTGCCCTAACACTGATCTGTCACTCAAACTACACCATCAGACATTATGACTTTGCCCTCGCCAGTTGGGTCTCTCCTTTCAATGCCTAAGAGACTCCCCCACCCTCCATAATCTGGTGGCGCTTGGAGGTGGAGCAGGGAGGGGGCCCTTGGACTCTGGGTTACCCTAGTGTGGAGCCAGGACTCAGGGACATCATCCATTAATCACTATGTCCCCTTCTGTCAACCTCACCCCCAGATCAGAAGACTAAGGCAAATGCACAAGTCAAACAGACCAGTGTTTGTGCATACAGCCCCAACCTCCCATAAGCACTGCTCCCTAGCTGCACTGCCACCTGAGGTCACCTAAGAAGCATATAAATCACTGCCATCCTTCTCTGGAGAAGGAGGAGTTTGTCTTCTGGGATGCCTAGCTCTCTCCTTGGCATCCTAGGCATGGAATGCGACCCCAGGTCACTGGCATAGAAAACAACCCCTGCCCGCTGCTATGCTGCTGGTACGGATTCCTTGTGCAACAGACTGGACTTACTGTAGTTGTGTCAGACCACTTTTGCCCAAAGCCAATATCACATTCACATACAGAGCTTTCAGTGCACAGTTTACTGAACTTTTACAGCAGTATGCACCATTTTTTCTCTAAATGTCAGTAAATGTATAGAGCCCTATATTCAAAGGATAGTGCAGGCGCTAACGGGGTTTGCGCCGGCATGCCAGGCAGGGCCATATACAAACGCCTCCAGAGCATTGCCCAAACACAGTAGCACAGTTGTGCTAATCATACCACTGTGCCTATGAAAATAAGGGGGGGCCCTCATGCATGATGATGCAGCAGTATAATAAAAAGTTTGTGGCGGCGCTAAACAGACCCTGGCGCAAGGCTGTTTACTGCCGCTGATCACCACATCATATCACAGCACTAAGGCTGCATCCCCACCCCCAAAGCAGGGTTGCTGTACTACAGCTGTTCTGCCCTGTTTCTAGTGGTTCCCCATCCCTGTTCACCCTGTGTCCCCTGTATATTTGTAAATTCCTGGTGGGCTAGCGCCCTGTACTGGGTGTTAAAGCTCTCCCTCTGGCATTTCCCACCCGCTCACTGCGGATCCCTGCTCTGCAACCCCCCCATCCTGATCATGACTCACTGGGGGTGCAAATGGGGTGGTGGTGGTGCTCGGTGAGGGGGTAGTAATCTTCCAGGGATGTATAGGGGACATGGGGCCAATTGGGGAGGGGACCACTAGACTATGAGGGCTCTGTAATATTGTACAACAGGGACAATTGGGGGGGGTGGACCACTAGACTACCGGAGCTCTGTAATACTGTACTACAGGGGTGATTGTGGGGAGGGGAACCACTAAAATACCAGGGACTCCTCTGTTTACTGACCAGCATGGGTGCTAGGAGTGATTTGCATGCATGCAAATGAGCCCATAGTTGGCATGCGGGTGGCCCTTAGCATCTTGCATACCCAGTGAGCTAATTTGCATGCTCAGGCTGAATATGGTCTACAGGAGCCCTGGTACTATCCTGTTGTGGGCAACACAATTTCCTGTGGGCCATCGCAGCCTTGATCCATGTCGGCACAGTGCATATCCATTTAGTGCTGCACCAACATGGCTCGATATTCAGTCAGTTAGTGCGCTCCATCAGCACACACTAATGAGCAGAATGCTACTCAGAACCAACAGTGTAGCAAGCATTGCAAGCACAGTGAAATGGGCTGTGCTGCGCTTGTGGCCAGCTTTGAATAATGGGCCTTAAGGTGTTTGTCAAAGAAGTCATAGATTCCATGAATTTCTCATTTTTATGAAAGCTCCATGATTTGGTGGTAGTTCCCAAACAAACCCATTGATCTTTTTTGGCATTTTCCATGACAATACCATGATTTTTAGCATTTTCCATAAATGTTTTCAGTGTTTGCTAATGACAGACCCATTATGTTGTGCCTCACCACCAAGATGTGCTTGGTTCCCAGTTAGCCCCAGTGTGTGATTCTGGTGCTTTCACATACACCCTGGTCTTCCAGATGACAGCTCAATGTGCTGCCTCCTGCTATTAGACCAGCCTAACAATTTTTAAAAAATTTAAATCTTTGCTAAGGTACTCGTTTAAAAATATGTCAAAACAGATGTAATATGTTGCACACACAATGAATCCATAATGTTTTGTGACTTTTACAAATATTTCTTTAATTTTGACCATGAACATATGCAAAATTTATTTTCAGGGCACCCAATTCAGCAGGCTCGGGGCGCCTTCCAAGGGTAGGAGGAAAAATAAATTCACAGTAATATCTATACAGTATGTGTATATGTATGTATGTATGTGTGTGTATATATATACACACACACACTGTATATTATGGTAGCACGGTAGTGCTACCATAGTTAGGGTTGAGGAGCCATTTACATGTTAAACCTAAAATTTTGCACCTTAATAACTTTGCAACTGTTCAACGGATTTGCCTGAAATTTGGAATACATAATCAAGACCCGTGCACATTGGGATCTACCAAGTTTCATACCGGTTGGATATATGGCTGAGGAGTTATTAAGCATGATCTGCACGCACATTTACACTTTTTTGGAATTCTATGATCGTCTCTACAGGTTGCATGGTTTGCGCAACCAGTCCAAAATCTTCAGGGAACATGCGGCCGGGGTCCCCAATGTGCCTTTTGAAGATTTCGTGAAAAAATATTAAACGGTTCAAAAGTTATTCAAAAAACAAGTTCCCATTATAAGTCAATGGGAAAAGTTAACAAAAAGTTCGACAGTGTCGCAAATGCAGTTTTTACTTTCGCAAATGGCCCTTTTACTGTTGCAAATCTGCCATTTTGTTTTCAGTTGGTGATCAGAAAAATGCTTGGCATTTAAATTTGGGACCCTCTAGCAACCTAATTCTTTTTGCATTCACCTAGTCAGACCCTGCAGATGCTAGCCATGTCTTTATTTTGAGGTAAAATATCCCAGAAATATGTTTTTCAAATTTCTGGAAAAAGTACTTTCACAAAGTACTTTTGCACTTGCGACACTGTCAAATGAATTTGTGAAAGCTTTCGCAAAGTTCGACTGAACTTTTCTAGGCTGTGGGAAAATGACAGCAATTCTTTGGCACCCTGCTGCAAAAGAACGGTTTGGTGTTTTGGCCTGAAATTTGGAGGAATCGCAGCCGACATCTCACAGATGTGCCTTTCAGTATTTTGTTGAAAAAATATTACACGGCGGCAAAGTTACGGCACTCCAAAGTTGGTGCTTTTTCCCATAGGATAACATTACGGCATCCGACGCGTTACAGGAATCCTTTGGCGCCCTGCTGCAAAATAACGGTTTGGTCTTTTGGGCTGAAATTTGGAGGGAAGACAGCCAACATCCCACAGATGTGCCTTTCAATGGTTTGGTGAAAAATATTACAGGGAGGCAAAGTTATGGCACTCGAACTTCTCTTTTTCCCATAGGATAACATTACAGCTTTTTGCCATGCCTTTCAGGGCCCGTATCTCGGAAACGGTGAGAGATACGGACTTTTCGTTGGAAAAACACTTAGCCCCCTACCAAGGGCTAAGTACAAAACTAGCCAGGATAGTGATAATTCATATGACTTTTACATTTTTTTCTATGTCGTATGGTTCCTGAGATATAAGCAATTTACTATTCCAAGTCCTCATTTTGTGTTCCGAGAGCCATTATTTTGCATACATTCTTTGTACTCACCATCTTTCTGTATGCAGCTTTTGGGGAAAATTATTGTGTGCGTTTCCATAACTCTTACCCTTAACACTTCTGCTTCTGGTTCTGTACCTGTTTCAGTTACTTTTCCTATCTACGCCACCTTGTGAGTTACCCTTTGCATTTTCATTTGCGCTTCTGTTTCTGTAATTTTAACCATTTGTGTCTACAGTACTGTTTATCTTTGTGTTTCGCTTTGTGTCACTATGCGCATTACCATTTCTGTTTCTGGGCACTGTGTTACTATGTGACAAGAAGGGCCCCGAGCTCCCATCACTGGTCCTGTCGCTGTATTGCATTCACTATTTCTCAGTACTGCTTATCTTTGTGTTTCGCTTTGTGTCACCATACGCATTACCATTTCTGTTTCTGGGCACTGTGTTAGTATGTGTGAAGATGGCCCCGCACTCCCACCGCGACATTACATTCACTATTTCTCATTATCATTCTCAAAAAGAAGGGAAATTAGAGGCAAAAAACTCAGTTTAATGCATCAGTTAGGGTTGTTCCACAGCGACAAAAGTGAGGAAATTTGGTGTTAGGGTTGAAAACCCCTTGGACCCCAGCCCACCCCAACCAGCATCAGGGTGCGCATTGAGATGGTAGTTAACTCTGCACCCATTCTCCTATCTTCTGCTTCTTTACACATGTGATGGGGTGAGAGTTAAGGCCGATGACCCCAACGCACCCTGATGCCGGGTTGGTGGTCCATGGGGGTTTTCAACCTAACACCGAATTTCTCACTTTGTCCTCTGTGGAACAACCCTAACTGATGCATTAAACAGAGTTTTTTGCCTTCAATATATATATATATATATATATATATATATATATTTATACCACTGGGGTGAGCTTTCTCAGTAGGATAACCTGTGTTATTTCCACTGCAGTGAGGATAAATCCTGATGACATCAGCAGAGTGAGGATGTCAACATTTATCCATACTCTGCTGATGTCACCAGAGTGAGGATAAATGCACTGCAGCTTGCATTCTAAAGGAAACTGCTTCAGAAAAAGTTTATCTTTCTCACTGAAGCTGCAACTGACTCAATTAGCTTTGCAAAAGACTCTCACCCATTTCCCATTGTGTTTCTAACATTGCTAGCCCATTACTGTGCTGATCTCAGCTTCAAAACAACCTGAATTCCAAATGAGTCTTTCACAAAGCAGGTTCTGTTTCTCAGTGCTACCTGCAGCAGTTTCTTTTTTACTGAGCCTCTGACTCACTCAATAAGCTTTGAAAAACATACTCACCTGTGTTTCTGACTTTCAGTCCATTCAGAACACACACACACTGACAGCACACACAGAATGAGCAGGAAACACATAGACTCAGAAAAAATGTTCCTGCAGCTCTCTCCTCTGTGGTATAAATTGCACACATGATGGGCAGATCATGGCATATGGAAAATATTCTCACTCCTGCCTTTTGAGCTGTGTATTTCCACTCATGCCTTCGGCACTCGTGAGAATACACAGCTCACTCTGCAGGAGTGAGAATATTTTCCATATCCCACTCCTGCCCATCATGTATCCCACATATATATATATATATATATTTATACAACGTATGTTTTGGGATAAATACGAGGATAAAAAATGATATCTAGACTGCCCAGTGAAGATAACATTGTTATCTTCATGTTCCTATACGTCATACATTTATCTCCACATTCCTATATGTCATCCTGATGAAAGTGAAAGTGTTTCACTTTTCATCACACACCTGTCTCTCTTTCCTCTGTCCCTGTACAAGTAACCCCCAAAAAAAAAAAAACACACATCTCTTCCATCTGGTTGATCCTGCCTACATCTTAACACAAATAATTAAATTTAAACATATCTGGTTGATCTTGCGACTTCCTTTCACCCATCTTCAAGTTTAGTGCACCGTGACCGATCAGAACGCATTGAAATGTGCGTGACCGAGCGCAACAATATTGAAATCTCAGTTACTGTCAATTATAGAGCCTGTGCTGTAAATTGCTCAAAAACTGTGACCCTTTCCTAATATTGGCTATATTTTAACAGAAGAAGCTGCCGACAACAGTAAGAGAAGAGCGAGTGAGTCGGCAGCTTCAGAACAGCAGACGAAAGCGCAAGTGTCAGTTGCCATAGCAACACATGCTCGCACTGATGATGATGGAGCTGCACCATTGTCTGCTGCAAGGAAAAGTGCAGCCAGGGTGCAGGGCAGTGGTGGAAAAAGGAGACAAAGAGAATAATAATGTTCCATTTTGTACGAGATGTTAAACCCAAGTCTGTCTGCCCATCTCTGAAGGCTGTCTTATAAATCTTATAAAACGGGACATGAAAATCCTGTAACCTTATTGTCCAAAATATGCCACATGACTTGATTATTTTCTGGCAACCACACACCTCCCTTGAACTACATATTTTGTAACCAATAAAAGCCCATTTTATAAGTGGGATAATACACTCATAATCATAATAATGCACTTTTCAGGTGGCTGTAGCACTTGGCAACGCTTTGTGCCTAGCCAGAAGCATGCATCAGTTTCTTATAATGGCACACCCTGTGATGTGTTATCCCTTACATATGGCACTTATTGTAAGAGTAAGAGGCTTTTTAATTTTCATTTGATTTCATTTTCCCACACCAGGATACTCTCATTTAGGTGTAGCGCCTACTTTTCTATAGGGTCATGAGGTCAAGCTACAGCAACAGGGTTGTTACTTAAATTATTGGGCTAGCTAAACAAGGAAATGGGTTAACCAAGCAATAAAACAAATTATTACTTATGTATGTATTTACAAAAGCAGTACAAAGATTGTTATGATAATTCCAATACATGGGAATAAGGATGGATTAACATATAGCAGGTAGTACAAACAGACTACTAGGGCATACCAGAGGATTGGGGGACAGGAGTAAGAAAAGATGTTGGGAGACATAAGGACTTTGGAGGTTCCATGACAGGACATCTTTGAATGGACAGTAGGACCACAGAATGTTCATGGTCAAGACAGAGTAGTGGTGATCACACATTTTGTATTTTCAGTAAGAATCTATGATCTTGTGACTACTGTATGCTGGGTGAGGGAGTGAATTATCTTCCCAATTAACACTGTGTATTTTCATGAGTTCAACCACTACCCCCACTAAAGCTTACCAGCTCTACAATGGATAAACCTTCAGCAGCAGAGCCTACAAAACTGGTGGTATCAAACCCAGGCTGTCCGTTGAAATGGATTTAATGTTGACTGTGTAGAGGCCAGAGGTTTCAAATTTGATTACAGTAGTACACTGCAGTGGCAGACGGTGAGGCACGGAGTATGAAGGCCAAGGTCTACAGCAATTCTCATCTTGCAAAATACTGTGCAAAATCAATTTTAATGTTACAGGGGAAAAGCAACTTCCTATCAGTTTTATATTTCAAATACAAATTCTATTTCCTACAGTACAGCAGACTGTCAGATCCTGCTTACCTCAGCATAAAAACCCTGGTGTGTGCTGGAACTGGTCTTTAGCCAGCCACTCAGCTGTGTAACATGATTAGAAATGTGTATGCTGAGTTGTTGTTAGAACTTAAAAGCATTCTGGCCCAGTTACATGCACCTTTAACTAGCCTAGCAACATTTAGCTAGCCTTGTGGAGCATTTGCTTGAAATGCTCAGATGCTGCTAGCTTACTGATGATGTTGTCTTGCAAGTGTAGTATAGGAAATCTGAAACCACCCATACCCCCATAATGCGAAGCATCGTATGTCATATATGTCTACTTTAACACATGTTAACGGCAGCGATTATGGCAAAAATGTGTAATCATGGGCTGGCGGTATAGCCTAGAGGTCAGAGGAATGAGGCGTGAATGAGCTTGATACATCTAGCAGACCAGACCTGAGTTTGATTCTCACAACCTCCACTTGCATACTGTGTGACTCTGAGCAAGTCACTTAACTGCCCAGTGCTCCCAGGTCACCCCTGAAAACAGGCACGTGTGCCTAGTGGGCCTTACCTTGTTACCAAAGACTAAAAAAAACAAAAACAAATGTAGGAACTAAGAAAAGGGAGGAGCTGCTGCATCACTGTACAATATATAACAAGGGGAGAGAATACATCGTCGATCCGTTTGCACAACAAAGCACTACCACGCGTGAAGTTGGCAACCCAGATTCAGGAATAAGCTCAATTCATCAGAGAGCCATATGTGGGAGGAGGACTGAGCATCTTAGAGGATGCTTTCCTCATCAAGGAGGAAGAGCTCCCAAAGTCTGCTACAGTGCCACCACCTGGGTGAACAGGTGGCAGTACAAGCAGAGATGGTAGTCAGAGAGGGCGAATGCAGACAGAGCCTGACGCACTGACACAGACTTCTGTGCACAGACACCAACAGCTCCAGCCAGTCACTGTGTTAGGGGAGGGAGAGTGCAAAAAACAAAGGATAAAAAAAACAGCTTAGACATAGTGACACCGGCTCCCACTCCACAAGTCCCACTCCAGTGACCTAGGCACCTACCTCCAGAACCAAGCTGGACCTCTGACAGGGTATGGCCCTCTTTGTGGGGGAGGGTAGGCCAGAGAGGAATCAGGAGGTAGGGGTGAGTCCAGGAGAAGGCAGGTGACTAATGAGGGCAGACTGGATTCTGAGGAGTAACAAAACAATAAAACAAAAGGGTTGAATACAGGCTGCAAACAGAAAAATATGTTGGAGAGACACTGTTAACCACTCCACATAGTAGGCCAATTTTGACCGTTATTATTATTATTCTTTCTCATTTTTCCCCACTTGGTTCCTCCCCTGCCTCCCACCCCAATGATCAGGACTGGCATGACTGGTACTTTATGGTCGTCTAGCAAAGGGTGTGTGAACGCTGGTCAGCCCTGATTGTTGGCGCTGCCATGACTGCACTCCTCCTCTGATCACTAGGACTAGTGAGTGACTGACTTCACAGCTGATACTGAGGGTACTTTGTGGTTATCCCTAAAAGGCTGTGTGAACTAGGGCTACTCAGAATCAGAGTCATGGAAGGGGATTTGCTGGATTTCGA
The DNA here is from genome assembly GCA_016271365.2 of Neoceratodus forsteri. Taxonomy (NCBI): domain Eukaryota; kingdom Metazoa; phylum Chordata; order Ceratodontiformes; family Ceratodontidae; genus Neoceratodus; species Neoceratodus forsteri. Next base: position 1,009,263,407 of record CM057452.1, on the reverse strand, counting down.
CCTGATTTTCGGAATTAGGATATTTGGAATTGCTGTATGAAAATTCTGATTCCAAAATAAAAGACTAAAACATGTTTTTGCATAGGCAATTATGATTTAGTAATTAGGATTAAATTAGGATTACATATAGGATAGTGTATGGGAGCCCATACACAACCACGTTATTCTAATACCGAGTGGTTTCCAGTGATGATGAGGACCTCGAGAGCGAAGCTCGAGAGGTCCCTATTGTCACTGGAAACCACAAGTTATTAGAATAGCTGGTTGTGTATGGAGACTCCCATACACTTTTCTATATAGTGTATGGCCCCCAAAAAGAAGTATTCTTACTTTAGTTTTTCTCTGTGATCAGTCCTTGCCACCGGATGCTCCCTTCTCATTTTGCCGCTCACCGAGTCGGCTCGAACATGCAGCTCATCAACTGCCCCCTATCCAATGAACAGCGTTGTTTGGGGATGGTTGTATTGTGATGTTCTCACTAACGCAGAACAAAAAGTCATTCTGCGTTAGTGAGGATGTCACTACTGAAGCAGAACGACTTTTTGTGGTGTATGGATTTCCATACACAATCGCATTCCACCATACACTATAATCAAATTCCGAGGTTCTTTTTGGAATCAGAATAGTAATCAGATTCAGAATCAGAAATTCTTAAATTCCTAAAATGTCCCATGGGATTGGGAATCAGCAAATTTCCATATCATTAACAGTGGTAAACCCATTCCCTCCCTGGGAGCTGAGCACTTTGCCTCTATTGGGGAATCCACAGTGTGTCATGCTGCCACTACACCGTGGGACTGGTTTCAATGCTGAAATTTTAAACGTGTGTGTGTGTGTCAGACATACTATCTTGAACTAGTGTTTTCCCTAAAGCACTTAAGAATGAGGGGTCCTTATTCTTTTCATTTTTAGCCCCATTGTTTTTGAAGCATCCCATCCTTCTAGCAGATTTCTGGAGGAACCCTTTGGTTCCCAGTCATGTTGCAGGTTTCACAATTATGGCACCACAGAGACCAAGAGAGGAAAAGAAAAGTACAGAGAGAGAAAAACAGAGGAGTCTACAAAATGAATGAGAAATGAGAGAAATCAGAGGAGAGAGAATGGAAGGCACACGTCATGTCTGTTGCTCATCAAATGCCCCTATCCTTTTATTTATTGCCCCCTTGGGGAACACTGGTTGAACAATAAATTACATTTTTTTTTATTTATGTACTTTAAATATCTGACCTGGAGGGCACGTGGGGCCAAGACTCATTTCCAGGAGTGTTCTGGAAAAAGAGGAGGGGTTTACAAGCAACTGAAGTAGCATAGAAAAATATACAATAAACATTGTAAAAGAGGAGTACAGTATGCTGAGAGGAACAATTGTTTTCACCCCTTGGACTGTACAAATCAAAGCAACAAAAACTTGACACAGTCAGATATGGAGTACAGACAGGTGTACAAAAATGAATGGCACAGTGGCATAATAGAATTGAACAAGGGAACTGGGGCAAGCTGCCCTCTAGTAGCAGTCATCAATGGGCAGGAGGGGGGCAGAAGGATGGGAGGAGGAAACGGAGAGGCAGGATAGGGCGATAGGTACAGGAACAGATATGAGTGATGTGGTTACAGAATGATACGTTAAGGGGAAAAACAGTTGATTGAAGGGAGAGATGGAGGTTCAGATATGCCATGGTAATCACAATGAGAAAGCAGCATGGCCATCCAAGGTGTTAAGACAGAGATCAACAGTGTCAGTGACTCAGTAGGTAGCATGCTCTGGGTGTGGAAAATCGGAAGGTTGTGTGTTCCAGCCCCACACCAGGTACTAGGGGTAATCCCCTAACTGACACTGTCATGCAGTAAAAAGGGGGGTGCTGCAATGTAAAGGTGCTGTCCTTTGTCAATCCCATGGCATATATTGAAGAAGAGTAGGGGAGTATGGTAGAGATATTTACGTTACTAGTTTTTTTTTTTTTTTTTTAAAGAGGGAGGATGTTAGTGAGGAAGCGGTGCCACCTTGGCAAGGCCTTCCACCCTTCGACACCGAAAAAGCCTAATTGATGTTAATAGAGATCCTTGTTAAATTTTATTAAATATTTACTTAACTTTCTATTGTCTTCTGTCTGTCTGTCCTGTTCTTCTGCATTGTTCCTGGGACCCCTTCTTTCTTCTGGGCTCTTTTCTGACCTGTTCCCATTTGTAGCACTTTTAGCCTCCTTGACATTTTCTTCTGTTTCTTTCTGTTTTGTTTGGGCCTAATAACCCTGGGCTAGCATCAGCAGCGGTCCTAGTGATTTCAGGGCCCTGTGCAAACTCCCTTGGTGGGGACCATATTAGGAGCTAGGCAGCGCCAAGAAACAGCCTCATCCCTGTAATGACCTCCTCATATCTTCCAGTTCAGCTAGGTTTTTTGCAGATCTTATCTCCTTAGTCCACTCCTTTGAAACTATAGCTGTCAGGGCTAGGACTACACAGACACTTTGGTAGCAAGGGGCTGCCCATGATAATGTCCCTCATCTGTGTATATATAAGTGTCAGTGGCCATATCACTCCTCAGTTCTTTTACTGCCGTCGGTCATCCTCGTTGGACCTGTTGAAGGAAATTCCATCAACCTAGCCATTGTTGGTTGTTCTTTTAATTTACTAAAGTGTTATTTCGTTGTCTCTGCATGCAGCCAAAACTGAAAGAGCCTTCGTTTAGGTTTTGTAAGTATGGAGAGAAAATTAACAAAGAAGACACGCACATGGTCTGCATGTGCTGTTTGGGCCAATCTCACAATGAAAGGACCTGTGAGATTTGCCAGAGCTTCAACCAGGCTACAAGGCTATGCTACAAGAAAGCTCTAGAAAATGTCCTTCTCCTACAAACTTTGAAAGCCATGAAGAAGAAGCAGGGCCCGAAGTCTGTCGCTTTCACTGTCAGCTGAGAAGCAGTCACTGACATTACAGAATCTGGATATGGGGACGGTCATCATCATGGCCCTCCTCGACTTCTGGTCACAAGTAGAAACACAGAGATAAACAAAGATCTGAGGCCGGTGAAGTCCTGGTCACTACTCAGACAAGGCAACTATTGCATCATCGTCCACTCTGGCAGCAGTGACTACAGCCCTTCTGACCATCAATGAGACACCAGGGTCGGGGCTTGGCTTAGGCGCTGCTGTACCTACTATGGATAGTGGGATGCCACCATCTTCGGACCAAGGCCTGTCAACAGAAGTAATCCTTTTTTTTTTTTTTTTAAATATCAGTTTTATTAGTTTTTCTAAAAGAACAAATACAGTGACTGTTCAGCACAAAGCTACACCAAGAAAACACCTTGTAACAAGAAAATGGAACAGTTTCTAAGAACACCTTATTACATTAACACAGAACATTTTTTGAGAACTTCCCGGGATAATTCATTAACTTACAGTCCAAAAAAAGAAAAACACACAGGGACCAGACAGATACCCCCCTCAAAATGAGGCATCATGGGTCACAATTCTAACTCTTGCGTACTAACACCAGGCATGACCATAGCCGAGTGTTAGGAAGTTTTATCATGTACCTTTTGATCAGAAGGTTACTCTGTATGAGTTTTTCTGCTTCACTGGATTGGCATCCACCTGTCTGGCTGGGTCATAATCTAAGTGTCCCTTGCCAAGACCTCCAAAATTGATATACCCTCCCATTCACTTAAAAAATTCATTAAAAGGGAGCCACCTTGCAGTAAATTTCTCCTTATGCAAGTGGAGATGAGCTGTTATTCTTTCCATTTCTTTAATTTGTACACATTAAGTCAGCCATTGGGATTCATTTGGGTCTTTTCTGATAGCCACCTCTGGGTTTTTGCTTTGGCCTCTGCCACTGTCAGAACATTGAAAAGGTATTTTCCTCTTGGACTCTGAACCCCCTCTAGGACTCTCCCGAGCACCAAAGTGTCATGTGTCATATGTAAGGATGGTAACCCCAAGTCTAGGCTGAATATACAGCTTAACTGGGAGGCAGAGCTAGGTCAAACACTCCCTGAAAAAGCTTGGGTTCAGATTTGGGAGCAGGCAAATAGAACTATGGCCTCTCCAACATGACAAGAATTCAGGTGGCAAGTGATCACTAAGTTCTTTAAAACATTTAATGGAATTCTTGGAGGTGCTGTGCTCACCACCATTGCAATTCAACCTGTATTACCCTACATTAGAAGATGCTGCCTTTGCTGCATGGTACAGACCAGACTCATTGCCTACAGCACCTAGAAAGGCTGATAAGCAGTATCCTGCACCATCTGCTAAGCCTTATTGTTCTAATCAGTCACAAATGAACTCTGTTGTCATCATGGCTGCTCGAGATAGGTTCAGGGCACCTAAACACACGCGTATCTTGCCTCCTGATAAAGAATCTAGGAAGCTGGATGTGATGGGCAAGCATACGTATGCTGTGCCTCACTGGGCCTTAGAATTGCAAACTACCAGGCCCACATGATAAAAATATCAGAACAGCCTGTGGAAAGCTGCTTGTACTGCAGCCCAGGCTTTGCCAGATGGTTCTTCCAAGAATGAGTTACTTTAAACATTATCTTCTGGTGCTGAAGTGGGCAAACATTTGCTGTGTTAAGCTTATAATGTATCTGGTGCTTCTGCCAGAGCTCACCATGCTAGGATGCGATAAAATTGCATTTATTATATAAGAAATACAAACAGACCACTTCTCAGTGCAGCTAAGCCCCTGACAGGCATATTTTAAATCAAGGATGAAAATGAGAAAGGAAAAGTGAGGCCCACCGGGGAACTGAACCCAGACCATGTGAGCCCAATGCTTAATGTTTAGAGCACTGGAACAGTATTACCACAGGTCTGGATTCAATTCCCATTGGGCCACACGTTTCCTTTCTCATTTCCATCCTTGATTTATTATATATAGAATGTATGAGAAGATAGTTTTGCCTAGGTAACAATGAACATGTACCCTCAGCATACACACACGCTAGCGTGGAATGGTGCTACTAGTTTGTTGTTACCTGAGCAAGCTGTGCTACTTGTGCGCTTTTTATATAATAAATGCAATTTTATCATATCCTAGCACTGGAGATTGCGTATCCTGAATGTTGAGCCGTGTCTTCTGTTTTTCTTCTGCCAGAGCTGCTGCTTCCGGCATTTGTATAAGTAGACATTCTTAGCTTAGAGTTGTAGGATTTGCCAATAAAGTGCAACAGGCAGTTCTGAATGCTCCATTTAGTGGCACAGAACTCTTTGGCCATGATGTTTAAGAGCCATAAGTGACCTTTAGAACTCAAACATGACTCTAAGATCTGTCAAGTCTCTGTATCCCAGTCCTGCTAAGGGGGGCTGCTTTTGTCAGCCTGCTTCCATAGGTGGCCATGCCTCCCATCAGCAAGGCTGAGGTAAGATAAGTGGTACCGTGCTGGGTCCCCTCCCACAGGTGCCATACAAAAGCACTCAAAGCAATTGGTACTAGTGGCACTGCCCCCACTGGTTCCACATGACTATCTTCTGGATACACCTCTGCTGTTACCTCCTGGGGTGGTTGTTGGGGGCAGACTCTCCCTGCATCTGAAACAGTGATGAAAGGTTACTACAGACAAGTGGGTCCTGGTGATAATTGCAAAGGGGCAGACCTAGAGCTGTTAGAGACCCCTCCAGATCATCTTCTGCTTCCATCCTGTTAACTTCTGATCCTTTTGTCTCTTCTGAAGGAAGTTCGGTCATCATTCAAAAAATGTGCTATATAACCAGTTTGTTCTCAAAGACTGCAGTACATAGGGGCAGTCTTGGACACAGAATAGGGATGTGCTTTCCTGCCACAGGACAGAGCAGACAGTCTGATTGCCCAAGCACAGTAGGTATACAGGAGTCACTGTGTCTCTGCAAGAACAATGTTAAGGCTCCTGGGCCTTAATGCTGCGGCCATAGTGGCTGTACCACTGGCCTGCCTCCATATGAAAATCTCTCAGTGGACACTCAGTGTTCAGTGGGATCAGTTGACAGATAAGCTGGAACAGAGGGTTCTTGTCATGTCTCTGCTTCACAGAGCATTGCTGTGGTCGATGGATCACGAAAACCTATTAAAGGGCATTCCATTCCTTGTACCATCTCCTGTACATATCCTCACCATGGATGCCTTGGGGTTAGCTTGAGTGCTCATCTTGGCCCTTACCAGATGCAGGGGTCATGGAACAAAATGGAGGCCAAGCTGCATATAAATGTCCTGGAAATGAGGGCGGTCTTGTACAGCCTTCAGGCATTTCAGGAGCATCTTTGTCCCAGTCTGCTCTTAATCCAGACAGAGATCACCAGGGTGATGCATTATATCAACAAACAAGAGGGCACTCACTGCTAGCACCTGTGCAGGGTAGCAGTGAGAGTATGGTATTGGGCTCTGTCCCATGGTCAACAGCTATCAGCTGCACATTTCCCAGGTCTCCAGAATGTCTCAGCAGACAGGCTAAGTAGGTCACTGTCCAGGATTCACAAATGGGAACTGCTGACCTCAGTGGTGAACAACCTCTTTACAAGATGGGATCATCCAGAGTGGCACCTTTTTGTGTCCCTACACAACGTAAAACTGTTGTGTTTCTGCTCGCTCACTCCATTGAATGGAGTTTGTTTTGGAGGGGGGGGGGACACATTTTCCCTCTCTTGGAAAGGGAAATTCCTGTTTGTATTTCCCCCAGTTCCTCTAATACAGTGGATGCTGCTCACACTGCAGATGGAGGGTTCCACTCTCATCCTCATTGCTCCCTTATGGCCTTGCCCAATATGGTTTCACTTCTACAACAGATGGCAGTGGAACCTCCAGTCCCTCTACCTCTGTGTAGGTGTCTGTTGTCACAAGACTAGGTATTCCTGGTCCATCAGGACCAGAAGTCCTACAGCTGCATGCATGGTTCCCGAAGACACAGCCATTGCATGTTTTGGGGTATCCTCCAAGGTTGCTGATTTTCTGATTGCAGCTAGAAAGCCTTCTACCAGATATACTTAAACCTTGAAATGGAAGTGGTTCACTCTGTTTGGCTGCTTCCAAGAATTTGGACTCATTTACATGTCCTGTAAATGTTGTCTTGGAATACCTTCTGTCTTTGTCAGACTCTGGCTTACAGTATTCCTCACTTAAGGTGCATCTGACCACTATATCAGCTTTCCATGCTCCTGTTAAAGGTCATACGGTTGCCAAATTAGAGGTGTCCCATATATTTCTGAGAGGTGACCTCCATATGAAACCTCCTATATGTAATTCAGTCCTACTCTTGGACTTGAATTATGTGATTGAGAAACTGATGTTGGCTCCTTTTGAGCCAGCTACGTATTGTGGCTCATGTTTCCTATCATGTAAAACATTATTTTTAGTTGCAATCACTTCTGCTCAAAGGATTTCTGAGCTTCAGGCTGTAATGTGTGAGCCTCCTTATTTGATTTTTCACAAAGACAGAGTTTTTTTTGTGTACAAGTCCTAAGTTTTTACTGAAGAGCGTATCAGAATTTACACTGAATCAGATGATACACCTTCCTGTTTGTTACCCTGAACATGCTAATCAGGGCGAGGCATTGCTCCTTACTTTGGATGTACATAGAATACTCAGATACAGTGTTACCCACTCCAGGGGCTGTATAAAGTCCTTTCAGATTTCTGTTTTGTTCTCCCCTGGGAAAGAGGGTGCCCCTGTGTCTAAAAAGTGCCTGTCCAGATGGCTGGCACGATGTATTACATTTTGTTACAGAAAATGAAAGGATGCAATTAAGTAGGTGGCTAGACAATGTAGATAGGAGCCAAGCAAAAGACAAGGCACTTGTAGAACAGCAGACATCTTGGTTTCCCGGTCACCACATACAGACAGGAAGCAACCCATTATTGCAAAGGTTAATTTCTTTTATTTAGAAAACACTAGAAATACAAACTATCGTGGCGTTCAAAAGTGCAGCAGGTACGTAGGTCCACCCCCTCCCTCACTGACCAACCAAATGTTTTCACACTTCACACTTTGTCAAGGTTGAATGGGTGTTAGTCAAGGTGTGCTATTTAAAATCATGTGCTTAAAGTGACAGTGCATATATGAACATAAAGTATATGCAATAACATGTGCAAACAAAACAGTGTCTTGAAATAAATGTAAGAAGCACTCATAAATACGTATCTAACCCATACAAGCAGGCTTAAAAAGGAAAACTTTTTTTATATTTAAAAAAAAGATATTTCATCAAAATAGTTATATGGACTACATCATAAGCAAATTTTCTTTAGCTATCCTATGTTACCTAATTTCATTTTAACATCCGATAACCACGAGAATAACATTTTTAACAACATTTTTTGTTGGTTAGGATAAGAAAATCTATAGTAGTTGATATAGACAAATAGAACCTCCTATATAGAAGAATATAAAGAAGCAGACAAAAGAAATAGTAACAAGGAGATTGGAGAGAAAAAAAAGGAGATTGGGGGGAAAAAAGGGGGGAGGAAGAAAAGGAAAGGGGAAACAGTCAGATAAAAATAACTTTTTCTATTCGGTTTATTAACATCTTGACATTTTTGACCCAGTAAATGTACAGGCAAAAAAATCTGTGCAGCATTCTACAGATAAGGTGCCAGTTGAAAAGTTTCAAGTCCAGGGAAATGATAGGATTGTAGTTTGTGTTGCCACAAAAAGTTTCTTTTTGGAGCAGTCTTATCCTGGTCTCCACCCCTAATCGACAGGGAACCTTTCTTTATTATTTGGAACAGGAAAGTACAGTATGTTCTTTCCCATTCTTGACATATGCTGTGATAATGCACTTATATCATCCCCCTTCTGGATATTGCTTGTATGTTGTCCAATGCGTTCTTTTATTTTTTGAGTAGTTTTGCCTACATAGAAACACTTGCATTTTTTTTGTAAGAAGCCGGATAAACCACATTAGTGGTACTGCAGTTTCCAAAGTCCAAAATATCATATTTACATGTTGTCATTGGATTCTCAAAGGAACTACCAGTCTGGATGAACTGGCAAAACTGGCAATTCCCACATTTAAAGGTTCCATTAGGCAAGGGTGCAATAATACATTGTTGATTTGTGGGTCTTTCCCAGTACGTGCTTGTATATCACTATCACACTCTGGCTGTTTAGGCTCATCTTCATCTGTGAGGGGTATGTCAGGGACAACAACACTTTCTCTTGAATGAAACAGTTCATTTAACTCATCTAAATCACTTGCACTTTCTGGTTCACTAGCATGTTCAGTGGGTTTAGTACTTGGTTCAGTTAACTCTACCAGACAAAGAGAATCATTGATTTCAGAGCTTAGGATATTTGCATCACTTACTGGAGGCTCAGGCATACCCGATAAATTGGGATTGCTAGAAACCAGCTATGAACAGAAGAAGGGAATCCCTGAAACAATCTAGCAAGTTAAGATGATTTATAGAGGGCAGTGCAAAACTCCTCATCACTTTCAGAATTAACATCATGGACAGTTTCTGTATCATTTACAGGAGCAGCTGACTGGTTAGCAGAAGCTGGCAGACTAGGTGGCTTGTTATGGGCAGCAGACCTGGATACAGGACATCTAGGGGCCTCAGATTCTTGAACTTCATTCAGTACTATTTGACCAATAGGCAGAAGGTGATTTCTGTGAATTGTGTTTGTAACTCGAGTGTCCCCTTCTGGTCATACTTTGTAAACTGGGAGCTCATCCAACTTGGCAATCACAATTTAGGGAGTGTGACCCCAACAGTCAGCTATTTTATGCTTGCCTTGGAACCCGAGATTACAACATCAGCACATGGTCATTGGGCTGGAGTTCTTGTGCTTTGACATGCTTATCATGCCGAACTTTATTGGCCAAGTTTCGTTTTGCAGCCATAGTGTTAGCTAGCTGGTATGCATGGTTCAATTGTTCTTTTAGTTTTTTTTTTACATACTGGAGATAGCTTTCAGACCTGGTACCATCAGGAGAAACACCAAAACATACATCTACTAGAAAGCAAACTTCTCTGCCAAACATGAGGCTATATGGCGAGAAACCAGTGGTGTCATTTTTTGTACATTTATATATGTGAACCAAAGCACTGATCTGTTGACTCCATTTACTTTTGTCCCTTGGATCAAGTGTACCCAGCATATCAAGTAAGGTGCGATTAAATCTCTTTTGCTGTGGATCTCCTTGTGTGTGGTATGGAATAGTTCTAGATTTTCTGACACCCCAGAGAGATAACAGTTCTTTGATTAATCAACTTTCAAAATCTCTGCCCTGGTCAGAATGTTTATTTTTTATTTATTCTTTCGGAGAGACCTTTGAGCTTAAGCTCTTTTACAAAGGTTCCACATCAGGGTGGACAAGTAGGACAATACACAATACAATGGTTACAGAGATCCTTCACAACTGGCATACAAGAGCAGATTACAACAGAGTTGGTCAAATTATGAACAAGGATTATAACAGAACTAGAAGATTTTTAGTAACAGGATTAAATGCACCAGTTTTTTTTTTAACCCCCCCCACACACACCCTACCCACAGCGGCCTCCAGGATCAGTTGTTAGACTAAAGTTGATAAGTCTGATAGGTGGTTCGGAGATTACTCCAATGTTAGCGGGCTAGTTGTAAATAAACCCGAAGGAAGGGGTTTGAATTACTCCCAGAGGGCGGGAAGAGGGAGCAGTGGGATGGGGTGCAATGGGGGTGGTGGTGGTGGGAGCAGCACAAGATGCCTTGTCTAGTTGGGGGTGGGGAGGGGGAAATGTGGAGAGGCATAATTGCATACAGATAAGAGCTAATACGAGTAGCTTACTTATGCACTAGGTTGGGCTGGGAAAGGGACAGGGTTCTTTAGGTAGCCCCACTTGGGTGAGACCTAGGTTGAAAGTCAAGATTATCAGGTGACTCCTGTGCTGCAGGTGCACTTTGCGCATGACATGAGATGCTGTTTGAGGTCCACCTTGAATTGAGATAATCTCTTTGTTTGTAAAGTCTTAGAGAGTTCATTTAACCAGTAGGGGGCCTGGTAAGCAAAGGCGTGATGCCCAAGAGAGGTGCGGTGGAATGGGATAGACAGTGCTCCATTCTTCTTTCCTCTGGTGAGGTGAGGTATTGGAGAGGCCCCAAGCAGGTTTCCTATGCAGGGTGGGGATTTACCGAGGAGTGCCTTCTTTGCAAGGAGACAGGTCTGGTATTTGATCCTGTCTTTTAGGTTGAGCCAGTTTGTACGCTCATACAAGGCACAAGTGTGAGTGTATTTATCTGCGGACAGGGTGAGGCGACATGCCTTATTCAGTGCCATTTGGATCCTGTATGTATGTATGTAGAATGTATGCAATGAGGCACACCACAATGTACAAAGAACTTCTCCACTATAATTTTAGCAACTGTAGAGGCCCTTTGGTCCTTGGAGGGATAGGCCTGAGCATACCTTGTAAAATGGTCAGTGACAACCAAGACGTTTGAAATATTTCTTGTGCCTAGCTCCAGACTAAGAAAGTTTATGCACACAAGCTCAATTGGGGCACTATATTAGCCAGTGGGGCTGCTCTTTGTGGCTGGGCTTTCCTCTGTATACATCTGCTGCAGGCCTTGCAATATTGCTCAACATCGTGGCCCATTTTGGGCCAGTAGAAACATGACTGGACCAAGTCCATAGTTCTCTCACTCCCCAAGTGCCCCATGTCATTGTGCAGGGCTTTTAACACAATAGTCTTAAACTTGGATGGCAAGACCAGTTGTCTCTTAACCAGTTCACCTTGGGTATTGGTTATTTCTCTGTACAACAATTGCTCATGCAACTTGAGTCGGGGCCATTCACACAGCAACAAACCAGTAGTAGGATTAGTGGATCACATGGTAGAGAGATCATCTCCTGGTTTTTAAAACAGAAATCACTTTCCTCATCATAGAGCTGCAACTTTGTTCTCTCTGCAAGTTAGCTTTCATCAGCTGGAGCAAAGAACTTAAGTCCAGTGCAGTGAAATTATAGTAGGCTACTGGTACACAGGTATCTGGTGGTCCCAGGCACTCCACGAGGTGTTCAGCTCTGTCTAGAGGGGATGCCTCATCTTTGTCAAACTTGTGACACAATGCGTTCACTGATTGCTCAGAGCTATGCACCCATTTTTGATCTGAGGCAGGTCTAAGAGAAAGGGCATTTAGAAAGGGCATCTATGTCAATATGATTCAAGCCTGGGTGATACTGTACTGCATATGCATAAGTGAAAAGGGCTGACAGTCGTCTTTGCCCGGTGGCATCCTCACTTGGCCAAGGTCTGCACATACGTTAATGGGGTTATCAGTTTTTACTAGGATATTTGCAACATTTAAGTATTCATGGAATTGCTCTACTATGGCCCACTTGAGTGCTAGAAATTCTAGTTTGTGAACTGGGTAGCTCTTCTTGGAAGGTAACAAACTTCAGCTGGTAAAAGCAACTGGGCACATCCCTTCAGGGTACTCTTGATAAAGTACAGCTCCCTGGCCACTTAGGCTGGCATCTGTGTGGAGCACATACTGTTTGGAAGGGTTAGTATAGGCCAACACAGGAGCATGAGTTAATTGTAGATGACTTCTTCAAAAACAGCATCACAATCAGGGGTCCATCTTTGACCAAATGGTTCATGAGGCTTAAAATAGGTTTTCACAGTCTCTTTATCAGTGCCTTTCTTAAACTTCTTGCGAGTGGGTGAGTACCCTTGCGTTACATTCAACAGTACTATCTTGGTATAGTCTTTGACAAATCTACAGTAGTAACCACAAAATCCTAGGAATCTTTGCAGCTCTTTAAAGTTGTTGGGCTTTGGCCAATCTGTTAAAGCTTCCACCTTGCTAGGATCTGTTTGTATACCTTGGGGAGACATGATGTGACCCATGTACTTCACAGACCTCCAGAAAAACTGGCATTTGTCTATGGACAATTTTAAACTGAATTCCTCCAGCTGATCAAGTACTTTGAAAAGACGAGCTTCATGTTCTTCTAGTGTCTTTCCAAAAACAATGACGTCATCAAGATACACCAGGCATTCAAGAACATTCATGTCCATGAGTCTTTGAAATGTTATGGGCACACCCAAGATTCCCTGTGACGTTCTGAGAAACTCATAAAATCCCAAGGGACAAATGAACGTAGTCTTCTCCCTATCTTCAGAGACTCTTGGGATTTGACAGTACCCGCTGTGTAAATCTAGGACAGAAAACCACTTGCTCCCATTCAAGCAGTCCAATGCATCTTTTATGCGTGGTTTAGTGTACTGCTCTGGGACAGTTCTTTTATTTAGGGTTCTGTAGTCCGCACACATTCTTACTGCTCCATTTTTCTTCCTCACTACTACAATTGGGAATCATATGGACTGTGGGAATCCTGAATAATTCCTGCAGTTAACATGTCTTGCAGGTGACACCTCACATTGTCTATGTCAGCAGGCACTAATCTTCAGGATCTCTCACAAAATGGGTGTTCATCTTAAAGGCAAATGTGGTGCTCAGCACTCATGTCCCATTCTTCCTGAACAGGGCTGCTTCAGCTCACCCACGGTCGGCCGGCACCCAGCCAGCCACCGACCAAGACCAGGACACCCGCCTGCAGCTCCTTGGAAGCTGCTTGCCCTGAACAGGGCTGCTTCAGCTCACCACGATCGTCTGGCACCCAGCCAGCCACCGACCAAGACCAGGACACCCGCCTGCAGCTCCTTGGAAGCTGCTTGTCCCTGAACAGGGCTGCTTCAGCTCACTCACGGTCGGCCGGCACCCAGCCAGCCACCGACCAAGACCAGGACACCCGCCTGCAGCTCCTTGGAAGCTGCTTGTCCCTGAACAGGGCTGCTTCAGCTCACCCACGGTCGGCCGGCACCAGCCAGCCACCGACCAAGACCAGGACACCCGCCTGCAGCTCATTGGAAGCTGCTTGTCCCTGAACAGGGCTGCTTCAGCTCACCCACGGTCGGCCGGCACCCAGCCAGCCACCGACCAAGACCAGGACACCCGCCTGCAGCTCCTTGGAAGCTGCTTGCCCTGAACAGGGCTGCTTCCAGCTCAGCCACGGTCGGCCGGCACCCAGCCAGCCACTGACCAAGACCAGGACACCCGCCTGCAGCTCCTTCGAAGCTGCTTGCCCCTGAACAGGGCTGCTTCAGCTCACCCACGGTCGGCCGGCACCCAGCCAGCCACCGACCAAGACCAGGACACCTGCCTGCAGCTCCTTGGAAGCTGCTTGCCCCTGAACATGGCTGCTTCAGCTCACCCACGGTCGGCCGGCACCCAGCCAGCCACCGACCAAGACCAGGACACCGCCTGCAGCTCGCCCGAGCTGCGCCTGAACAGGGCTGCTTCAGCTCACCCACGGTCGGCCGGCACCCAGCCAGCCACCGACCAAGACCAGGACACCCGCCTGCAGCTCCTTGGAAGCTGCTTGCCCCTGAACAGGGCTACTTCAGCTCACCCATGGTCGGCCGGCACCCAGCTGACCAAGACCAGGACACCCGCCTGCAGCTCCTTGGAAGATACGGGACAGTGCAGCCAATCGGAACACGGGTGCTTCCAGCAAACCAACTCTGATTGGCCAGGAGTTTTCCCCTGCTATAGACACCTGGCACTTTGTTAGATTTTCGATAGAGCTAAGCACATTTCAACTGTGTTATTAGGAGTTTTTCAACTGTATTAGCTGGATTGTAATTTCTACTACTGTTTTAAAGTGCTTACACCTCTTCTGTCTGACTGCTCTTCCTGCAGCGCCCCATCCAAGCACTCTGCCTTGGTGCCGATAAGTCTAACTACCTTTTTTTTTTTTTTTTGGCTAGTTTTCCATTGGCAGGTTATACAGACCTGCCACTAGAGATTCTTGGTCTTCTACAGAAATCACTGTATTCACTGTATTGATTCGTGGGCAATATGGCCTACATTATCATTCTACTTCTTTCCCGGTGCTGCTACAAGAGGACTTGAGTCTGAAGGGTGGATGGCCACTAACTAAGCTGCTCCTGCTCTCCTTGTTCCCCTTTCTGCTGTATTTTCTCATCTAGGTTTTAAGTGAGTACCTAGGTGGGCAAATTTCTTGCCTAGAAAATATTGCACTAATACAAATCACGAGACCACTCAATCTGGGACCACGGCTCTCCTTATTGTGTTTTTATTGCTCCTAAGGTGCAGAGTTTTCAGCAATACAGTGCAATTCGAAGTACCTCAATGCAATTCAGTTCTCCAATGTACCTTATCAATACCTAATGTTATAACAGTCTACCGTGCAGACACTGTCATTCTCCTCTCCCCTTTTAGTCTACTCCCCCTTGCTACTGTCCTCACCTATGTCTACCCAAGCACTTACATTGATCACGATCAACTGTCATTACAGTGGTGCCGCCTCTTGCGCAGCACGATATGGGTTGCTGAGAAGAAATAAAAAAGCAGTCTCCATTCTTATAAGCTCCTTAAAGAAAGTTATACTTCTGCTTCTTCTCTGCTCAGGAAATGTGGAGCTCAACCCTGCCCCCCACAACTTACCTCGCCTATCGATTTTGCTGAGGCCACAGGTCTCAAAATGATGATGGTCTACATTTTAAGCCTGCCTAAAAAACTTGTACAGCTGCAAGCCTGGGCTGTACACGTTAACTCAGACCTTATCATAATAACTGAGTCATGGTTAAAAAAGACGAACACTGATCAACAAATATCACTGCAGGGCTACAATTTATTTAGAGCAGATAGAGAGTCTAGAGGCGGGGGTGTGGTTATCTACGCCAAATCTAAGTACTTGGTCACTAATATTAGTTGCAAATCTCTAGCCAAGGAATTTGAGTTAGTTTCGCTGAGCCTTCATCTCCCCTCCTCAGAATGTATCACTATCCTAGGTGGCTATAGACCCCCGTCTGGTGGTGATGAAGTCCTTAATCTTTTGAAATCCATGTTCGTAGATGCAAAAACTGAAACAATATTTCTAGGAGATCTAAATATGGATTGGCTGTCACCTAAATCACACGGCCTCAAATCTCTTTGTGACGAGCTAGGTCTTGGGCAATTAGTCAGTGAACCTGCTAGGAACAACACTCTAAATACTGCCAGCAGTTCATAGATACATAGATACATAGATACATAGACAGTGTCGGCAGATAAGGGCCTATGGCCCACCCAGTCTGCCCATTTGAGCTTGTAAGTTCAGTTTGTTTTCCTAGAAGTCTGTTGCCCCTTACCCCTGACCTCCAGAATTCCTTTATGTCTATCACATGCATTCTTAAATCCCGTGATTGTTTCAGCCCCCACCACTTCCTCTGACAGGGTGTTCCACTTGTCCACCACCCGTTCTGTGAAGAAATTCTTTCTTATGTTTCCTCTGAATCGTCCTCCCTCCAACTTCATCCCATGCCCTCTAGTCCTGGAACATCTTTTTCGCTTAAAAATAGTGTTTTCCTGCACCCTGTTCCTCCCTGAATTAGTTCCATTCTAGATGTGGTACTAACCACCCATCCACACAAAATATCTCATTTGGCAGTGTTTCACAACGACATGAGCGATCATGGAATTGTTGCTTGCATAAGATCTCATATTAAGGCCCGGCCGCAACCCATCTTTATAACAAAAAGATCTTTTCGCAAATTCAGTGCAGTAAACTTCCTATCTGACCTGAGCATGATCAGATGGAAAGATCTTTACCTAGCCAAAGATGTCAACAAGGCAGCTTGCATCCTTAATGACAAACTCACTACAATAATAAATAAGCATGCCCCTTTCATCAAAGTAAGGGTACGGAACAATTCCAACCCCTGGTTCACCTCGGATCTCAAGGCAGCCCTTATAGCTCGAGATAAGCTCTGGGCTAAAGCTAGACATTCCAAAGAATCTTCGGATTGGCAGGCCTTTAGAACAGCCAGGAATAACTGTGTGAAAAACTTCGCTCTGCTAAAGCTAACTATTATATTTCTACTCTCGAACAAGCTAAAGGTAACCCTCATAAAATATGGAAGACTATCAAAGCTATAGAAGGACGGCCCATGGCCCCCTCTGTCCCAACAAAGATAGTTGCAAGTGGCAAGATTGTGGAAAACAAGTCCCTAATCCTGGAGGAACTTAACTCCCACTTTGCCACAGCTGGATTAGCTTTTGACTCGTCATCTTATGCTGGTGCTGCGGTGAGCCAGCATACCCCTCCGCCACATCTAGTCCTGCACCCAGCCCCTTCCAACTGCGCAGATAACTTATAAAGAAGTAGAAGATTCTCTTCTTAATTTAGACACCAAAAAAAGCACAGGGGATGATGGCTTGGAACCCTTTTTCCTAAGGTCAGGCTACGCCCAACTCACTGCCCCAATTCTCCACATCTTCAATCTTTCCATTACATCTGCTACTGTGCCGTCCTGCTGGAAATCAGCACATATCCTCCCTCTATTTAAATCTGGTGACCCATGCGATGTAAACAACTATAGGCCTATCTCCATATTGCCTATCCTTTCTAAAGTTCTCGAAAAACTGATCCGTATTCAGTTAAAATCTCACTTGGAAACCTTCTCTCTCATTAACCCAGCTCAATCTGGCTTCCGGGCTAATCATAGCACAATCACTGCACTAGCAAAAGTAACCAATGATTGGATCTCTGCTATAGATGCTAAGAAGGTAACTGGTGCAGTCTTTTTGGACCTCAGCAAAGTTTTTGATACTGTTGATCACAAACTATTAGTCAATTGCCTTGCAAAGTTGGGTGCCACATACCATACCAACCAGTGGTTCTCTAGTTACCTAACTGGAAGATTCCAAAAAGTAAAGGTGGAAGGCTTTTTTTCTGCTGCCTTGCCAGTTGCAAGAGGAGTCCCCCAAGGATCCATCTTAGGCCCTATCTTGTTTTCTCTGTACATTAATGACTTAGATGCTAACATATCTATGTCCAATCTGCACTTTTTTGCAGATGATACTGTGTTGTATACTTCTGTCTCATCGTTATCTGAAGTCAAGGGAGTGCTTCAAGCGGACTTCGCACAACTTGAGCATTATCTAATAAAAGCAAAGCTTCTGCTCAATGCTAAGAAGACTAAAGCGATGATATTCTTCCGCAGTGCTGTCTCAGGCCCCCCCAATACCCTTGCCCAAGACTTTATTGTCACCACGCTAAACGAGCCTCTGGAAGTTGTAACCAAATTTAAATATCTAGGTATCTGGATCGACAAATTATCTTTCAGTGACCACGTCGAAGATGTCTCTAGAAGGTTAAAAGCAAGGTTAGGTTTCTTCTACAGAAATAGGCCCCTTTTCCCCCTTGAAACTCGAAACAAGCTTGTACAGGCCACTTTTCTCCCCCTACTCGACTATGGCGATGTAATCTGTTCCTCCACCACTCTTGCAAATCTAAGTAAACTGGACATCCTTTATCACCGTGAGTTATAGTTCATTACCAACTCCCCTTACCGTTTGCACCACTGTGACTTATATGTAGCTGTTGGTTGGACATCCCTTACTACTAGACGCCTGCTCCATGCTGGGCTATGGACTCTTAAACTGCTCCTGCAGAAATTGCCAAGCTATCTCTCTTCCCTTATTTGTATCTCACATAGTGCATACTCGGTAAGAAAATCTGACTTTATTATGCTTGACACTCCAAGGACGCGGACTTCCTTTGGTAAACGTGCTATTGCATATGCCCTTCCCTCCATTTGGAACCAATTACAAACCGTACTGAAACTAACTAGCACAGTTTCAATAAACTTCTACAAATCGCTAAGTTCAGCCAAAATAAGACACCTGTAACTGTCATTAAGTCTTTTCCTTCCCCATGTGTGCCATATTTATCCACTGGTAAGGTATAATTGATTTGTCATATTAACTGCTTTCCCTTCCCCTTCTACTCCTGACTTTATCTTTGCTTACGCTCCACTGCTACTCTATCAAATCACTCCTCCCCCCCATATCAGTTGTAGACTGTTGTTTGTTCTAGCTGCCAAAATACTGTATATGTATTGCACACACCAGTCATCATGTTTCATTTATCAGTATGCAACCTGTAAGTCGCTTCCCTGTCTCATATCAGTGTTTACCACCTGCGGTCACCCTATGTGGTACCCTTGTATGTATATCCAGCCTGTATCATGTAACGTGCATTTCATGTATATACTGTTATTACCTATCTGTGTTTGTACTTCAAGTGTTTATGTCACAGGGCCTCCTTGTGAATGAGCTTGCTCAATGGAGTTTTCCTGCAATAAACTTGAACTTGAACTTTAGGGCCCACACTAGGGCAAGACACTCCTTTTCCACCGTGGAGTAGACTTGTTCCCTGGGCAGCAGCTTTTGGCTCAGGTAGGCTATTGGGTGGTCCCTTCCTTTGCTGGATGTCTGGCTTAGTACTGCCCCAATACCCACGTCTGAGGCGTCCGTTTGAACTACAGAAGTCTTTCTATAGTCCAGACTTGTCAAAATAGGAGAGTTTGGTAAAGGCTTCCTCACAGGCTGGACTCCAGGTGATTTTCTTGGGCATCCGTTTCTTTGTCAGGTCAGATAGGGGAGCAGCCAGGGCACTATAATTAGGTACAAACCTTCTGTAGTACCCTGCTGTCCTGAGAAAACTCCTGATCTGCTTCTGAGTTTCTGGTCTGGGCCATGCCTGTATTACCTCTATTTTTATCTGGTTAGGACGGAGCTGCCCCCAGCCTACCACATGCCTGAGGTATGCCACTTCTCCCATGGCCACCTGGCACTTCTCTGCTTTGACAGTGAGCCCGGCCATCTGTATTCTGCCCAGCACTTCCCTAAGGTGTGACAGGTGTTCCTCCCAGCTGGTACTGAAGATGGCAGTGTCATCCAGTTACACCATGTACAGCACCCCCCAATACTGCACTTGTATGCCAGTGATTTTTAGGTGCAAGTCCAATCCTGGTGTGGGACGAGAACCCATGACCTTCTGGTCCAGAGGCGGATGTGCTACCAACTGAGGCATGCTGACACCACGATACCATGAATAATGGGCTGTCTGAATATTTGTAACAGAATACAAAATAGCCCACTATTCGAGTACTCCTCAGCACCATTTAACACCTGGTTCACCAACCTTTGGAAAGTGGCCAGGGCGTTCTTCATTCTGAAAGCCATTACTTTGAACTCAAATAAGCCTATTGGAGTGATGAAGGCCGACCTCTCCCTAGCTCTGTCCGTCAACTCTACTGGCTAATACCCCTTTGTCAGATCAATGGTCGTAAGGTAGGTCACCCCCCCAACTTGTCAAGGAGTTTGTCCGGGGCATCGGTTGGGCATCTGACTTCGTGACTGAATTCAGTCCATGATAGTCTACACAGAAACAAGTCGAGCCATCTGGCTTAGGCACAAGGACTATGGGTGAGGCCCAGGGGCTATGGGATCTCTGGATTACCCCTAAATCCAGCATCTCCTCCACTTTCCTCCTAATGTCCTTTTGGACAGCCTCTGACACACTATATGCTGTCTGCCGTATGGGCATCTGTGTCCCTGTCTCCACATCGTGTGTTGCTAAGGGGGTTAGTCCAGGCTTGGCGCTAAACAAGGGGGCAAAGTCTGCTTAAACCTCCCTCACTTTCTGGATCTGGCCCTGGGTCAGCTGGGGAGAAAGTTTTACTGCCTCCACAGAGGACTCCCACTTACTGTCTTCCAGCAAGTCCAGAAGGGGGTCTCCTTCGCCCGTCCCCTCCCCATGAATACACACTATGAACACCATGTCAGCCCTATTGAATATGGCTTCATCATGTTGACATGGTACATCCTTTCTATCTGTCTACGGTCAGGTAACTCCACAATGTAGTTTATGTCATTTACCTTCCTAACCACTTTGTACGGTCCTGCTCACTCAGCTTGCAGCTTGTTTTTCTGGACCGGAATAAGGACCATGACTTCCTGACCCACCATGTACGAGCGAGCTCTGGCTCTGCGGTCCTACCATACTTTTTGTTTCTGTTGGGCAGCTGCCAGGTTGCTCGGGGCTTTCCCCATAAGCTCCTTCAGCCTTTCCCTAAACCGTAGGACGTAATCCACAGTGGGAGTTCCCTGGGTGGCGTGCTTGCCTTCCCAGTCCTCCCGGATCAAGTCTAGGTGCCCACGTACCCAGCATCCATACAAGAGTTCGAAGGGGGAAAATCCTGTTGACTCTTGGGTCACCGCCCTGTATGCAAACAACAGGTGGGGAAGGTATTTCTCCCAATCCCTCCCATGCTGTTCAGCAAACGCCTGGAGCATTGACTTTAGGGTACCATTGAAGCGTTCCACAAGCCCATTGGCTTGTGGGTGATATGGTGTTGTGCATCTCTGCACCATCCCACACTTCTTCCATAGACATTTCATTAGGTCCGACATGAAGGAACCCCCTCGGTGATTACCTCCTGCAGAATCCCAACACGTAAGAAAATCCCAAGCAAGGCACCTGCCACTTTGTGTGTCCTCAGTGAGGAAAGGGCAACTGCCTCTGGGTACCGGGTGGCATAATTCACCACAATCAGGATAAACCTTTTCCCTAAGGAGCTGGGGGTATTTAAAGGCCCCACAATATCCATTCCCACCCTCTGGAATGGCTCCTTCACTACAGGCAATGGAATTAGGGCAGCTTGGGTTTTCTGGCCCGCCTTCCCTATTTCTTGGCACCGGTGACGAGACTTGCAATACTCCTTCACCTGCTGGGTGAAGTTAGATCAGTAGAAATTCTGGGCCAACCGCTGCATAGTTCATGCGATTCTCAGATGACTAGATAAGGGAATATCATCGGCAACCTTGAGCAACTGCTCACGATATCCCTGGGGAATGACAAGCTGCTTGCCTAGCATCCCTCCGTCTGTACTGCCTGTGTATACATAAGTCCATTTTCCCAATAAACCCTATGTCTTCCGTCACCTCCCTGTGCACCATCAGAGTCTGCCCAGGCCCTCAGCTTCTCTAAACTAGGGTCACTTCTCTGAGCAGCTGCGAACCCCTCACACCTTCCCAAGGCATGGGACAGGTCCCCTTCAGTCGCTAAACTAGGATCCCTTGCACTAGCGTCAGGGCCCTCAGGATCACTGTCAATCCCTACCCTCCAACAAGGGATCACCCCTCTCGCTGTGGAGTAACCCTCTGTAGCTATGGGGTTATTTGCTACTGGGGAAATTTCTGCCCTCTTTTTATCAGTCTCCCCCTCTGGAGATACAGGCTGGGGAACCAGCCTCTCAGTATCTTCTCCAATGGCTTCTGGGTGGCTCAGGGAACTGCAATTTTCCTGGCTGCTTGGCTACGGGTAACTGCACATACCACCCCCTGCTGGAGATTGTTACCCAGGATCACATCCACTGCTAATGTGTTAGCTACAGCCACCTGTTGCACAGTTCCCCCTGTTTCACCCCAGTCCAGGAGAACACTGGCCAATGGCAATGTTTTCTCTACACCCACAAAGTCCTGTTCAGTCACGTATTTATTGGATATAAGCTGACCAGGCTGTACCAGATCCTGTTTTACCAATGTTAGGGATGCCCCTGTGTCCCTTAACCCCTGCATCTGTACACCATTTACCATGACTGGGTGCATGTGTTCCTTCATGTTCACTGGCATGCTTCCAGGGACACACAAACAACTCACTTCCTTTCTGGTACTACTTTGCATATTATTGTTTGCCCTTCTTGGACACTGTCTGGCAATGTGCCCAGTTTCTTTACATAACCAACAAACATATAATGTATGGTAAGTGCCTATTAACCACCATAATCAGCAGCCACACAGCTTTGTTATGCACTGTTTAGAATTTTAAAAGTTGTTAACCACACTTCGGAACTTCCAAACAGTGGTATAACAAAAAAGAATGCACCAGAGTTCCATAATTCTCACACACAGAATGCAAACAGTGTTTTTTTTGACCATACACTATAAAAGATGATGGCTGGGGATCGGGTAACAACCACGCTGAAATCACCTCTCGTGGTTGCTAGGGCTACAGTAGACCTCTCGAGCTGCGCTCTCGAGGTTTACCATGTTGCCCTAGCAACCACTCGAGGTGATTACAGTGTGATTAGCACCTGATCCCTAGCCATTATCCTCTATTTCTTACTTCAGAGAAATCTTTTCTTTGAAACCTGGGGCTAACTGGTTTCGGCGGAGGCAGTAAGGGTTTTAGCTGCCCTGAAGGCACGCTTTTCCCTTTCTGCACTGCCACACTAGCCCCATTTGCTCTCAGAGTAGGTCTGCTCTTGGCATAGTGGTCCGAAAGTTCAGCAGCCTCTTGCACTGTTTTTGGATCTCGGTCCTCTAGCCAGGTTTTTAACTCTATTGGGTATGCCCAATAAAACTGTTCTAATAAAATCACATTTTCAATTGTATCAACAGTGTTTGCCTCAGTTCCTTCCCACCAACATTTTAAAAACTAACGTTGTTTCGTGGCTAGCTCCTCATAGCTCGTATCAGGGCTTCTCCTGAGCTTACGGAATTTAGCTCTGTATGATTCAGCAGTTAATTCAACCATGTTAGTAGTGCTGCTTTTAACTTGCTGTAATCATCACTTTCTTTATTGTCCATGTGACCCAATGCATCCCGAGCTTTTCCAGTAAGTTAGCAGGGATAGCTGGAAGCTCCAGGACTCTTTAGGAATTTTAGCCTGAATACAAACTTTTTCAAAAGAATTTAAAAAGGTGTCTGTATTCTCCCCATCCTTAAGCTCAGCTATTAATTTAGAGTTCAATTTGTAACCCAGTCCTGCAGTTTCAGTTAAACCCAAGCCATTTACCTGCCCTGGTGCTGCTGGTTGGAGTCGTAGCTTCTCCAGTTCATGTTGCCACTGGCGCTCCTCTCCCCTCTCCTCTGCAGCTCTGCATTCTCGCTCTCTCTCCTCTGCCTCTCGCTGGTGCTCATGTTCCTCATGGTCCACCTCCCTCTGTTGTCGCTCTGCCTCCAGTTCCATCCTCTGCAACTCAGTTTGCAGCTTGATTACCTCTGGATTCAGGATACTGGTGACCTTCCCCTGCTGCTGTGGCCCTTCACTGACAGTGGCACTGCCGTCCACCTCATTGGCTCGGGACCCCGCACTGGCCACTAGTTCTGCCATACTTGAGGTCTGGCCCCTTTCAGTCACGGTTGGTGACTCGCTGCCCTGGGTATCTGCTACCATCAGGGCCTCTATGAGGTTCTGCTTACTGGCTTTCACCCCAAATGGGACTCCCCTGTCCCCGCATAACTGCTTTAAGAAATCTACAGTGTGCTTGCTGTAGTCGGAAGATATTTTCTTCTTCTCTCACTACTAATACTACACTGACTGGAACTTCAGAAAAAAAATAAAATGGGTGGGAAATTAACTGTAAGTCAAGGATATAGTTCTGTTTCCTTTTGAAATAAAACACTGCCTTTCCTTTTTTCCCAAGTGAGCTAAATGGTTTTAAGCTAACACACTGAACAATGAAGCTTATACCACCAAACTTTTATGCCACCGCTGCCAACCAACCTGTCACAAACTCGCTCAGCCAGTCAACCCTCTACTCACAAAGTGCCAACCTCTGAGTGTATGATTTGTGTACAGTGAACAGACAAGGTAACCCTCTTGTCTGTTTTGTGGGTTCAAGTCACCTTAGTCTCAAGCTCTGGAAGGATTCAAACTGATAACCTCTTGTTAGTGTACCCAATTATCAGGCTCAGATAATTCTGTCTTCAGTGGGCCAAATATCTTTGCCTATGGGCACCCATCCAGGTCTTTCAAATGAACCCTTAGAACTCAATGCAAGACTTTTAGAGAACTCTATCCATTTCCCAGTTTGGTATACAATAAGCCCATACACAGTGTACTTACAACCTTTAAAAGCTCCACTTAAAATAAAAAGAATTGTCAAGGCAGTCCAGCAGTTTCGTTTGTAAAAAAATATCTTTACTTTAAAAATATCAAAACAGAACAATAATTACAGAACAAAATGTATATATCCCAACACATACAGCCGTAAAACAAACAGGAAAAAGTACAGTTCCTACAATACATACATTTAGACTGGTCTAATCTTACTCTTTTTCAGTGCTGTGATGATTCTCCCTTAGTCAGATAATATTCTCTTGTGTCAAATAAAATCATTAACCATTTATTTATTTACTCTTGACTGCAGGGGGCATAAACAAAACTTTTGAACACCCAGAAAATTGTAATCCTCAGACCTGATGGCCTGCAAAACAGTCTAACCCACAAATTGAGCTTTAAAGGCAAATCAGATAACAAAACACATTTATTTAGGTGTGGCAGGGTTAACCCTGTTGTTACTCATGGAACTAGGACCTCGGAATCTGGGATGGTGGCCAGGCTGATTTCCCTCGAAACCGGATTCGGTTCTGTGGTTCTTGGCTGCTGCAGGTTGTTGTCCTTCTTGGCCAGGAGTGAAGTGTGAGGACCAGGGCTAACATGACTCACCCACACATCAAGACATTTCCCCCAGAGGTGGCTGCCACCCGCAACAAACTTCTCCACAGGAGCTGACTCCCCAACCTGGTTTCAAAGCAGTGTGGTTTCAAAAGACAGCCACAGTCTTTTTGAAAGAGGACTTGGCATCAGAGCTTCAAATTCTGACACAGTCTTAGTTGGGCCACATAGCTTACCCGCTGGTAGTATGCAGTCTTTGGTATGTAAGCTGGCAGAATCGTGATTCTGGTCTCCCCCTTTTTTCAAGATGGCGGCCACGCTGGCCAGCAGTAGCAAGTTCGCAAGCTAGCAAGTATCATTGTTTTTTTCATTTATTATTTTGTTTGTTTATCTGCTCATTTATTATTGTCATTTGTTTACTCGTTTGACTTGTTTGATCTGCTTTAAAGTTTAAGTTTATTTGCGTGTTTGTTTTAAGCAATTTGATTTATGCATTTATGCGTTTCGGAATAGCCGGCAATATTATTTTGGAGACCCGCGGTCGCTTGGTATTGCTTTCGTATTTTTGTGGATTGCAGTGGAAGTTCGTGGGGAACCTGCATTGAAATTTAGAAGTCTCTGATAAAGTTGGTGAAGCCAGTATTTTTGGCAAGACCGTGGGAAGTGACTGGGGAAGTGCTCGGCTGGTAGATATAGCTTGTTGTGGTCAGAGGCCGATACACTTTTTGGGAGCCTGGATTTGGTGAACTAGAATATCCTAGAAGAACTAAATTGAAGAATAATCCCAGGAAACATTGTATTTAGAAAACGCTGACTGGAGGTGTTTGTGAGTTCTTTTAACTTATTACGACCTGCTCCAAGATAACTTTGTTGTGGGCTTTGGAGTAGCTGCCTTTCTGGATTTTAGGGGTGACAAGGGTCATTGAGTGGTGCTGGGTGGGGGAATCCCTCTCCCCTACACCTTAGGTTGTTATCCCATTGTGCTACCTGGGGCCGAGTGGGAGCTGCCTTGTTTGCCCTTTAGGAAGTCAGAGGAGGATTTGGGGCTCTCCTAAGTTGCCCTAGGGGTG
The DNA here is from genome assembly GCA_016271365.2 of Neoceratodus forsteri. Classification (NCBI taxonomy): domain Eukaryota; kingdom Metazoa; phylum Chordata; order Ceratodontiformes; family Ceratodontidae; genus Neoceratodus; species Neoceratodus forsteri. Next base: position 1,009,237,117 of record CM057452.1, on the reverse strand, counting down.
TACTTTACTGTTTATCCCTAAGGGCATCTGTAGCTGCAGGTTGTGGGTGGTGGGGAAGTAGGTTAGCCTGGGGTGGTGTAGTGGATGCCTTTATTCATCTGTGAATTTCCACACTCTTGGCTCCTGCCAGAAATCCCCTTTTTATGATGGAAAATTGTTAAATGGAGCTTAGTGTCTGACCTGAAATTGGAACAAGTGGACTGACTGCTGTCCTATTACCTTTATGAAATGACTTTTATAATACATTTCAACAGCCAGAAGATTTGGATTTTGACTTTGTTTGACTCTCGGATTGGACATTTTTAGAACAATTGGATTTAAGATACTCTTTTTGGAGAGAACATTTCCTGGACTTTGTGGTGGAATTATATTTTTGGTTTGGATTTATTTTTCTGTTTTGGGGCTGTGAGAGTGCCCTAATTATTTTCATTATTCTCCAGGTAGTCTGAGTGCCTTGGAATTTCAAATACTCATTTTTATTACATTATCTAGGCAGTGTGAGTACCCGGTTTAGTACGGACTCCCAGGATAGTGAGAGTACCAGGGGTTGAAAGTGTAACTGTACTTATTATTGTTCATTTAAATATATACTTTTCTTAAGCAGAGATTATTTTATATTTTATTTTGTAGATTTTATTTTATTTCATTCAGTGTTATATTTTTTAACTAATTGTTACTTAATTTTCTGGGACTTGAACTCTCTTTAGAGTGGATTCTATATGGGGCTTCTTTTTTTGTGGTCAGTATTGTTTTTAATTTAGTGACTAATTTATAGCTTATTTTGGTTCGGGTGGGAGGGTAGTGTGTTGTCATTTTAGATTGTGGGGTGAATTGAAAAGGTGCAGGGATGGTCAGGCAATATTTCCCCTCCAGACTCAGGAACCTCCTCCCCTTTGTTTGTCCCTCATTGACCCTGGAGGAATATAGGTGTTGTAGGGCTTTGGGGATAGTGAGGAGGAAGGGGCGGGGGCTGGGACTGTTGGGGAATGGAAAGGAGTGGGCGGATTGGGGTGGTGGGGACAAGGAGATGCCCTGGGGCAAAATGGGTCCTCCTTGCCTGATTCCCATACCCAAGGGCTCTGCTGTTTGCAAGCAAGTTTCTTGGTCTTCCTTGATCACTTATCTTACTCGAGTGGTGTTATTCAGTGCCAGGTCCATTAAGAACAAGATTGTTGTAATAACAGATCTTGTTGAATCATCTGACCTGACTTGCATCACCGAGACCTGGCTGGCATCAGCAGCTCCAGTGGGGTTCTCGGTGATACACCGCCTGAGGAAGGATTGTAGAGGTGGGGGGGTAGCTATCTGTTTTAGATTGGAACTAAGCCTGGTGGAAGTTCCAGTGGGGATCTCTAACTCCTTTGAATGCATCCTGGGTGAGGGTGTAGGGTGCAGGATTCTTCTCATCTACTGTCCACCCAGAGATGGGAAAGTTTTCCTGCAGGAAATTGCAGAATTCATTGTCGACTTAGCTTTGGACTTCCCCAGATGGCTGATCCTGGGGGATTTCAATGCTTGGGATGACAATGAACTCTCACAATTTGGTCAAAATTTCCTCCAGTTAATGAATTCGCTGGGCCTTACACAGGTTAGTACCTTCTCAACCCATATTAAGGGGCATTCATTGGACTTGGTGTTCCTCCTGAGGATGGAGATATCTGATTTGGTGGTGGAACCAGTTTGATGGTCAGACCATCATGCCATTGGGTTCAGTTTCTTGGCCCCACCTAATAGGCCTTTCTCTATGGAACTGGTCTGCTACCATCATTTAAGGGGTGTTACCCCTGATGTCCTAATGAGGTACTGAACCTATGGGGTATACCAAGTGAATGCATTGATCCCAGGGTACTAGTACTTGCCTAAAATAAGGCAGTGGTGGAGGCCCTGGATTCCATAGCACCTGTTCGTGCTTGCCCCCTTACCCTCCACCCAAGGTCTCCATGGTTTGATGAGTCCTTGAAGGAGCTGAGGAGAGGGGAGCAAAGGCTGGAGAGGAGCTGGCAAAAATCGGGCCTGGATGATGACAAACTTAGATTGATGGACCATTATGTGAGCTGTCAATCAGCAATCACCCGTAAGAAGGCAGAATTCCTGTCCAGGGAGATTGCTGCTGCACAGAACCGACCAGCTCAATTCTTCTGGACCCTAGACAGATTGTACAATCCAATCTGTCTGCAGTCTGGGGGTGGAACGATGCAACGAGTTTGCTCGATTCTTTGCTGATAAGGTTGCCTCAATCAGATACGAGATTCTCCTGTCCCACTCCATTGGAATTTGCTATAGTTGGCAGGAGATGCCGGGCCCTCAGTTTACCTGGTCCGACTGTAGCCGGCCTGCAATCAATGACATAGTGATGGTCATCCAGATATTGCGACCAACCAGCTGTAGTTTGGACCCAGGCCCTACAGGCCTCTTGGTAGGCTGTGTTGATGTGATCAGCACAGTCCTAGCTGAGATAGTCTGGGGGTCATGGAGAGGGGGATCTTTCCAGATTCCCTGAAGGAGGCTGTTGTTCATCCTCTTCTTAAGAAGCCCTCCCTTGACTCTGACTGCTTGGCAAACTACAAGCCTGTCTCTGACCTACCCTTTGTGGGTAAGATTATTGAGAAAGTGGTTGCGTTGCAGCTGGATGACCATTTGACCAGCCACAATGTCTATGATTCTCTCCAGTCTGGATTTAGGAAGAGACATAGTACTGAGATGGCCCTTTTATGGGTGGTAAATGATCTCCTAAGAGCGAGAGATCGGAAAACATGATCCATCTTAGTCCTCCTTGATCTCTCTGCAGCATTTGACACTGTGGACCATGGGACATTATCGGAACACCTGAAGTTTATCTGTGGTCTGTCTGGTACAGTCCTCAGATGGTTTTGATCTTTCCTCGAGGGTAGAACCCAGAGAGTAGTGTCTAGAATTTATTCCTCTGCCTCTCTCCCTCTATCCTATGGGGTACCGCAGGGTTCTATTCTGTCACCTATGCTGTTCGCAGTGTATATGCTGCCATTAGGAGAGATTATTAGGCGGTATGGCCTGAGTTTTTACTGCTATGCAGATGATACTCAGCTATACATGTCCTTTGCACCTGGTCAAGATGTGTTCCTCTCGACATTTAACAACTGTCTGCCGAGATCCAGGACTGGATGAGTGCGAACTGGCTACAGTTGAATCCGTGCAAAACTGAGGTGCTGTTGGTGGACCCTGATAGTCGGGAGGCGGGTATGTTGGCAGGATCACCCTCAGGACTATGTTCATAGGTTCATAGGATGAGTATGTGATCGAAGGACAAGCACATTTTGATCATGTCACCTGCTCTAGGTGGAATTCATAGTTTAGTTCATCCATGTACAAGTCAAGCTGCAATTTAAATTGTGTTAAATTATCACTATGCACAACTTCATGTGGGAGGGAGTTCCATATTAGGATTATCCTCTGCATAAAGAAATTATTTCTCTTTGAGGCCCTATTTGTATTGGCCTTTAATTTCAGATTATGTGATCTAGTTAAACAAGTTGAAGGATGCCAATCTAGATAAATGGCTTCAAACAAAAATTCATCCTTCATAACTCTGTAGAGTAAACATAGGTCTCCTCTCAAGGAACGATATTTCACAGATTAGAGCTTTAATTTTTTTAAATCTTTCATTGTAAGATAGGGGGCACATACCAGTGATGTGCTTAATAAATCCTCTTTGAACTCTTTCCCTCGATTGTCTGTCTCGAATTAAAGTGGGAGCACAGAATGAGGAACAGTAATCAAAATTTGATCTCACAATACTGGTGTATAATGGAATTAATATAGCTGGCTCCCTACTTTTTATGTTTTTCAGTATACAACTAGTTAAACGAGTACACTTTTTAACCGTATCATATAAGTGTTCAGAAAACTTTAAATTATTTGAGATAATAACCACTAGATCTTTTTCAGAGCTAGTTTTACTTAGTTTAATAACATAATTGAAACACATATTATTTTTCCCAAAATGCATAATTTTGCATTTTGCGCAGTTGAAGTGTAGTTTATGCGAGATGGCCCAGTCTGAAATTAATTTCAGGTTATCCTGTAATTTTAGAGCAGAGTTCTTATCATTTATGATACCTCCCAATTTGGCATCATCAGCATACTTTGTTAGCCGGATTCCATCCATAGAGCTCATACTAGCTATTAAGATGTTAAATAAGATTGGGCCTAGGACTGAGCCCTGAGGCACACCACTTGTAATCTCAGTCCATGTAGACTTATACCCATGCAGGCTAACCTGCTGTCTTCTGTCAGTTAACTATAGCAAAATCCAATCAACTATATGTTTGTTTAAATCCATTTTTATTAAACAGTCAATTAAGATTTTGTGAGGCACAGAATAGTAGGCTTTCTCAAAGTCCAGATAAATGACATCCACCGGGAAACCCTGATCCAATGCCTCACTGATAGGTTCAAAGAAATTTATTAAGTTAGTATGACATGATCTACCTGATTGAAAGCCATACTGTGAGATATCTGAACGCTCTTTATCCAAAATATGTGCGCTGATCTTTAGAGATATTAGTTTTTCCATTATTTTACATACACAAGAAGTCAAGCTTATAGGTCTGTAATGGTTAATTTCTTGCTTAGAACCACTCTTGTGTATTAGAATAACTAGGGCATCTTTCTATTCTTTGATAACAATGCCTTTAGCTATTGATTCATTAAAGAGTAATGTCAATACACCCGCTAGTTCACATGAAACCTCTTTTAAAAATATAGAGGGAATATTATCAGGTCCAACCGATGTAGAAGATTTAAATGAATTAATAGTTGAATAGGTGTCTGCAACAGTAACGGTAACTACAGGATCTAAAGAAGTGTGATTATTATTGAATGGTATATCCTTTTTTTGAAAATACTAGCAAAATATTGATTGAAGTTGTTAGCCATTAACTGCTCATCACTTATTATTTCACCATTCATTTTTAGTGGTCCAACTGTGTTTGCTGTAGATTTAAGGGAATCAATGTAATTGAAGAACTTCTTTTTGTTATCAGTCTGAGTGCTTGCTAATTTGTACTCTAGATCTTTTTTAGCCTTCCTTATGGCACATTTAGTTTGTCTTGTGGGTGTGATGCTAACTACCTCAGACCGGGTGTGAAACCTGGGCGTTGTTAGTGACGACGGTTTGACCCTTAAATCACAGGTGTCAGCGGTCGTCAAAACCTCTTTTTAACATCTGAGAAATATTGCCCGGGTGAAACACCTAGTTCCTCCTGAAGATCTTTCTACGCTAGTCCATGCCTTCATTACCTCCCGCCTTGACTATTGCAATGCCCTATACCTAGGGCTGCCGGGGGTTGACCTCCACCACCTTCAGCTAGCTCAGAATGCGGCAGCCAGACTATTGACTGGTACAACTAGAACCAGTCATATAACGCCTGTGCTCCATAGACTGCACTGGCTTCCAGTGCATTGGAGGATCACCTTCAAGGTTGGTTTACTGACCTGTAAAGCCCTATATGACCAGGGACCTAGCCACTTGCAAGATCTCCTTCATCCCTACTGCCCCATCCGCCCTCTCTGATCCGCCAACGAGGGATTGCTATAGATTCCCAGGGTTTGTTTGAAGACATCTGGAGCCCGTTCTTTCAGCTTTGTAGCCCTGACCCTGTGAAATTCTCTACCTCACCGGATACAGAATTGCCTGATGTCCAGGAGTTTAAAACTGCACTCTAGACTTATCTATTTGAGTCTGCATATGGTGATTTTAATGAATTTTAATTTACAATGGAAGTTTAATTAAGGCTGTATTTTAAATAGTATTTATGTTGTATGTTGTATTAACTATGATATGTACAGGTGCCTTGGTTGAAGAAAGGCGCCTTTTTACAAATAAAAAACTACTTACTTACTTGCTTTTGGCAGTAGGGCTGCCTGGTAGCCCCAGGCTTCAATTTTAAACCACAGTGTCTGAGACAAAACAGTCCCAAGTTTAAAGTTCATTTTTAAACACAACAGTTCAGCTTCAGAAATTAGCATCTACAGCATTCAGTAGGGCTGCATCTGTACTTGTAAATGACTGTACAGTGAAACTTATAGGAGTGCTGCCTGACTGGTTACGAGCCTTGTTCCACCTGGACCCAGCACAGGCCATACACCACGTACACAGAGCTAAATCTTTTAAAATCATAGTGCAATGGCATGGGACACAGCAATACTTTACACTGAGATATCATTTACCTCACTAGACATGGGCCAGGCTCTCAAAGGCAGAGCACCAGCTGGGACCCTGTCAGGCAAGGAGCACCGCAGTGCCCAGGAAGACGACCCCAGGTAAGCCCACCATTTTTTTGAGGGGGGGTTACAAGTACACTTAAGAGACTGCCTTGTATTCATTCATTTTGATTTTAGCTTTTACTTAAAAAAAAAAATAAAGTATGCCTAGCCCCTTGTACTGTTCTACTTTTGTGTCCTGCCTTATCTTTTGGGTGACCCATCCATCCTCCCACAGCAGGTTTCCCTGGTGTCATTTCCAGCATTCCCCATGTCAATAACACAGGTTCATGTAACCCTCCCCAGGACACAGTTGGAAAGTGGGCTATTCTTGATCAAACATTAAGAATACATAAATAGGAAAGGGGAGAAAGAAGGAGTAGGAGCCATGGCTTCTGAAAAAGTAGGAAATTGGGAATGAGCAAGCAAGTAGAGAACTGATGTAGTAGAGAAGAAAACCAAACCGGAATTTGGAAATAAGAAGCACTGTGGGAGAGGTGATGGCCCTCTAATGAGGAGGTAGAGGGAGATGTACAGTGAGCAGTGGTGGGTATGGAGTGGACAACCAAGAACAAAAACAACAAGGGAATAAAGCAGAGGGTACAGTTGGTGGTGGTGGTAGTGGTGGTGGTGGTGGTACTACTGGTGATGGGGGATTTGGGAGCAGCACTGTATACCACATGCCTATAATGGAATGCCGGGAGAATCATTTTCATCACACTGTTGTGATATGCAGCAAAGGGGCTACAATATTTGTTCTGATATAGTGCATAGAGCTTGGAGAAGGAGTTTTTTTATGGATGGCATCCACATACCTGGAGAGGTCTGGGTTTATGTCCACTCCAAATATTTAAAGGTGGAGACTTTCTCCAGTGGAGTGCCACCTAAGTTCATGATTGAACTGGAGTTTTCCCACTCACTGCCTGGTTATGAAGGTCATGGTTACTATCCTTTAAATGTTAAGAGTGAGTCTATTGGCACAGAACCAGTGCTGGATGTTGCTAAAATCTTACTGGAGCTCAGCAGCCAGTGCAGGGTCAGAACAGCCTCAGGCAAAACGCCCATGTGTGGTCTGTATACCTATGTATGTTAGCTCACACACAGGCTTTGGGTAGATCATTTAGAAAGATCGAGAACAGGATGGAGCCCAGTACAGAGGGATGCCTGTCTTTATGGGAGGGGGAAAGACTACCACTGACACAAACAGCTTGGAATCATCCAGCCAGATAAAAGTCAAACCAACTGACTGCTAGGTTAGGGAAGGTGATGAGCCGCAGTATTGAAAGCTTTGCAACATCCACAAAACTAGCAAAGGTAATCATTTCTGGATCCATTCCCTTCAAGATGGTATCAGTAAGTCTGTGTAAGGAAGTGAGAGTGGAGTGAGTCATCCTAAACCAGACTGGTAGGGGCTGAGGAAAGAGGAAGAGACAAGGAAAGGGGAGAGCTGGGATCTATTTCTGTTGTTTAGCCAGAACATGGGTGAGGAAGACAGGACATTAATTTCCTGGAACAGAGGGTCAAAGTTCTTGTGGAGGTTGAGAACTTTGGCCCTAGTCCAAGTACTCTGAACTTTACTGATGAGGATGGAGAGGTTAAACAGGGCAGAGACTGGGAAGGAGATGGCACGAGCAGAGAGGTGGAGGAACTTTGTGTCAAGCCTGTCTCGAATATTACATTTAGTAGGTCAGAAGTCAACAGGGCAGAAGCTGGGGAGATGGGAAGAAAGAAATACATGGAAGAGGATGGCCTGGTGCTGAGGGTTGAGGTACTGGATGCCACACCTCACACCCCGCCGGCACCCTGGGTTCAGGAATGGACTCTGCTTGCTGGGGGTCCATTGGGGAGGGATAGGATTAAGCACTAACTGAAAGCTCTCCTCTCATGGGGAGAGTGGACAAGCTGCACCACTCCTACACTGCCACCATGGGGGCAGGGTAGCGAGTGCAACTCACAAGAGGACAGCCTGCAGCAGATGCTATAGTACATGTGTACCTACGTGCACATGCACACCCAGCATCATTGTACGCTGCTGGTCAGGGGAGGGACCAGAAAAGAGGGAACTGGAGGCAGGCATATGAAGCCTCGCTCACCTACTGCTGCCCACTCCATCACTCAAGACCCTCGCTAGCTTCTTGACTTGTGTTCTGGGGTAGGGAGGATGGCCCTCCTCCCTCCCTCCCTGATTCTGCCATGGGGGGCAATCTGTGGGAACCCAGGTGGGTATGTCTTGAGGGAGGTAGGGAATGGCAGGAGGGATGAGAAGCGGCTGAAGAGCCCCCTGCAACTGTGTGGGGAAGGGGAGCTGTATGGAAAAGAATTGCATGGGAGGGAGGGTGTGGCAGAAGGGGGATGGGTAAGAGGAGGGTGGGAGTTGAAAAACAGAGCAAGAGCGCATGTGAAGAAGAAGGTATTGAAGGCATCAGCTAACTTGAAGGGGTTAGAGATGGAGGAGGCACCTAGCTTGTGGGATAGACTGGTAGACTCAGGTGAGCAGGGTCAAATAAGGAGTGGTCAATCTCCTAGAATTTAAAGGTTGTCAAGGTTCATCTGGAAGTTGTTTGAGTAGTGTCTCCATTAGTTTCCCTACTATACTGTAGATGTGAGGCTCACTGGTCTGTGATTACTAGCCTCTTTGCAACTCGCTGATTTGTGAAGTGGAACCACTATTGCCTTTTTCCATAGTAGAACGGGGGCCAGTGTTTTCACTTTCTAGTCAAATAAAGCACCATGTTTCTTTTACATTTTTTAAAAAAAAACATTAAATTCTATGCACAAGACACACTCTGTCAAGTATTTATTAGGCATTATAGTTTCACGCCATGGCCAACACAAAAATAGGCATCACAAACCTTCCATATGGAATCTAATATAAAGATTTTAGAGTCAATGTCAATTTAAACAGACAATAAACTTATACCATCAGGATTTAGGCACCTTAGAAGATTTTAGGATTTTAAAATGTAGTATTTATCCTTTCTTGTGCTATTTATCCTGTATGTCTCTAGCAGCCGGGCTACCATTCAGTCTCATTGCTTGACCTGTACCCGAGAGAGTCAATTTGCTTGTCTTACAGGGAACCCTGCCATTGTACGTCCTTTGGGGGGCAGTACTCCTCCCCACAGTCTTCTCTGAATGTGGTGGCAATGCACGCTCACGCTTAGGATCACAAGTGTGTATTGGGCTTCCCCTAGCCTCCTCAACTGTCTGTATCTCTCTCTCATAGGGGCACAGTAGCACCACTGTAGTTAGTGTTGAGTAGGCTGTTGAATGTTAAACCCAATCTTTGCACCTTAATAACTTTGGTGTCATTTGATGAAAAAGCCCAAAATATGGGAAGCATGGTCAGTCTTCTTCGAAATTCTCAAGACATGAAAAGTTTTGTGCCGGCATGTTGTTCAGTTTTCGAGGTACAGAGTGCCAAAAAACTGGGGGAAAAAACCCACATTTTGTTTTCCTATGCTTGACAATGTGTATTTTTTGTTTTCACTTACAACCTAGATGGTGTGGAATTTTTTTTCATGAAATTTTCAGGATTGAAGGGGCCCATGCAAAGGGTGTGCCTTCGGTAGGTTTGGTGAAAAGGTATTTTATGGTTCCAGAGTTGTAATGCTTTTAGAGTTAATGCCTTGATGCGAACAGTTAAAAAAAAAAATGCTTATTTTCATGCTTTACCTCTCGGTTATCACAAAAATACTGATCAAGATGGCTGACATTTTTTCCCCCTTCTAAACTCACAAACATTAAAAGTACATGAAATTATCAGTTTTTTATGTACCCCCCCCCAAGGGCTTGCCTTATCTGCTCGTTTTTTCCTGTTTTGGGATATCTTTGGGTCCCCAAAACCCCTCAGAACCAAGCCTGTATCCATTTCTTGCCCAGTGGGGCTTAAATTTGCGCTGCGAGTTGTCAGCATTGTGCTGAATCTGCTGGAGACCACGCCTGCGCATAGGAACACTTTAGTCTGCTGACTGCCAGGTTTGCGGCTATCACAAAAGGTGTTTCTTGGTCCCAGGGCCCCTCTTCACTCAAATGGGGACCAGAAGCCACAATGGAGGGCATCAGAAGCCTCCAGGAATAAATAAATAAAGGGTTTCAATCGGGGCATGAAGTGGGGCTCATGAATATTAATGAGCCCTGCAAGAATATTAAAGAGCTGCTTTTGTCACTTGGGGGGACAGTATTACCGCAGCAGTGACTGGGGAACCATGGACCACAGAAGTTTGAGAGTGGGCTCAATTGAGAGGACAGTGTTGGGGATAACAAGCTGTGGGGAATTGAAAGTGTAGGGTATTCTCCCTGGCTGCACCAGGACTAGAAAGTGGGATCACCTGAGGACTGCTGGTGAACTGGATGGGGCTGACATTTTGCTAATGCTTTGACTCTTCTACTGCAGCCAATCAACAGCTTAGGCACCTGAAAGAGGACCCTGGGGATTCTAGGAGAGGGAATTTCATTAATTCAGATGCCTAACTCATGCCCAATGAACAGTCGGGGAAATATAGATCTCTATGAGTATTGATGATGGATGAGCTGCAACAGCCAATCAGAAGTCTGGACTCTCGAGTGAAAACCTAAGGACTTTCTGGGTTTGCTTCAGTCTGTACCTGGGCTCTTGTTGAGTCAAGAGGATTCTGTCTGAGTGGAATTGAACTGCCAGAGGCCTTGCTCAGGTCTCAGTTTGGAGATTGCTACTGAGGAAAAGGAATTTGCGAAGAAAAAGAGAGTGGGAGATAGGACTGACTGTAAAACTCCCCAGGTACTGTGAACTGTGCTATCTTAATTGGAGAAAATAGCTGTTGCAGAAGACCCTGCACTGTGCCTGAAACTGAGCTGTTAGAGCTGTGCTGTTGGTTGGGGAGTTTAACCAGCTGCTGCAGAGAAACTGCTCTACGGATTGGAACTTTTTTTTTAATGCTCCTCCCCGCTCCCCAGCCGGCCACTCCTTTGGGTCACCTAGGGACCCCGCTGGCACTCTACTCTGCCACCAGCTACCACCACCCCACATCACAGCCCCCCCGGGTAACCCGGTGTAACCCTTCACCTGGTGAGTCCCCTTCCTCCTAGGGGGAAGGTCGCTGGGGGGAGGCTGACCAGCACACTCTTCTGTAGTTGGCCTGGGTGCTGCTGAGGTGGTCTGGGGCCATCCAGGTGCTTCCATGGTGGCAGGGACTGGGAACCATCATCCGGGTGGCCGGGGAGGCATTTTCCCATGTTCTTCCATGGAAGCGTGGCATGCCACAGACGTCAGGGCATATGCCAATGTCTGCCATGCCCCTCAGTCAGTGGGGCCCAACACATTGCCATTCCCCCGGCCTCCACCAGGAGTCAGCAAGCTCCGTGCCACATCCCCACCCTTCCCCCAGGAGAAGGTAAGCAGTCAACTGATGCTCAAGCCTACCCCCCCCGGCCGGCCCTCTGGCGACCCGAGTCTGTTCCTGAACCTAGGTCGCCGGTTTCACAAGCGGAAATCCAACTGCTGCACTGACAGGCCAGCTCGGATTTGGACTTTAATTCAAATATTTTGAGGCAAAGCATCTCTGGAGTTGGGTGCTAGCCAGGTTGTGTAAATCTGCTTTGTGGACTGACTGGAGTGGCTGAGAGCTGTGTCCCAGCTGAAGCTGCGTGGAAACTGCTGTTGGACAATTTTTACTTTGGAAGCATTGAAAGTGAGCAGGGGCTTGCTTCGCCCTGACTCCTTTTCTGATTTCTGTTATCTGATTGCATACTGAAGTTATTGGTTAAAGGCTAGCATCTGTGGAAAACCAGCACTGCTGATTATTTGGAAGAACTGCCTAGCTTCCTGGGACCCTCAGATTCAGTGTAGAGACTGCAGGGGGGGCTCCTACTGTTTGGAAGTCCTCACCCAGAGCCAGGGAAGGAACTAGCTAACCCCTTCCAAGTGGGACCCACTGTCTCAGTAAGTCACCGGCACTTGCTGGGGTGCTAGGGCACCTATGGCCCTGATGGGGAGCCAGGTTGTGGAGCCACTCCCGGGTCTGGGCTTTAGGGGCTGGTGTGGACCTGCTATTGAGCTCTGCAATGGGCCAGAAGAGGCTGAAGGTGACAAGCGGCTAGATCTTCAATCAAGGGGACAAGCTGCAAGACCTTCAAACAAGATCCAACCTGCCAAGGGACCAGAGACCATCCTCCCTTCTGCCCACTGCTGCACTTGCTGAGCAGAGCTCAACACTCCAGGACATCTGACGATTATAACTATGGCCGCTGATAAGTTCTGCAAACCGTGAGTACCCAGGACCTGGCTCCTGGAAATATGAAAAGGGAGTGTGAATTTAATCTAAACATTTCCCAAGCTTACAGGGCTCCAAGAGCCGTCCAACCCATGGCAATATCCAGGCCTGCAGTTGGGGGGTACCCCATGGACTCCTCATGGTGTAACACTGGTACCAGTGGGGGTGAGCAGCTAGGGGGTGAACTCGCCTATGGGCCCTTATGTTGCTGTTTACCAATTTTTTTTTTTCAATGAACCTTGCCCATGTTTGGGCTGCTCACTAATTTCATTTTTACCTTAAGTTGTTCCTTAAAAACTACAGAAGTACTGTAATTATACTGTAACCCAGCCCTCTGTGAGGGCAATACCCCTTCTGTTATTTGTCTCTGTATATTGGTTCTTGTCTTGTTTGTATGACGTGAAACCTTTGTAAAAGATCAGCTTGCTCAAAGGTTGCTTCCGATGATTGCAATAAATAAATAAATAAACAATTTGTCACTAACTTTCTCTTTCATTCTACAGCTGTCCCTATTCCTGGTACCCCCTTTCCTAGCCCTTACCCCCAACAAAGCTGTGAGTTGATTGTTGTAATTACTGTGTCCAGAGAATTTCATTGCATTTTGCCTTCTAGTAGGTTTATGTGGGTGCCCAGCTTAGAGGAGCCATTGACCCATAACGTTCTCTGTATGAGAACAGCAGGACTTTCTTGAGTTCTGCAGCTGCAGCTGGAAGTTGACCTGTAGGCTGCAGTGAGAGCAGTGAGCCATTGAGCCCCTGTTCTGTCTGTTTCATTAAGTTAGCCCCCGACCACACTCCCACCACATCCCTCATACTCCCTCGCTCACCTGAACGGGTCCCATGGCATAGATCCACTCTGTGAACGAAGACATGTCTTGGTCCTGGAAACAGCAACTGCGATATGAGAAACTAAGGTAAGCACGGTTTATAAACAGTGACTTTGAAAAGAGCTCATCATAAACAGTGACTTTGAAAAGACTGCATGATCCTGTATAGCGACATTATAAAGCAGATTAGCTGTAAATTGGTCCAAAGGCATAAACACTGCAGTGTCAGCACTAGCTGGATAGAACATTTGTATTTAGTCTTAAAATACCCTGTTTATACCATCCAATAAGCATTCTGAAAAATGCAGTGTAAACTGTATCTGTAAAATGCATTTTTACAATTCAGAGATGTGTTTGTAGAACACCCATCCTCTTATGAAGGCTAAGCACATTGGAACAAGTTACCCATTTAATGAATGGTACTTAGTTTGTAAAGAAAATAAACAAATGCCCCAATTTTGTCTGTCTGTCTCTGTATCGCACTTTCTCTGTCTCTCCCATTTTCTCTTTTTTAATTTTTGGATCTAGATCATGAAGAAAGGAGGGTTACTAGTGGGGTACCGCAGGGTTCAGTACTGGGGCCAGTTCTTTTTAATGTCTTTATAAGTGACATTGCAGAGGGACTGGAAGGGGAAAGTATGTCTCTTTGCAGATGACACAAAGATCTGCAACAGGACTGATACGCAAGGTAGGGTGGAAAGGATGAAAAGGGACTTGGCAAAGTTGGAGGAATGGTCAAATGTATGGCAGCTTAGATTCAACGCAAAAAAGTGCAAAGTAATGCACCTGGGAAACAAAAACCCAGGGGAAGAGTACACAATGGGGGGTGAGATACTGAGAACAACAAAAATGGAAAGGGACCCAGGGGTGGTCATATCAGATGACCTAAAGGTGGGCCAGTAATGAGAGAAGGCAGTAAGAAGGACTGGGGAGATACTGGGATGCATAGGGAGAGGCATCACCAGTAGAAAACAGGAAGCTGTTGGCCCTCTGTGCAGATAATTGGTAAGACCACATCTGGAGTACTGTGTAAAGTTCTAGAGACCCCATCTCCGCAAATACATAGACAGGGTGGAAGCTGTCCAGAGGAGGGCAACCAAAATGGTGCATGGTCTGCACCAGAAGACATATGAAGAAAGACTAAAGGAGCTTAAGATGTATAGCCTCTAGGAAAGGAGAGAGAGGGGGGACATGATAGAAACTTTCAAATACCTCAAGGGAATCAACAAAGTCCAAGAGGGTATCATCTTTCAGAAAAAGAGATGTGCAAGACAAGGGGGCACAATTTGAAGATAGAGGGGGGGAAGGCTGAGAGGTACTGTGAGGAAGTATTTCTTCACAAAGATGGTTGTGGATGCGTGGAACAGTCTTCCTGAAGAGGTTGTAGAGTCAAAAACAGTGGGGGAATTCAAGAATGCATGGGACAGACATAAGGCAATTCTAGTGAGGGGTAGGAGGAAGTAGGTTGTTGGTTAACTAGGATCTGCAGCTTATTCATTGGTTAGGGAAATGGGCAGACTAGGTGGGTCAAGCGGTCCTTATCTGCCATCAAATTCTATGTTTCTATGGATGCCCACCCCCAGTACTACTACTTTCTCCCCCTCCCCTCCAAGTGGCCTGCCCTTCCCAATGTTGTTTTTTTTTTTTTTTTATATATAATCAGACGAAGGTGCCCACCCCCAGAACCACTTCTCAGGACCCCCTTTCCTCCAAGTTGTCAGCCCCAGTTTCCTGAAGAGTAGCCTGACACTGGGGTACCCAATCACCAGTGTCAGACTGTCCACTGAAATAAAGAAAACCTTCCCTTGATAATTTTTTTTAACCTGTAAAAAAGGAAAAAGTCCCTCACCTATCTGATGCTACCACCACAATCTCCTACTCAGCACTCACTACCCCACACCCCCTGCACTCCCACCCTTACCCTCGCTCACCTGAACTGGTCCCACAGTGTAGATCCATTCTCTTATCGAAGACTCATCTTGTAGCTGGAACCAGCGACTGCAATATGAGAAACTAAGGTAAGTGTGGTTCAGTGTATATCAATGGGGTCTTGAACTTTGATACATAACTTTGTCATTTTTGTGTATTTTCACCCCAGATTGTCAACATGGCCTTTTTGGGACCCCACCTCATGACCAATGGCTGTGGAATTATGCATATCAGGCCTGAAAGGTAATTTTGCGGTCACTTGGCAAAATCATCTTTTGAGTGGGATTTGAAAATTTTCACCACAGTTGTTAATGAGTTGGGCCCATAAGAAGCCTATGTTGAAAATTTGGGGTCAAAATACATAAAAATGACACAATTATGAGCGTACGTTGAAATTTCTCTACGCTTGCTCATAACTTCAGTAATTTTAAATATTTTGACCCCAGATTTTCAACACAGCCATTTTTTCACACCACCTCATGAACGTGACAGCTGTAATTTTTCAAATCCTGGCCAAAATGTGTTCCTGTACATGTGGTGCAGAATGATGTTTTGGTGGCGCACAATGACATTTTGACAGGGATTTGAAAATGTTCATCTACTTGGTTCATGAGATGGGCTAATAAGAAGGTTGTGCTGAAATGTTGGTGTATAAATACTGTAAAATGCCCAAGGTACAATATGACTGAACAGTGCAGTATTTTAACATTCTGTCATAACTTTGCAATTTTTCAATATTTTGACTCCAAACTTTCAACACAGCCATTTTTCCCCACCACCTCATAAACGTGACAGGTGTCATTTTTAAAATTGTGGACAAGACGTCTTCTTGCACTTGTGGTGCAAAATGACACTCCAGCCAATATACTATAAATGCTACGTGTCATGTTTACAAAGGCAGTCATAAAATGACTGTTTTGAAAATGTGGAGTCGAAATAAAAAAAAAAAATTGAGTTAATATGTAAAAAGTGAATGTGCTAGGCCTTGCACTTTTGTAGGTGAATGAAGTCTTCCCATGGTGCAGGGCCCAAAGGGCCCTGCACTTCTGCACCTGTTCAGAGACCTGTGTTAAAGAGGATATGATTCCACTGTCTCAAAAAGAAAGGAAATTCTTTGCAAAAAACCTTGTTATGCACCAGTTAGGGTAAGTTAATCCACAAAAAGTAAGGAAGTGTGGCATTTGAGGTTTTCCAACTCTAACTCCCCACCCCAGCCACCCCAAGCAGCAAAAGGAAAAAACATTAGGGTTTGGGGTCTCCCAAGTCTTGGCGTAGTGGTGGTGTGGTCTTACATGGCATTGTCAACCCTTATGCCTACCCTATTCCCTGAGCAAACAACGTCATGCATGATCTTCTTTTCTCATGCAGGGCCCTGTGTGAAGAAAGCTACAACAAATTGTGTTGGCAACATGTGGCAAGACACACTCTTCAAATGTAGAGAAATATAACACTACACAGTATTAAAAAGCTGGTATCGCATAGCAAAATGCTACACAACATGGGGTAATGCTAACCGTCTCTGGAAATGCATAGCAGTAGACTGCTCACCATTTGTTTTAAGTGAGTTAATGGCACAGTAGACAACATAAATAAAACTATATATTTTTTAAAAGTTTTGCTAATCAATTTGTGCCAAGTGCTATGCATTTTTGCAGTTGATTAGCACTTTCACACATAAAACTGCTAATCAATTATTTTGGTTTATTTAATACCCTGAACTATGAGGCACTGGCTTGGACCTGTACATTGTGCTTCAGACTGGAGACTACAGGCTGGAGGAGGAGAGATGAGCATTATGGTTGACATCTCCAAGGAAGACCCCACCACCGATTTGCCAAGACTTCGGAGACCCAAAATCCTAATATTTTTTTTCCTTTTGCTACTTGGGAGTGGGGGTTGAAAGTTAGAGTTGGAAACCCTAACACCACATTTCCCTACTTTTGTGGCAATAAGTTACCCTAATTGGTGCATTAATGAAGTTCTTTGCAAATAATATATATATATATATATATATATATATATATATATAACATGGGGGTCCCCACCCTGCCTTTACTAAAGCGACAGGTGGCATGCTGTTGGCATTGGCAGCAATACCTGGTGGGGATCCTGGGTTTGGGGAAGGATAGAGGTTACCTGGCACAAGGGACCTAGGTTTGGCTACTCTGCACAGGGGCACCCAAGTAAATCCAACTACAGGAAGCAATAACTGTAATGTCCAGAACCAGAATTGGATTTTTCAGTGTGGCTTTATTTATTAACTAACTGAACATAAACAAAGCATTGCATGGTCCCCAAAGGGCTACGTTTTGTATGTGCAGATTAGAGGTTAACACAGCGGTCCATTTGAGGAATGAACACATTACTACAGTTGTCTGGCTTTGGACCCACCAGGCACTCAGTCCGGACTTTGCATACGCTTTGGATACATAGCCCGACTGGCCCAGCTCCCCTGCCGGCCACTCGACTGACGGTCCACTTGAAGAATGAACCCAAACTTTACTTGGAAAGACATCCCATCAAACAAGGAGACTCCCAAACTGTGGCTCCCCACACCACTTAGAGTCTGCGACTCCTAGAGAGATTTGTTTTCGTACTTCCAATCGAACTCCCATCAAACAAGGAGTAATTTTCCCATCCTGTGGCTCCCTACACTACTTAGAGTCTGTGACTCCTTGAGAGATTTTCAAGTTGCGACCCATGTCTGGGTACCCACCCCATCACTGGCCAAGTGCATGAGGCAAGTAGCAAAAACACAAGAAATCCGTAAAGGTGGACCTGGTTACTAAAGATGGGGGGTTTTCCCACCTCCAGCTCCCACAGCCCATACCCGGCCATTTCTCTGAATACACACAGAAAACTTTAGAACTTTAAAATGTAGATTGAACGGTGGATGACCTGAAGCACCCCCTCTACAGCGAACTTTAAATCCATTTAAAACTTTAAACTGTTTGACTGCTCTTATTTGTTTGTCCTAGTGAACATAGTCCTCCCAAATAGCAGTCCCCATTACTTGAAATCCATTTAAAACTTTAGACTGTGTGACTACTCCATTTGTTTGTCCTAGCTGACATAGTCCTCCCAAATAGCAGTCCACATTAATTTCCCAACTGAAGAAAACAATATGTTTACACCTTCAAATGGAGCCAAACACTCACCCATTCGTTGCAGGTGCCCCACAGGCGAAGTACTGTAACCTTTGCTGTTATACAAGAACAGACTAAAATAAAACCAGGCAGCTTCCTTCCATGGTGGGAGAAGGGGATTGCCCCTGGAACCCACAGAGAACTTTTCATCCCCCCCCAAGGGAGGGGGCACTGAGACCGGGGGAGCAGTCTCCACCACTTCAAAAAAGGTAAACACAGGAACACTTCCTTTTTCTTAGTGAGATATCAAACAGCAGACTGATGCTTCCTTCTTGCTTAAGGACAAACGGAAGACTGACTTTGAATTTCCCAAAGTTCTAAACTCACTCTCTGAGCTGTAGATTCCAAAGTGGCTCATGCAGCTGCGACAGTTCTATAGTGATGTCATCTCTCAAGTCTCAGCTGTGACTGAGGACAGAGTGAGACAGTGTAGACCCATTTAACTGGAGTTTCACAAGCTGCCTTCCTGCCTACCACTAGGTCTTACTGGGATTCTAGTAACCCCGGGTAACAAAGGGGTTACACTGCCTGACTGTGGCAAAATGACTGTCCCCAGTCATTATGCACCGACCTTAGGCCATCCCACCATGTTCCATGGAGGGGGGGTGATCAGGCCCTCCTACCATGTGCAAGCACAGGTAGGCAACACTAAGGGCCTAGAGGCCTATAGTTAACATATCAGCCTCTACTCTATCCACTTACTATGGACACCTAGTGGCTCTGGTAGAACCATCCAGAGCATAGCCCTGATAGATCAGCACTGCAGTCCCTATGACCACTGAGGACCACAGCCTGTCTATCCCCCCAATCCTCTAGGGGAAACCTATCTGCCTCTAACATAACATCCCAAACAAAACAAAGCCCAGGGACCTCCCCGACCTTGGGCAGCCTGCAACTACAACCATTAGCAATAATAACACAGTACATTTAAATTCTACACCGAAAACACTGACGAGGAACTCCGATGAGCCCCTCCTCCTCTTCTTGTCTTCTCTTCTGTCTTCCAGGAACACCTGTAAGAAAAGACAAAAACAAATAAAACACATCCTAATCTGCATGTACAGTCTATCTAAACAACAACGACGACAACAACAATCCTTACCATACAGAAAACAAAACACTGAACAATCCCAAAAAAGAAATTTTTTTTTTTTTAGAAAAAGGTAGAAAAACAGTATTTACATTAAAGTACAGTAATGACATTGGTAACAATACACCTTTGGGGGGGTTGGAGTGCCCTAAAAGTCCCAAGTTGTGACCACAAGACCCGAAGGCCAGTCCATTAAAGAGTCTCTCCTGGGCCGGAGCCCTGTGAAACATAGTCCTTTAAGGCCATAATCCCGAAGGGGAGAGTCTTTGTGGACAGTTCACACACTTTTGAAGTCTGTAGTGTAGGGTGTGTATTGCAATGTCATAAAGATAGAATAAAAAGGTTTTTTCGGACTTACCAGCCTCTTGAAGTATTCGGATTTCACAAACCTGGTCCCTTCCGAAGACTCTCCCTGGCAGCATTTCTTCTGATACAGCTGGGCGGACATCTTCCGGGAACCCACAGGAGTGCACATCTGGAAACAGCTGGGCTGATGTCATAACTGGAGAAGGAACCTTAGAACAGGAACAAAAAGGAAAACAGCTGGTCTGGCGTCATCCGATTACCAGGCGATGAACAGGAAACAGCTGGGCTGGTGTCCTCTCTGGATCTGAAGTCATCTGGTGGTGCCAGTAGATGGCTGCTGAACAAGACAGTACACTGTGGACTGATGAAGGTGGGGCACCTGATTCCTGGTTTATTCATATTGGCAGTTCAATAAGGGCACTTCACAGTCTAGATGTGGCAGTATTGACTACCACTGCTCGGCTCTCCATTTTGTAGGCACGGGCTTAATTACTGGGAGGTCCTTGCACTGAGGCCAATAGTAGAGGGGGTCAGGGGCTTGAATTATTACTCCGTCTGGATGCACATAATTCACACAGTGGGAGACTTCACATCCCTCTCCATCCACTATTCTCACTCTGTCCATAAACAGTGTCCTGCCTCTCTTCCACTGTGTATACTTTTCGTGGAACAGTCTATTCTTTACATGCTGGTTAACCCAGGATGCACATGTTTCATTGCTTCATCCCAGAGCCAGGATTTCCTGCAGTTCTCAATCTCCTCCCAGACTCTCCGAGGAAAGGTAGGAAAGGTCATACCAAAGATTTCATTGGCCTTTCTACGAACCAGTCTCTCCTCTTTACTTGCTTTGGTCAATCTGAGACCGCTGGCCTGGCTTGGGGGTGGCCAGTCCTGGTTCTGCCAGCTTCGCATCCTCAATGAAATTAAAAACGGATCCCTGACTTCTTCTTCTTCTGGTGAAGCCAGGGCAGTGGCATGACCACCTTCTTGAACACATTCCTCCGAGGCAAGATCTTGAGGCTGTGTACCCGTTCCTTTCTCACAAGACCACATAGGTTCCCCCTCATCTTCCTCTTCACTGAGGATCTGAGCCCAGGAGTGAGCAGTAGTTCTCACCCCCAAGACTATCCATTCATCACTGGGAGCGGAGGCCGACACCTCCCATTCAAAAGCCTCCCGCATCTCATCTTCACCTTCGAGACTTGGGCTAGGCCCCCCCACCCAGGGACTATTGATGCTTTATCTGAACTTGCTTTCTGAGATCCAGCATCCAATGCTTCAATTTCAGATTCAGTCTCTAATTCTGCACTCTAACTTTGTGCCACACTCCCCCGACGGACCTTCCTCCACAGGCTCCGCCTGATGCTGTGTGCTGCCAACTGCAGATTCTTGAAGTTGTGTCCATGTGGGAGCCAAATGAATTTGAGGCGCTTTATACAAGCCATATTTTTGAAGGCATCCAGCACAGTGAGGAATCATGAAGACATCCCTTCCAGCACTCAAGCACATCTGGCATACACGCACTGGATAATTAGGAATTGCCACATCAGGAGGGAGTTGCCCTCTATAGCACCAATTTTCAATATCTCTCAACCTATTTACTGCTGCTGTTACTGCAACCCGGGCATGATCCGGGTAACAAGCTGGTCCTGAGGCCATAACTGCAGAAAAATAAACAAAAGTTCACTGTAACTGAAAGTCCCACTTTAAATGAACACACTCTGTAGCTTTAAAATGGCTCCTCTGCTGCTGTGTTTACTTTACTACCCCACCCTGTAATGGCGGCGGCAGCAGCACTCCTGTGCATCAACATTCAGATTCTGGGTCAAGCCACTGAGCACTCGATTTACATCAGCTACTAATAACTTTTACTCAAACTGCACAACTTGCTCTGTTCTGGCTGTTCACACATTTACAGGATTTTTCTTGGACTTTTCACATGCTGGCAACATTCATTTAATTACAGTCCCTTTAACTTGAGGTTTCAGCACAGGATTGCCTGCTTCTAATAGTGTTGCACTTTTTTTACAACCCACAGTCTCTCTCTGGCTGCAAACTTTAAACTGAGGCTACTTTGATTGCTATGCACACATTCAATGGCTTTACAGATTTGCACTTGCCAGCAGGACATCACACAATCGCTACCTGCAAAGCGACTATACAGCTGCACACACATTTTATATGGCATTGCTGAGAATCACTGATTTGAGCAGTTTTAATTCGTTTACTCACTGTTATTGTAGCAGATTGCTGCTATGGGGTAAAACGGCCTGCAGCCAGATTTTGAAGGCCTCAGATTGCAAACGGGTGGGCAGTCTCCGCGATCGTAGTATTAACCACACAATTCACTGATCCCACGATCGATTGGCGGGTTGAGCCCGATTTTTAACTAGAAAGTCACTTTTTACTGTTTACATCGCTTTGAGCACTTCACGAACGCTCTTCCACTCCCAGTACACGCACTACTCTCTGTCTCCCTCTTGAATGCTGAGGCAATCACAGAAGAGCTGGCTGAGGGGCCGGACTAATGGCAAACTGACCAACCACATGACGCCATGCAAATGAGCCTCTTCTTCCTCACAAGGGCTCCTCTCCTCTCAGCGATTGTTGAGCAGGCAAATTTAAACTGAAAAGATGCACTTTTTTTTTCTTCAACTGACTCCACGGCGGGAGCCCATTTCAACCATGTAACATTGCCATTAACTTTGCACTCTCTAGTATTGCACAGAAAGCATTTCCAACGTCCAGGGCATAATTTCTCTGTTGCTACCCCTAGTTCTCCACACTTTCCTTCACAGAAATTCATTTTAAAAGCATTTCAAACGTCCAGGGCATAATTTCTCTGTTGCTACCCCTAGTTTTCCACACTTTTCTTCACAGAAATTCATTTTAAAACTGACTAAAATGCTGTAAACTTTTTCTGATGCAGGACAAGGACACACACTTTGGCTTTACAGCTCCTTGGTAAACAGTTGGCATTTTTTAAACAGCAGCACAAGATTCACAGCACACAGCAACACACTAGGGAAATTGCTTCAACTTTTTTGGGCTACCAACTGCCAGATAGCCAAAACGCTAGCCCACTAGCCCAAGCACCTTCCTTCCTGAACAAATCCAAAGCGGTGCCTCCATTTTTGTAACATTGGTGGGTCCCCCACCCCTGCCTTTTTACTAAAATGACAGGTAGCATGCTGTTGGCATTGGCAGCAATAACTAGTGGGGGATCCTGGGTTCGGGGAAGGATGAGGTTACCTGGCACAAGGGACCTAGGTTTGGCTACTCTGCAAAGGGGCATCCAAGTAAATCCAACTACAGGAAGCAATAACTGTAATGTCCAGAACCAGAATTGGGATTTTTCAGTGTGGCTTTATTAACTAACTGAACATAAACAAAGCAGTGCATGGTCCCCCAAAGGGCTACGTTTCTGTATGTGCAGATTAGAGGTTAACACAGCGGTCCATTTGAGGAATGAACACATTACTACAGTTGTCTGGCTTTGGACCCACCAGGCACTCAGCCCGGACTTTGCATGCGCTTTGGATACATAGCCCAACTGGCCCGGCTCCCCTGCCAGCCACTCGACTGACGGTCCACTTGAAGAATGAACCCAAACTTTACTTGGAAAGACATCCCATCAAACAAGGAGGCTCCCCACACCACTTAGAGTCTGCGACTCCTAGAGAGATTTGTTTTCGTACTTCTAATCGAACTCCCATCAAACAAGGAGTAATTTTCCCGTCCTGTGGCTCCCCACACCACTTAGAGTCTGCAACTCCTAGAGAGATTTTCAAGTTGCTACCCACGTCTGGGTACCCACCCCATTACTGGCCAAGTGCATGAGGCAAGTAGCAAAAACACAGAAGAAATCCGTAAAGGTGGACCTGGTTACTAAAGATGGGGGGTTTTCCCACCTCCAGCTCCCACAGCCCATACCCAGCCATTTCTCTGGATACACACAGAAAACTTTAGAACTTTAAAATGTAGATTGAACGGTGGATGACCTGAAGCACCCCCTCTACAGCGAACTTTAAATCCATTTAAAACTTTAAACTGTTTGACTGCTCTATTTGTTTGTCCTAGTGAACATAGTCCTCCCAAATAGCAGTCCCCATTACTTGAAATCCATTTAAAACTTTAGACTGTGTGACTACTCCATTTGTTTGACCTAGTTGACATAGTCCTCTCAAATAGCAGTCCACATTCATTTCCCAACTGAAGAAAACAATATGTTTTCCCCTTCAAATGGAGCCAAACACTCACCCATTTGTTGCAGGTGCCCCACAGGCGAAGTACTGTAACCTTTGCTGTTATACAAGAACAGACTAAAATAAAACCAGGCAGCTTCCTTCCATGGTGGGAGAAGGGGATTGCCCCTGGAACCCACAGAGACCCCCCGGAGGGAGGGGGGGACTGAGACCGGGGGAGCGGTCTCCACCACTTTAAAAAAGGTAAACACAGGAACACTTCCTTTTTCTTAGTGAGAGATCAAACAGCAGACTGATGCTTCCTTCTTGCTTAAGGACAAACGGAAGACTGACTTTGAATTTCCCAAAGTTCTAAACTCACTCCCTGAGTTGTAGATTCCAAAGTGGCTCATGCAGCTGCGACAATTCTATAGTGATGTCATCTCTCAAGTCTCAGCTGTGACTGAGGACAGAGTGAGACAGTGTGAAACCCATTTAACTGGAGTTTCACAAGCTGCCTTCCCTGCCTACCACTAGGTCTTACTGGGATTCTAGTAACCCCGGGTAACAAAGGGGTTACATATATATATATATATATATATGGGATATGCAATGGGGACGAGTTAAATGATTTATCTGCGCAACAGCAGTTTGACCTTGAGTAACCTCCGAAAATGCTCGAGTGTAGATAAATCATTTATTTAACTGATCCCTGTTTTATATGCCATTTATGCAATAAGGAAGGAGTTTTTTAGAAACATTATTACTTATTTCTAGTGCAGTTTTTCTATTTTTTATGGAAAATTAGTAGGATTGTTTTGTGCTGTGAGTTGCATTGCTCTGCATTTAGATCAGGTTGCTGTGGGACAGTAGTGCCATTGCAATGGACGCTGCATCCCTATTTTGAAAATGCACATTTTAATTGAGCTATTTGTTTGTGTACGAGGGTCAGCAATTTTCGTAAACATGGTGGTGGTATCTCTCACCTGGCTCTAGTTTGCCTAAATTGTATGTTGAGTTGTAGGAGTATTTTTTTTATTTCTCCTGCGGAGCTAGCAGGCAGGCTCCAGTCCTCTTTCAGAGGGCTCAGTTCTTCCTGGTGCACCCCCCCACCCAGCTTCCTCCTTGAGCAGATTCCCCCAATGCATTTTCCCCATGGTGGGGCCAGGAAGGGGAGGGCCATCCTTGCCCCCCCCCAGAATACAATCCAGATTGCCCGGGGGATGCCAGAGTCAGGAGCATGCATCCAGGGCTTCATGGAGCCTGCTATTTCCATTTTCCATTGTCTCCCTTGCCCCTTGCTGACACGCACATCGACATGCGTACATGGAGGAATGCACACGCTGCAGTCCTGCATCACCCTTCCATCTTGGTTGCCCTCAGTCCCACACTACCACCAGGCCTCCATCTGGTGGTAGTCAATTGGCTGGAGTGACAAACCACCCACCTCTTGAGAGGAGAGCAGTCCTCCAGACGCTCGATCCTCTCCCTCCTGGACAACCTCCGGAAGGCTCACGTTCACTCCCAAAGATGGATCACTGGTGTGGCAGGAGGTAAATCATCCAGTACCTCAGCCTTCCACACCACTGTGCTGGCTTGAGTTCTGGGTGTATTTTTAAATAAATAAAAGTATTCCTTTTGCTTTTGTTGTGCGAGCCAGTGAATGTTCTGTGAGCGTGATTGTAGAGAGGATGGCAGAGTGGCTAGTGGGACTGCAGAGGAGAGTGAAGTTTGGGAGAATGGTAATAGTTTTAAAAACTACCAGAGCTGTGGTTGTAAGAAAGAAAATTTAGTTTGACCACTGGGACAGAGGTTACTTGTATCTTTGAAACTTTTGGATTTTTCCTCCCTTTACGAACATAAGAACATACAAAATTGCCAGCAGATAAAGGCCTTATGGTCTATCAAGTCTGCTTTCGATTGTACTGCTAGCAGCCCTTATACTGCAGCTGCCCTCCCTCCCACCCCCGAGACATTTCCTCTTACCCTGTCCCATCCCCTTTTGAAGCAGCTCACTGTTCTACAGGATACCACTTTCTCTGGCAATGCGTTCCTCCCAGACACCACCCTCTCCGTTAAAAAGTGTCTCCTAATTTCCCTCCTGAACCTTCCCCTTTCCAATCTCAGTTTGCACCCTTGAGTGTCCCTAGCCCTCCTTAATTTGAAAAGCCCCTTCATGCCCATCTTATTTATTCCCTTCATGTACTTGAAGGTTTCAATCATGTCCCCCATCCCTCCTCTCCTCCAGGGGGTATGTTCAGCTATCTCAGCCTGCTCTCATAGGATAAGTTCCCTAGCCCCTGGATCATTTTTGTTGCCCTGTCCTGCACCCCCTCCAGTAACCTAATGTCCTTCTTCAGGTACGGTCACCAGAACTGCACGCAGTACTCCAGGTGTGGTCTAACCAGTGACCTGTATAGTGGCAGGATCACCTCCCTCCTCCCGGAGGATATGCCTCTGGCAATACAACCCAGCATCCTGTTGGCCTTTGCAGCTGCCTTTCTACACTGTGCTGCCACCCTTCTAAGTCATCCACTACTGCTTCCATCTTGGTATCATCTGCAAACAGACTGATCATGCTCTTGATGCCTATTGAGATGTCTGCTATGAAGATCCCAAACAACACCGGGCCCAGTACAGAGTCCTGTGGCACCCTACTTGTCACTGCCCTGGGAGATGAGAGCTCCCCTACCACCACTACCCTCTGGTATTGAACAGGTCTGCCAACGGTTCTGCCAGGACTTCTGCCAGCTCCTTCAGCACCCTGGGGTGTATGCCATCTGGCCCTGGCGCCTTGTCCACCCTCAGTGCCCTCAAGCCCTCCAGTACTCTGCCCACTGGGATTTCCCCATCTGTCACCTCCCTGACACTGACAGGTGTCATAGTGTGCCTTGAGGTCTTTGGCCCTTACGCTCACCCCATTTCAAGAGGAAATAAGCTGAGATTGGTGCAGTATAAGAGAATGGGGTGAATGTTAGAGCCAAAGACCCCAAGGCACACCTCGATGCTTGTCAGTGGCTGCAGGGTGGGGGTGGGGTGGAATGGGTTGAGCATTACGGCTGACGACCCCAAGTCACACCACCAATTCCTGTCAGTCTGTACAGGGTGGGCATTTCTGTTGTAAACCCTAATGCCTCAGGCATTTGTTGCTTTGTTTGCTCCAGATTTTCAACATGGGCTTTTTGGGAGCCCACCTTATGAACAGTGGCAGTATCATTTCATTACTCAATGCCAAAAGGTGACTTCGCACAGCGAGTGTGCCATTCAGTGCCACAGGTGTGAAAACACATTTTAGGCAGGATGTGAAAAATGACAGCTGTACTGTTCATGAGGAGGAATAAAAAAATGGCAATGTTGAAAATCTGGAGAGAAAATATGAAAAATTGAAGACACGTGCGTGCGTAGAAACTGCGCAATGCATGTCTGTAACACAATTATTTTGGGGATTTTTAACCAGATTTTCAACAAAGGCATTTTGGGACCTCTGATCATGAACAATGTCACTGTGATTTTGTTACTGTGTCCTGAACGTTGATTTCGCACAGTGACCTCACCATTGTGCGCCACATACACAAAAATGCATTTCTGGCCGGATGTGAAAAATGACAGTTGTACTGCTCATAAGAAGATGTGAATAAATGGCAACGTTGAAAATCTGGAGTAAAAATATTAAAAATTGTCGAAGTTACTAGCGTGCATGGAAACTGTGCAACACATGCTTGTAAAACAGTCATTTTTTGGGATTTTTCCACCAAATTTGCAAGATAGGCTTTTTGGGACCCCACCTCATGAACAGTGGCACTGTCATTGCAATACTTGGTCCTGATAGGTGATTCTGCACAGTGACTGTGAAATTACCTTTCAGGACTGAATAACGAGATGACAGTGCATGTGTTCATGAGGTGGGGGCCCCAAGAACCCCATGTTGAAAATTTGGAGGCAAAATTCCGGAAAATGGCTGAGATATCCACCTATGTTGACCCCCCCCCCCAATATATGCCATTATATGGCTTACCGGCATTTCTTCAGTTTGTGGTCGAATTTGAAGAGTGCAGACGTGTTTCCGCTCCACCGAAGATCGCAGTGCCAGACCTCTGGAGGTAAGTATGGGGTGGGGGTGTGTGGGAGGTGGGTGCACCGAGGGTGGGTGGGTTGGGGTGGGGGGCCGACAGTGAGGACCGTTTTCTGTGTTTCAGGCACAGAAAAAACAAACATTGCGAATGGTTTTCTTTCTTTACAGGTGAAAGAAAACAAATGTTGGGCACTCTGGGGTGGGCTCCCAGTGTGCCCCATGACTTTTGGAGGGGTGTGATGTTGTCCGCACTGGGATGACCTCCCAGTGTGCCACACAATGGGGGTTGGGAGGGGGCAGGAACATGCCGATGCAGGCTTTCCATTAAATGGAGGCACACTGTGGTGGGCTCCCAGTGTGCCACGCAGTCTGGGGTGGGAGCTTCAGGAACCGGAGAGACAGTGGAATCAGTCAGATGCACTGACTGGATCAATGAATTGGACCGGATAGAGAGTCAGACTGCAAGACCCAGGCCAACTGCATCCGCCTTCTGCCCTCCCCATCTCTCGGCCTAAAGTGTGCTCAGCTTAGGGCTCATCAGGCAGTGTGGGCTCGCTCTCTCACTCAGCTCTTTCTCAAAGTGCGGTCCAGTGTGGTCTTCTTGTAACTTCAGACAGCTCTCCCTCTTGACTGGGTCATGCTCTCACTCTGCAGCTGCTCCTCCTCTCGGTCCCATCCAGAACTCAACAGCCTGAGCTGCTGCAGAAAAGACAGTGAGAAACAAAAACTCAGGGGAAGAGTACGCAGTGGAGGGGGGGAGGTAGTAACAACAAAAATGGAAAAGGACCTGGGGGTAATCATATCAGATGACCTTAAGGTTAGCAAGCAATGTGAGAAGGCAGTAGGGAGGGCTGGGGGGATACTGGGATGTACAGGGAGAGGCATCACCAACAGAAAGCAGGAAGTTGTTATCCCTCTGTACAGACAGTTGGTGAGACCCCATCTGGAGTATTGCATCTAGTTCTGGAGACCCCATCTCCACAAGGACATAGACAGGATAGAGGCAGTCCAGAGGAGGGCAACTAAAATGGTGCAGTGTCTGCAAGAGAAGCCATACAAGGAGAGACTAAAGGAGATATATATACCCTTGAGGAAAGGAGGAAGAGGGGGGACATGATTGAAACTTTTAAGTACCTCAGTGGAATCAACAAAGTCCAAGAGGGTAGCATCTTTCAGAAAAAGAGATGTGCAAGAACAAGGTGACACAATTTGAAGATAAAGGGGGAACGGCTCAGGGACAATATGAGGAAGTATTTTTTTACAGAGAGGGTGGTGGACGCATGGAACCGCCTTCCTGAGGAGGTTGTGGGGTCTAAAACTGTGGGAGAATTCAAAAATGCATGGGACAGACATAAGGCAATTCTTGTGGGTGGTAGGACGAAATAGGCTGTCGCATAACTAGGATCTACAGCTTATCCAGTAGGTGAGGAAATGGGCAGACTAGGTGGGCCAAGCGGTCCTTATCTGCTGTCAAAGTTTATGTTTCTATTGGGCAAACTTGGCAACAAGCAGCAAAAAGACTAGAAAAAATAGTGAGGATTAGATCACAGCTCTTTTCTGAGGATTCCCTTTG